>JASDDO010000001.1:106714070-107952040 GCA_030015575.1 Agapanthus africanus | reverse complement strand
ACCGAACCGAACCATAGATATACATCCGTTTACATGATTCTCCAGTTACATCCATTTACTGATATCATGGTTTCGGCAAGACATCTATACAATTCAATTTTCAAGGCAATACAATACAATACAATACCATCAGTACAATCATTACTATCAATACAATAAATACACGGGGTATTGGGGTAGTTCATTCGTGAATCCAATAGAATCTCAAGAGTCCCCCTAAATCATGAATCCATGTATACTAATACAAGCAAGCTATCATGAGGGCTCGTAATTTCATGCTCCTAGTTTACAGCCTGTTGGGTTTGGAATACTTCGACAACGGTTGATGTCCCGTTTGATTCGGGCCCGTGGTTCCCTACCCCTGGATTACAGCCTCTTGGGTTTGAGAACACTCTTGAGATTGGTTGACATTCACCCTTGAACTTAAGTTAACAGCAAAATTAATTCTAAATACAACAGTATAACCATATAATACAACTTTAAAAGCTACTTCCTCTCTCTGTCTATTCTATTTCTTCTTTATCTTTGGGACTTATCGAGCGATTTGTTCGCTAACGATATTCTCTTTCTTCTTCTTTGACTGTCGTCAGGTGATTCGGACCTTCCAGAGATCGAGCCTAGCACTGAAAACTTGGACCAGTTTATTGAAGATCCCGAGCTGTAGTTTCACTTGTACATTTCCTTTACATTCTTTATTTCCTTTTCTGTTATGCCATTGTTTATGCATTGCTTTCATTCAGATGTATTTACTTTTCCATATACTGTAAAAGAATGTTAATAAATAAACTTGATGTTTCATTACATTTGTCTCTTGTGTACATTTCTTTTATATTGCTTAGTTACGCTTAGCGTATTTACTTCTGAGTAAATACGTAGCGGCCTCGTCGCGTCCTCTGCCCATATACCGGGAAGCGGGGCGTGACAGTATCACAAACACAAATAGCTAAACGATTTTAAACTTTTCGATCGAATCAATAAACACCCAAAATTTCCCAAAGAGCTCAACACTCGGAGTTTAAAAAAGTATCCAGAACATGCCACAATACCTATGGAGCAATCGTAGAAGGGTCAACCCTTGACTCACCTATGGTGCCGTGGAACTACCGCAAATCCTAGAGTTTGGTTGCGGTTCCGACGGTCACAGAATTGAGTTAGGATTTTGTTCTTCTAGATGGTCCACGGAATCACCTGCATGATTTTCTGAAGATTTTAAACTTGGGAAAATCCAACCCTTGGAAAATTTCCAGCGAGAGAAAATATGGGTTATTGATATCCGTTCGAACTTTTAAGGTCGTCTAAATAACCCAAAATGTTGTTAGAATTACGATTATGAAACACTCCGAATTGCCTTTGCACAAAGATAACATCACATGCAATTTTAGCAAAAATAAGCAACACCTGAAATACCAAAACCCAGAGACTTGAACACAGAAAAAATTTGAAGCCAAAATGGGGTACCAAAACCGGCAAGGCCAGAATTTAATGCAATGTGCCAGCTAAATTCCGGCATGGAGGGATCAAATTTCTAATGTGTTCATGTTACATCTCATATAATATTCTGCAACTGCTTAAAAAAATTTTAGACACTTTAAAAATTTCGACAGAAACTAGATTTTTATTTCGTGTGTTTCGGAGTTGTTTCAGTTTCGTAATTCTATAAACATCATCTAATTTTCTAGCATCGCTCTGATACCACTGCTGGGTTCCCTAGTGTCGCCACTGGGTGGTATAACGTTAGACCCCAATAGCCTGATAAGTCATGCCAATGTGAGGTCCATAATGGTTCGAGAAACTACTTATAACACTTACCGGTATATCTCAGCATCCCTGGCCAGGGATTTCCTGTTATGACCAATCAAGCATAGCGCAACATCAACCCCCAATACCGGGAGAGACGAAATCCCCTCCAATCACTCATTGCCTCTATGTGACTCAGGACTGTACCCAAAAACCACTGTTTTGAATGATCTCTTGAACGTGGTAAGGTGGAAATCAAAGCACAGTGCGAATCACACAAGACTCTATGATGATCTCGGGTTGACAGACTAACCTGTACTAGTGTCACTAGAGAACTGCTATTTGACGATAGGTATAATACCATCTAGGAATTCTCGGCGAGTCCGTCCAGTGTACCCAGTCTCCACTGAGCACCCGTATACCATCTCTGCTATCAAACACCAATGGATATAGGATCATCCATCGCCCATCATATGGGTCGAGAAGTGTATACGCTAGTCTACTCGAATATTGATGCCTCGTCTCGATACTCCTATGACTAGGAACATTTGAAGGATGTACTTACCGACTACCTTTGCCCCACTAGTATGATCTGCATCATAATCCTGGTAGTCAAGTACTCATCCTAAGGGCTTTATCAACATGTAATAGGAGACAATAAGTGTACATGTTAAGATAAAGAGCAACCAGATAGCAAACTATCATGTCGAGCAAGAAAGTCCTCCCTATATATGTCCAAGCATCCACTATAATATACATCACATATATAATAATGGCCTCTAGGACATACATATAACTAAAACTTTTCATAAATAGCTATTTAACAGCTGTGATTGTCCTGGCTCGTTTGTCAAGTTTCTTTTATTAACCTGTCAATTCTTTCTTCCAGCGACAGTCTTAACATTTTTAGAGCGGGATCTCGCTTCGATTTGACGTCTGGTCTATTTGGAAGAGTGTCTTCCGCTTCACTAGAGCTGTTTATGATGTGGAAACTGTGTCTCTGCTCCCGTTTCTTAGACCGAATGTATCCAAGCCCAGTTGTCTTTATCTTCCCATTAGGCATTTTTCGCTGAGTCCTAGGAATATCCCAAATCTTTTTGTAGAATTGGGCTTGTCGAACAGTTTGTTCGAGGGGCACACCTTGTCATCTTAACAGCCTTTTCAATCTCTCTGCGTAGTCTCTTAGCAGACGGATTGGTTAAAGCCTGTCGAGTGCAAAATCGGTACCATTCCAGACTTCTTTTTCTACTTTATTTTCCGTAGATTGGTAGAAGAGGATCGCTTTTTCACCTCTTCTCCTGGGTGGTACATAGAAAGTTTGCAGTTTTTGTACGCTATATGTATGGAGCGCATCAAGTTCCTTGTAATATTAAGGCAGAGCGATTGTAATTTTTAGATTCTGATCTATTCCGGCAAAAGTTTTCATTGATGGGCCGACGGAGAACACTGCATTGGTCTTGTCCTCAGGTCGCTGCCAAAGACCAAAATAGGAGTAGATGGTCTGGGCTTATTGTTCTGCCTTTAGGGTTGCCCCGAGTGGAATATTTCTTCATCTTCCTCGGTGTCGCTTCCAAAGATTGGGATAATAGCGACAGATTTTTGTTTATCCTCCGGCTTGTGGCACCTTTCAGTATCCTCGAAGTCTGGTAGGATGTACTTTGCATCTTCGTATTTTTGGACTTCATTTACGGAGAACGGATTTAGCTCTCCCATGACGGTGTTCTTCAAGCTATCCTTGAAATACTTCATACAGTAGAAGGGATGACGTTGTATTCGTGTATCCAAGGCCTGTCGAGCAAAGCGTTATAACAAGTCTTGGCATCAATGACATGAAATTTGATATCAGTAACGAGCAGCCCGAAGTGGAGTGTCAGTATTTCGGACCCAAGCATCCATGACGACTGTGAGTCAAATCCAGAGATGATAATTTTATCTCGGGCAAGATGTTGAACGTTCATACAAATCTCCTTCAGCACTCTCACATTGAGAAAGTTAACGGAGGATCCGTTATCGACAAGGATTTTCCCTATCTTGATGTAGTGGCAGTACCCGGTGATTTATAACGGGTGATTATGCTCGTATGTACCGAGGAGGAGATCCTCATCACTGAATGTAATGTCAGCCATGTGGACCTCTGCCAGTTCATTTTTCATCTTCTCTTCTGTGAAGAAAGGTTGGAACTGATCGAGCTCTTGTAATGCCTTGATCAGGAAATCTCGTGCCTTTTTGGATAGAAGGAGAGCATCCAATATGCTCAGTTACGAAGGTATTTTCCTCAAATGTGCTAGGAAGTTGTAATCCACCTTGTTTTTCTTAGGCAGATCTTTTGCCGCGAGCTCTTTGACTGCTTCTTCATCAAGGGTGATTTCCTCGGAGATTTTTCCTTTCCCTTTGTCCTTTTTGTTCGAAATTTTGTTTGTAGGTCCGAATTCCTCTCAGACAGTGTGCGGTTACATAGCTAAATATTCTTGTAGTTATTCTCCTCCTCTTCTTTTTCGGAGGTGGAGTCATTGAATAGAGGGACGAGGGGTGTTTCGTCCTCAGAATCGCTCCCGAAAGTAATAACTTGATGTTTTCCCCCTTCCGAACTGGTACCAACCATATGACAGTTGCCTGTCGTTTCTTTATGTGTGTTCATCACACTATTTTGCTGTCGACGAGCACGAGTTTCGCGCTTCATTCTTTTGAAGTGTTTTTGATTGGCAACGTATCCTTGCTACCACTTCTTAAAGCCACTGCATTCCTCGGTGGGGTGGGTGACCCTCCAATGATATAGAAAATAGTTTGGATGTGACCTCGAGAGTATTCCATATGAGAGGTAGCAGTTTCATCCCCATTGTCAGGGCTTTGGCGAACCACTTCTCTGTTTTGATCCTGCTCTTATTTGTTGCAGGTGTGCTTTGGTTTGGTTGCAGTACTTTACGACTCGTACTCGCCGCAGCTTCTTTATCCTGACGCTTGTACTTAGCCTTTTCATATATGGCTGTTTCGCGTTCTCAGTCAACCTTGCTTTTTTGAAAGGTTTAGTTTAGCAGCCTCTCAATCGGGTCTTCTTCTGGCAGTTCCGGGGATTTTAGCACCGATTCTGCCCCCGTTCCTCAGCTTTGTTTTCTGATGCCGAGGGAGCCTCTTCGTCATATAATGATGAATGTGAGACCATGTGGCAACTTCCTGCATGGTCTTCGGTGTCTTCTGATGAGTCATTTCTCTCATCATCGTCACTATCTTTGCCCTCAAGAATATGCTTGAGAAATTCTTCGAGCGTGACCGGCGTTCGTGCCTTCTGGTTATATTCCTCCAGTGCGTCTATATATTTTTGTAGATCTGTGCACTTTTCGTCATATTCGACAGGCTGCATAAGCTTCTTGTTCTTCTTCGTTTTCTTTGAAGACTTCGAAGGTTTGACTTGGGGTTGTTTCCCCTCGTCAACAATTTTTGGTGTGGGGTGAGATTTTAACATCCTTTTGATTATTTCGGGTTAAAGTGGGCTTTTCCACTTGATTTCCAGACATGCTTGTAGATCCTTCAGCATTATTTTGGTTTTTGCTGAATGAACGACTTCCCATGGAGTTTCTTCCACGAGTGAGCATGATGCCCCCTGTGCATCCATCTTTTTGGGAGTGTGCTTCTGGATTGGATTTACCTTCCAGTTATCAGAAAGTGTAAATTTCCTATGTTGATACTGATCTTCGACCCAGTTTTTGAAGATGTAGCAATCTTCAATTGGGTGGCTCACCATTCTATGATAGGAACAGTAATTAGGGTTTTTGACATCGCCGGGTTGCAGCGGACATCACGGGTCTGGCAATATGATGAGTTTATTACGCATTGCCAATTCGAACAGTCTTCTCGTATTGTCGTGGGGAAACGAGTAAGCACATCCTAACCTTCTATCCAAGGACGGGCGCTGACGCGCGTTGTTTTGGCGAGTAGCTGGTTTTGGGCCACTCAGCTGTTGTTGCGTGTTAGCAACTGTTATGACCCGGAATTGGCACATGACCGGCATGAGAATCACGTGAAGTCTATAGGACCCCGCCGTAATTCAAGTAAGCCGAAGCCCAGAAATCTAAACCTTTTTCTGAAAATAGTATAGGTGCGGTTTTGAAATATTAGCATAAGGAATTCAAGCCTTCTTTTAAAAGTATAAGTAATATCATATGAAAATTCAATGTTTTGTATACTATCTTTGCAAACATTTTCGTCCTTGAAATTTGGGCAGCACCTCCATTGTAAATATTGATCCAAAACCATAAACAAGCATTAATTTAGGAATCCCTAAGTGGAAGCTAGCTCTTCGCCAATTGGTGGAATCATAACCATGCACAATACATATATACGACGCTCCACGGCGAAGATCAATTACATAAAGAAAGTAAAGAAGACCAAGATATCATCCAGCTCAAATAAAAGACAAATACACCCATCTCGCTCTAAGGCTCAAGAAGATAGAAGCCTGTGTCTAGGTCTACCAAATATATATAGTCTGGTTGATGGAGCTTTTAACTAGATACAACTGAATGAATATGTACAAGGGTGGTCACGATCCAAATGTATATCCCACCCACCAATGCAAAACACCCTGAAACAAGCTGTGTGCCAGCGAGCCGCTACTTATCCGAGCGGTCGATCCTGTAAGAAAACTGTAGCACAATGGGGGTGAGTTGCCAATTCGTGAATAGAAAATATCAGCAGGTAGAAATTGAATGTACAACGATACCTAGGTCATACTGTAACATAAATGTAATACTATGGTATCTAGGGTGACCGTATATACATATGAGTACAATAATGATATCGTGCCAGTATCAGTATGTTAGTGTGATATGCCGTAGAGGCCATTATTGTATAGTACTAGTTTGTATATTACATTTTGGAAGCTTAGGATATATACACGGATTTATGATAGTTTTGCTCAATATAGTAGTATGCTGCTTGGTTTGTATCTATCTAAATATGTGTATATGTTTATTTTAAACGTATCGCTAATATATATTGATAGAGCCCTTAGGATCTTTTGCTTGACTACCAGCGCTGTGATGTTAGGCACACTAGTGGGGGATGGGTAGTCTATAAGCACATTCTTATACAGGTCCCTAGTCATAGGATTATCGAGACAGGGCATCGATACTCCAGAGTAGACTAGTATATACGCTTCTCATCCCAGGAGGGGAGATGGTCTGTCCCACAGCCATCAGCACGTCGTACTGGAGATAGTATGCAGGTGCTCATTGAGTTATGAGTTACACTGGACGGACTCGTGGGGAACTACTGGTTGGTAATATACCTATCGTCAGGTAGCAGTTCCTAGGTGACATGAGTACAGCTTAGTCTGTTGACTTGACACTGCTACTTCGCCTTAAGTGTTTTCCCACTGTTCTTAGATTACTACCCTACCAAGGCTCTGCTGAGTCATGCAAACAGGTAGTAGTTGGGTGCAGTCCCGAAGCACTTGGAGGCAATGGCGGTTAGATAGGATTCGTCTCTCCCGGTATTGGGGGTTGATGTCGCGATGTGTTCAGAAAGCCATTACATAAAGTCCCTGGCCAGGGCAAGTGGGATTTACTGGTAGGTACTCCAGTAGTTCCTCAGGGTGTTTTAGACTCTCCTCCGACACGACTTATTGCACTATTAGGGGTCTGACACTTGCCGCCCCCCTAGGACCGATATGTGACACTCTTAGATAAACAGACCGGACTGTACGGAGATTGTCACAGACAGGCTCAGTAGGAGTTCGGATGAGTTATTCTCATCGGCTTTCTTATCGACATATACCTGGGGGATATTACGTACAGCTAGTGCCGCTTGAGGCATGTGGTTAAACCCACTGTCAGCGTAATGTCGAGTCTTTAGAGTCCTACACAGAGCGTTTCCTTGCATCGGGCAAAACGTGTAGACGTCGTATAGTTTTACGATAAGGTTCGATCACGTGTGTATACTTGTACATGCATCATGATTCGGATGGACAATACTAGTAGGCTTTGGTTTAAGCCGGATCCTAGTATTGTACTGATGGATTGTCTTCGTCTTCTGTATTCGTATTTTTCAGAATACGAATACGGGTATGTATATACGGACGAGGGGTGTTTTTGTAATTTGTACAAAAATGATTTTGTAGATGGCATGACATAATTGTATTAATCATTTTAGTTTAAATTATTAATACATTTTATGTAATTGGAAATTATGTGGATAATTGCATGAATAAGGACATGGGTGCTTAGGACACATGGTGATCATTTGACCCATTAGTCATTCTTTTGTAAATTGATCCCATTTTTGATAATTGATAGAGATTTATCTAATCCATTATCAAGCGAGTTCAGTTTAGAATAGAAGAAAAGAATAGCCATTTCCTTCTTCAACTTTTAGTTCACTAGTTTTTTCCATAACCATCTCCAATTCCCTTAAGCCCTAGAATACTCATGTGTTGAGAAACCTAGGGCAATAGAAGACTCCTCAATCCATCTACATCATCTACACACTCTAGGTCTTCTATTTTAGCACACTAGTTGATCTAGTTTCTTCGGCATAGAAGAGAAAGCTCGGTACACAAACACTCGGGTGGATCATCTTGGATTCGAGGAAGACGACGAGGAGGCGACAACCGTACCACTCCGGAGGGTTCGTGCAGGAGAGGAGGACAGTGGGAGAAGTATAGATGGACCGGTTTCATTTGGTATAACTTCTGTACTTTAGTTTATACTTGATAAGTTTTTTGCTAGATATGGTTTAGATTACGATCATGGCTAATAGTCGATGTTATGATGCTAAAATTATTGGTTTTTACACTTTCTGCCTCCCCGCGATCTCGCGAGGTGTGTGGCATCGACTTACACATTATGTAGTGATAATCCATCTGAATCATATGCAAGTATGCATGTGTATATCCAATGTGTGTCCATTAACGACACATCAAATCATCATGAAACCTGAGTGTTCAGTATCGACACTTGAAAATATCATAAAAACCCGTGTCCAGCATCGATGTCACGCCCCGCTTCCCGGTGTATGGGGTGGGGACGCGGCGAGGCCGCTATGTATTTACTCAGAAGTAAACACGCTAAGCGTATCTAAGCAATATAAAGTAAAATGTACACAACAGACATGAATATAAATGAACAGCAACTTTTATTTATTTAACAATTCTTTACAAGTACAACTGAAAATGTAAATACATGAATTGAAAGCAATGCCTCAACAATAGCATAACTGAAATGAAAAGTATATACAAGTGCCTACAGCTCTGGGTCGATGGCAAACTGCTCCAAATCCTCGGTACTGGGCTCAATCTCTAGTGAGTCGGATCTACCTGACAACATTCCAAAGAAAGAAGAAAATGAATGTCTTCAGCGAACAATCGCTCTGTAAGTCCCAAAGAAAGAGAGAAGTAGAATAGACAGAAAAGAGAATATAACTGTATAATATTATCCTTTGTTCTGTTATCGCAGTTGTTTGTAGCTTGGTATAGAATATACCAGTGTATACGAGAGGAGTCCTACTATTCCGGAGACTAAGGTATACGGAGCACAAGGAACCGTTAAACCACGGTACAACAGCAATGGATATTCAGGTTAGGTGTATTAAAGTGACCGTCTCGTGCCACTTCTAACACATTCCGTACCAGTCTACCCCTTTAAAACCCCATAATGTCTTATTGTATTGATTTTTATAGTTTTGTGTAATAGATTGTACAACTTTCCGAAACCATGATATCATGTAAATAGAATGGATATAATGGATAGACATGTAAATGAAGTGGATCCATGATTTGGATCAGTCGAAACAGATTGATATAGATTGAGTTATGGTATAGACGGATTCATGTTGAATTGTAGTTATACTTGAATCATATTCAAGTCAGATTGATTTCATATTTGACCAAGACTCGAACCGAGTCAGACTTTTAAACAAAATTGAAGTCCTAAATTAATTTTGATGTTATCGGTAACTGCTGCACATGGACGGCAGGATTTGTGTCTTTTTCTAAGACAATTACGGTATTGATAACACCGTTGTTAGGTTATCTACCTTAGATAAGCAAGCACCCATATTCTCCGGCTCCCTGAGGCTCAAGAGAACTGGTCCCGCTTAACCCTGTGTTTACTAGGGTCCTTATTTTAATTTAGTATAACTTGAAGGGGTTTTAAGTAAAAATAGTTTTGATATAATTTCAAAATACATCTCAAGTATTTAATTATCGTCTTTAGGGTTTTCATAGATGTATATTTTATAAAAGTGAAATTTTTCTAGTGAGTAGAACCTAGTTTCATTATATATGGTATTTTAATGAAATATTGGAATTTGTATTGAATTGTAATGGTAGTTTCATGAACTTGTGATTCTTTTACTTTAGAAAACATGGAATATTCATATATTATATTTAAAATTGTTATTTTGATAATAGCTATATATATATATTTATTTAATAAATAAAAGTTTATTTATTTTGTTGAAATCTCATTTTCTTAAAAATTGCATCAAAATTCCATCGAGATCGAATGCTCCTTGCGGAGGTATGCATTTCGCTCTATTAGGCCTGAGGACGTGCGATAACCTGCACCATCCTGATTGGGGTTCCCCAAAATGGGTTGTAGAGGTGTTTGCAAGGAATTTAAATAAAACACTTTTTAAAGAAACAGTTTTGAATGTTCAAGGTATTTATTCATAATCTCGTATTTTCCCCATAAACTAGCATCCCAAAATTCATCGTGCTATGTCAAGAACGTGTGTTGTGATGAGGTAGGTCACTATCTCGTGAGTTATCTAAAGGTAATACGGTTTAATTGAATAATTATGAGTTGTATGTAACATGATGGTATTTTACTGTAAAAGTGAAATAAAAATTGCAACATGAATTATTTTGAGATGAAACTTATTCTAATATGTTTATTTGTGTTTGTTAAACATTATGAGAGAATATGTTATTTTATTATTTAAGAAAAATGGTGTTTTTAAAGAAAAACGAATCGGAAGTCAGAATAACTCCGCTTCCGACGAGTTTTGAAAAAGAGAAGTGTTAGAATAGAGATGGAGGAGGGGAGTGGGGACTTACAGGTTATAAAGAAAGAGGAGAGGTAGGAGAAGATTAGAAAAGCGTCATGGAGTCGTTTCATCGCCTGATTCTTCTTGAATTATCGCCGGAACTTCGACTTGAGCTAACTCCACTTGCACAACTATTTGGACATGAGAATTTTAGAGTGTTTTTGTAATGGAATTCTGGATGAGGAAGGGTGAAATGTGCTGTGGTATTTATAGAGAAAATTAGGGTTTAGGGTAATGAAGAATAGAATTAAAATTTGCATTAAAAATGAATTAAAGAGAGGAATTATCACTCTCTGGATGTTTTCAGAGTAAACAAACAATATGGGGTTAGTGGGGTAGGTGAAGGGGTGCCAGGGGAAAAATTGGGGGCATTACCGTCGGGTTGAACCGGTGCCGCCGGTCTATTCTAGCTTCTCGCCGGCTGTAGGTAAAGGGTAGGGGTCTAGATCGCTGCCGCGTGTCCATGTTGTTGGTGTACTTCAATGCACGTGTTTAATTAATATGTGACTTTTCATTTTACATGTAGTGCACGTGTAAACCTTTGGGCTTCTAAAAGATTAAAAAAAAAACCAATTAAAAATATATTTGGCTAGGGGGATTCGATCACAGGGGCTATGTCACAACAGTGTAAGGCTTTACCAATGAGCTATAAGTGTTTTCTTGCTGTTCAAAAGCAAATTAAATTTATAACTTGTGCTCAGGCTTAGGTATTCTTTTCTGTATTTTGGAAAAAATTTGTACAGAAATTTTAGGGTTGTTACATTCTACCCTCTTTATAAAAATTTCGTTATTGAAATTTATAGAAGGAAAGTGTAACAGATTTAAGAAAAGTTTGGTGATAGAACTAATGATAATACATAAAAATATTTGGAAGAACGAAAGAATGCAAAAGTTTTGGTATGATTGAAAAAAAGATGTGACGGAATTACCAAGATTACCTTGGTCTAAAGTCTCAGATTCTACGGCAGCTAAAGTGTAAACCTGACACCGGGGTACATTCTGTAAGTCGACGTTAGACACCCTACATGATGCGGGGAGGCGGAATAGGTAAAACAATCATTTTGTTTAAACTAAAATCGACTAACTTTACGGATCATTACTAAACCCTAACTAACAACTACATAGAAGTGATTAGCTACTATGAAAGATGATTATACCTAATTAATCAAGTCCTTCTTGTTCTCGTTGATCACCTCCTCGTCGGTCTCCTCGATGTGATAGAAGATCCACCCGAGAGCTACTTCTCCAAGCTTTAACCTCTCACTTGAGGTAACTAGGTGACTATGAGTGCTAATCAAAGCAACCTAGAGAATATAGAAAAGGATTAAGGATCTATTAGTCTTGCTAACCCTTGGATCTCAACACATGAAGGGTTAGGGTTAGTTCTTGAAGAGAGAGAGCTTGAGGAGAGAGAAGGTGAGAGTGAGAATGATCATGAATTATAACTCATTTTGGAATATATATGAAGCATGATAATTATTAAAATGAATAACATAATAATAATATCAACCATGCTTCATTAACTCTCTTTGGGTGAATCATCTCATGTGTCATTAAGCAATAAATGCTTCATTAACTCATTTGATGAATCACACCATGAGCCACTATTCCATTTAATGCAAATTCAACCTAAGCCTCCAACTCATCAATCTTTTAGAAGATTCTCAACTAATTACGAGAATGGCCCTCCCATCCGTGAAAACACTGAAATACTGAGACTGTATAAATCCAATAATCCAATACTAGAATCTGGCTTAAACTAAAGCCCGCTAGTAAAAACTGTCCGAATATCGTACGTGCATAAAAACACGTATGTGTCTGAACCCTGTCGTAAAATCATACGACCTCCATATCGTTTCGCCTGAAGCAGGGAAACTCTCTGTGTGGGACTCTAAAGACTTGACACTTACACTGGCAGTGGGTTTAACCACAGGCCGCAAGCGGTACTAGCTGTACATAACGGTCCCCAGGTAGATGTCGATAAGAAGGCCGATGAGGAAACCCATCTGAACTCCTACTGAGCCTGATGTGACAATCTCCGTACAGTCCGGTCTGTTCGTCTAGGACTATCGCATATCAGGCCTAGGGGGGCAGCAAGCGTCAGTCCCCTAAAAGCGGTATAAGTCGTGTCGGAGCGAAGCCCATTACACCTTGAGAAGCTACTGGAAATCCTACCAGTAAATCTCGTTTTCCCTGGCCAAGAACTTTGCGTAATGGCTCTCCAAACACAGCGCGATATTAACTCCCAATACAAGGAGAGACGAATCTTTTCTAACCGCCACTACCTCTAAGTGCTTCGGGACTGCACCCAACTGCTACCTGTTTGCACGACTCGTTTGAGCCGTGGTAGGGTAGCAATCTAAGAACAGTAGGAACACACTTGAGACGAAGCAGCAGTGTCAAGTCTGCGGACTATGCTGTACTCATGTCACCTGGGAACTGTTAACTGACGATGGGTATAGTACCAACCAACAGTTCCCTACGAGTCTTGTCCGGTGTACCCGTAACCCAACGAGCACCTGTATACTATCTCCAGTACAATGTACTGATGCCTGTGGGACAGATCATTTCCCCTGCTGGGATGAGAAGCGTACACACTAGTCTACTCTGGAGTATCGATGCCCTGTCTCGATAATCCTACGACTAGGGACCTGAAAAAGGATGTGCTTGTAGACAACCCAGCCTCCACTAGTGTGACTGCCATCACAATGCTGGTAGTCAAGCAAGATCGTAAGGGCTCTATCAATATGTATTCTCGATATGCTAACATATACACACATTAAGATAGATACAAACCAAGTAGCGTCCTACCATGTTTAGCAAGACTGTTAATATAACTATGAATATTCCAAGCTTCCATTAAGTAATATACAAGCTAGTATGATACAATAATGGCCCCTAGGGCATATACAATAACAATCTCCTACTTCCACTAGGGCCATGTACTGGCGTATCGAAGACCTATCATCTCTGATAGTCTCTCGAACTGCATCTGAGGTAAGGCCTTTGTGAATGGATCTGCAGTGTTCTCCTCTGTAGCAACTCTCCGGATCTCGATCTCCCGGCGATCTATGATCTCCCTGATCAGGTGATACCGCCTTAAGATGTGTCTGGACTTCTGATTGGACCTGGGTTCCTTCGCTAAAGCTATAGCCCCGTTGTTGTCACAATACAGAGGTATTGGATCAACAATGGATGGAACCACCTGAAGTTCCGTGAGGAATTTCTTCATCCAGACTGCTTCTTTCGTAAGCAGCTATATACTCCGCTTCTATCGTCGAGTCAGCAACGGTGTCCTGCTTGGAACTCTTCCAGCACACCGCCCCTCTATTGAGGGTAAAGACATAACCTCACATGGACTTGGAGTCATCCTTGTCACTCTGGAAGCTGGAGTCTGCAAAAGCATCGATCTGGAGGTCTTTTCTGCCGTAAACCAAGAACATATCCTTAGTCCTTCTCAGGTACTTGAGAATGTTCTTTACTGCTATCCAGTGCTTCTCTCTTGGGTCTGACTGATACCTGCTTACCACGCTCAGTGCGTAAGCTACATCTGGTCTGGTGCACAACATCGCATACATTATAGAGCCTACCGTAGAAGCGTAGGCTCTAACTGACATGCAATCCCTTTCCAAATCAGTCTTGGGAGACATCTCTGTAGAGAAGGTGATTCCGTGACAAGCCGGTAAATTACCGCGCTTAGAATCTTCCATACTGAATCTTTTCAGTATAGCGTTGATATACCTGGACTGCGAAAGTCCTAACATCCTCTTAGATCTATCACGATAGATCTAGATCCCAGAATGTAAGAGGCATCACCCAGGTCTTTCATGGAGAACTTTTGTGACAAGAATCCTTTGACTGACTGTAGTATAGGAATATCATTTCCTATTAGGAGAATGTCATCCACGTACAAGACGAGGAATACTACAGCTCTCCCTACTATCTTACTGTATATGCATGGTTCATCTGGATTCTTGATAAAGTTGAATCTTTAGCAGTATCATCAAAACAGATGTTCCAACTCCGCGATGCCTGCTTTAGTCCATAAATGGACTTAAGCAACTTGCACACCTTACCGCTGCTCCTACTCTGAATGAATCCCTCTGGCTGATCCATATAGACGCACTCTTCCAACTTTCCATTTAGAAAAGCCCTTTATACGTCCATCTGCCAGATCTCATAATCGTGGAAGGCAGCAATAGCAAGTAGGACCCAAATGGATTTGAGCATAGCCACTGGAGAAAAGGTTTCATCATAGTCCAAACCAGGTCTTTGAAGAAAACGCTTTGCAACAAGTCTAGCCTTATAGGTTTCAACCTGTCCATCTACACCAATCTTCTTTCTGAAGACCATTTGCATCTTACGGTTTTTACCCCATCTGGAGCAATGTCCAAAGTCTATACTTTGTTAGTGTACATGGACTCCATTTCGGTCCGCATTGCATCCAGCCATCTTACTGAGTCGCCGCTCTGAATGGCTTGCTGGAAGCTAGTAGGGTCATCATTGTCAATGATGCAATCCTCTCGATCCCCATCTATGAGTAAACCGTAGTATCTCTCGGGCGGATGAGACTGCCTACTACTTCTGCGGATAGGCGCTGGGATGTCCCTTTCTTCTGAAACTTCTGGTTCTACCATACTTTGAGTAACAGATTGTGGTTCTGGAATTTCTTCCAGTTCTATTGCGCTCCCACTCTTTTAATTTTCTAAAAATTCAGTTTCCAAGAAGTGGGCATGATGAGAAACAAAAACCTTTTGTTCCTCTGCGTAATAGAAATAATACCCCTTGGAGTTCTTTGGAGATCCCACAAACTTACACTGTATTGAGCGTGCCTCGAGCTTGTCCGTATGCTGCTTTTTAACAAAAGCTGGACATCCCCATGTCCTAAAGTGTTTAAGACAGGGTTTCTTCCCACTCCACATCTGATATGGTGTGGTAGGCACAGTCTTGGTTGGAACCTGGTTCAAAAGATATGCAGCTGATTCTAGTGCATAACCCCAGAAAGATCGCGGTAACTCAGCCTTACTCATCATGGAACGAACCATATCCAATAGGGTTCGATTCTGCCTTTCCGATATACCATTGTGTTGTGGTGTGTATGGAGGAGTAAGCTGAGAAAGAATACCATTCTCTTTTAAGTGTCCCAGGAACTCGGCACTTAAGTATTCACCACATCGATCAGATCTCAGTGTCTTGATACTTTTGCCTGTCTGTTTTTCCACTTCATTCTTGTATTCTCGGAATTTCTCAAAGGCCTTGGATTTATGCTTCATCAAGAAGATATGTCCATACCTAGAGAAATCATCCGTAAAAGTAATGAAGTAGGAATAACCATCTCTTGCATGTGTAGACATTGGACCACACACGTCACTGTGTATGAGTCCCAAGAGCTCACTCGCTCTTACTCCGTGTCCAGTAAACGGAGTCTTTGTCATCTTTCCCATGAGACAAGATTCACAAGTAGCATAAGATTGATATTCGAACGGATCAAAATATCCTTCTCTATGTAACTTAGTCAATCGTGTTTCATTGATGTGACCTAGTCTACAATGCCATAAGAAAGCTTGATTTATTTCTAGAGACTTTCTTTTAAGTGGGTTCTGGACATTGAAAACCTGAGCTTGATTTAATACGTATATACCGTCATCTAATGTACCGGACCCAATCAGAACTTGATTTAGGTGGATGTTTACTACATCGCTTACGAATGTAAAATCATATCCCTCTCTTGAAGGTGAGGATACTGATATGATGTTACAAGTCAAACTAGGTACATACAAACAGTTACGTAGAATCAATATCTGCCCACTTGTCAAATCTAAATGATATTCTCCCACGGATTCAGCGTCCACGCTCATTCCGTTCGCTACTCTGAGAGACAAATCACCTACCGTAATAACTTTACGGTTTCTCAAAGCATGTAATGAATTATAGATATGAGATCCTGCTCCGGTATATAGTACCCAGGAAGTAGAGTTAATTGACAAACCGTTCTCAATCACAAACACACCCGAGGCCGAAGCCACAACATGCTTCGAATCCTGGTTACTGGCTTCCAAAGCCCTGCAATCTTTCTGCCAATGCCCCTTCCTATAACAATAGGAACATCCCTCCTTCCCTATACCAATTCCCAAAACTTTTGCTCTTGCCTTTCCTTTTACTTCACTGACACCGTATATCGGCTTTGTAGAGGTCTTCTTCTCTTTACCCTTTGCTTTCGCCCTGGATGTAGAAGAAGAAGGTCCTCCATTAAGCAGAGCGGGTGTCTCCCTGGTTTCTTTCAGGGTGTAAGCAGAAGGTAGGGATTGTGGAAATAAGTCAGCATATGACCCGTTTCCCAACGTGGTCTCCAGGTCTGTGAGCTTATCAATATAGCCAGTCATCGTAAGGACGTCGTCCCCTACAGATGACCCGATAGCCAACCTCGCTTGAAGCAATTCGTTCGAGATCTCATATCTTGCGATATGAGATTGCTCTCCATACATATCTTTGTTATGGAGGAAGATGGAAACTAAGTCCATCTTCTTGTGCTGCTTTAGGTATACACCATCAACTGAAGCCAACACGAGGCACTTGGCATTCACACTGTCCTTTACCCTTATCTGACGGATATTCATATCCGTGACGGTGGGAACTAGACCTGGGACGGCGGGGGATTGAGTAGTAATAGGGTGGTCCAGCTTGTCATAGGCAATGGACATCTAGACAGACCTTTGCCAATCATAAAAGTCAGATTTAGTCAACTTGTTATCTAGATGTAACCTAGTCATGGTCACAGGGTCGCTGCAATGATAGAGAGAGAGGGAACACTTTAGCATGATGCTCTGGCAAGTTTAGAGTGGTTTTTAGTTTATCTAAATAGGATGGCTCCCACTGTTTCTCGAATCCCTCCTCAAACCAAAAAGGAAGAACTAGTCAGGACTATTCTCACCGTACAATACTTGCTTAACCGTTCAGCCAGGCCGGTGTCGGTACTTCGAGGGAGGTTTTACGACGCTTTCGTAAAGTTCCTTAATTAAATAACCTCTTTTCTCTGGGGGCGTGGCCCCGCTGACACCTTTCTCGACACCTACTTGGTTTATAGCATTGATCGTTAAGTGACGAATCTCCTAATGAGTAGCGGATACTCACAGTAGGATCGGGATCCAAATATCATCGTGTGATAATGCATAAGGAATCCTACCAACATTATTAAACTTCAAATGGTATGCAACACTAGCAAGTTTCAGTTTCTTTAGAAACTCCCGATGTGGATTTTTGCCCCATGCTCTTATGACCTTGACTAAGGGCCAACAAATCATAAGCCACATGTCATGTTCTACCCGTCATTATCTTGTTAATTTGAACCCATCCGTACATACCCCTGACGTTGGCCAAATGATAGTACGACTGTCCCAAACCAACTCATCTATCTATGCAACAAATGAATACCCAGCAGCTACCAAACACTATATCTTAACTAAGGGCCAAACAAACATAGCTTGAATACTACTGAATACCCAAATGGAATGACGGAGGTCTATGAATGGTTTTGGCGAAACCGTGAACGTAGTGAACTTGATATGATCGAAGGAACCTGATTGCTTTTAAAAGGAGTGGCTAAAGCTCCACAATTAAAAAATATCTTCTGTTTTAAAATAACCGAGTGGTTTCTTTTAAACTGTTCCAACGATTCAACTTTGGTTTATTTTATTTGCATTAATATAATGCATCCCATCAATTAACCCATCACTGCAAAAAACAACGAAAATACAACGTCCTCTTATACCATCCGCATTCGCCACTGGGCCCCGTCATTCACCCGTTAGGTTACTTAACTAACGACAGAGCGGGGGCAGGGCTAGCGCGGGTGCAAAACATAAGTGACGCCTAATAGATATCATATATAGATATTGTACATTCGTCAGACGCAATAATAGTCATTCCAGATCACAGATGAACATATTGGATTTTCTACGAATCCGCATTCCTTTTGAGCCTCCAAAGAAAGACGGATTACACAGTCGCAATGAATAGCCAAAACCCATACGGGTACGGCAAACTACCCGCCTAGTACCCGAAGTGAAGCGGTCTCTCCCAACAACGTGACTAGGCCACTAAACATTTCAAAGTACCCGGTAGTTTGTGTACCCTAACTTGGGTCTATCCTAGGAGCAGAAAACAGTAAATGAAATAATACAACGGTGGCTACAACCTCAACCCGGATGTACCCCGCAAAAGAATATTACAACAATTTACAAATTACATTTGAATGAAAGAAACACTCGTCTCTTATCCCCGGCTATCCATTCACGACAATCCAACAAGTCCACATTCACAAACCAGTAAAAACCATTACAGAAATGTGGAACCCCCTGCTAACTGACATACTAGCAGTTAGGGGAGGTTTACGAACACATTAAACAAATCACAGATATAATCAAGTTAGCCAAACATCTTAGAATTTCGATCAAGCAAACGAAAATGATTCGACTCCAAATAATTCTCTTTGCACATGAAACTTGAGCAGAAATAAAACATCCCAGAAAATACAAAATCAACACAGAAGAATAACTGAGCAAATTTAGGTTGACACCGAGTCAACTCGGCCGCGGATCTGCGGCGGATCGCTTGGATCGGCGGCGGTTCCGCGGCTCTTTGGTCGAGTCACAGTCCCAAATTTCTTCATAATTCTTAAAATTCCCTGCTTGTATTTTTAAGGGTCCCTGAAAAATTTTTAGACCCCGTTTTAAAATTGGCAGAAACTTAGTGAAAATAATGTTTTTTCGGGTTCATTTTGCGATCGAATTTCTAAAAACTTTGCTAACAAGTTAGTTATAGTTTAGCGAGGCTCTGATACCACTGTAAGTCAATGTTAGACACCCCACATGATGCGGGGAGGCGGAATAGGTAAAACAATCATTTTGTTTAAACTAACATCGACTAATTTTACGGATCTTTGCTAAACCCTAACTAACAACTACATAGAAGTGATTAGCTACTATGAAAGATGATTATACCTAATGAATCAAGTCCTTCTTGTTCTCGTTGATCACCTCCTCGTCGGCCTCCTCGATGTGATAGAAGATCCACCCGAGAGCTACTTCTCCAACGTTTAACCTCTCACTTGAGGTAACTAGGTGACTATGAGTGCTAATCAAAGCAACCTAGAGTATATAGAAGAGGATTAGGGATCTATTAGTCTTGCTAACCCTTGGATCTCAACACATGAGAGGTTAGGGTTAGTTCTTGAAGAGAGAGAGCATGAGGAGAGAGAATGTGAGAGTGAGAATGATCATGAATTATAACTCATTTTAGAATATATATGAAGCATGATAATTATTAAAATGAATAACATAATAATAATAATATCAATCATGCTTTATGAACTCTCTTTGGGTGAATTATCTCATGAGTCATTAAGCAATAAATGCTTCATTAACTCATTTGATGAATCACACCATGAGTCACTAATCCATTTAATGCAAATTCCACCTAAGCCTCCAACGCATCAATCTTCTAAAAGCTTTTCGACTAATTACGAGAATGCCCCTCCCATCCGTGAAAATACGGAAATACTGAGACTGTATAAATCCAATAATCCAATACTAGAATCTGGCTTAAACTAAAGCCCGCTAGTAAAAACTGTCCGAACATCGTACGTGCATAAAAACACGTATGTGTCCGAACCCTGTCGTAAAACCATATAACCTCTATATCATTTCTCTTGAAGCAGGGAAACTCTCTGTGTGGGACTCTAAAGACTCGACACTTACGCTAGCAGTGGGTTTAACCATAGTCCGCAAGCGGTACTAGCTGTACATAACGGTCCCCAGGTAGATGTCGACAAGAAGGCCGATGAGGAAACCCATCTGAACTCCTACTGAGCTGATGTGACAATCTCCGTACAATCCGGTCTGTTCATCTAGGACTGTCGCATATCGGGCCTAGGGGGCAGCAAGCGTCAGTCCCCTAAAAGCGGTATAAGTCGTGTCGGAGCGAAATCCATTACACCTTGAGAAGCTACTGGAAATCCTACCAGTAAATCTCGTTTGTCCTGGCCAGGGACTTTGCGTAATGGCTTTCCAAACACAGCGCGATATCAACTCCCAATACCGGGAGAGTCGAATCCTATCTAACCGCCACTACCTCCAAGTGCTTCGGGACTGCACCCAACTGCTACCTGTTTCCACGCCTCCTTTGAGCCGTGGTAGGGTAGCAATCTAAGAACAGTGGGAACACACTTGAGACGAAGCAGCAGTGTCAAGTCTGCGGACTATGTTGTACTTATGTCACCTGGGAACTGATAACTGACGATGGGTATAGTACCAACCAACAGTTCCCTGCGAGTCCTGTCTGGTGCACCCATAACCCAACGAGCACATGTATACTATCTCCAGTACAACGTACTAATGGATGTGGGACAGACCATTTCCCCTGCTGGGATGAGAAGCGTACACACTAGTCTACTCCGGAGTATCGATGCCCTGTCTCGATAATCCTATGACTAGGGACCTGAAAAAGGATGTGCTTGTAGACTATCCAGCCCCCACTAGTGTGACTGCCATCACAATGCTGGTAGTCAAGCAAGATCCTAAGGGCTCTATCAATATGTATTCTCGATATGCTAACATATACACACATTAAGATAGATACAAACCAAGTAGCGTGCTACCATGTTTAGCAAGACTGTTAATATAACTGTGAATATCCCATGCTTCCATTAAGTAATATACAAGCTAGTATGATACAATAATGGCCCCTAGGGCATATACACTAACACATTCCTCCTAGCTGGAGGCACATTCCTCTGCTCTTGGGGCATGTTTCTCTGCCTTCAAGGCAAGTTCCTCAGTACCTGATGGAATTGGCGTGTAGGCTGTGCAGGAGGTCCACCTGGAGGTTGATCTAGGAGAGCAAGATGAGGTGAAGGAGCCTGGATAGCTGCCCGCTGCGGATAAGTGTTGTGAGTTAGAACTGTGTTGTGCCTATAAGGACATGTTCCAATTCCATGATTGGATGCACCGCAAACTAAGCACAGGCCTTTTGCGCGCCTACTGTTAGTTATATGTATGCCCTAGAGGCCATTACTGTACATACGATGTATATTGTATTGGATGCTTGGACATATATAGGGAGGACTTTCTTGCTCGACATGATAGTATGCTATCTGGTTGTACTTTATCTTAACATGTACTCTGATTGTCTCTATGTTACATGTTGATAAAGCCCTTAGGATATGTACTTGACTACTGGGACTATGATGAGATCATACTAGTGGGGCCACGGTAGTCGATGAGTACATCCTATAACCGTTCCTAGTCGAGGGTGTATCGAGACAGGGCATCGATACACCAGAGTAGACTAGCGTATACGCATCTTGACCCATATGATGGGCGATGGATGATCCCATATCCATCGGTGTTTGACATCAAGGATGGTGTACGGGTGCTCAGTTAAAACTGGGTACACTGGACGGACTCGCTGAGAACTTCCAGATGGTATTATACCTCACGTCAGATGGCAGTTCTCCGGTGACACTAGACAGAGTAGTCTGTTAACCCGAGATCGTCATAGAGTCTTGTGTGATTCCCACTGTGCTTTGATTTCCATCATACCACGTTCAAGAGGGCGTTCAAAAAGGTGGCTTTTGGGTACAGTCCCGAATCACATGGAGGCAATAAGCGATAAGAAGGGATTCGTCTCTCCCGGTATAGGGAGTTGATGTTGTGCTGTGTTCGGTTGGCTATAACCGGAAATCCCTGGCCATAGTTGCTGAGATTTACTGGTAAGTGTTATCAGTAGTTTCTCGAACTGTTATAGACCTCATATCGACACGACTTATCGAGCTACTGGGGTCTGACGTTTACCACCCCTAGGCGAGATATGCGACATATCAGACGACGAGACCGGACTGTACGGGAGTGTTACTGATTGGATTCACAGGAGAATGTACAGGCTTGGTTGTTGATCTTCTGAGCGCTCAATACCTGGGTGGCTGTTACGTTTAGCTGACCGCTTGCAGCTTGTGGGTGTTTTATATGATCATCACCTACTGCCGGAGTATTGACGATTCTTTAGAGTCCTACACAGAGGTTTCTTGGCTCAGGCAAAACGGAGTAGGAGCATATATGTGATATGTACGGGACCGAGGATAATGCGGTATGTGATACCGTATTGGATTCTTGCGATATGAGACATCGGCCGGGTATATGTGATATAGCCGGGTCATCGTTTTAGTCGGTTATTTGTGAAATAGCCGGATTGTCGGATCAAGTGTTGATTCGATAATTTAATGTATAATAATATATATGATATATTAAATTACATTAATTAATATTAGCTCACTAAAAGATTCATTTTCTCACGGGATAATACATTGATATATATGCGATATATGTTAATTGTATTATTTTCTATTGTTACAAAATATATTGTATATGTGATATATAATATTGTAACATGTTAGGGTTACAAATTTAACCATGGTTTAGGGTTTAAACTTGGTTAGGGTTTGGATTAGGGTTAGCTTTTGCATGAAGCATCCATGAAGCTTCATGAAGCTTTGACTTTGTGGTTGCTTGATATTTTGTGAAGATATTATGTTAACCCAATCCAAACCATTAACTTTAGTTAACTCTCTACAAGGGTTAACTCTTTCATGCTTAACCCTTGGTTAGATTTTTAACCACTACAATAATTCATTATTCATCACAAAAGGATTATGACATTTATCTTCTTCTTCCTTGAGTTCATTCTTGAAAAAGCTTTCTAGTTTTGCTTTTGTGATGAAAGTGAGTGAGAAAAAGATTATAAATGAGAGCAAAAATCATACTTCATCATCCTCATCTATCCTTGCCATTTAGATGAGGGTGTTCACATCATTTCATGAGTGATAGCTTGTGTTAACGAAACTTCAAGGTAGATCATCTATGTTATCGAAGATCGAAAGTAAGGTTGCATCATTCTCTTCGTGAAGCCTCTCGAGAGTCCGGAACACGATGATCGCAGCGAAGGGACCTCAACACGGAGCTTAAGAAGTGAAGGACCGGATCTACAAAGGTTGTAATCTCTCTCACTTAGTGTTAAAGTGTTTAACATGTTTGTTTTCGCCTAAACCCTAGTTTAAAGATCCGGCTTTGGGTTGTTCGGCACGGCTAAAATTTTAATCGGGCATGGTTGATGCCTCATAGACCCTTGTGCGCGTGCCTAGCAACCCTACACCTACAGTCCTTCCACAGGTGTCCATCCCTCTTACAGTAGAAGCAAAAATCTGGACTTGACCGGTTATCTATATCTTCCGGTCTCCTGGGTTCAAAAGTTTACCTTGAAGAGGCTCCTCTTGCCATCTGAGTAGTAGGGCGCTTTACTCCGACAGATTGGGGTCTGCCCTTCTTCTTCACTACTGCCTCATATGGACGGGCAGCTTTCAAAGCCAGGTCATTGGTTGGGAAATCCCCTGTAGGTAAGGAAGCTTGGATATCCGGATCTAACCCTTGCTGAAATCGTCTGGACCTGATCTCAGCAGTTGGTATGAGGTGTGCCGCAAACCTGTTGTGGTCTTGTGTTAGCTGTGTAGTATGTGATATTTGAAAATCGAATATTAAAACATATCTTATCTACTGAGCATGGTAAACTCAGCATCATACTCATCCATAGATTTGGTCCACATTGAACCCTATTGTAGATGGATGAATTGCTGCTCCATGAAAATTGGGCAGTCTCGGGGAAGTATTTCACGTCGAACATGTCGCAAAAATTCCTCCATTCGATCGGTTGGTCAAGACGGCTTTCTTCCGCCTTCCACCAAACTCGGGCGTTGTCGGTGAGTTGTAGCTTTGCAACCCGTACCCAAGCGATCTGGCATGTATGCTGCTGCCATATCATCCTCAATACTCTGAGCCTATTCTTTAGCTTCCAGTGGGATCTCTTTTCCCGAAAATTGCTTTAAGTGCAATGCCCGGAATTGTTTTACTCCGGGCGTTTCCGCTTCTGGACGGTTCATTAATATAGCAGTCTGCTACTGCTGTCCCTCCAGAAGGACGCGGATTGCCTCAACCAATCCCGTCTGCACATTGATCGGAGCAGCAACGGAAGGCGTAAGCGGTAGAGGTGGTGGTGTGTTGTTGAAGTTGATGCTAGTATTGTTTGGAGAATCTATAACCTCGAAAGAAAAATAGGGTTAGGATAGATTCAAAGTATATAAAATTGTAAGATTCAAGTAATGTGAAATGTAAAGAATGTTTTTAGTTGCTGATTCTTTTGTTATATTGCTTAGGACTTCATGCAGAATTGATCTGCATGTCCATGCAGAACTGACCTGCATGGGCCGCCAACAAAACCTGTGACGCCCCACTTCCCGGTGTACGGGAAGGGGACGCGGCGAGGCCGATACGTATTTACTCAGAAGTAAACATGCTAAGCGTATCTAAGAAATATAAAGTAAAATGTATACAAGAGACATGAATATAAATGAATAACAACTTTTATTTATTTAACAATTCTTTACAAGTACAACTGGAAATGTAAATACATGAATGGAAAGCAATGCCTCAATAATGGCATAACTAAAATGAAAAGTATATACAAGTGCCTATAGCTCTAGTTCGATGGAAAACTTCTCCAAGTCCTCAGCACTGCGCTCAATCTCTAGTAAGTCGGATCCACATGACAACATTCCAAAGAAAGAAGAAAATGAATGTCGTCAGTGAACAATCGCTCATTAAGTCCCAAAGAAAGAGTGAAGTAGAATAGGCAAAAAAGAGAATATAACTATATAATGTTATCCTTTGTTATGTTATCGCAGTTGTTTGTAGTTTGGTATAGAATATGCCAGTGTATACGAGAGAAGTCCCACTATTCCGGAGACTAAGGTATACGGAGCATAAGGAACCGTTAAACCACGGTACAACAACAATGGATATTCAGGTTAGGTGTATTAAAGTAACCGTCTCGTGCCATTTCTAACACATTCCGTACCAGTCTACCCCTTTAGAACACTGTAATGTCTTATTGTATTGATTTGTATAGTTTTGTGTAATTGATTGTACGACTTGCCAAAACCATGATATCATGTAAATGGAATGGATATAATGGATAGACATGTAAACGGAGTATATCCATGGTTCGGATCAGTCGAGACAGATTAATATAGATTGAGTTATGGTATAGACGGATTCATGTTGAATTGTAGTTATACTTGAATCATATTCAAGTCAGATTGATTTCATGTTTGACCATGACTCGAACTGAGTCAGACTTTTAAACAAAATTGAAGTCCTAAATTAATTTTGATGTTATCGGTAACTGCTGCACATGGACGGCATGATTTGTGTCTTTTTCCAAGACAATTACCCTGTTGATAACACCGTTGTTAGGTTATCTACCTTAGATAGGCAAGAACCCATATTCTCCGGCTCCCTGAGGCTCAATAGAACTTTTCCCGCTTAAACCTATGTTTACTAGGGTCCTTATTGTAATTTAGTATAACTCGAAGGGGTTTTATGTAAAAATTGTTTTGATATAATTTCAAAATACACCTCAAGTATTTAATTATCGTCTTTAGGGTTTTCATAGATGTATATTTTATAAAAGTGAAATTTTCTAGTGAGTAGAATTTAGTTTTCATTGTATATGGTATTTTAATGAAATATTGGAATTTGTATTGAATTGTAATGGTAGTTTCATGAACTTGTGATTCTTTTGCTTTAGTCATATATTATATTTAAAATAGATATTTTGATAATAGCTAAATATATATATATATATATATATATATATTTAATAAAAATAAAGTTTATTTATTTTGTAGAAATCTCATTTTCTTAAAAATTGCATCAAAATTCCATCGAGATCAAATGCTCCTTACGGAGGTCTGCATCTCGCTCTACTAGGCCCGAGGACGTGCGATAACCCGCACCATACTTGTTAGTTGTATGTATGCCCTAGAGGCCATTATTGTACATGATTGTATATTATAGTGGATGCTTGGACATATATATAGATGGCATTCTTGCTCGACATGATAGTATGCTATCTGGTTGCTCTTTATCTTAACATGTAGACTTGTATTGTGATACTGTATTTCTCTCATATGTTGATAAAACCCTTAGGATGCATACTTGACTACAAAGATTATGATGCGGATCATATTAGTGGAGCCAGGGTAGTCCAAAAGTACATCCTTTATTTGTTCCTAGTCGAAGGTGTATCGAGACGGGGCATCGATATTCCATAGTAGACTAGCGTATATGCTTCTTGACCCATTTGATGGGCGATGGATGATCCCATATCCATTGGTGTTTGACATAAAAGATGGTATACGGGTGCTCAGTGGAGACTGGGTACACTGAACAGGACTCGCCGAGAACTCCTAGATGGTATTATACCTGACGTCAGATAGCAATTCTTAGGTGACACTGGTATAGGTTAGTCTATAGACCCAAGATCGGCATAGAGTCTTGTGTGATTCCCACCATGCTTTGATTTTCACCTTACCACGTTCAAAAGAGCATGCAAAACGGTGGTTTTTGGGTACAGTCCCGAGTCACATGGAGGCAATGAGCAATAGGAGGGGATTCGCCTCTCCCGGTATTGGGGGTTGATGTTGCGCTGTGCTCGATTGGCTATAATAGGAAGTCCCTGGCCAGGGCTAATATGGAGATTTATTGGTAAGTGTTATCAGTAGTTTCTCGACCCGTTATGAGCCTCACATTGGCATGACATATCAAGTTACTGGGGTTTGACGTTTACCACCCCTAGACTAGATATGCGATATATCAGACGAAGAGACCGGACTGTACGGTAGTGTTACTGTTGGATTCATAGGAGTATGGACAAGCTTTCTTGTTGATCTTCTAATCGCTCAATACCTGGGTATTCGTTACATCTAGGTAGTACCACTGACGGCTTGTGGGTGACTGATATGATCATCACCTACTGCCGGCGTATTGACGAGTCATTAGAGTCCTATACAGAGGTTTCCTAGCTCATGCGAAACGAAGTAGGGCACATATGTGATATGTGCGGGACCGAGATTAATACGTGTATGTGATACCGTATTCCAATCTCGCGATAAAGGTTATATGTGATATGACCGGATTGTTGAATCAAGTATTGATTCAATGATATGTTATATGTATATGTGATATGCATATAAATGATATTAGTCGGTTGTATGCGATACAGCCAGGTTATTAAATCAAGTGTTGATTTAATAATTTAATGTTTAACTATATATTTGATATATTAACATACATTAACTAATATTAGCTCACTTAAGAAAATGTTTTCTCTTTATACATTTAATATATATATGATATACGTTAATATATTTATATTGTGTCATGCTAGATGATACATTGGACATGGGTGTATGAGACTCACACCAGACTTAAGATAATGTAGGTAATTATTTATTTAGGGATAAACAAAATTAGGTGGAAATTAGTGATGGCTTGAAGTTTGGAGAAGCTTGTAGAAACCATTGACTTAGTCTACTGATTTTGTTTTACTCTAGATATTTATTAATCTAACCATTATCTTTAGCCATGGTTTAGTCATTACATGAGTTATATGAGATATTTTGTCACCCATGGTTCATTAGTTGATGACTTGAGTTCATTTTCTTCATCTCCTCCATTGCCCTCTAGCGTTGAGTGAGAAGAAGAAAAGAGAGAGAGAAATAATTCTAAAGTGAGTAAAATTCCTATTTCACCAATCTACACTATACTAGCCATTTAGTATAGGTTGTTTTCTTCACTAATTCTCTATTTGTGAAGAGGTAGCTTGAGTTAGAGATTCTTCGACGTAGATCATTTTCGGCCTCGAAGATCCTTGAGCAAGCTCGTTCCTTTCACCTAATGGAGCCAATGGAGTGTCTGGGACACCACTATTTGGAGCAAAAGGGACTACTACACAGAGCTATAGAAGTGAAGGACCGGTCTACAAAGGTTGTATTCCCATTTCACTTAGTGTAAAGTTGTTTACATGCTTGCTTACTCCTAATCCTCTTGTTAGATCCTTGGTTTGGGTTACTTAGCACACTAAAATTTTATAAAATGGCATGGTTGATGCCTTCGGAAACCTAATAGTCGTGCTAAAGAACCTTACAGTGGTATCAGAGCCAAGCTAAGGAATTAGATGATATTAGTAGAATTACGAAACCGAAACAACTCCGAAACCTCGAAACAAAATCCATAGTTTCTGTCGATTTTTAAAAGTCCTCTAAAAATTATTTAAACAAGTGCAGAATGTTACATATGATGTAACATGAACACCACAGAAAATTGAGCCCCTTTCACCGGACTTTTCCCGGCGAAATTAAGTAAAAAACCGGCCTGGCCGGTTTTCTTGATGTATTTTGGCTTCAATATTTTTTGGTGTTCCAGTCTATGGGGTTTGGTGTTTCAGGTATTGTTTATTTTTACTAAGATTGCATGTGATGTTATCTTTCTGTAAAGGCAATTCGGAGTATTTCGTATTCGTAATTTTAACATCGTTTTGCGTAACATAGACGAAGTTAAAAAGTTCGAACGAACATCAAACACCACCTCAAGATATCTCTCTGGAAATTTTTCAAAAGTTGGAACTTTTGGGTTTAAAAATTTTCAGAATATCGTGCAGGTTATTATGTAGAACCCCAAGAAAAACGAACCCCTAACTCGACCTAACGACCGCGGAACGACGACCAAAAGGTGCTTTTGGCGACGGTTCCATGGCACCGTTGGTGAGGCTTAGGACGTGCTCTCTTGTGCTGGTCCATATGTGCTTGTGGCGCTGTCTGGGAATTTTTGAATCTAACTTAAGTGTTGAGTCTTCTGAGAATTTTAGGTGGTTGATCGATCGATCAAAAAGTTTAACATCACCTAGCTTTTATTGATGTGTGATATAATATTTGGAATCCATAATAATTAGTTTTGTGAACTAGTATGAATTTTGTAAACCTAGCAATTTAGTCTCATTTGATCGGTTGCCACAGGGTTTTGATATGGATCAAAACTCTGTTGAAATCACGTAGTGTACGCGGATACTCACCGGGTAATATTAGTAAATAGCCACGCCCCAAATCCCCGACCAAGTGACTGTAAGAGAATCCCGTTGCCAAAATCATCTTCCTGGGTGCTCGCGGCCATGGTGTTCCGCCTAAGTGCACTTCATCGACGGCATCGGGGGTGCGGCCGTCTACTAAAGTTTCCGACGAGTATTCGATCATGTTGTCGGGAATCTTGTTGAATTACCTGACTGGTTATTGAAAAGCGTTTTCAATATTGAGACTAAAATGCGGGGTTTATAAGGTTATGCATGAAATTCGGAATATGAGATATTCCGGGTTTATGATGTTTAAGGAATTCATTTGGTTAGGCATGAAATCCGAAGTATGTGATATTTCGGGTTTATGATGTCTAAGGTGGTCGCAGATTCCAATTGTTGTAGTTTTCACTTTCTTTTCTACGACCGTAAATGTAATATGTGGTGTATCACCGGTTTCGTTGTTATATGTCCATGACAATTGGGATACGCATATTTACTTACGTTGATGACATGTGATGTTATGTGTTGTTGTGATATATTATATTGGATTGTCGTGTTTGAATAGCCAGGGGATTTTTGCGTGAGATGGGAGTTTTTCATTTTCATTCATGTAAAAACTTGTATGCAATATTCTTTTATTGGAGCACATCTGGGTTGAGGATGATGTCACCATTGATGTATATTATTCACTTTTCCGCATTAGGATAGACCCAAGGTGGGGAGCATAAGTAACCGGGTTCTAGGGTCCAGTGGGAGACTATCTCGAGGAGTCGAGTTCGGGTCTCCTAACTCTAGAATTTATAAGGTTGATTGCCGCTCTCGTAGGGGTCTAGGGATATGGGTTTGGCTATTCATCGCAACCGAGATTAATACGTGTATGTGATACCGTATTCCAATCTCGTGAGACATGTTATATGTGATATAACCGAATTCTTGAATCAAGTGTTGATTCAATGATATGTTATATGTATATGTGATATGCATATAAAAGATATTAGTCGGTTGCATGTGATACAACCGGGTTATTAAATCAAGTGTTGATTTAATAATTTAATGTGTAATTATATATTTGATATATTAATATACATTAACTAATATTAGCTCACTTAAGAAAATGATTTCTCTTTATACATTTAATATATATATGATATATATTAATGTATTTATTTTGTATCATAATAGATGATACATTGGATTTGGGTGTATGAGGCTCATACCTAACTAGAGATAATTTAGGTGTTTAAATATTAAGGGAAAAAATAAAATTAGGAGAAAATTGGCATGGCTGAGATGCTTGTGGAAGTATGGAGAAGTTTTGACTAAAGTCCACTAATTTTGTTTAACTCTAGATATTTATTAACCTAACTATTATCTTTAGCCTTGGTTAAGTCTCTACATAAGTTATATGAGATATTTTCTCACCCATGGTTCACACTTGATCACTTGAGATCATTTTCTTCATCTCCTCCATTTTGCTCTCTAGTTTTGAGTGAGTGAAGAAAAGAGAGAGAGAGAAATAATTCTAAAGTGAGAAAAATTCCTACTTCACCAATCTATACAAAACTAGCCATTTAGTATAGGTTGTTTCTTTACTAGTTTATCAATTAGTGAAGAGGTAGCTTGAGTTAGAGATTCTTCGACATAGATCATCTTTGGCCTCGAAGATTCTTGAGCAAGGTCGTTTCTTTCACCTAGTGGAGCCAAAGAAGAGTCCGGGACACCATTATTTGGAGCAAAGGAACTACTACACGGAGCTTTAGAAGTGAAGGATCGGTCTACAAATGTTGTATTTCTATTTCACTTAGTGTAAAGTTGTTTGGATATTTTATTAACCATAATTCTCTAGTTAGATCCTCAGTTATGTGTTTCTTAGCACATTAAAAATTTTTAAATTGCATGCTTGATACCTTAGAAAACATAGTGAGGATGCTAAGGAACCCAGCAGTAGTATCAGAGCTAAGGCTAGAGAATTAGATGATGTGTTAGAATTTCAAAACCGAACTAACTCCGAAAACTGGAATCCGAAACCTTAGTTTCTGTCGAATTTTTTTTAAGTCCTTTAAATTTTTTTTAAATAAGTGCAGAAAGCTAGTTATGATGTATCTAGAACACAAGAAAAATTTGAGGCTAAACACCAAAAACTGGCCGGCCAAATTGCCTAAAAATCCGACCTCAGCTTTTTTCCTGTAGCAAAAAATCTTGAAATTTTTGTGGTGTTCTGATCTCATGGTTTTAGGGTTTTAGGTTATGTTTGTTTTTGCCAAGATTGCATGTGATGTTATCTTTCTGTAGTGGCAATACGAAGTGTTTTGTAGTCGTATTTTAACATCGTTTCGGGTTTGATATTGAAATATGATACAATATTTAGAATCCACGATAATCAGTTTTGTGAAAACCAGTTAGTGTTCTGTAAATCTAGCAATTTAGTCTCTTTTAATAGATTGCCACGGAGTTTCGATTCGGAACAAAACTCCGTCACACTCGTATAGTACGCAAACATTCACCGGGTAATACTACTAGATAGCCATACCCTACAACCCCGACCAAGTGACTGTAGGAGAACCTCGTTGCCAAAAGCATCCCCTCGGGTGCCCGCGGCCACTGTATTCCGCCTAAGTGCACTTCGTCGTCGGCATCAGGGGTACGACCATCTACTAATGTTTTCGACGATTATTCGATCATGTAGTCGGGAATCTTATTGAATTACCCGACTAGATTATTGAAAAGGTGTTTTTAATATGAGACTAAAATGCAAGGTTTATATGTTAGGCATGAAATTCGGGGTATGTGATATTCCGGGTTTATGATGTTTAAGGATGTTGCGGATTCTAATTATTCTAGTTTTCTTTTTCTTTTCAGCGACCGAAAGTGCAATATGCGATGTATCGCCGGTTTCGTTGCTATACGTCAACGACAATTGGGATACTCATATTTACTTACGTTGATGACATATGATGTTATGTGTTGCTATGATATGTTATATTGGATAGTCGTGTTTGAATATCCAGGGGGTTTTGCGTGAGATGACAGTTTTTCATTTTCATTCATGTAAAAACTTGTATGTAATATTCTTGTATTGGGACACTTCCGGGTTGAGAATGATGTCACCATTGATGTACATTATTTACTTTTCCATATTATGATAGACCCAAGGCGGGAAGCACAAGTAACCGGGTTCTATTGTTCAGTGGGAGACCAACTCGAGGAGTCGAGACCGGGTCTCCAACTCTAGAATTGGTAGGGTTTCTTGCCGCTCTCGTAGGGGTCTAGGGATGTGGGTTTGGCTATTCAACACGACCGTGGAATCCGTGTTTTTTACCGGCTTAATTTAAAACACGGACCTCCTAATATATCCAATATTTCATATGTTGACTTCTACTGCAATGTTCTGTGATGAGATCATATAACTGCTTGAGACGAATGCTTTATATTATATATATGATATATAATAAACATTGCTTATGTTTTGCATCCACGCTATTCCTTCCCCCGCTCTGCCGTTAGTTATCTAACCTAACGGTGCATGACGAGACCCCGTGGAGAATGCAGATGTCATAAGCAAACGTTATATAAGTATTTTCGTTTCTTTATCTGTGATGCTTAAGAAGCATAAATGATGGGACTTCATTAATGAGATTAATGAAAAAGAAAGAAACCTAAAGATGATGTAGAATCAAATTTTCAAAAAGGGTAGCGCTGGTCTTTTCTTTACATAGTGGTATTCCTTGATGTATATCCAGCACCTCATTCGATGAGGAAAGAGCCGAGATCCCTTCACCGGGAGTGACCTCTATAGCAAAAGCTAGCAAATGCTACAACCCACTTGGTTTTGTATTTTGATTGCTTCTCTAGTTCTTTCTTTGCATAGTGGTATTCCTTGATGAATATCCAACACCTCATTCGATGAGGAAAGAGCCGAGATCCCTTCACCGGGAGTGACCTCTTTAGCGAAACTAGCAAAAGCCTTAAAACCACTCCTTTTCAAAATCACTTGATTCTACAATGATATGAAGTTCATTACGCAAAAGGTTTTCTTAAAAACCTGTCGTAGCCCTCCGTCATTTCAGATAAGTACTATTTAGTATTCATACTGCGCTTGTTGGCCTCCGTCAAAGCGTAGTGTGCGGTAGCTGATTAGTGATTATCTGCAATGCATATGATACGATTGGATTAGGGTAGTCTTACGGCCTTGTTGACCTCCGTCAAGGGTCGTGCAGGTGGGTTTAATTCAATCACGAAATGTACGGGTTGAACTTGACCAGCAGCCTATAGTTTGTTGACCTCCGTCAAGGTCATAAGACGCTAGGGACAAAATATTATTGGGAATTTCAAGTGTTGAAATTTGCAAAGAGATTGCATATCTTCTATGAGATAGTTGGATCCCGATACTCACTACGGGTAAGAGTTACTCCTGGGAGAGTTTTGCACTTTACAATTAGCCGATCAAGTTGGTGTCTAGAAAGGTGTTAACGGGGTTACACACCTGGAAAAACGAGGTTTATTTTAATTAGGTCCTTGCGAAAGCACGGGGAACCTCCTTCAAATTACCGACACTAGCCTGGCCGAAAGATTAGCGAACTTGTAGGGTGTAATTAATCCCAGCTAGTCTTACCTTTTATGGTTTGAAGGAAGATTTGATTAAAATAGTGGGAGTCATCCTGATTAGATAAGATAATAACCAATTTAATCTTGCAAGAGCATACGCTAAGTGTTTTCTTCTCTCTCTCTCCAGGTAGCGACCATGTCACGCCTTAATGAAGAAAATAATATTGATGTATTGACTAAACTCGCTTGTTATACTGAGCCGGGGAACGTTGGTTCCGCTCTATCTTATAATTGTTATAAGTCTGAGCAGGAAATAGGGGAATATCCGGATTCCTACGCGACCCAAACGAAGAATGCGCATGTTGATGCATCTTCTTCGGGTGTGTTCATTACCAAGAACTGTTTCTCAGTACACTCTACATCTGGGGTATTAGATACCGGATCAGGATCCTACATATGTAATATGTTACTTGGGCTAAAGAAAGGTAGACAACTGAGAAAAAGTGATCATTCTCTAAGAGTAGGGAATGGTGCAAGTGTTCCGGCCAAAGCAGTTGGTGAATATCACCTTGTATTACCAACTCAGAATACATTGATTCTGAACGAATGTTATTACATACTAAACCTGATATGCAATATTATATCAGTTTCTTTATTAAGTAATGAAGGATATAATTTTGCATTACAGGATAATGTTATGAACATTTTCCTGAATCAAAAGTTTATTAGATCAGGCACGTTATATAATGGCATATACGTTCTAAATCAAACTACAGTTCTTAACATACAGAACACACACAAGAAGAAAAGTTCAGAAATGAATGAATTTTTCTTGTGAAATTGTAAACTATGTCATATCAATGCGAAACGACTAGCTAAGTTACATAAGTATGAATATTTGAATCTGTTCGAACTTACATCTTATGAAACTTGCCAGTCATGTCTCAATAGAAAAATGACCAAAACTCTGTTTACTGGACAAGGAGATAGAGTTACTGAACTCTTGAGACTGATACATAGTGATGCATGCGGTCCTATGTCTACACATGCTAGGAATGGTTCCTCATGCTTCATTATATTCATCGATGATCTCTCAAGATTAAGACATGTGTTCCTGTTGAAACACAAGTCTGAAGCTTCTAAGAAATTCAAGGAATATAAGTGCGAAGTAGAAAACCAAACAGGTAGAAGTATTAAAGTCCTTCGATATGATCGGGGAGGAGAATATTTGAGCACGGAGTTCCTGAATTATTTAAAAGAGAATAGGATTCTCTCTCAACTTACTCCTCCGTATACACCACAGAACAATGGTGTATCGGGGTGGAGGTATCACACTCTATAAGATATGGTGCGCTCTATGATGAGTAACGCTGAGTTACATGTTTCCTTTTGGGGTTATGCGCTTGAGAAGTTGCATACCTATTGAATAGAGTTCTATCCAAATCAGTGCCTACCACTCTATATGAGATATGGAATGGGAAGAGACCATCTCCTAAATGATTTAAGATATGAGTTGTCCGGCCTATGTTGAAAAGCAAAATCCGGATAAGCTCGAGGCAAGTTGAGTACTGTATAAGTTGGTTGGATATCCCGAACATTCGCGAGGGTATATCTTCTACCACACAGAGGAGAAAAAGGTGTTTTGATTCTCAGCATGCCACCTATTTTTAGAAAAGAAATTTCTTATGGAAGAAATTAGTGGTCATGAGGTAGAACTGGAAGAAGTTCCAGCTAGAAAAACTAACAGCTGATGATTTGGTAGAACCGGAGGATTCAATAGTTCCCGACGAACCTCAGCCTCTCCGCAGATCTAGCAGGGTTCCTCATCCACCTGAGAGATACTACGGTTTTCTCAATGACAGTGGGATCGAGGATTGCATCATGGAAGATGATGACCCAACTAGTTTCGAGCAGGCCATCACAAGTGGGGACTCTGTGAAATGGCTGGATGTTATGCGATCTGAGATGGAATCCTTATACGCCAACAAAGTATGGACTTTGGTAGTTGCACCTAAAGGGGTAAAACCCATCAGGAGCAAGAGGATCTTGAGAAGATTCATGGTGTAGATGGAAAAGTGTAGACTTTCAATGCTAGACTTATTGCAAAAGGTTTTCGTCAATAACCAGGTATGGATTTTGATGAAACATTTTCTCCAGTGGCTATGCTTATGTCCATCCGGATCCTACTTGCCATTGCTGCATACCATGACTATGAAATCTGGCAGATCGATGTCAAGACCACTTTTCTAAATTGTGATTTAGAAGGGAGCATGTACATGACACTGCCAGAGGGCTTCGTAGACAGTGGGAGCAGCGGAAAGATGTGTAAGTTGATTAAATCAGTTTACGGATTAAACAGGCATCACGGAGTTAGAACATCTATTTTTATGTGGCAGTCATGAAGTTTTACTTCATCCAAAAGGTAGATGAACCTTGTACATACAAAAAGGATGTAGAGAGTAAGGTTGTCTTCCTCGCATTGTACGTGGATGGCATACTCTTGATAAAAAATGGTGTTCCTATGCTACACTCGGTCAAGCTCCTCTTATCACTATGTTTCTCCATAAAGGATTTGGGCGATGCCTCTTACATCCTGGGAAGAAACACTGGATAGCAGTGAAGAACATTCTTAAGTACTTGAGAAGGACTAAAGAAACGTTCTTGGTGTATGGTAACAGTGAACACCAAGTGGAGTCCTTTACCGATTCGAGCTTCTAGAGTGATAAGGTCGATTGTAAGACAGTCTCGGGTTTTTTTCTTTTCCATCAGTGGAGGGACGGTATGTTGGAAGAGTTCCAAGTTAGATACCATGGCAGACTCAACGATAAAGTGTGAATACATCACTGCCAATGATACTACCAAAGTGGTTGTCTGGGTATAGATGTTCATGAGATGAACTTGGTTCCTACCATTGTGGTAACAATGGAGCTGTGGTTTTGACCTAGGAACCCCGATCCCATCAGTGATCCAGACATATTCTTCGACAGTATCACCTGATCAGAGAGATGGTTAATCTCCAGGCGATCAAGGTCAGAAGAGTTGAGACTAAGAATGGCACGGCAGATCCACTCACCTAGGCCAAAACCCCAGATACAGTTTGAGAGTTTTTGGGACGTTGGGTATGAGATACTACAACAGCTGGCCTTAGTGCAAGTGGGAGATTATTAGTTGTATGTATGCCCTAGAGGCCATTATTGTACATGATTGTATATTATAATGGATGCTTGGACATATATAGGGAGGACTTTCTTGCTCGACATGATATTATTCTATTTGGTTACTCTTTATTTTAACATGTAGACTAGTAATGTGATGATGTCTTGCTCTCACATGTTGGTAAAGCCTTTAGGATGTATACTTGACTACCAGGATTATGATGTAGATCATACTAGTGGGGCCAGGGTAGTCCACAAGTACATCCTTTAATTATTCCTAGTCGACGGTGTATTGAGACGGGGCATCGATATTCCAGAGTAGATTAACGTACACGCTTCTTGACCCATTTGATGGTCGATGGATAATCCCATATCCATTGGTGTTTGACATCAAAGATGGTATACGGGTGCTCAGTAGAGACTGGATACACTAAACAGGACTTCCCGAGAACTCCTAGATGGTATTATGCCTAACGTCAGATAGCAGTTCTCTGGTGACACTGGTACAGATTAGTCTGTAGACCCGAGATCGTCATAGAGTCTTGTGTGATTCCTACCGTGCTTTGATTTCCACCTTACCACGTTCAAGAGAGCGTGCAAAACGGTGGTTTTTGGGTACAGTCCCGAGTCACATAGAGGTAATGAGCGATATGAGGGGATTCGTCTCTCCTGGTATTGGGGGTTGATGTTGCGCTATGCTCGATTGGTCATAACAGGAAGTCCCTGGCCAGGGCTGATACGGAGATTTACTGGTAAGTGTTATGAGTAGTTTCTCGACCTGTTATGAGCCTCATGTCGGCATGACTTATCAAGTAACTAGGGTATGACGTTTACCACCCCTAAACTTGATATACGACATATCAGACGAAGAGACCGGACTGTGTGGTAGTGTTGCTGTTGGATTCACAAGAGTATGGACAAGCTTTCTTGTTGATCTTCTGATCGCTCAATACCCGGCTAGCCGTTACGTCCAGCTAGTACCGCTGATGGCTTGTGGGTGACTGATACGCTCATCACCTACTTCCGGCGTATTGACGAGCCATTAGAGTCTTACATAGAGGTTTCCTAGCTCATGCAAAACAAAATTGGGCAATATGTGATATGTGCGCGACCGAGATTAATACGTATATGTGATACCGTATTCCAATCTCGCGATACAGGTTATATGTGATATAACCGGATTGTTGAATCAAGTGTTGATTCAATGATATGTTATATGTATATGTGATATGCATATAAAAGATATTAGTCGGTTGTATGCGATATAACCGGTTATTAAATCAAGTGTTGATTTAATAATTTAATATGTAATTATATATTTGATATATTAATATACATTAACTAATATTAGCTCATTTAAGAAAATATTTTCTCTTTATACATTTAATATATATGTGATATATATTAATTTATTTATTTTGTGTCATGCTAGATGATACATTGGACTTGGGTGTGTGAGGCTCATACCTAACTAGAGATAATTTATGTGTTTAAATATTAAGGGAAAAATCAAAATTAGGTTGAAATTGGCATGGCTAAGATGCTTGTGGAAGCATGGAGAAGCTTTGACTAAATTCCACTAATTTTGTTTTACTCTAAATATTTATTAACCTAACCAATATTTTTAGCCTTGGTTAAGTCTCTACATAAGTTATATGAGATGTTTTCTCACCCATGGTTCACACTTGATCACTTGAGATCATTTTCTTCATCTCCTCCATTTTGCTCTCTAGTTTTGAGTGAGTGAAGAAAAGAAAGAGAGAAAAATAATTCTAAAGTGAGCAAAATTCCTACTTCACCAATCTATAAAAAACTAGCCATTCAGTATAGGTTTTTTCTTCACTAGTTTATCAATTAGTGAAGAGGTAGCTTGAGTTAGAGATTCTTCGACGTAGATCATCTTCATCCTCGAAAATCCTTGAGCAAGCTCGTTTCTTTCACCTAGTGGAGCCAAAAGAGAGTCCGGGACACCATTACTTGGAATAAAGAGACTACTACATGGAGCTTTAGAAGTCAAGGACCGGTATACAAAGGTTGTATTCCCATTTCACTTAGTGTAAAGTTTGCATGTTTTATTAACCCTAATTCTCTAGTTAGATCCTCGGTTATGGGTTTCTTAGCACACTAAATTTTTTAAAATTGCTTGCTTGATGCCTTAAAAAACATAGTGAGGATGCTAAAGAACCCAGCAAAAAGAAATACACATATTAAGATAAATTTAACTCAAATAATATACTATATATAACTGAGCAAGATTGACCAATAGATACATATCCTTACCATCATATACAATACAGGCCTATAGGGCATAAATATCTAACAACCTCCCACTTGCACTAAGGCCTATAATTAGCGTACCGAATACCCAACTCTGCTGTAGGCCCAGTTGTTAACGTATCGCATATCCAACATCTCAAATAGTCTCTCGAACTGCGCTTGAGGGAGGGCCTTCGTAAATGGATCCGCCATATTGTCTTTCGTATTTACTCTCCGGACCTCGATCTCCCGGTGATCTACGATCTCCCTGATCAGGTGATACCGACTTAAGATGTGTGTGTATTTCTGATGGGACCGTGGTTCCTTCGCTAAAGCTATAGCCACATTGTTATCGCAATACAAAGGTATTGGATTAACAATGGACGGAACCGCCTCAAGTTCAGTAATGAACTTCTTCATCCAGACCGCTTCTTTTGCGGTATCGTTGGCATCAATGTATTTAGCCTCCGTTGTCGAGTCTGTGACAGTGTCCTGTTTGGAGATTTTCTTACACACCGCCCCTCCATTGAGGGTAAACACAAAACCCGAGACAGACTTGCTGTTATCCTTGTCACTCTGGAAGCTTGAGTCGGTAAAGAACTCAACCTAAAGGTCTCCATTACTGTACATCAAGAACATCTCCTTAGTCCTTCTTAGGTACTTGAGGATGTTCTTCACAGCTATCCAATGATTCTCATCTGGGTTCGACTGATATCGGTTCGCTACGCTAAGCGCGTATGCTACATCTGGTCTGGTACACAGCATCACATACATTATAGATCCTACCGTCGAAGCGTAGGGTATAGTGCTCATGCGAACCCTTTCCTCATCAGTCTTGGGAGACATCGCTTTGGAGAGGGTGATTCCGTGCAATGCGGGTATATTACCGTGCTTGGAATCTTCCATACTAAATCTCTTTAGTATGGTCTCTATGTACCCAAACTGTGAAAGTCTCAACAATCTCTTGGATCTATCTCTTTAGATCATAATCCCTAGAATGTAGGAGGCATCACCCAAATCTTTCATGGAGAACTTTTGTAAAAAAAAACAACTTGACCGATTGCAACATAGGAATGTCATTTCCTATCAAGAGAATGTCATCCACATACAAGACGAGAAATACAACAGTTCTTCCTACAACCTTCTTGTAGATACATGCCTCATCTTCGTTTTTGATGAAGTCAAATTCCTTGACCGTCTCATAAAAATAGATGTTCCAGCTACGCGATGCTTGTTTTTATCCATAAATGGATTTAAGAAACTTGCACACCTTCCCGCTGCTCCTACTGTCTATGAATCCTTCTGGTTGATCCATATAAACTTCTAAACATCCATTTAGAAAAGCCGTTTTAACTTCCATTGGCCAGATATCATAGTCATGGTAGGCAGCAATGGTAAGTAGGATCCGAATGGATTTTAGCATAGCCACTGGAGAAAAAGTTTCGTCATAGTCCACTCCTGGTCTTTGACGAAAATCTTTTGCAACAAATCTAGCCTTATAAGTTTCCACCTGTCCATCTGCACCAATCTTCCTTTTGAAGATCTACTTGCATCCAACGGGTTTTATCTCAGAAGGAGCAAAATCTAAAGTGCAAACTTTGTTGGTGTACATGGACTCCATTTTGGATTGCATAGTATCAAGCCATTTTACAGAGTCCCTACTATTAATGGCCTGCTCGAAACTAGTAGGATCATCTTCTTCCAAGATGAAATCTTTTCGATCCCCATCTATGAGAAAACCGTAGTACCTCTCGGGCGGAAGAGAAACCCTACTAGATCTACGTAGTGGCTAACGTTCATCCGGAATTATTGAATCCTCTGGTTACACCAAATCTTCAATTTCAATTCATGGTTCCAGAATTTCTTCCAATTCTACCGTGCTCCTACTAATTTATTTTGCAAGAAATTCCTTCTCTAAAAAGACGATGTGGCGAACAACAAACTCCTTCAGTTCCTCGATGTGGTAGAACAGATATCCTTGTGAAAGTTTAGGATATCGCACAAACTTACACAAAACTGACCGTGCCTCGAGCTTGTCCAGGTTTTGCTTCTTTACGTAAGCAGGACATCCCAATATCTTAATAAAATTATAGTATGGTCTCTTCCCCTCCCACATTTCATGTGGAGTGGTAGGCACAGATTTGGTAGGAGCCTTATTCAATACATATGAAGCCGTTTCAAGTGCTTATCCCCAGAATGAAAGTGGCAAATCAACACTACTCATCCTAGAGCGAACCATGTCCAAAAGGGTTCGGTTCCTCCACTCTGATATACTGTTGTGCTGTGGTGTATACGGAGGAGTAAGCTGAGAGAGAATTCCATTCTCTTTCAGGTTTTCTAAGAATTCCGTGCTTAAGTATTCTCCTCCTCTATCAGATCTGAGGATCTTGATACTTTTGCCAGTCTGGTTCTCTACTTCGTTTTTATATTCATTGAATTTCTCAAAATCTTCAGATTTGTGTTTCAAAAGATACACATATCCGAACCTAAAGAGATTTTCAGTGAATGCAATAAAGTACGAGAATCCACCCTCCGCATGTATAGATATCGGACCACATATATCACCGTGTATGAGTCTCAAGCGCTCTATAGCTCTTTCTCCATGTCCGGTGAACGGAGATTTGGTCATCTTTCCTTTAAGATAGGACTGGCAAGTTTCATAAGATGAAAATTCGAACGAATTCAGATATCCATTCTTATGCAACTTACCTAGTCATTTCTTACCGATATGACTAAGTCTACAATGCTTCAAGTAGGTTTCGTTTGTATCTGAACTCTTCCTCTTGCGTGTGTTTTGTATATTGAAGACCGTGTTTTAATTTAGAATGTAGATACCATTAAACAATGTACCTTCTGCAACCAATACCTGATTAAGGTAAATATTCATGATATTTATATCTAGAACAAAATTATATCCATCTTTATCAAGTAAATAAACTGATATGATGTTGCAAAGCATAAAATGTACATAGTAACAGTTGTTCAATATCATAGTATAGCCGCTTGGCAATACAATGTAATATTCACCGACAGCAGCAGCGTCAACTTGCGCTCCGTTCTCTACTCTGAGGGACATATCACCCGATCCAACCATTCTACTTTTTCTCAATCCTTGTTATAAATTACATATATGAGATCTTGATCCGGTATCTACTACCTAGGAGGTAGGGTTGACCGAAAAAAAAAATTTCAATAAAAAATACACCCGAAGAAGATGCATTTGAATGCTTCTCTTTCATTAGGGTAATATGGAATTCCTTACAGTCCTCTTTCCATTGCCCATACTCGTGACAGTTGTCACAAGTTTGAGATGAACCGACGTTTCCCAGCCCAGTGTAACAAGTTAGTTCGGTCAAGTTTAACATTTTATTATCTTGATTAGGGCGTGACATGGTTGCTACCTGGAGAGAGAGAGAAAAGAAACACTCAGTGTGCGCTTTTGCAAGATTAGATTGGTTATTAATTTATCCAATCAGGATAGCTCTTACTGTTTCCTCGAATTTCCTTCAAATCTTAAAAGGAAAACTAGTCGGGATCATTCGCACCTTACAAGTTCGCTAACCATTCAGCAAAGAGAGTGTTAATACTCCGAGGGAGGTTCCCCATGCTCTCGCATGGACGTAATTAAAATAAACCTCGTTTCCGCAGAGACGTAGCCTCGTTAATACTTTTCTAGACACATAATAGGTTAGCTAATTATGAAGTGAGAAATATCTCCCAAGAGTAATTGTTCATATCAGATTTTTGTATTTTCATACCGCCCAATTTTTATCACATTGCATATCGGTAGATACTCTTGAGCCGTGTTTGCTAGTCAATTGCAGGATACAGGTTCTCGGCTCTAAACGGTGAAAGTCATGGAAAAACACGACAAAACCCGGGTTCCTGCCAACCACAGATAAAACACGGATCTCCGCTCTTTATCCGTCTGTTGCCACACACCAGTTTAAGAGACAAAATGTCAAATCAATGTCGTTTTCATGCACAAGGCTCAATGGCAGCACAAGATACAAGAAATCTACACGGAGCTCGAGGAAATCATGACAAAAAGATACACATCAAATCACCTTTTGCTCAACAGAAATTCTGGAAAAATAGTGAAGAAAATATGAGAAAAATCATATGCCAGAATAAAGTACAAGAAAAACCAGGGAAGCCCAAAAAAGTAGACAGCCCAACTCCTTCATACGGCCGCGGAACCGCGGCCAAAGGGGGGTCTAGGCCGCGGTTCCGCGGCCATATAAGCGCCGCATGTGCAGAGTTTTGGGGGGCAGAATGGTCATTCCATGCTAGTTCTGATTGTTGCCCTAGGTTTTCATTCTCCAGCTTATAAATAGCCCAGAACCTTGTGAAGCCAAGGGTGCATAATCTTGTATTTTTCTAGGTTTAGAATACTTGTTTCTTCTTCCTCTTCTCATCTCTTCTCCATTAAAACTTGTAGTGAGCTTTGTGAGTGAAGAATGATGAATAAAGAAGATTCTTTTACTTATCATGCTTGTCTTGTTCTTTTATAATTGCTTGTAATTTTAATTTGTTAACTTAGTTGTTGTTATTTCTTGTTGTTTCTTTCTTTTCTCTTTTCCTTTATCATTAAAACAACCATGATGCTTACGCTTGATCCTTGCCAAGGTGAGGTCGCAAATAGCTAGTTGTTATCTTCTAATCTCCTTCTCTCTATCTTCCTCTTTTGTTTTGTTTTCTTTCCATTATGATGTGTGAGTAGTTTCATACTTGTTAGGGTAGGATAAGGGAAGTTTGAGAGAAGGAAATCTCTCTCACTCTTTCCTTGCCCAACATCTTAAAATCGACTCCCGTTAATTGAACCACAATCCGCTCCTTACGGCACCCTATCCTACATGATAGCGGTGATTCCGTAGTGAGACCGGTTGTGGTTGATTTAACCGGAGGTTATGGCTAAGAGCCAAGAACGGACGGACAAGCACCAAAAGGAAGAACTTATGCGTTGGAAAGCCTAGCTTATACTCGCAAGTTCCTTCCTAGTCGTGCTAATCCCCGTTGTTGCCGATTACCGTAACACCGATATTAAGAGTGGCAACGAAAGAGGTGAGCGACTCCTAACTCAAACTAACCTAATCCTAACCCTAACAAGCTCTCTTTACATATCACTTTAACACTTAATTAATCACAACAAAATCTGGAAATCTGGACTTAACTCGTTAAAGCACTTAGAAAAAGATTCCCATCTCCCTGCGGACGACCCGTACTCAACCGGCTAGCTACAAGCGAAACCGTCTTGATTGCGGTAATTAACTAAACTTGAACAAGCAGAATCTCTAACAATCAAATGGCGCCGTTGCCGGGGAGACGGTAGTTTATTTCTTTGTGTAATTTCGGGTTAACTTGTGAATATAAATATAAACAAAACAAAAAATATATATATACTTTGTAAAGAAAAATCATTTTGTTATTTTTGATTAGTTTTTGTGCAAGTGTGCAGGATAATACGGAGTTCGAGTTCAGTGCCAAAGACGTGGGATATTTGAAATTCAAGTACAGTGACAAAGACGTGGAAAGATAGACCCACATCTCGCGGCTACACCGCGACGGATCGAAACGAAGCAAGCGGTCTACTGTACAAATCTGGAGCAGATACATTGAAAAAATCAAGATTTAGCAAATCCAGACAAGCAGAGGACACCCAAAGCAGCAAACCCAAGAAAAATGATGTCCCAATCTCACCTTTCTGCCGCGGAACCGCGGCATAAGCTGGCTTAGGCCGCGGAACCGCGGCCGTTTGGTGGCCTCAGGGTGCCAAATTCTGTGTAAGTGTCTCTTTTCTCCTCCCGACTCCTCTGGACTCCAATAAACTGTGTTTTCTGCAGATTTCTTTGCGCAAACTCTCTTCCCCCTTCCAATAAACTGTTCTTGTGCAGGATTCTTTGCGCCGCGCTAAAAGTAAAAATTGTTTGCAGTTGATTTGTTATCGCTTTGCATTCATTAATACGGACTTAAGGGGCTTGAAACCAATTCAGATTGGGTGGGGATTTCATCACCCTTCCCAGGACCCCAGAAATCACAAAAAGCATATGCATTGACCATTGTTAAATTAAAAAATACTAGACTCAGCCCTAAGGACTTCGCGCTCAATAGGACAGAGGACTAATTACAGGCATCCGCCGTTTATCCTATCCTGACTTTGCGGTGTCTAGGCAAGTGTGACGAAGGCAAGTGGTTATTTAATTAAGGAACTTCGCGAAAGCGTTGGACAACTTCCCACTTACCTGGTGTAGGGTTACTAGGCACACTATAGAGGTCTCACAAGGCATCGATCATGCCAATTTAAAATTTTATGGGTGCCGAGAAACCCTAATACGGATCGTCAGCTAGATTTCTAGGCGAAACGGTAAACTAGTTAACTACTTAACTAAAAGTAAGATGCTACAACCTTTGTAGATCCGGTTTTCCACTTCCTTAGCTCCACGTGGGTGTCCTCTCGCTGTCCATCATGAATCCCGAACTCAATCGTCGGCTTCATCGAAGAAACGGGCGAGCTAGGTCGTCGGCTTCGTGTCAAAGACGATCTACGTTGAGGCATCACAAGTTCAAGCTCCGACTTCACAAAGTTGTGAAACTTGTGAAGAAAACACCCAAAACAACTTGGCAAGAGGTAGAGGGTGAAGAAATAGGAGGTGGGTTCACTTTAGAATTGGATTTCTCTCACTAGAACTCAAGTTTCCATTGATGGCATCAAGGTTTCTATCTTGAAGATGAAGATGAAGAAGCAAATAGAATATGATAAGTAGTGTGAAAAAGAATAATGAAATCCAATACTTATCATGTTCTAACCTAGGTTAAGTGTAGAGAATAAACCATGGTTACTTGGATGGGTTAGGGTTAAGCATGATGACAAGAATGGTTACAAAAGTCAAAGCTTCATGAAGCTTCAACTTAAAACAAAAAAGGCCACCATTCTCATCTTAATCCTTTTCAAATAAATAAATGAAAATGCAAAACCCTAATCAACACTTAACCATGGTTTAATTCTTTATACTTAACAACAAGATCATGTATCATCAAACATGATACAAATATGTGCACAAAAGTATATCATATACACTTCTTGCACATCAAGTGAGAAAATCCATATAAAGTGAACCAATACTAGTTAATGCAATGTAGTATATCAAATATATAATTATACATTAAATCATTAAATCAACACTTGATTTAACGATCCGGTCATATCGCATATAACCGACTAGTATCCAATGTATCGGCTTATCGAATCAATGATTCGATAACTAGGTCATATCGAATATAACCAATCGAAACATTTATCGCGAGAATGAAATGCGGTATCACATACACGCATTATTCTCGGTCCCGCACATATCTCATATGCGCTCCTATTTCGTTTCGCTTGAGCCAGGAAACCTCTGTGTAGGACTCTAAAGACTCGTCAATACGCCGGTAGCAGATGATGATCATATCAAGCACCCACAAGCCGCAAGCGGTCTGCTAAACGTAACGGCCATCCGGGTATTGAGCGATCAGAAGATCGACGAGCTAGCCCGCTCACACTCCTGTGAATCCAACCAGTAACACTTACCGTACAGTCCGGTCTGTTCGTCTGATACGTCGCATATCAAGTCTAGGGGTGGTAAACGTCAGACCCCAATAACCGATAAGTCGTGCCGATGTGAGGCTCATAACGGGTCGAGAAACTACTGGTAACACTTACCAGCAAATCTCTGATCAGCCCTGGCCAGGGACTTCCCTGTTACGGCCAATCGAGCACAGCGCAACATCAACCCCCAATACCGGGAGAGACGAAACCCCTCCTATCGCTCATTGCCTCCATGTGACTCGGGACTGTACCCATAGACCACCGTTTTGCACGCCCTCAGGGACGTGGTAAGGTGGAGATCAAAGCACAGTGGGAATCACACAAGACTCTATGACGATCTCGGGTCTACAGACTAACCTGTACAAGTGTCACCTGAGAACTGCCATCTGACGTGAGGTATAATACCATCTGGGAGTTCTCGGCGAGTCTGTCCAGTGTACCCAGTCTCCACTGAGCACCCGTACACCATCTCTGATGTCAAACACCAATGGATATGGGATCATCCATCGCCCATCTCATGGGTCGAGAAGCGTATACGCTAGTCTACTCTGGTATATCGATGCCCCGTCTCGATACACCTACGACTAGGGACCTTGAAGGATGTACTTATGGACTACCATGTCCCCACTAGTATGATCTGCATCATAGTCCAGGCAGTCAAGTACACATCCTAAGGGCTTTACCAACATGTAACCATAAGACAGTTTAAAGAGACTAGTGTACATGTTAAGATAAAGAGTAGCCAGATAGCATACTATCATATCGAGCAAGAAAGTCATCTCTATATATGTCCAAGCATCCAATATAATATACATGATCTGTACAATACTGGCCTCTAGGGCATACATACAACTAACAATCTCCCACTTGCACTAGGGCCAGCTGCTGTAGTATCGCATACCGAGCATCCCGAAGAGTCTTTCAAACTGTATCTGGGGAATGGCCTTCGTGAGTGGATCCGCCGTGTTGTTCTTCGTGTCAACCCTCCTGACCTCGATCTCCCGGCGATCAACTATCTCCCGGATCAGGTGATACCTCCTCAGAATATGCCTGGATCGCTGATGGGACCTGGGTTCCTTGGCTAAAGCCACCGCTCCATTGTTATCGCAATACAAAGGTATTGGATGCTCAATGAATGGAACCACTCCAAGTTCAGCAATGAACTTCTTGATCCAGACAGCCTCTTTGGCAGCATCGTTGGCAGCGATGTATTCAGCCTCCATCGTCGAGTCTGCCACGGTTTCCTGCTTGGAACTCTTCCAGCTAACCGCCCCTCCGTAAAGGGTAAAGACAAAGCCCGACTACGACTTAGAGTCGTCCTTATCACTCTGGAAGCTCGAATCGGTAAAGGACTCCACTTGGAGTTCTCCGTTACCATACACCAAGAACATATCTCTAGTCCTTCGCAAGTACTTGAGAATGCTCTTCACAGCTGTCCAGTGACTCTCTCCAGGATCAGCTTGCTACCTGCTCACTACACTTAGTGAGTATGCTACATCGGGTCTGGTACATAGCATCGCATACATGATAGAGCCTACTGCCGAAGCATAGGGTATCCCTTGCATGCGAGCTCTCTCCAAATCAGTCTTAGGAGACATCTCTTTGGAGAGAGTGACTCCAGAGATCGTGGGTAAGTTCCCACGCTTGGACTCTTCCATACTAAACCTCTTTAGTATGGTGTCAATGTACCTGGATTGGGACAATCCTAAAATCCGTTTGGATCTATCTCTATAGATCCTAATTCCCAATATGCAGGAGGCATCACCAAGATCTTTCATTGAGAATCTTTGTGATAAGAAGAGCTTGACCGATTGCAGCATAGGAATATCATTTCCTATCAAGAGTATGTCGTCCACGTACAATACGAGGAAGACAACCTTACTCTCTGCCACCTTCTTGTAAATACAAGGTTCATCTGGGTTTTTGACGAAATCAAACTCTTTGATAACGACGTCAAAGCAGATGTTCCAACTCCGCGATGCTTGCTTTAATCCATAAATGGATTTAAGCAGCTTGCACACCTTCCCGCTGCTCCCACTGTCTACGAAGCCCTCTGGCTGAGTCATGTACACGCACTCTTCTAAATCACCATTTAGAAAGGCGGTCTTAACATCCATTTGCCAGATTTCGTAATCATGATAAGCAGCGATGACAAGCATGATCCGGATGGATTTAAGCATAGCCACTGGAGAAAAGGTCTCGTCATAGTCCACACCTGGTCTTTGACGAAAACCCTTTGCTACAAGTCTAGCTTTGAAAGTCTCCACTTTCCCATCTACACCAAGTTTCTTCTTGAAGATCCACTTGCTCCCAATGGGTTTTACCCCTTCAGGAGCAACGTCCAAAGTCCATACTTTGTTGGTGTACATGGATTCCATCTCGGGCCGCATAGCATCCAGCCATTTCACTGAGTCCCCACTCGTGATGGCCTGCTCGAAGCTAGTTGAGTCATCATCCTCCATGATGCAATCCTCGCTCCCACCATCCATGAGAAAACCGTAGTATCTCTCAGGTGGGCGAGGAACCCTACTAGATCGGCGGAGAGGCTGAGGTTCATCGGGAGCTACTGAATCCTCTGTTTCAACCAAATCTTCTGTTGTAGTCTGTATTGCTGGAACCTCTTCCAGTTCTACCTCCTTGCCACTAATCTCTTTTTCAAGAAATTCCTTTTCTAAAAAGGTGGCATGTCGAGAAACAAATACTTTTTGTTCCTCGGTGTGGTAAAAGATATACCCTCGCGATTGTTTGGGATATCCAATAAACTTACACAGAATAGACCTTGCCGCGAGTTTGTCCGGATTTTGCGTTTTTACATAGGCCGGACAACCCCATATCTTAATATAATTAAGACATGGTCTCTTTCCTTTCCATATCTCATATGGAGTGGTCGGCACGGTTTTGGTAGGAACCATATTCAATAGGTCTGCAGCTGTTTCCAGTGCATATCCCCAGAAGGTAATAGGTAACTCAGCTGTGCTCATCATAGAGCGCACCATATCTAATAGGGTGCGGTTCCTCCGTTCTGATACACCGTTGTGCTGTGGTGTATATGGAGGAGTCAGTTGAGAGAGAATCCCATTTTCTTTTAGGAAGTCCAGGAATTCATTGCTTAAGTATTCTCCTCCTCGATCAGATCGTAGGATTTTAATACTTTTTCCGGTTTGGTTCTCAACTTCTTGTTTATATTCCCTAAATTTCTCAAAAGCTTCTGATTTGTGTTTCATTAGGAACACATACCCGAACCTAGAGAGATCGTCAATGAATGTAATGAAGTATGAAGAACCATCCCTGGCATGTGTAGACATGGGACCGCATACATCACTATGTATAAGTCCCAAGAGTTCAGTAACTCTTTCTCTGTGTCCCGTAAACGGAGTTTTGGTCATCTTGCCTTTGAGACATGACTGGCAAGTGTCATAAGATGAAAATTCAAACGGATTTAAATATCCATTTTTATGCAACTTGGCTAGTCGTGTCGCATTGATGTAACCCAGTCTACAATGCCACAAGAAGGATTCGTTCATTTCAGAACTCTTCCTCTTGTGTGTGTTAGTTATGCTCAGAACTGTTGATTGATTTAGAACATAAATGCCATTGCACAACGTGCCTGATCCAACCAACTTTTGGTTACGGAAAATGTTCATAACATTGTCCTGTAATACAAAATTATATCCCTCTTTACTTAATAAAGAAACTGATATAATGTTGCATATCAGGTTCGGCATGTAATAGCATTCGTTCAGAACCAATGTATTACCAGTTGGTAATTCATGGTGATATTCCCCGACAGTCTTAGCTGCAACAATTGCACCATTTCCAACTCTAATGTCTTTATCACCTTCTCCAAGTTCTCTACCTTTCCTAAGCCCATGTAACTGATTACATATATGGGATCCTGATCCGGTATCTAATACCCAGGACGTAGGGCAAATGGAGAAACAGTTCTCTGTAACGAACACACCCGAAGAAAATGCATCAACATGTATTTTCTTCATTCGGGTGGCATGGGAATCCTGGTATTCCCCTATATCCTGTTCAGTCCTATAACTCTTATAGGAAAGAACGGAGCCAACGTTCCTCAGCACAGTATAACATGCGGGTTCGGTCAATACATCCATATTATTATCTTTATTAGGGCATGAAATGGTCGCTACCTGGAGAGAGAGAGAAGAAAACATTTTAGCGTATGCTCGTGCAAGATCAGATTGGTTATTATCTTATCTAATCAGGATGGCTCCCACTGCTTTTTATCAAATCTTCCTTCAAACCCTAAAAGGAAAGACTAGCCGGGATTAATTACACACTACAAGTTCGCCAATCTTTCAGCCAGGCCAGTGTCGGTACTTTGAGAGAGGTCCCCCGTGCTTTCGCACGAACCTAATTAATGTAAACCTCCTTTTCCCAGAGGCGTAACCTCGTTAACACCTTTCTAGACACCTACTTGATCGGCTAATTGTAATGTGTAAAACTCTCCCAGGAGTAACTCTTACTCGCAGTGGGTATCGGGATCCAACTATCTCATAGAAGGTATGCAATCTCATTGCAAATTTGAACACTTGAAATTCCCGATAATATTTTGCCCCTAGCGTCCTATGACCTTGACGCGGGCCAACAAATCACAGCGCGCTAGTCAAGTTCAACCCGTCATTTCCTGATTGAATTAAACCCACCCGCACGACCCTTGACGCAGGCCAACAAAGTCGTACGACTACCCTAATCCAATCTGCATCATATGCATAAGCAGATAAATACTAGTTAGCTACCGCACACTACGTCTTGACGCAGGCCAACAAACGTAGCACGAATACTAACTACTACTCATCTGAAATGACGGAGGGCTACGCTAGGTTTTTCTGAAAACCATGAGCGTAATGAACTTGATATCGTTGTAGAATCAAATGAAGTTTTGAAATGGAGTGATTTTGAGGCTTTTCTAGTTTTGCTAAAGGAGTCACTCCCGGTGAAGGGATCTCGGTCCTTTCCTCGTCGAATGAGGTGCGGGATATATCATATATATCGCTGTGCAAAGCAAAAACCCAAAAGCAGTCAAAAACAAACCAAGTGTGTAGTATCTGCCAGTTATTGCTAAAGGAGTCACTCCCGGTGAAGGGATCTCGGTCCTTTCCTCATCGAATATGGTGCAGGGTATATCATATATACCGCTATGCAAAGCAAGAACTGTAGCTACCTGTTTTGTTTTAAAATTTGATTCTACAACATCTTAGGTTCCTTTTCTTTCATTAATCACATTAATGAAGTCCCATCATTTAAGTACCTAAACATCACAGATAAATACGACGTACACTTATGCCATCCGCATTCGCCTCGATGTCCCCTCGTGCACCGTTAGGTTAGGTAACTAACGACAGAGCAGGGCAGGGCTAGTGCGGGTGCAAAACATAAGTAACGTCTATATAATATATCATATATACTATATACAGTATCTATCACAGAACATCACATGATCGCATCACAGATATCGCAGCAGAAGAAACATATGAAACATTGGATATACTAGGACGTCCGTGTTTTCAATACGAGCCAGTATAAAACACGGATTCCACGGTCGTGATGAATAGCCAATCCCACACCCCTAGACCCTTACGAGAGCGGCAAGCAACCCTGCCAGTTCTAGGGTTAGGAGACCCGGACTCGACTCCTCGAGTTGGTCTCCCACTGGACCCCAGAACCCGGTTACTTGTGCTCTCCTCCTTGGGTCTATCCTAATGCGGAAAAGTAAATAATATACAAAAGGCGACAACTTCCGCTACCTGGAAGTGTCCCGAATAAAAAGAATATTACATACAAGTTTTTACATGAATGAAAATGAAAAACACTCATCTCACATAAAAACCCCCGGCTATTCAAACACGACGATCCAATATAACATATCCAGCAACACATAACATCACATGTCATCAACGTAAGTAAGTATGCATACCCCAATTGTCGTTGACATATAGCAACGAAACCGGCGATATGAACATACTACACTTACGGTCACAAAAAAGAAAGTGTAAAACTACAACAGTTGGAATCCGCAACCTCTTTAGACATCACATGCCTAATCAAATGAAATACTTAGACATCACATGCCTAATATTTATAAACCCCGCATTTTAGTCTCATTATCGAAAACTCTTTTAAATATCAAATGAAACTAAACCGCTAGATTTATAACATTCATTCAGTTATCTCATAACTGTTTGTGAATTCCAATTATTGTATCACATTCCAGATAAACAGAAAATGTTAAACTTTCCAATCGAACAGTCGAATACCCAAGTTTTCCCGATACAGCTCAACACATGAAATAAGTCTAACAACATTCAGTTCGTGCCTCAGTACTAACGGTCCAGCCGTAGAAAGGTCAAGCCAACGCCTCACATGTGGCACGCCGTACTGCCCCAAACCCGAAGGTTCAAAGGGCAGTTCAAGACGGTCACATAATCGAGTTAAGGTTTGTTGTCTTCTAGAGGGTCCATCGCGTTACTTGCACTACTTAGAACGTCGTTAAACTACGGAAAAATCCAACACTTGGAAATTTCCCGACAGGGGAAAAATTGGGTATTTGTATCCGGTCGAACTTTTTATCATATTCTAAAAATTATCCGGAAAAACACAAAGACGAAATTTGATAATCCGATCGAAACTACGAAGCTCCAAAACACCCCAGAAAATGCAACTCTTGAATAAATTTTAAAAATTCCCATAAAACTCAGCACCAGAAAAGAAGAATTACTGTGTAAACAATATTGCGCAATGTGAACAGTAGGCGGCGGAACCGCGGCAGAAGCCATGCTTCTGCCGCGTTTCCGCGGCTGTTTAGATGAATCATGATCTCGTGTTTCACCATAATTCTTAGATCATCCTGCTGAATTTTTTAGGCATTTTTAATCTTGAAAAATCCCAGATTTTAGAAAATGTACAGAGAGCATTTTGTGAGTTAGGGTTTCGGTGTGTTCGGACTTCAAACTCCGTCAAGACTTCGCCTAAGGCTCTAGCTAGTCTCTGATACCACTGTAGGGTTACTAGGCACACTATAGAGGTCTCACAAGGCATCGATCATGCTAATTTAAAATTTTATGGGTGCCGAGAAACCCTAATAAGGATCGTCGGCTAGATTTCTAGGCGAAACGGTAAACTAGTTAACTACTTAACTAAAAGTAAGATGCTACAACCTTTGTAGATCCGGTTTTCCACTTCCTTAGCTCCACGTGGGTGTCCTCTCGCTGTCCATCATGAATCCCGAACTCAATCGTCGGCTTCATCGAAGAAACGGGCGAGCTAGGTCGTCGGCTTCGTGTCAAAAACGATCTACGTCGAGGCATCACAAGTTCAAGCTCCGACTTCACAAAGTTGTGAAACTTGTGAAGAAAACACCCAAAACAACTTGGCAAGAGGTAGAGGGTGAAGAAATAGGAGGTGGGTTCACTTTAGAATTGGATTTCTCTCACTAGAACTCAACTTGCCATTGATGGCATCAAGGTTTCTCTCTTGAAGATGAAGATGAAGAAGCAAATAGAATATGATAAGTAGTGTGAAAAAGAATAATGAAATCCAATACTTATCATATTCTAACCTAGGTTAAGTGTAGAGAATAAACCATGGTCACTTGGATGGGTTAGGGTTAAGCATGATGACAAGAATGGTTACAAAAGTCAAAGCTTCATGAAGCTTCAACTTAAAACAAAAAAGGCCACCATTCTCATCTTAATCCTTTTCAAATAAATAAATAAATGAAAATGCAAAACCCTAATCAACACTTAACCATGGTTTAATTCTTTATACTTAACAACAAGATCATGTATCATCAAACATGATACAAATATGTGCACAAAAGTATATCATATACACTTCTTGCACATCAAGTGAGAAAATCCATATAAAGTGAACCAATACTAGTTAATGCAATGTAGTATATCAAATATATAATTATACATTAAATCATTAAATCAACACTTGATTTAACGATCCGGTCATATCGCATATAACCGACTAGTATCCAATGTATCGGCTTATCGAATCAATGATTCGATAACTAGGTCATATCGAATATAACCAATCGAAACATTTATCGCGAGAATGAAATGCGGTATCACATACACGCATTATTCTCGGTCCCGCACATATCTCTTATGCGCTCCTATTTCGTTTCGCTTGAGCCAGGAAACCTCTGTGTAGGACTCTAAAGACTCGTCAATACGCCGGTAGCAGATGATGATCATATCAAGCACCCACAAGCCGCAAGCGGTCTGCTAAACGTAACGGCCATCCGGGTATTGAGCGATCAGAAGATCGACGAGCTAGCCCGCTGACACTCCTGTGAATCCAACCAGTAACACTTACCGTACAGTCCGGTCTGTTCGTCTGATACGTCGCATATCAAGTCTAGGGGTGGTAAACGTCAGACCCCAATAACCGATAAGTCGTGCCGATGTGAGGCTCATAACGGGTCGAGAAACTACTGGTAACACTTACCAGCAAATCTCTGATCAGCCCTGGCCAGGGACTTCCCTGTTACGGCCAATCGAGCACAGCGCAACATCAACCCCCAATACCGGGAGAGACGAAACCCCTCCTATCGCTCATTGCCTCCATGTGACTCGGGACTGTACCCAAAGACCACTATTTTGCACGCCCTCAGGGACGTGGTAAGGTGGAGATCAAAGCACAGTGGGAATCACATAAGACTCTATGACGATCTCGGGTCTACAGACTAACCTGTACAAGTGTCACCTGAGAACTGCCATCTGACGTGAGGTATAATACCATCTGGGAGTTCTCGGCGAGTCCGTCCAGTGTACCCAGTCTCCACTGAGCACCCGTACACCATCTCTGATGTCAAACACCAATGGATATGAGATCATCCATCGCCCATCTCATGGGTCGAGAAGCGTATACGCTAGTCTACTCTGGTATATCGATGCCCCGTCTCGATACACCTACGACTAGGGACCTTGAAGGATGTACTTATGGACTACCATGTCCCCACTAGTATGATCTGCATCATAGTCCAGGCAGTCAAGTACACATCCTAAGGGCTTTACCAACATGTAACCATAAGACAGTTTAAAGAGACTAGTGTACATGTTAAGATAAAGAGTAACCAGATAGCATACTATCATATCGAGCAAGAAAGTCATCTCTATATATGTCCAAGCATCCAATATAATATACATGATCTGTACAATACTGGCCTCTAGGGCATACATACAACTAACACCTGGCACTTATCTGGCCGCAATTGGCGGAGAAAAGGCGGTTTGAGGTCCTGTTTCTAGTTCTTTGGAACAGTTAGGAGCTGTCTAGTTGACCTAGGTGACCACTAGATCTAGGTGTGATTGTGCATATCTTGTTTGTGATTGCTTAAAGCCGTAAATCCGTACATATTTCTGTAAAGCTCTTTCTAAAAAAAAAGAAAGAAAAAATCAAAAACTTTTATAAAAACTTGCTCTTTGTCGCCAAAACTCCATTTTTTCACCCACCACCCATTGCCTTTCTCCATTGATGTTTTCTTACCCTCACCTTCTCCGCTTTGACTATACTAAACTCGTTTAGTGTATGTCCGCTTGGACTCGGGACACTAGCACCCGCCTAGTCCGCGTTACGTTAGTTGCTACCGACTACGCGATCGACTCAGACGTCGAAACTCCGTCCACTCCTCTTTCACCCCTTCCCTTGCCGGCCAACTCCGACGTTGACCGGAATTCTGTTCATACATCTTCACCTTCACCATCACCAACCTCTTCTTTCGCGATGTCAGGATTTAATCCGAACATCTCTTTGACTACCCCTGGATTGGCTCCACCTCCTACGGAGACCAATAACCCACCACCACCGCCTGTTGTAGCGCCGCAGCGAATCGCGCTCCAGGATCATTTCTATCCCACCCGTTCTGCACTTCCCACCTTCCTTTCTATTCCACCGGCCAATGGGGATAATTTTGAAATTAAGCCCCACTTCATCAACATGCTTCCACGATTTCATGGGCTTGAATCTGAAGATGCCTATATCTTCATCAATAAATTTCAAAACGTCTGTGCCATGATGAAAACCACCCAGCTGTCGGACGATACTATACGTCTACGGGTCATTCCGTTCAGTTTATGCGATCTTGCTGAAAAATGGCTGTATAGCAACGCTTCCCACTCCATAACCAGTTGGGACGAGTTTGTAAAAGCGTTTCTAAAGAAATTTTATCCGAATCATAAAACCGCAAGGATTCGCAATGAAATCAACCAATTCTCTCAGCTTCCTTCTGAACCCTTCTGGAAGTGCTTTGACCGGTACAAAGACCTTCTTGTTCAGTGTCCTCACCACGGTATAGAGAAATGGCAACTTTGCCAAACCTTATACGAGGGCCTGAACCCAGCAACGAAGCAGTTGTTGGAAACTATCTGTCAGGGCCACTTCCTATCCAAATCTGATGAGGAAGCGTGGCAATTCTTTGATGACCTTGCGGAGCGGACGCTACAATGGGAGAGCACAAGACCGACTTCTTCTTCTACCTCCACTTCTACCGGTCAGTCTAGGGTAGGAATTCACCAACTTGACGTCTCTATTGCGATGAAAGCTGAAATGGCCGCAATAACGAGAAAGCTTGAAGCGATAGAAAGCAAATTTTCTTCTCCTGCTCCTGCCCCTGTTCTCCCCCTTCGTACCATTTGCGCTTGTTGTTCCGATCCTTCTCACTTGACCGAAGAGTGTCCTTATAATCCACCATCGCAAGGACAGGATCAGGTTAATGCTGCATTTCAGCAAAGACCGAGGAATGATCCATACTCTTCCACCTACAATCCCGGTTGGAGGAACCACCCCAATTTCGCCTGGAATCAGAATCAGAATCAATTCCAAGGCAACAATTTCCAAAGGACCCCTCCACCGCAACAACAAGCGCAACAACAAACTCAACAGCAGTTTCAGCAGCCCTTCCAACCCCAACCTTTCCAAAATCAGACGAACAACTTTGCACCCAACAATTCTTTTCCACCAAACAACTTTGTTCCGTCAAACAACGATAAGGTTTCCTCGCTCGAACGAAGTCTGGAGGCGTTCGTTAAACAATCGACTCAATCCACTGCCAACATCCAGTCTTCCATTCAGTCCTTAGTACAACACACTGCCGCTCACGGGCAAAGCATCAAAACCATCGAGGCCCAGATTGCACAACTGAATGCGGCCTTAAGCGAGCGAGAGAAGGGGAAGCTCCCATCCCAGCCACTCCGAAATCCCGGTCACCCACAGAATGTACATGTTGCTCTTGAACAATAGAATCATAATGTGAGTGCCGTGACCACATTGAGATCGGGAAGGATGCTGCAAAACAACATCGGCACACGGATCAATGATGACACCCCGGCCGCTTCTTCTTCTACTTCTTCTTCTTCATCTCCTGCTTCTTCGTCTTCTGAGCCTATTCTCCGTTCTTCACAAGGCTATCCTTCCTCTTCTTCTGCTTTGAATGGACCCGCTTCTCACTCCACGAAAACACATGTTCTGGGATCCGTTCCTACTCTACAATCTCCTCCACAAGCATTAGACTCAACCAATTTTAAAAACTTCCCATTTCCAAACCGGTTGAGGTCTAATAAATAAAATCCTCAAATGGAGAAGATTCTGGAGTTATTTAAGCAGGTTAACATTAACATTCCTCTTTTAGATGCTGTCCAACAAGTCCCGTCCTACGCGAAAATCTTAAAGGACTTGTGCACGAAAAAGAGGAAGTCTCAGGTACCCAAGAAAGTTTTCTTGGCTAGTGCTGTGAGTGATGCCCTTACCCAATCTTTACCACAAAAACAGAAGGACCCTGGCTGTCCTACGATTTCTATTACTATTGGGGATAAGAACATCAACCGCGCACTATTAGATCTTGGTGCCAGTGTTAACCTGCTTCCGTATTCAGTATACGAACAATTAGGCATCGGAGAGCTGAAACCCACGCACTGCACTCTCCAAATGGCCGACCGATCGATCACCCATCCTAGGGGTGAGCTAGAGGATGTGTTAATAAAAGTCGGGGACTTCATATTCCCCGTTGACTTCATTGTATTAGACACACAGCCTGTAGCTAACCCTCGGAATCAAATTCCGGTGATACTCGGTCGCCCATTTCTTGCAACCTCAAATGCTGTGATCAATTGTCGCAATGGTTCGATGAACCTCTCTTTTGGAAACATGACGATTGAACTCAACATTTTTAGGTTGGGGAATCATCTCGCCGAACCTAATGCTCATATACTAGACGTCTGCTCGATCCAGGAGATCACCCCAGAAGAATGAGAATTCGAGGAGTTTCTGTTCGAACACGATAATCTTGACGCCACTAGTGCGTTCCTCCTCGAACCTGCTGCTGTTTCTGCGCCCGACAACGACTACGAGTGTTTTACGTTCTCGAACGATCTTAACCGCGCACAACCCGAGTTTGAATCTTTCGAATTTCCGGATGAGTTACCTGAACCATCCAACTCGGTCGCTTACACTCGTTTTGAACCTTTGCTGGAGTCCTTTGAGTTCGAGACCTCTGCACCAATCTTACCTTCAATCGTTTCACCTCCATCGCTCAAACTCAAGCCTTTGCCGTCTTACCTTAAGTACGCTTACTTAGGTGACAACGAGACCCTCCCTGTCATCATTTCGGCTTCTCTAGCTCCAGAGCAAGAGAAAGCCCTTCTCGCGGTCTTGTACAACAACAGGCAAGCTTTTGGCTGGTCCATGGCGGACATCAAGGGGATTAGTCCCCTGATCGTGGAGCATCACATTCATCTGATGGATGATGCCAAACCAGCCCGGGATCCACAAAGACGTCTCAATCCAGTCATGAAAGAGGCTGTGAAGAAGGAGATCGTAAAATGTCTAGATAGTGGTATCATTTACCCTATCTCTGATAGCCAGTGGGTTAGCCCCATTCACGTTGTCCCCAAGAAGTTGGGCATCACGGTCATAACCAACGAGGCGAACGAGTTAATCCCTACTCGCACCCAAACTGGGTGGCGAGTATGCATTGATTACAGAAAACTCAACGCCGCAACGCGGAAAGACCACTTTCTGCTACCTTTCATTGACCAGATGCTTGAATGATTGACCGGACACGAGTACTACTGCTTTCTTGATGGCTACTCCGGCTATAATCAAATTCCCATCGCCGAAAAAGACCAGGACAAGACCACTTTCACTTGTCCTTTCGGCACGTTTGCATATCGACGCATGCCCTTTGGGTTATGCAATGCGCCCGCTACCTTCCAGCGGTGTATGATGGGAATCTTCTCAGACATGGTGGAAAAATTTCTGGAGATCTTCATGGATGATTTCTCCATCTTCGGCGATTCCTTCAACGAGTGTTTGCTGCATCTTGACGCTGTCCTTACCCGATGTAAGGACAAGAATCTCACTTTGAATTGGGAGAAGTGCCACTTCATGGTGCGCGAAGGTATTGTCTTAGGACATATCATCTCGCAAAATGGCATAGAGGTTGACAAAGCAAAGATTGAGGTCATTTCCAATCTACCTCCTCCCCGATGCGTCAGAGATATCCGAGCCTTCCTTGGCCATGCCGGTTTCTATAGACGGTTCATCAAGGACTTTAGCAAGATTACTAGGCCCTTGACTCTTTTGCTGGCCAAGGATACGCCATTCGACTTCAACTCGAGCTGTGCGACTGCATTCGAGTCATTGAAACGCTCACTCACTTCTGCTCCCGTTCTTTCTTCGCCTGACTGGACGCACCCATTTGAGATTATGTGCGATACATCCGACTTTGCCATTGGTGCTGTCCTTGGACAACACATAAACAAGATGCCGCACGTAATCTATTATGCGAGCCGAACCCTGAACGACGCCCAACTCAATTATACAACAACTGAGAAGGAATTCTTGGCTGTTGTATTTGCTTTAGAAAAGTTCAGGCCCTACCTCATCGGCTCTCCAGTCATTGTCTACACAGACCATTCTGCTCTGCGCCATCTTTTTGCGAAGAAAGATGCAAAATCTCGGTTAATACGTTGGATCCTCTTACTTCAAGAGTTTGACCTTGTCATTAAGGACAAACGAGGATGTGAAAACGTAGTTGCCGACCATCTCTCACGACTTCCTTCTTCGCCTTCGCTTCCAATTCCGATCAACGACGTGTTCCCGGATGAACAGCTCTTGACAGTATCTTGCGAATCCTGGTTCGCAGATATTGTGAACTATTTGGCCACGGGATTAATACCGACTGAATGGTCAAGTCAGGACAGACTTCGCTTCTTATCCCAAGTAAAACACTTTTACTGGGACGAACCCTATTTGTTCAAGTACTGTCCCGACCAGATTATTCGTCGGTGTGTCCCTGACGAGGAATTCAAGAGTGTGCTGTCGTTTTGCCACGATCAAGCGTGTGGCGGGCATTTTGGCCCCAGAAAGACAGCTGAGAAGATCTTGCAATGTGGTTTCTACTGGCCACAAATCTTCAAAGACGCTCATGACTATTGCAAGACTTGCTCCCGGTGCCAACACTTGGGCCGGATATCCCGGAGGAACGAGATGCCGCTCCAACCGATCTTGGTTGTGGAGATTTTCGATGTTTGGGGGATAGATTTCATGGGGCCGTTTCCCAGCTCTTTCGGGAACTTGTACATCCTTCTCGTTGTTGATTACGTCTCTAAATGGGTCGAGGCTGTGCCCAGCCGGACTAATGACAACAAGGTTGTTGTTAGGTTTCTTAAAGAAAACATTTTCTCCCGTTTTGGGCACCCCCGAGCGATCATTAGCGACAATGGAAGTCATTTCTGCAACAAGACTTTCGAGGCCTTGATGCGGAAATATTCCATTAATCATAAGCTATCCACGCCCTACCACCCCCAAACCTGCGGGCAGGCCGAAGTTTCAAATCGGCAAATCAAGCAGATACTGGAGAAGACGGTTTCCAAGAACCGTAAGGATTGGTCGCTGAAACTCACTGATGCCCTTTGGGCATTTCGAACCGCTTATAAGACCGACCTTGGCATGTCTCCCTATCGGCTTGTGTACGGAAAAGCCTGCCACCTACCTGTCGAAATAGAGCATCGCGCATTTTGGGCGATAAAGGAGCTGAATCTATCTCTCGAGGATGCGGGCAGCCATCGGAAGCTGCAGTTGAACGAACTGAGCGAGCTTAGGGATGAGGCTTACAATAACGCGGTTGTCGTTAAGAATCGAACGAAGGTGTTTCACGATAAACACCTTTTGCGCAAAACTTTCATACCTGGTCAGCAGGTACTACTTTACGACACCCGACTTCACTTCCATCCAGGAAAGCTCAGATCTCGCTGGAAAGGGCCGTATTTTGTGCGGAATGTGTATCCGCATGGCGCTGTGGATTTGGAAAATCCAAAGGACGGTTCATTTTTCAAAGTGAACGGACACCGACTTAAACCGTACCTTAGCACCGAACCAACAGAGCAGCTCCTGTTCTTACAGGAGCCGGTTTACCCTGCATAATCTTCCTCTGCCTACCTCCAAACTTCGGTTTTCCAGCCAAGAACAAGTGGACACTGTTCTAAATAAGTTTGGGGGTATGTATAAACCATTTTGTACATTTTTTGTGGATATTCTTTTTCTTTTTCTTTTTCTTAAAACCAAAAACAAAATAAAAATTTGTGTGTATACCTAACCGACAATTTTGACCCTTCAAATGATCTCTTCATGCAATGACAGTGAGGACACTGTCCAGTTTAAGTTTGGGGGTACGCTCGGTACGCATTTCTTACCTTCGCATTCATATGTATATTCTGCATCTGCATATTAAAATCCATAAAATCCATAAAAATCTGAAAATTTTCTAAAAACATAAAATCTTTTTGTCAAGTTAGCTAGTGGGAGGACTCTGATTCAACATTTCGACGGTTTTGTTTGATAAAATAAAAATAACTAAATCTTATTTTTAGATTTTGAAAACCTGAAAGATAACTCTCCTTTGAAGTTAACTATAACTGATATACGTCTTTACATCACACTACACGTGTCGTGAGTTTTGGAAATTAGATGACAAGTTTTTTTTATGTCTAAAAACTTTTAAATGGATAAATGATTTTCTGAGGATCAAATAGGTTTGTTCGGAAATAAGTAATATCAAGAATAGTTTATGAAGTGAGTGAATATGAAGGAATGTTATTGATGCCTTAATTAGAACTAAGTCTGAAAAATAACCCATCTGGAACTTGATTGGAATGATTACACACCAAAACCCACTAAACACGTCTTTTATCCAAAAAAATAAAAATAATTGAACTGCCGGCTATATCTCCATTCGTATTAAATCATCATGATTTTCACGCCCAACTGTCTTTTGTTTGTGGACCTAGGTAACTTGAGTAATTAAGTCCGCTGGGGTGTTTCTACACCTAATGCCCGAAAGCCAACTGGTTTGGGTGCATTGGCCCAAAACTCGCTAAGAAACCTAGAAAGTCCAGTTTAAAACAAAGTCAAGCAAGTGTTCTCTCCGAGTTAAAATTCCTAACGGTACTTTGTGTGAGAATAATCTTGATAAAAGACAGGCTTTTATAAAAAATTTAGCGGAGATATGAAGGTTTTATTCTATGATAAAGACTATTGCACGTTCACTGAGGTGTGTATGAAATGAAAACAAGAAAAAGGTGGAGTGAAAAATAAGACCTGGTTTCCTGTTAAGGAAGATAGAAATTCTAAAGTTGAAACTTTACTGGAAAACGAAACTTGAAAAAATGCTTAACTCTTTATAAAACTTATGTGAACCTTTCAAAAATTTTATCTGGGCTTTATTGTGTGACATGATGACGTAAATCGATCCTTCTGGAAACTTAACGACACTATTTGCACTGCACGTAAAGACATATAAAATCGGTAGTTAAATAAGAAGCGAGGTGTGAAAAATAAAGGTTCGATAGTCTAGACTTAGGATAATAGAATTGTTATTTTCTGAAACAAAACTTTAGGGTTTGAATCTTAGTTATTTTACAAAACTAGCTTGACCGGATTTTGTGGGTAGTATCTGCTGAAAATCCTCAGGAGACAACACTCCTCCTACTAGGGACACCTAGAGGTTTAACGGCTTGTTGCACATGCTCAGTGCAATCGCGTTCCCTACGAAAGTGAGGTTAGGAAATTTTTGTGAATAAATTGGCTTTGCTCGGGACGAGCAAATGATAAGTTTGGGGGTATTTGTTCATATCAGATTTTTTCATTTTCATACCGCCCAATTTTTATCACATTGCATATCGGTAGATACTCTTGAACCGTGTTTGCTAGACAATTGCAGGATACAGGTTCTCGTCTCCAAACGGTGAAAGTCATGGAAAAACACGACAAAACCCGGGTTCCTGCCAACCACAGATAAAACATGGATCTCCGCTCTTTATCCGTCTGTTGCCACACACCAGTTTAAGAGACAAAATGTTAAATCAATGTCGTTTTCATGCACAAGGCTCAATGGCAGCACAAGATCCAAGAAATCTACACGGAGCTCGAGGAAATCATGACAAAAAGATACACATCAAATCACCTTTTGCTCACCAGAAATTCTGGAAAAATCGTGAAGAAAATCTGAGAAAAATCATATGCCAGAATAAAGTACAAGAAAAACCAGGGAAGCCCAAAAAAGCAGACAGCCCAACTCCTTCATACGGCCACGGAACCGCGGCCAAAGGGGGGTCTAGGCCGCGGTTCCGCGGCCATATAGGCGCCGCATGTGCAGAGTTTTGGGGAGCAGAATGGTCATTCCATGCTAGTTCTGATTGTTGCCCTAGGTTTTCATTCTCCAGCCTATAAATAGCCCAGAACCTTGTGAAGCCAAGGGTGCATAATCTTGTATTTTTCTAGGTTTAGAATACTTGTTTCTTCTTCCTCTTCTCATCTCTTCTCCATTAAAACTTGTAGTGAGCTTTGTGAGTGAAGAATGATGAATAAAGAAGATTCTTTTACTTATCATGCTTGTCTTGTTCTTTTATAATTGCTTGTAATTTTAATTTGTTAACTTAGTTGTTGTTATTTCTTGTTGTTTCCTTCTTTTCTCTTTTCCTTTATCATTAAAACAACCATGATGCTTACGCTTGATCTTTGCCAAGGTGAGGTCGCAAATAGCTAGTTGTTATCTTCTAATCTCCTTCTCTCTATCTTCCTCTTTTGTTTTGTTTTCTTTCCATTATAATGTGTGAGTAGTTTCATACTTGTTAAGGTAGGATAAGGGAAGTTTGAGAGAAGGAAATCTCTCTCACTCTTTCTTTGCCCAACATCTTAAAATCGACTCCCGTTAATTGAACCACAATCCGCTCCTTACGGCACCCTATCCTACATGATAGCGGTGATTCCGTAGTGAGACCGGTTGTGGTTGAATTAACCGGAGGTTATGGCTAAGAGCCAAGAACGGACGGACAAGCACCAAAAGGAAGAACTTATGCGTTGAAAAGCCTAGCTTATACTCGCAAGTTCCTTCCTAGTCGTGCTAATCCCCGTTGTTGCCGATTACCGTAACACCGATATTAAGAGTGGCAACGAAAGAGGTGAGCGACTCCTAACTCAAACTAACCTAATCCTAACCCTAACAAGCTCTCTTTACATATCACTTTAACACTTAATTAATCACAACAAAATCTGGAAATCTGGACTTAACTCGTTAAAGCACTTAGAAAAATATTCCCATCTCCCTGCGGACGACCCGTACTCAACCGGCTAGCTACAAGCGAAACCGTCTTGATTGCGGTAATTAACTAAACTTGAATACGCAGAATCTCTAACAATCAGTAATCCTACTCAGTAGTGGGATTGAGATCCAACTATCATCGCGTGATAACTTTGATGGAAGTCACTCTAGTTACCACACTCCAGAAGGTATGCAACACTAGCAATTTTTCTGTATATTTGAAACCCCCGATGTGGTTTTTTCCCCTAACGACCTATAACCTTGACTCTTGCCAATAAGTCATAGGCCCCTAATCAAGTTCAACCCGTCATTGTCCTGGATTAACTCGAACCCACCCGCACAAACCCTTGACGCTTGCCAATAAAACCGTAGGACTGTCTCTATCAATCGCATATCCATGCAACGGATAAATATCACTCAGCTACGGCTGCAAACAAACATAGAACAAATATTGTTCACTATATCTTGACGCTTACCAACAGACGTAGCACGAATACTTGATGCTACCCATCTGAAATGATGGAGGGCTACGACTGGGTTTTTGGCAAAAAGCCCTTTAATATAATGAACTTGATATTGTTGAAGGAACCGAGTAGTTTTTGAAAAGGAGTGGTTTAGGCCTCGCTTTTGAAAACTAGTGGTTTTGAAGAAAACCGAGTAATCTACAATAACATAAACTTTTGCTCAAGAGGTCACTCCCCGTTAAGGGATCTAGGCTTTTGCCTCCTTGAATGAGGTGCTGGATATTCCTAACCGAATACCACTAAGCAAAGTGAAAGAGTAGGACTATAGTTTTTCGAAATTTGTTCCAACAACATCTTTTAGGTTTCTTTTCTTACATTAATTAAAATTAACTCGGTCCCATCAATTAAATCCTATCACACTAGAAAAGAACGAAAATAAAATGTATGTATATGCCAGCTGCATTTGCCGTGGAGCCTCGTCATGCATTGCTTAACTACCGGCAGAGCGGGGGCAGGACTAGCGCGGATGCAAAACATATAGAACAACCACTAGTTTATATATATATATATATATATATATAACCATTCGTTCCACGCATGATGTAAGCAACACAGAATAACGAATAATTTAGGAGCCCCGGGTTTCATTTGTGCTGCAAATGCAACTCAACGTTTCCCGGTCGTGTAGATAGCTCGTGTAATAAAAAACCTAGACCCCTATGAGCACGGTAAGTTACCCACCAATCCTGTAAGTGAGGAAACCCCAATCAACAAAGTGAATGGGCCACCCAACACTCCATGGAATCCGGTAATTTGAGCACCTCTCCGTGGGTCATCCTATACCCCCTACGAGTGCGGCGAATAGCCCGCCAATTCTAGAGTAAGGCCCCCTCCGTCTCAACGCCATGAGATGCGGGCCCATTGCCCTCTAGAACTCGGCTATTCGAGCACTCCTCTGCAGGGTAATCCTAGTACAGAAAAGAAAAACATATATACAAATGGTGACATCGACCTCAACTCGGCCGTGCCTCAATAAAAGAATATACAAATTGGCAGAGATGGCAGTCCACATATCGGACGCTCGTCCCGCAATAATGAATATTCAAATGAATCTAAACTGTACATCTACCATTGCACTAGGGGCTATCCAACACGACAATCCGAACAATAAATCATAGATATCAACATCACAGCAGCTTAAGCAAGTATGTGCAACCCCGTTTAAATGACATATGGCAAATAGACGATGTTTGAAAACACATACACCACATAACAGAAATCAATGATACAAAAGTTTCAAGTTTTAAACTTTCCGAGTTTCCCCAAAGCAAAGATAACACTAAGTGAAATCTGGGGCAAATCAAACAAGACCAAAAATCTTAATTTTCAAAACCCAAAACACTAGAAGAAAACGAGGTGCTAAAATGAACAGTAAACCACCAATAGCGGGTTTTTTCGGATTTTAGGCGGTTTTTTCATGGCCAAATGTTCTCGTTTTCATCATTTGTCACTATCATGTCAAGATTAAACCTCTGCACTTGTTTAAAAAATTTTCAGGGACCAAAAAATTTCGGGACAGAGAGTAGGTTTTAAAAGTCGGAATTTTCCGATTTTGAAACTTTCGCATCGTCTACTACTAGTTTCTAATGTTTGGGTGGCTATGATAACATGTTGGAATTCCTAGTGCCCTGGCCGCTGTCAGCGGCCGCTGTGGAACGAAAAACTTTGACTTTTAAAACTTTGGCGCTAGAAAACACATCCTAGAATCTAACTAAACATCTAAACTAGCTAACTAGAAGAATCTAGCTACTGTGATAAGGAGTTATACCAAGAGGCTCGTGTCCTTTGGGTCTTCACTCCTTTTCTTAAGCTCTTAAAATGTCCTTGATCAACCTTGACGGCTGGCCTCCTCAGTCCTAGATGATCCACCTGAACGTCCTTGATTCAACCTCCTACCTCTAAAAAGAAGTAAACTAAGCAAACTAGCTTGCTAATCTAGTTTGCTTAGATGGTGTGGTTAAGTTTAGTAGTAATTTTCTATCTCAAATGCCTTTGTTTCTCAACACATGAGAATGATAAGGATTTGCATAAGAGAATGAACTCAAGAAGATTATGATAAGTGAGCAAGCGAAGAACTTCACATAAAGAAGAAGAATGGCTATTAAGAAAAACTATGTGAAGAATGGCTTGCTCATTTTCTATAAAGCATTTTTCTTTTCCCTTCTAAAAATCCAACCATACTCCAATAGTGTTTTCAATTAATACAAAGTCATGCTTCATACATGCCTCCCTTTTCCACCTTAATTTCTATTTTCAAGAAAATAGAAAAATGCATGATGAGGTGTCATCTTCTAGAAGGTATTTTGTATAAATACAAAATACTTTCTACCGTATATGCGTACCTGTATTCGTACCGAAATACGAACACCTAAGAGATAGAATAATACTACTAATATAATATTAGCATTAAATCAATATCTGATTTAACCAACCGACTTAATACTAAGCCCGCTATTATTATTAACCGTCCGATCGAAAACCTGAATAACACTAGCATATACATATCGAAATATATATATGCAGATTATTAAATCAATACCTAATTTAATAATCCGGCTTAATCACAAGCCGGCTAGTATTATCATTCGATCGGAACCTTGCTCGATTGAAAACCTGGATGACACTAGAATATACATATCGAAATTTGTATATATAAATTAATAAATCAATACATGATTTAATGATCCAGCTTAATTCTAAGTCGGCTAGTACTATCATTTGATATAAACCTGCACATATAAATATACGACCACCACATCGTTTTGCTTAAACCAGAGAAACCCTCTGTGTGGTACTCTAAAGACTCGACAGTACGCTGACAGTGGGTTTAACCACAAGCACGTCAGCGGCACTAGATGTACGTAACGGCTACCTAGGTACCTGTCGAAAAGAAGGCCGACGAGCAAGCTCATCCGGACCCCTACTGAGCCTATCCGTGACAATCTTCTTGCGGTCTGGTCTCTTCATCTGAGAGTATCGCATACCAGGTCTAGGGGTGGTAAACGTCAGACCCCTACTGACCTGATAAGTCATGTCGATTTGGCTTAGGACCAATCCGAAAAACTACTGATCTAACCATCAGTAAATCTCAACTGCTTTGGCCAAGGTCTTATGGTTCTAGCCAACCCGACACGGTACGATATCAACTCCCAATACCGGGAGAGACGAATTTCGACAATCACTCACTTCCTCCATGTGGCTCGGGACTAAAACCAACCAAAACCTGTTTGCACAACTCAGTAGAGCCGTGGTAGGGTATTGATCAAAGCACAGCGGGAACTCACACGATAAAAATGATGATCTCAGGTCTAAAGACTAACCTGTACTCTTGTCACCTGAGAACCGCTATCTGACCATAGGTATAATACCATCTAGAGGTTCTCGGTAGGTCCGTCCAGTGTACTCAACCCCATTGAGCACATGTTGGATATAATGCCCTCAAATCAATTATTGTAATCGCAGGTAGGCGATTGTGATGATTGAGGGAGCACCTATACGGGTAGAACAGTCTTACTCGAGATGATAGTATGCTATCTGGTTAGTCTTTATCATCATGTACATGCATTATGTGGTATTACATATCACTATTATATGTTGATAAAGCCCGTAGGATTACTGATTGACCACCAGTGTTATGATGGAGATCAAATATGTAGGGGCTGGGTAGTCCATAAGCACCTCCTTAAATATCCCTAGTCGTGGGAGTATCGAGACTAGGCATCGATATTCCGGAGTAGACTGGTGTATACATTTCTAGTCCATAAGCACCTCCTTAAATATCCCTAGCTGGGAACATATTAGTTGGTATTATACCTATTGTCAGATAGAAATTCCCAGGTTACATGAGTACATGTTAGTCCTTCGACCTTTGATCATCATTTGTCTCATGTGAGTTCCCACTGTTCTTTGATTACTACCCTACCACGTTTCAAAGGAGTCATGTAAACAGGTTTTAGTTGGATACAGTCCCGAGCCACATAGAGGCAGTAGGTAGATTGTTGGGGATTCGTCTCTCCTGGTAATAGTGGTTGATGCCGCGCTGTGCACGGGTGGCCATCACCAGAAATCCTTGGTCAACATGGATGAGAATTACTGATTTGGATCGGTAGTTTCTCAGTGGGTGATGGGCTTCACACCGACATGAAATATCGCGTTATTAGGGGTCTGACTCTATCCACCGCCGTAGACCCGATATGCAATACTTTTAAACGAAGAAACTGGACTGAGAATGTCACAGATAGGCTCAGTAGGGATCCAAATGAGTATGCTCATCGGCCTTCTTTTTCGACAGGTACCCGGGTAGCCGTTACATACAGCTAGTGCCGTTGATGTGCTTGTGGTTATAGATTTATCCAGTAACTTACTGCAGGCATACTATCGAGTCTTTAGAGTCCCACACAGAGGGTTTTCCTGGTTCAGGCGAAATGATATAGTAGCCGTATTTTGATACGTGCAGGGTTCCGATCGAATGATTGTACTAGTTACCCGGACTTTCGATCCGACGGTTGATAATACTAGTCGGTTTAGGATTGAGCCGGATTATTAAATGAGGTATTGATTTAATAATTTACGTATATATATTTTGATATGTATATTCTATTATTATTTTCTTTGTGTTATTCTATCTTTTTGGATATTCGTATTTTGATACGAATACGGGTATGTATATACAGTTGAGTGTATTCCGTATTTATACGGAAAACATTCTAGAATGTGGACACTTCATTTTATTTTATCCATTTATTAATTTAAATGGAAATGAGGGGTAGATGTAGTGAGGTGAGAATAGTAAGAACCATGCTTGAATAGTCTTGACAAATGAATTGTAAATTCATTTCTGCAAACTATTCAATTAAGGTTGCTTTATTTTTTTTGGAAAATGGTTTTATACAAAATCATGCTTCATATTTATCTCACACTTGGTTCATTTTGGATGAAAATCATTCTCACATTTTGGTTATCTCTCCTCACTAGCCTTTCTTGAGCTCCTCCTCCTTCTTCTTGATCTTCTACCCTACTATCTCATGTGTTGAGAATCAAGGGTGGATGAAAGATAGAAATACACTAAGAACAACTCAAAACATCATTAGACACTCTAGATTAGCAACCTAGAATCCCTAGTTGCTCCACTAGATTTTTAGTGTGGAGCTAGAGCCTTGAACCACATCCCTTGGGTGGATCATCTTCGATGGAGGAAGACCGGAGGCCAAGCTCGATCAAGGAGACCTCAATAAGCTAAGGAACAGGGTAAAAGACCGAAGGGCATGGATCTTTTGGTAAAAAAAACTCTATCATAGTAGATAACCTCTTTGTAGCTTGCTAGTTTCATGTTTGGTTTCGATTGTAAGTAGTTGTTTCTAATGCCAAGTTTTTTAAACCCAAAATTTTTTGTTCCGCAATGACCGAGGTCGACGGCCACGGCGCTAGGAACCCCAACATAGTATCAGAGCCACCCAAATATTAGAAACTAGTAGTAGACGATACATTAGTTTAAAAACCGAAAAATTCTGATTTCAAAACCCACTCTTTGTTCTGAAATTTTTTTGTTCTCTAAAATTTTTTTAAACAAGTGCAGAGGCTTACTCTAGACATGTATATGACACACAATGAAAACGAGGGCATTCCCTCTTACTTTGGCCGGCCAAAACCCCAGAATCCCCAATTCTGGCTGTTTACTGTCCACCAATGTACCTCATTTTCATCTAGTGTCTGGGGGTTTGTAAATTTGTATTTTTGGTTTTGTTTGATTTGCCCCAGATTTCACGTAGTATTGTCTTTGCTTTAGGGAAACTTGGAATGTTTCAAAAATTGAAATTTTGCATCGTTGATATCTGTGATGTGGTGTATGTGTTTTTTCAAACGTCGTATATTTGCTATATGTTATTTAGCCGGGTTGCACATACTTGCTCATACTGCTATGATGTTGTTATCTGTGATGGCATGTTCGGATTGTCGTGTTGGATAGCCTCTAGTGCAATGGTAGTTGTACAATTTAGATTCATTTGTATATTCATTATTGCGGAACGAGCGTCCGACATGTGGATTTCCGTTTCCGCCAATTTGTATATTCATTTATTAGGACACGACTGTGTTGAGGTCGATGTCACCTTTGTATATATGTTTTTCTTTTCTGTACTAGGATTACCCCGCGGTGGAGTGCTCGAGTAGCCGGGTTCTAGAAGGAAACGGGCCCGCATCTCATGGTGTTAAGACGGAGGGGGCCTTACTCTAGAATTGGTGGGCTATTCCCAGCACTCGTAAGGGATATAGGATGACCCGCAGAGGGGTGCTCAAGTTACCGGATTCTATAAAGTGTTGGGTGGCCCATTCAATTCGTTGATTGGGGTTGCCTCACTCCTGGGATTGGCGGGTAAATTCCCGCACTCATAGGGGTCTTGGTTCTTGATTGCATGGGATATCCACACGACCGGGGAATGTCGGGTTTCATTTATGGCTCAAATGAAACCCGGGGCTCCCAGGTTATTCGTTATACTGTGTTATTTATCGCTTTTCTGTGATGCTTCTTATATTATGCTTGGGACGACTGATTATATTTATATATATTAGTAGATGTTCTATATGTTTTTCACCCGCGCTAGTCCAGCCCCTAATCTGCCGTTAGTTAAGTAACCTAACGGTGCATGACGGGGTCCCGTGGCGAATGCGGATGGCATATACATACATTATATTTTCGTTCTTTTCTGGTATGATAGGGATTAATTGATGGGACCACATTAATTTTGATTAATGCAAGGAAAATAAACCTAAAAAATGTTGTCGGAACAAATTTCAAAAAATTATAGCTGTATTCTTTTGCTTTGCGTAATGGTGTTCGTTCAGGAATATCCAGCACCTCATTCGAGGAGGCAAGAGCCTAGATCCCTTCATGGGGAGTGGCCTCTTCAGCAAATGTTTATGATACTTTAGATTACTCAGTTTTCTTCAAAACCACAAGTTTTCAAATGAGGAGTCTAAACCACTCCTTTTCAAAACTACTCAGCTTCCTTCAACGATATCAAGTTCATTACATTAAAGATTTTTTGCCAAAAACCAGCCATAGCCCTCCGTCATTTCCTACGAGTAGTACTTAGTATTCATGCTACGTTTCTTAACTGTGTCAAGACGTTGTGTGCGGTAGCTAAGTGATGCTTGTTTGTAGCATGCGATGTGATTGGTTAGGACAGTTGTGCGGCCTTGTTGACTGTGTCAAAGGCTCATGTGGGTGAGTTTAATGCAATCAAGATAATGATGGGTTGAACTTGAATATGACCTTTTGATTTGTTGACTGTGTCAAGGTCACTTGGATCCTAGGGGCAAAAACCACATCGTGAGTTTCAAATATACAGGAAACTTTCTAGCGTTCCTTAACTTCTGGAGTGTGGTGACTAGGATGGCTTCCATCTAGTTTATCACACAATGATAGTTGGATCCCGATCCCACTAATGAGTATGATTACTCTTAGGAGATATTTTTCACTTTACAATTAGCTGACCTATTAGGTGTCTAGAAAGGTGTTAACGGGATTACGCCTATGGGGAAACGAAGTTTATTTTAATTAGGTCTGTGCGAGAGCATGAGAAACCTCTCTTGGAGTACCGACACCAATTTAGCTGAATGATTAGCGAACTTATAAGGTGTTAATGATCCCAGCTTGTTCTCCTTTGAAAGGTTTGAAGGAGAATTCGAGGAAACAGTGGGAGCCATCCTAATTAGATAAAGTGATTAACTAATCTATTCTAGGTTAGAGTGCACATTGAGTGTTTCTTTTCTCTCTCTCTCTGGCAGCGAGCATGACCTAATCTTAAACTAAAACTCAAAAACCAAGTTAACCAAATGTCATGACCCTAAGGTGGAACGTGTCTGGCACTTAAATCTCGCAATGTCTGAAGGCGTAACGAAATTCTAGTAAGCCAATTACCCAGAATCTAAACCGTAATTTAAAATAGAGTGGTAAAAATATTTTCTTCAAATGTTAATTTAGAATGCAAAGTGTTATATCAAAATTTTTTAAGATTCAAGTTATTATAAATTTTTTAGCAATATCTCCTTTGTAAAACTGATCCCAAACCGATACATAACAAGAATATACATAAGCATGATATATATTAAAAACGTCCTTACTTGGGAGCAATCTCAACTTCATCCGGCGAAACACAATCACAAGCAAGATATATATCATCATAGTGTGAAGTAATAAAGAAGTAAGAAAAGAAAATCACACCCACAAAGAAACAGAAAGGTCGGCTCACACGAGCACGACACCAGAGTCAAATATAAAACAAGTCTCTCAGTCTCGTCTCTAATTCAAATATACATGTGGTAGATGGAGTATACTAGATACAAAGAGAAAATATACAAGGGATGAGACAAAAGAATACTCGCAACCCACCTACAAAATGTCACGTCCAAAAGTCGAAGCAAAAGAAGTAGTAGAAGTGGTAGCAGTGTGCCCCGCCACAACTATACTGACGGGTCGGTCCTGCAAGACATTATGGCACAACGGGGGTGAGTTACCAGATTGTGAGTAGTAAGTAACATCATATGTTACAATCACAAGCATGTACGTAAAGACTTCAGGTCCTAAGTATAAATTTTGATGCGATGTACTAGTGTAGATGCGACATAAATAAGAGCATGATATCTGGGTATAACTGCTATAAGAAACCGAGTATGTTTTAATTAATTTTAATATGGTAGAAACAAAAGTATCATTGGTAGAAACAAACATAATCTCGTGTCAAGTATCGACACTCAAAAATATCAATATCTTGGGTGTCGTCTCATCAGATCGTCCCTCAAATCCATCTGAATCACACGACTCAGGTCGGTATCCTCAGGATATGCACCGAGCCAAACAATCACCGGTAAGTATCGTTTCTCTGCCAAACTCAACGTCTCTCTATACAATCTTCTTGCCCTGGGATACCTTACCCGGTCCACCATGTACCCGCAGACGGTGCATTCTCTCTCCTTGAATCGGGTATGCACATAATTCGGAACTGAGAAAACTCATGGTGGACGGGACACATCATATCAAGGAAAACCGCAATTTTCTTTTAAAACTATCATAAGTTCTCAAAATTCACATGCGGTTTCCCAAATCCATAAATCTCATGAAAACGGAAATCTCCAAGAACATCATAATATATGAATATGGCGATGATGGGGAATGTACATTATATTAATATGATGCAAGATAGATGAATAACTTGAAGATTTATATGTCAATAATGATGCAAATGCAAAATATAAGTTATCAAGCGAGTTCTATAGTGTACGTGATATAGAAATCACCAATGGCGTGTGTGTGTATATAGGATAGTGCACGTACGGCATGAACCATTGGCAATGGTGTTAGTGTCCTAGTGTGAAGATATCAATGCGCATCATAATGCGTATGCAATATGGAATTAAGTATAGGTATATGTATAAAAGTTTTGTTACAAGATTCTAACTATCGGCGCTTTACGCCATCCAAACGATTCCCCTATAGATGTTAAATCTACTCACTAGAACGTCTCAGCTACTCGAATCTGACCACCTCCTTTCCTTTCTTAGTCGCGTCCGACGTCTCTGTAACCGACCCTAGAATCGCACAAAACTTAGCACATGAGGCTAGAAATCCGATATGACAAGAAATCAAATACTACATGTGTGAACTTGGTTGATTAAACGTGTGCAACAACATCTATGACTACCCCTAAGGGCTGTTAACCAAAGGAAACGCCAAAACAAGAATCGAAACGTCCGTATCGTACGTTAACATAATGTCTAAATTAAGGTAAAACGGTTCCTGATTTTCATATAGATACTATTAGAGAAAGTTGCACATACTAGAGACCTAATTAAAGTTGCAGAGAGCTCCCCACAAAATCCTATGACCAACTTCCCTTTCTGGGACGAAATTTGCCACTAGAATCAATATTTTGGCGATCAGAAGGTGGGGTTAGGGGCTCGGGTTTTGAGGGTGTATTCCTAGTCCTATAACTAGCTTTCAGTAATTGCAACTTCTCTCAAAAGTCTCTAGGTTGATAGAAGATTCTAAAACGAGACCCTAATCTTAACTAAATACGATATTTATTACTAATCTAAAACATTAAGGTGTTTTAGTGCAAAATTGGTAGTTAAACAAGTCTATAAGGCTCTAACTACTGTTAACTAACCTAATTTAAGTCATGCTTTCCTTAGAAGTCATAACAACCCCAAACTTAACTCAACCCTCTCTTAAAACTTTAAATTTACTTTAAACACTACCTTAAGTCTAAATTAAGAATAATAAGGTAAAAGATTAGCAAAACATGTTTACTTGGATCATACCTTAAAATTAACTTGAAAGTGAACCTAATTTGATGAGTGGCCTCAAGATGAAGACTTGTTTCAAAGGGAATTCTTGAAGAGTTCTAAAATAGGATTTTAGAAAAGATTAGTGAAGGGATTTGGGTAGAGTTTTTGTGAGGTAAGGAAGGGTTTAGTAATGGAGAAAGAAAGAAGAAGGAGAAGAGAAGAGAATGAGGGAAGAGTCTAGAGAGTGAGAGAAATATCAACCATGGCTCACTCTCACCCTTCATTAAATGAACCATGCCTATTTTCCATTTTCATTATTTATTTCCCCTTTTTCTCAATTATTCTAGAACCATCCTAGTTTTAAAATACATTAACCATATTAAGTTGTGTTTTAAGTGTCATGGTTGCAAAAACATGTTTTAATCTACACTAACATAATGTTAACACTAGATTAGTGTGTATGTGCATTTTAAATAATTTAATAAATAAATAATCAAATAAATAAATAAATTCATAAATAAATAAGTTTTATATATATATATATATATATATATATATATATACATATGTGGAAATAATTATTAACTAGTTTTGTTGAAAAACGCATGTTATACCGCTCATTAATTTATAATTATTCTAAACAATTTTTAAAACGTTACACGGAACCTTCTTAAACACTTTAGTTTTTGGATTGTCACGGTTTACGAAAAAGTCGCATATATCTCTGCCGCTCCTACTTCCCTTTTTGCATTTCTCCAGAACACTCTGTATCGCTACGAAAATCCATATTGCTTTGGTATGCTATCGTATAGTTACATATGAACTCGAAGAAACTTATTTCGGTTCGAGGATGGTTTCCGGTTCTTAGGAAATTGAATAAAATTATTTGGTTGTCTTTTTTTTTCCCTTCTCACAGGTTACAAGAGCTCTTAGTATTAGGAGAGTAAACCTATTACGCTTATTGTATAGTCTTATTCCAAACCATAAGTAGGAGCCGAAAGTTAGGGAAGGAAGAAAACCAAATAGCTTAAGTATGGTGTACATAAGGTAAGAAGTAAAGACATATAAAGAGATTAGAGTGAGGGCAAATGAAATTGCAACTACTATCATTCACGACGAAGCCGCATATATCCCTAACACTCATAATTCCCCTTTGTATTTCTCCAGAACACTCTGTATCACTACGAAGATCCATATTGCCTTTGTATGCCATCGTATAGTTACATACGAACTCAAAGAAACTTGTTTCTGTTCGAGAATGGATTCTGGTTCTAGAGAAATTGTATAAATTATTCGGTTGTCTTTTCTCTTTACCTTCTCTCATGTTGCGAGGGTTCCTAGTATTAGGAGAGTACACCTATTACGCTTATTGGATAGTCTTTTTCCAAACCTTAGGCAGGTGCCAAAAGAAAGGGAAGGAAGAAAACCAATTAGCCTAAGTATGGTGTACAGAAGGTAAAGAAGTAAAGACATATAAAGGGATTGGAGTAAGGGCAAGAAAATTGCGACTACTATCATGAATCTGATAGTGGAAGAGGCATTACTAGGAATACCCGACCACCCCTCGAAACATTTTCATGTTTCAGTCTTACTGTACGCTGTTAATTGAAAACTGCTTTTCCAATTAGATTCTGACTCTAGGGTATGTATTTACCAGACTTTATTCTCACATCTGTATGGCATTACACAAGTTGAGTGGGAGTAGAATATTGGGAATTGGGTGATTAGATACTCAATATCATAATTCTTTGTAATTGGTGATATTTTAGGAAATCGCCTGGGTTTTGCTTAATGGCAAATATTTGGTTTTGAATATCCGTTGTTGTGCACCAATTTCAAACTGATATATCTGTACGTTTATTTTATAAAATGAGATATAACTTTTGAAATTATGTTTATGACGTTTACCTATATCAGTTGATGGTTAAATAAGGTGCATTCAACAGCGGTGTAATTTTTCTTAACCATAACACAGTTTTCAACATACGACACACATGGTTTGAGTTATTAAACTCAGAGGACTTATACAAAGTATTGTATGTTTTCTGATGTCCATTAGGACAAATGGGTTGGTACTCGTACTATATTCCGTTTACTTATGACTTCTCTGGTTTTAGACAAGTATTTTGTTGAAATACAAGGTCCAAATTTTGAGAAGTTATAGGTATAAGAATAAAGTAGAGAACCATACGTTGCAAATATCAGGATTCTTCGTGGTGATCGAAGGTGTAGATACTCATGCTAGGTATTCCGTCGTAAGTAATATATTTGAGAACTTGCTTGTCTCACAGGTTACTCATCCGTGAGTACGCTCCTTGATGAGTAATGCTGCTTGGCCTTCTTCCATTTAGTCGATATGCACTGGAAACAGCTGCATGTATTTTTAATCTGGTTCAAATTAAATTAGTACCTTTGTTTCTATATTAGATATAGAATGGATTCATATCTTAACGAAGTTAATGTATATGGAGTAGTCCGGCTTATGCTTAAAACTAGAATCTTGATGAACTCAATGCACGTTTCAGTAATGGCAGCTTGTGGGTTAACCCGTGCTTTGACGAGGGTTAACATTCTACCATTTAGAGGATCAATAGTTATATTGTTCTTGACTCGCCACTTCTTTAGTAAAATGAATTCTTTTCAGAAAACACAAGTGGGCGTATGGTAGAACTAGAAGTGATTCCAGAACCATAAATGATTACTGAAAATTTAGTAGAACCTAAAGATTCAATCAGATTCGATAATCCATTAGCCACTCCGCAGATATAATGGGTAACCTTAGCCACCCGAGAGGTATTTCGTTCCCCTCAAAGACGGTAACATAGAGGTTTTTGATGACCCAAGCTTGCCACTACTGCTGTCCTAGACTATGAGATCTTGCAGGTGGATGAATATAACATCGTTCTAAATTAGGTTTAGAAGTGCACGTGTATATGACTCTGCCAGAGGATTGTTGTAGTCAGTGAGAGCAGCGGAAGTGTAGTGGGCCAGTAGCTTATGTCTATTTATAGACTAAAGCAAGTATAGCGGAGATAGATCATATTTTTTTTTTTGATGTGGCAGTCATAAAGTTTGACTTCATCAGAACAATAGATGGACCTGGTAAGAAGATATTAAGGAGTAATGTCGTGGTATTCGGATGACGTACTCCTGATAGGAAGTGATGTTCCTATACTACGATCGGTTATACTGTGGTTGTCATAAGGTGTTTCTCCACATATGATCTGAATAAAATATCTGGGATTCTGGTCATTAGATCTATGGTTTTAGATCTAGATTAGGGAAGTGTCCCAATTTGGGTACTTTGACACTATTGTAAAGTGTTTTAGAATGGACGACTCTTGGCATGGTGGTGTATCTACAGGTGATTGAGTCACCCTCTCTAAAGAGATGTCTTCTAAACTGATGAGGAGAGGGATTTGCATGATTAATATATCACTTACTTAGGCAATTGAGTCAATCATTATATGTCAAGTACTACACCAGATATTTCTTTTTGTACTAGATGTAATAAGCATATATTAATCCAATCCTAGAGAAACATCAGGAAGCAGTTGTGAACATAAGTGGATGTTCTTGGTATATGGCAACGGCAGCCTCCTTCAGGAGGCGGTTATCATTTCAGGCTTCCAAGATGACCTGGATAACAGAGTGACTGTCAGAGTTAAAGTTTACCTTCTTCTGAGGGGCAGTATGTTGAACAGGTGGTCTAAGCGGATACTGAGGAAAGCATGGCGCAGGATACTGATTAAATTTAGTGGAAGATACGGTCTAAGAAGTTTGTTGGATGTTGAGTTCATTTGTGAATTTGGTCCTATCAGATATCTAGACAAATTCTAAGACATGTATCGCTCATTTCGGAAAATAGTCTTTCTCTGCAAAGTTGAGTTATAGAGAGATAAAGATAGAAACATTGGAGCGGATCCACTCATTGAGGCTATTTCTTGAACGTGATGGTTTCACAAACATGCTTTGTGAGACTGATTAGTAGAGAAGTTGGGTGTTCGTTATCACATGGGCTGTGAGTATGAGACACCGCAATAATTAGCCTTAAGTGCAAGTGGGAGATTGTTGGATATAGTGCCCTCAAGTCAATTATTGTAATCGCAGGCAGGCGATTGTGATGATTGAGGGAGGACCTATACGGGTAGAACAGTCTTACTCGAGATGATAGTATGCTATTTGGTTAGTCTTTATCATCATGTACATGCATCATGTGGTATTACATATCACTATTACATGTTGATAAAGCCCATAGGATTATTGCTTGATTACCAACGTTATGATGGCGATCATACATATGGGGGCTAGGTAGTCCATAAGCACATACTTAAATGTACCTAATCATGGGAGTATTAAGACTAGGTATCGATATTTCAGAGTGGATTGGTGTATACGTTTCTAGACCCCGACGAGGGGCGATGGTTGGTTCCACAGCCATTGGTCTTTCGTACTTAAGATCGTATACAGGTGCTCACTAGGGATGAGTACACTGGACGGACTCTTCGGGAACATGCTAGTTGGTATTATACCTATCGTCAGATAGCAGTTCTCAGTTGACATGAGTACATGTTAGTCTTTCAATCTGAGATCGTCATTTGTCTTGTGTGAGTTTCCACTGTACTTTGATTACAACCCTACCATCGCTCAAATGAGTCGTGCAAACAGGTTTTAGTTGGCTACAGTCCCGAGGCACATGGAGGCAGTGAGCGGATCGTCGTGGATTCGTCTTTCCCGGCATTAGGGGTTGATGTTGCGCTGTGCAAGGGTGGCCATCACCAGAAATCCTTAGCCAAGGTGGACGAGAATTACTGATTTGGATCAGTAGTTTCTCAGTAGGTGATGGACTTTACACCGAAACGAAATATCGTGTTATTAGGGTTCTGACTCTATTCACCCCCGTTGACCTGATATGCGATACTCTTAGACGAAGAGACCGGATTGTACGAAGAATGTCATAGATAGGCTCAGTAGGGATCCAGATGAGTTTGCTCGTCGGCCATCCATTTCGACAGGTACTCGGGTAGCCGTTACATACAGCTAGTGCCGCTGACGTGCTTGTGGTTATGGATTTATCCGGTAACTCACTGCCGGCATATTGTCGAGTCTTTAGAGTCTCACACAGAGAGTTTTCCTGGTTCAGGCGAAATGATGTAGTGGCCGTATTTTGATACGTGCAGTATTCCGATTGAATGATTGGAATAGTTATCCAGACTTTCGATTGGACGGTTGATAATACTAGCCGGCTTAGAATTGAGCCAGATTATTAATTCAGGTATAGATTTAATAATTTACGTGTATATATTTCGACATGTATATTCTAGTATTATGTTTTTTGTGTTATTCTATCTCTTTGGGTATTCGTATTTTGAAACGAATACGGGTATGCATATACTGTTGAATGTATCCCGTATTTATACGGAAAATATTCTAGAAGGTGGACACTTCATTTTAGTTTATCCGTTTATTAATTTAAATGGAAATGATGTGTAAAGGTAGTGAGGTGAAATGGTAAGAACCATACTTGAATAGTATTGAAAAATGAATTGTAAATTCATTTGCGCAAACTATTCAAGTATGGTTGCTTTATTTTTATTGGAAAATGGTTTTATACAGAACCGTGCTTCATATTGTTCTCTCACTTGGATTTTTTGGATGAAAATCATTCTCACATTTTGGTTATCTCTCCTCACTAGCCTTTCTTGAGCTTCTCCTTCTTCTTCTTGATCTTCTACCCTACCATCTCATGTATTGAGAATTAAGGGTGGATGAAAAATAGAAATACACTAAGAACAACTCACTACATCACTAGACACTCTAGATTAACAACCTAGAGTTCCTAGTTGCTCCACTAGATTTTTAGTGTGGAGTTAGAGACATGAACCACATCCCTCGGATGGATCATCTTCGACGGAGGAGGACCGGCGGTCAAGCTCGATCAAGGGGACCTCAAAGAGCCAAGGAAGAGGGTAGAAGACCGAAAGACATATATCGTTTGGTAAAACAACTCTATCATAGTAGATAACCTCTATGTAGCTTGCTAGTTTCATGTTTGTTTTCGATTGTAGTTAGTTGTTTCTAGCGCCAAGTTTTTTAAACCCAAAATTTTTCATTCCGCAACGGCCGCGGTCGAAGGCAAGGGCGCTAGGAACCCCAACATGGTATCAAAGCCACCCAAAAATTAGAAACTAGTAGCAGACGATGCATTAGTTTCAAAACCGAAAAATTCCGATTTCAAAATCCACTCTCTATTATGAAATTTTTTTGGTCTCTGAAATTTTTTGAAACAAGTGCAGAGACTTACTCTAGACATGTATGTGACACACAATGAAAATGAGGGCATTCCCTCCTACTTTTGCCGGCTAAAACCCCAGAATCCGTGATTCAGGAGGTTCACTGTTCACCAATGTACCTCATTTTCATCTAGTGTCTGGGTTTTGTAAATTGGTATTTTTGGTCTTGTTTGATTTTCCCTAGATTTCACGTAGTGTTTTCTTTGCTTTGTGGAACCTTGGAAAGTTTCAAAACATAAAATTTTGCATTGTTGATATCTGTGATGTGGTGTATGTATTTTTCAAACGACGTCTATTTGCTATATGTCATTTAGACGGGGTTGCACATACTTGCTCATACTGCTGTGATGTTGTTATCTGTGATGGTATGTTCGGATTGTCATGTTGGATAGCCTCTAGTGCAATGGTAGTTGTACAGTTTAGATTCATTTGTATATTCATTATTGTGGGACGAGCATCTGACATGTGGACTGCCGTTTTCGCCAGTTTGTATATTCATTTATTGGGGCACGACCGTGTTGAGGTCGATATCACCTTTGTATATATGTTTTTCTTTTCTGTACTAGGATTACCCTGCGGTGGAATACTGGAGTAGCTGGGTTCTAAAGGGCAACGGACCCGCATCTCATGGCGTTGAGACGGATGGAGCCTTACTTTAGAATTGGCGGGCTATTTGCCGCATTCGTAGCGGGTATAGGATGACCCACGGAGGGATGCTCAATTTACCGAATTACATGAAGTGCTAGGTGGCCTATTCACTTCGTTGATTGGGGTTGCCTCACTTCTGTGATTGGCGGGTAACTTGCCGCACTCATAGAGGTCTTGGTTCTTCATTGCATGGGCTATCCATACGACCGGAGAATGCCGGGTTTCATTTGCGGCTCAAATGAAGCCGGGGCTCCTAAATTATCCGTTATTCTATGTTTCTTATCGCTTTTCTATGATGTTGCTTATATCATGTATATATATTTATATATATATATATTAGTGGATGTTGTATATGTTTTGCACCCGCGCTAGTCCAGCCCCCGCTCTGCCGTTAGTTAAGTAACCTAACGGTGCATGACGGGGCTCCGTAACGAATGCAGATGACATATATGTACATTATATTTTCCTTCTTTTGTGGTATGATAGGGATTAATTGATGGGACCACATTAATTTTGGTTAATGCAAGTAAAATAAACCTAAAAGATATTGTCAGAACAAATTTCGAAAAATTATAGTTGTATTCTTTTGCTTTGCATAATGGTGTTCGTTCAGGAATATCCAGCACCTCATTCGAGAAGGCAAGAGCCTAGATCCCTTCACGGGGAGTGACCGCTTGAGAAAAAGTTTATGATACTGTAGATTACTCGGTTTTCTTCAAAACTACAAGCTTTCAAATGCAGAGTCTAAACCACTCCTTTTCAAAACTGCTCGGGTTCCTTCAACGATATCAAGTTCATTACGTTAAAGGTTTTTCGTCAAAAACCAGCCGTAGCCCTCCGTCATTTCCTACGCGTAGTACTTAGTATCCGTGCAGTGTTTGTTGACGGTGTCAAGACGTAGTGTGCGGTAGCTAAGTGATGATTGTTTGTAGCATGCGATGCGATTGGTTAGGACAGTTGTGCGGACTTGTTGACCGTGTCAAAGGCTCGTGCGGGTGAGTTTAATGCAATCAAGATAATGACGAGTTGAACTTGAATATGACCTTTCAATTTGTTGACTGTGTCAAGGTCACTTAGGTCCTAAGTGTAAGTCCGTGTTGCCCACCCCGGTGGTTACGGGGAGGCGGAAAACATAATAAAAATCGGATTTTTAATGACTTAGGCAACATGGACTATGCTTGTGAGGATCTTTGCTAAACATAAACTAGCTAACCCTAACTACAAAGTAGCTAAGTGAAGAAAGGTTATACCTTTGGTCTTTAGTCCTTCTCTCCTTGCTCCTAGGTATGGTAGAAAGAATTCACCTTGCTTGTCTTCTCCCGTCAAAGAAGGATCCACTTGAAAGCCACCACCTTTAGCTTCAACTCCAAGCTAGGAGTAACTAGAGTGCAAGAAATGCTAAGACTTGAACCCTAGAAGTGAGAAGAGAAGATCAAGAGAGGGTTTTTCTCAAGCTTTTTGTTTCTCAACACATGAGAGGGAGAGAGCTTGAGGGAGAGGATGAGCAAGAGAGAGAAATAGAATGAGAGAAAATGAGAAAATAGTGAGCCATTCTCACTAATATGTGAGGATAATTTTAATTAGATAATTAGCTTGAAAATTGTCATGATAAATCATGAATTGACCATTATCATTTCATTTTTGCAAAGATCAAAGAGCATCTTCCAAATGAAATGATTATGGTCAAGTTGTCAACATGGTCAACAAGTCAATGAAGTCAAATTGTCAACAACAACCATGCACAATAATTAAGCTAATTATCAATTAACAATAATCCACACAAAAACAATAGGGTTAATAAAATGACAAATGCCATTAACCCAAAACAAGGTCCTCTCCCCCAATCTCAAGCAACTGTGCATACGCACCCGCATTCGTGATCCGAGGAACACGAATACCCTGAGAAAAACCAATCTCAAATCATATACTAGGATCCGGCTTAAACCAAAGCCCGCTAGTATAAACTGTCCGGACAGCAAACGTGCACAAGTGCGCGGATGCGAACGAACCCTGTCGCAAAACCATGCGACCTCTACTCGTTTTGCCTAAAGGCGAATAGCTCTCTGTGTGGGACTCTAAAGACTCGACACTACGCTGGCAGTGGGTTTAACCACAGACCGCAAGCGGCACTAGCTGTACGTAACGGTCCCCAGGTAGATGTCGATAAGAAGACTGACGAGGTGAACCCCATCTGCACTCCTACTGAGCCTGTATGTGACAGTCTCCGTACAGTCCGGTCTGTTCGTCTGATACATCGCATGGCGGGCCTAGGGGGGCGGTGAACGTCAGTCCCCTAATAGCGGTACAAGTCGTGTCGGAGTGTAGCCCAGAACACCTTGAGATAACACTGGAAACCTACCAGTATATCTCGCTTGCCCTGGCCAGGGACTACTCGTGTAATGGCTCTCCTAGACACAGCGCGATGTCAACCCCTAATACCGGGAGAGACGAATCCTGTCTAACCGTCACTGCCTCCAAGTGCTTCGGGACTGCACCCAAAAACTACCTGTTTGCACAGCTCCTTTGAGCCGTGGTAGGGTAGTAATCAAAGTGCAGTGGGAACACACTCGAGGCGAAGTGACAGTGTCAAGTCAGCGGACTAAGCTGTACTCATGTCACCTGGGAACTGATAACTGACGATAGGTATATTACCAACCAACAGTTCCCGACGAGTCCTGTCCAGTGTACTCGTAACCTAACGAGCACCCGCATACTATCCCAAGTACGACGTACTAACGGCTGTGGGACAGACCGTCTCCCACACTGGGATGAGAAGCGCATACGCTAGTCTACTCCGGAGTATCGATGCCCTGTCTCGATAGTCCAACGACCAGGGACCTGTATAAGGATGTGCTTATAGATTACCCAGCTCCCACGAGTGCGAGCGCCATCACAACGCTGGTAATCAAGCAAAGATCCTAAGGGCTCTACTAATATGTATACCAGCAATATGCTAAAAGAAACACATGCACATATTAAAGCAGAGACAAACCAAGTAGCATACTACCATTTCGAGCAAGATTGTATATACAACTGTGAATATCCCAAGCTTCCATTAAGTAATATACAAGCTAGTATGATACAGTAATGGCCTCTAGGGCATATACACTAACAATCTCCCACTTGCACTAAGGCCATGTACTGGCGTATCGAAGACCTATCATCTCGATCAGCCGCTCGAACTGAGTCTGGGGCAAGGCCTTGGTGAATGGATCTGCTGTGTTATCCTCTGATGCAACTCTCCGGACCTCGATCTCCTGGCGATCCACGATCTCCCTGATCAGGTGATACCGCCTTAAGATGTGTCTGGATTTCTGATGGGACCTGGGTTCCTTCGCTAAAGCTATAGCCCCGTTGTTGTCGCAATACAGAGGTATTGGGTCAACAATGGACGGAACCACCTGAAGTTCTTTCAAGAACTTCCTCATCCAGACAGCTTCTTTTGCGGCATCAGATGCAGCGATGTATTCCGCTTCCATAGTCGAGTCAGCAACGGTTTCCTGTTTGGAGCTCTTCCAACACACCGCCCCTCCATTGAGGGTAAAGACAAAACCCGACATGGACTTGGAATCATCCTTGTCACTCTGGAAGCTGGAGTCAGCAAAGGCCTCAACCTGCAGGTCTTTTCCGCCATACACCAAGAACATCTCCTTAGTCCTTCTCAGGTACTTGAGAATGTTCTTTACTGCTATCCAATGTTTCTCCCCTGGGTTTGACTGATACCTGCTTACCACACTCAGTGCATAAGCCACATCCGGTCTGGTACATAACATCGCATACATTATAGAGCCTACCGCAGAAGCGTAGGGTATAATAGACATGCGATCCCTTTCCAAATCAGTCTTGGGAGACATCTCTTTGGAGAGGGTGATCCCGTGACAAGCCGGTAGATTACCGCGCTTGGAATCTTCCATACTGAATCTCTTTAGTATGGTGTCGATGTACCTGGACTGCGAGAGTCCTAATATCCTCTTGGATCTGTCACGGTAGATCCGGATACCCAGAATGTAGGAGGCATCACCCAGGTCTTTCATGGAGAACCTGTGTGACAAGAACCCCTTGACAGATTGTAGCATAGGAATGTCATTTCCTATTAAGAGAATGTCATCCACGTATAAAACGAGGAATACTACAGTTCTTGCTACAAATCTACAATAGATGCATGGTTCATCTGGATTTTTGATAAAGCCAAATTCTTTGACCGTCTCATCAAAACAGATGTTCCAACTCCGCGATGCCTGCTTGAGTCCATAAATGGACTTGAGCAACTTGCACACCTTTCCGCTGCTCCCACCCTGAAGGAAACCCTCTGGCTGGTCCATATAGACACACTCCTCTAAATGACCATTTAGAAAAGCTGTCTTTACGTCCATCTGCCAAATCTCATAATCGTGGAAAGCAGCGATGGCAAGAAGGATCCGAATGGATTTCAGCATAGCTACTGGAGAAAAGGTTTCGTCATAGTCCAAACCAGGTCGCTGACGAAAACCCTTTGCTACCAGTCTAGCTTTATAGGTCTCAACCTGTCCATCTACACCAATCTTCCTTTTGAAGATCCACTTGCATCCTACGGGTTTTACCCCGTCTGGAGCAATGTCCAACGTCCATACTTTGTTGGTGTACATGGACTCCATCTCGGTCCGCATTGCATCCAACCATTTTACCGAGTCGACGCTCTGAATGGCTTGCTGGAAGCTAGTAGGCTCATCACAATCTAGGATGCAGTCCTCTCTATCCCCGTCAATGAGGAAACCGTAGTACCTCTCGGGCGGATGAGACTGCCTACTACTCCTGCGGAGCGGCGTAGGAATGTCCTGTTCTTTTGAACCTTCTGGTTCCACTAAACTTTCAGTAATAGTTTGTGGTTCTGGAATTTCTTCCAGTTCTATTGCGCTCCCACTTAATTCTTTTTCTATGAACTGATGTTCTAGAAAGTGGGCATGGCGAGAAACAAGGACTTTTTGTTCCTCTTCGTAATAGAAGTAATATCCCTTGGAGTTCTTTGGATATCCCACAAACTTGCACTGTACTGAGCGTGCCTCGAGCTTGTCCGCATGCTGCTTTTTTACAAAAGCTGGACATCCCCATGTCTTAATGTGATTAAGATAGGGTTTCTTCCCACTCCATAACTCATATGGTGTGGTAGGCACAGTCTTAGTGGGAACACGGTTCAAAAGATATGCAGCTGTCTCTAGCGCATACCCCCAGAACGATCGCGGTAACTCAGCGTTACTCATCATGGACCGTACCATATCCAATAGGGTTCGGTTCCGTCTCTCCGATACACCGTTATGTTGCGGAGTGTATGGAGGAGTAAGCTGAGAGAGAATTCCATTCTCTTTTAAGTAATTCAGGAATTCGGCACTTAAGTATTCTCCTCCTCGATCCGATCTTAGGATCTTGATACTTTTGCCGGTCTGTTTTTCTACTTCACTCTTATATTCCTGGAATTTTTCAAAAGCCTCGGATTTATGTTTCATTAAGAAGACATAACCGTACCTTGAAAAATCATCCGTAAAAGTTATGAAGTAAGAAAAACCGCTTCGCGCATGTGTAGACATTGGACCGCACACGTCGCTGTGTACGAGTCCCAAGAGCTCGCTCGCTCTTTCTCCGTGTCCAGAAAACGGAGCCTTTGTCATCTTTCCTTTGAGACAGGATTGACAAGTTGCATACGATTGATATTCGAACGAATCTAAATATCCTTCAGTATGTAACTTAGTCAATCTTCTCTCGTTGATGTGACCCAGTCTACAATGCCATAAGAAAGTTTTATTAATTTCTGGAGACTTTCTTTTGTGTGTATTCTGGATATTGAAAACCTGTGGTTGGTTTAAAACGTAAATACCGTTGTTCAATGTACCTGACCCAATCAACACTTGATTAAGGTGAATGTTCACTACATTACTTACAAATGCAAATTCATAACCTTCTTTAGATAATAAAGATACAGAAATGATATTACAGGTTGCATTTGGTAGATAATAACAACTACGCAAAACCAAAAAGTGTCCATCTGATAATCCCAGGTGATAGTCCCCCACGGCCTCAGCATCCATGCTAGCACCGTTCGCAACTCTGAGGGTCATGTCACCTGTCTTCAAAACTCTACGCTTTCTCAACGCCTGCAAAGAATTACAGATATGAGATCCTGATCCGGTATCCAATACCCAGGATGTAGAGTTTATTGATAGACAATTTTCAATAACATACACACCTGAAGCTGAAGCTGCAACTCGCTTCAAATCCTGTGTTCTGGCTTTCCAAGCCTTGCAATCTTGTTTCCAGTGACCACTTTTGTGACAATAGAAGCATTCTTCCTTCCCCACCAGCTTCCCCGCTACCTTTGTTGCTTTACCCTTTCCCCTCGTATCCACTTTACCGACACCGCCTCTTGGTTTGGCGGGGGCTTTCTTCTTCTTGCCCTTGGCTTTCGCCCTGGACCTAGAAGAGGAAGATCCTCCTACAAACAAAGTGGATGTCTCCCTACCCTTCTGTAGGGTGCCCTCAGCAGTCCTCAACATGTTCAGAAGCTCGGCAAGTTCAACCTCCTTTCCTTGCATGTTGAAGTTAAGAATGAACTGGGCGTAAGTGGAAGGAAGGGACTGGAGAATCAGATCAGTATAGAGTTCATTCTCCAACGTGGTCCCAAGGTCCGCGAGCTCCTCTATGTAGCCGATCATCTTAAGCACGTGGTCCGCTACCGATGATCCGACGGCCAACCTTGCCGAAAAGAGCTTCTTCGACACTTCGTATCTTGCGATACGAGACTGCTCTCCATACAGTTCTTTTGTATGGAGAAATATGGACTCTAGGTCCATATTCTCGTGCCTCCTCTGATGGTCATTGTCCATCGAGGCTAGTACGAGGCATTTGGCCCTCGCGCAATCTATCTCCCATGTCTTACGGATTTCTACATCCGCGACGCTGGAGGTGGGACCTGGGACGGGGGGAGCTTTGGTGGTAAGTATATACCCCAGCTTGTCATAAGTGATAGCCATCTTGACATTCCTGAGCCAATCTTTGTAGTTTGGCCCTGTCAATATGTTTTTATCTAATAGTAACTTAAGTCCGGTCATCTTGAATGGTCGCTGCAATTAGGAGAGAGAAAAGAAACACTTTAGCATGATGCTCTTGCAAGTTTAGAGTGGTTTTTAGTTTGTCTAAACTGGATGGCTCCCACTGTCTCTCGAATCCCTTCTCAAACCATAAAGAAAAGGATTAGCCGGGATCAATCTCACCGTACAATACTTGCTTAACCGTTCAGCCAGGCCAGTGTCGGTACTTCGAGGGAGGTTTTCCAACGCTTTCGCGAAGTTCCTTAATTAAGTAACCTCTTTTCCCTGTGGGCGTAGCCCCGCTAACACCTTTCTAGGCACCTACTAGGTTTATAGCATTGATCGTTAAGTGAGAGTTTTCCCGAGGAGTAGCATATACTCACAGTAGGATCGGGATCCAAATATCATCGCGTGATAAAACCGAAGGAATCCTACCAGAATCATCACACTCCAAATGGTATGCAACGCTAGCAAGTTTCAGTACTTATGAAACTCCCGATGTGGATTTTTGCCCCATGCTCTTATGACCTTGACTTTGGCCAAAATATCATAAGTCACATGTCAAGTTCTACCCGTCATTCTCCTGGTTAATTTGGACCCACCCGTACCTACCCTTGGCTTTGGCCAAAATGGCAGCACGACTGTCCCAAACCAACGCATCTATCTATGCTGCACATGAATACCCAAACGCTACCAATCACTATGCCTTGACTTTGGCCAAAATACATAGCTTGAATACTTTTGACCATTCATGTGGAATGACGGAGGGCTACGGATGGTTTTGGCGAAACCGTGAACGTAGTGAACTTGATATAATCGATGGAACGAGATAGCTTTTAAAAGGAGTGGTTCAAGCTCCGCGTTTAAAAGTTTTAGTTTTGAAAAGAACCGAGTGGTTTTCAAAGTGTTCCAATCGACTTTTACTTGGTTTATTTCTTGCATTAGTTCTTTTAATGCGTCCCATCATTTAATCCTACCATTGCAGAAAACAACCAAAATATGACGTACGCTTATGCCATTCGCATTCGCCACGGGGCCCCGTCATCACCCGTTAGGTTACTTAACTAACGACAGAGCGGGGGCTGGGCTAGCGCGGCTGTAAAACATAAGCAACGCCTAAATAGTTATTATATATAAATATATAGCAATGATAGACATTACAGATCACAGATGAATACATTGGATATACTAGGAATCCGCAATGCGTTCGAGCCTGCAACGCAAAGCGGATTACACGGTCGCGGTGAATAGCCAATACCCCACCCAAGACCCCTACGGGTGCGGCAAACTACCCGCCAAGCACCCGAAGCGAAGCAACCTCCCTCACCACCGTGAGTAGGCCACTCGGCACTTCGAGATACCCGGTAGTTTGTGCACCCCCTCCATGGGTCTATCCTAGGAGCAAAAACAGTAAAAAGAATTATACAATGACGGCTACAACCCCGACCCGGTTGTGCGGCCATACAAAGAATATTATTACATCAATTTACATGTTACAAATGAATGAAAGAAAAACAACGCTCATCTCACATCCACCCCGGCCATTCACCCGCGACAATCCAATCCATTCATATCCACAAACCAATAACAATCACAGATCATGTATAACCCCGACTAATCGTCTTATAGCGATTAGCCGACGTTCAATACATGCAAGCATTACAGATATAACCGATATAGTTAAAGTGCAGTGAAGTTCGGAAAAATACGGAATTATAGGACCCCAAAAGGAAATTTCTTTTCTGGAAAATCTGGGTACATATAATATATCCTAAAAATCCCAAAACCAACAAAAACACACTCTGCACGAAAAACGATGCGCCGATCACGACAATCCGCGGCGGTTCCGCCGCACATACCTACTTCATGCGGCGGAAGGGCGGCGACTTGAAGGAATTGGGGTATCGTTTTTCTTGGGTGTATTCACAAAACCCTGAGACGATTTTACATGTATACAGTTTTTCATTTTGAGCAGAAATAATTTTAACAGAAACTTGGATTTTGTAAAAGTTTGGTTTTGTGATTTTTCCGGTTCCGAACTTCGTTACACTTAACTACTTAACTAGTTTAGGTTTAGTTAGGCTCTAATACCACTGTAAGTCCGTGTTGCCCACCCCGGTGCTTACGGGGAGGCGGAAAACATAATAAAAATCGGATTTTTAATGACTTAGGCAACATGGACTATGCTTGTGAGGATCTTTGCTAAACATAAACTAGCTAACCCTAACTACAAAGTAGCTAAGTGAAGAAAGGTTATACCTTTGGTCTTTAGTCCTTCTCTCCTTGCTCCTAGGTATGGTAGAAAGAATTCACCTTGCTTGTCTTCTCCCGTCAAAGAAGGATCCACTTGAAAGCCACCACCTTTAGCTTCAACTCCAAGCTAGGAGTAACTAGAGTGCAAGAAATGCTAAGACTTGAACCCTAGAAGTGAGAAGAGAAGATCAAGAGAGGGTTTTTCTCAAGCTTTTTGTTTCTCAACACATGAGAGGGAGAGAGCTTGAGGGAGAGGATGAGCAAGAGAGAGAAATAGAATGAGAGAAAATGAGAAAATAGTGAGCCATTCTCACTAATATGTGAGGATAATTTTAATTAGATAATTAGCTTGAAAATTGTCATGATAAATCATGAATTGACCATTATCATTTCATTTTTGCAAAGATCAAAGAGCATCTTCCAAATGAAATGATTATGGTCAAGTTGTCAACATGGTCAACAAGTCAATGAAGTCAAATTGTCAACAACAACCATGCACAATAATTAAGCTAATTATCAATTAACAATAATCCACACAAAAACAATAGGGTTAATAAAATGACAAATGCCATTAACCCAAAACAAGGTCCTCTCCCCCAATCTCAAGCAACTGTGCATACGCACCCGCATTCGTGATCCGAGGAACACGAATACCCTGAGAAAAACCAATCTCAAATCATATACTAGGATCCGGCTTAAACCAAAGCCCGCTAGTATAAACTGTCCGGACAGCAAACGTGCACAAGTGCGCGGATGCGAACGAACCCTGTCGCAAAACCATGCGACCTCTACTCGTTTTGCCTAAAGGCGAATAGCTCTCTGTGTGGGACTCTAAAGACTCGACACTACGCTGGCAGTGGGTTTAACCACAGACCGCAAGCGGCACTAGCTGTACGTAACGGTCCCCAGGTAGATGTCGATAAGAAGACTGACGAGGTGAACCCCATCTGCACTCCTACTGAGCCTGTATGTGACAGTCTCCGTACAGTCCGGTCTGTTCGTCTGATACATCGCATGGCGGGCCTAGGGGGGCGGTGAACGTCAGTCCCCTAATAGCGGTACAAGTCGTGTCGGAGTGTAGCCCAGAACACCCTGAGATAACACTGGAAACCTACCAGTATATCTCGCTTGCCCTGGCCAGGGACTACTCGTGTAATGGCTCTCCTAGACACAGCGCGATGTCAACCCCCAATACCGGGAGAGACGAATCCTGTCTAACCGTCACTGCCTCCAAGTGCTTCGGGACTGCACCCAAAAACTACCTGTTTGCACAGCTCCTTTGAGCCGTGGTAGGGTAGTAATCAAAGTGCAGTGGGAACACACTCGAGGCGAAGTGACAGTGTCAAGTCAGCGGACTAAGCTGTACTCATGTCACCTGGGAACTGATAACTGACGATAGGTATATTACCAACCAACAGTTCCCGACGAGTCCTGTCCAGTGTACTCGTAACCTAACGAGCACCCGCATACTATCCCAAGTACGACGTACTAACGGCTGTGGGACAGACCGTCTCCCACACTGGGATGAGAAGCGCATACGCTAGTCTACTCCGGAGTATCGATGCCCTGTCTCGATAGTCCAACGACCAGGGACCTGTATAAGGATGTGCTTATAGATTACCCAGCTCCCACGAGTGCGAGCGCCATCACAACGCTGGTAATCAAGTAAAGATCCTAAGGGCTCTACTAATATGTATACCAGCAATATGCTAAAAGAAACACATGCACATATTAAAGCAGAGACAAACCAAGTAGCATACTACCATTTCGAGCAAGATTGTATATACAACTGTGAATATCCCAAGCTTCCATTAAGTAATATACAAGCTAGTATGATACAGTAATGGCCTCTAGGGCATATACACTAACACTAAGGGCAAAAAGCACATTGGGAGTTTCAAATATATACAGGAAGCTTGCTAGCGTTCCATAACTTATGGAGTGTGGTGACTAGAGTGGCTTCCATCTAGTTTATCATGCAATGATAGTTGGATCTCGATCCCACTGATGAGTATGATTACTCTTGGGAGATATTTTTCACTTTATAATTAGCTGACCTATTAGGTGTCTAGAAAGGTGTTAACGGGATTACGCCTATGGGGAAACAAGATTTATTTTAATTAGGTCCGTGCGAGAGCACAGGGAACCTTTCTTGGAGTACCAACACCTACTTGGCTGAGCGAATAGCGAACTTGTAAGGTGTAAATGATCCCAGCTAGTTCTCCTTTTAAAAGTTTGAAGGAGAATTTGAGAAAACAGTGGGAGCCATCCTAATTAGATAAATTGATTAACCAATCTAATCTAGGTTAGAGTGTACGCTGAGTGTTTCTTTTCTCTCTCTCTTTGGCAGCGACCATGACTTGACCTTAAACTAAAACTCATAAACCAAGTTAACCGAACCTTCTTAAACACTTTGGTTTTTAGATTGTCATGGTTTCTGACGAAAAACCATTAACGTAATGAACTTGATATCGTTGAGGGAACTCGAGTGGTTTTGAAATGGAGTGGTTTAGGCCTCGCTTTTAAAACTAGTAATATAAACTTTTGCTTAAGAGCAAACTCTCCGTGAAGGGATCAAGGCTCTTCCCTCATAGAATGAGGTGCAGGATATTCCTGACCGAATACCTCCATGCAAAGTAAAAGAATACGACTTTGAGTTTTGAAGAAAACCGAGTAAAAATTGGTTCCGACAACATAATTTTTGTTTATTTTCCTTTCATTATATAGATAATTTGTTCCCATCATTTTAAGTTTCCAAGCCACACAAGAAACAACTAAAATAACATGCTTTTATATGCCATCCGCATTCGCCACGGGTTCCCAGATCTTTCCCATAAGGTTAATTAACTTACGGCAGGTGGGGACAGGGCTAGCACGGATACAAAACATATAGAAGCATATACTAATATATATATATATATATATATATATATATCAACATCGCATGCTGATAATAATCATCACAGGAACATGAACAACAATCTGGAATAGCAGATAAACTAGGAGTCCCACGTTTCATTTAAGCCATAAATGAGATGCGACGTTCCCCGGTCATGTGGGTAGCGCATACAAAGTCGATCCTAGACTCTTATGAGTGCGGCAAGCCACCTGCCAATTCTAGAAATTGGGTAACTCGCCCTCATTGAATTGAGTGGGTCACCCGTCGCTTTCTAGAATACGGCAACTTGTGCACCCCTCCGGGGGTCGATCCTATAACCCTTATAAGTGCAGTGAGTAACCCGCCAATTCTTGAGCGAGGCGGTCCAGTCTCAACTCCATGAGATGGCCATTTGCTGCACTCTAGAACCCGGCTACTCGAGCACTTCTCCTTGGTTAATCTTAGTGCAGAAATGAAATATATAAAACGGTGACATCGACCGCTTCTTGGCCGTGCCCCAATAAAGGAATATACATATAACGGAAACGGCGGCCAAAGATTGGAGCTCATCCCGAACAAATGAATACAACAATCTAAATCAAAACTGTACAAGCAATCGCACGAGGGGCTATCTGATACGACAATCCGTCTAAACCATAAACAAGATATATATCCACAGAAATAAGTAACACCATAATATGTGCAACCCCATCTAAAAGAACATATAGAAATTAGACGACATTTTACAACACATATACATCACTAGAACGGAAACCATGGCCATAGAATTCATCACAAGCGAAGCTCACTCTCAAAATTCCAAACAACGAAAATCATGTGCACCCCGACGTCTGAAAATCCATCATTTTTCCCACCCTAAGCCCCCCTGGAAACTCCTTAGGGTACTCCCGATCCCTACTGTTGGTCTTGGTTTGAACCAAGACCACATGGGGATCAGATACTTCGCAAAACAACGGAGTTTTGGACAGAAACGCGCAGTTTTGGGACAACCACCCAAAACAGTTTAAAACCTTCCAAAAACAACGACTAAACTCAATATAATTTTGAAAAAATGGCTCCCCGAGACTTCCTGCGTCACCATCGAACACCTAAGGAGTCCATGTTTCAAAACGAGAGCTTCGGGGATCGAATACATGCATGAAATTTCAGTTTTAGCAAGATTAGTCGCTGGTTACATGGTTGTTTAAAAACTGCCGTTCGTAAGGCGATCAAATCGACGAATTCTACGATCATGCAAGCTAGTTTTATTATATGGATCGGCTCTGATACCATGTTAGTGTCTTGTACTCGCACTGCGGAAGCCGCGTCCAAGATGGAAGCGAAAACATTGATTTTTAGCAAGCACAAAACACATATCCCCTAGGAATCTATCCATACAACTAAACTAGCAAACTTAGCAACAAGATTTAGGGATTACAATCTTCGACGCGTGTGCACCTAATTGTGGAAGACCCTTCCAAACTCGTAGATGCCATGAATGCGCTTGAAAGGAAACCTCCCTTGCCGAAGATGATCCACCCGAGGGAAACCGATCCAGGTTCTGACCGACGCTCCAAACTTGCTAGGGATGGATTGTTGGTGATGTAGGAATTTTTTTCACTATCTTTCACTCTAAATTCACCATGCTCAAGAGAGCAAGAAGAAGGAGGAGGAGGTGAGGAAAGTCATGATATGAAAAATAATGGCTAAGTCTCAATTATGTAGAGTAAGAAGCAAAGTAAAAGGAATGGCTCATATTATTTTACCAACCATACAACAATAGTAAACTAAAATGATTTTGTAATATTAAAACAAAAGCCATACCTTCTATCCACCTCACCCTCCACCTCATTTCTATTTGATTTTCTAAAAAGAAAATCAAATATGAGGTATCCTTCTTCTAGAAACATTTCCGTATAAATATGGAATACTTCTCCCGGTATATGTATCGCTACATATCGCGTATGAGTATAAAAATACGGATAGAACCAATGAGACGAAATGAATAGTGAACAATAATACTAATATATATATATATATATTATTAAATCAAAACTTGATTTAATAATCCGTCTTTCCTAAGCCGGCTAGTATTATCAACCGCCCGATTAAATTTCGTGTATCCCGTACACGTATTTAATCGAACCCCTGCACGTTCCAATGTACGGCCTCTACATCTATTGCCTGAACTTGGAAAACCCTCTGTATGGGACTCTAAAGACCCGACAATACGTTGGCAGTAGGTTTAACTTCAAGAACATCAGCGGTACTAGCTGTAGTAACAGCTACCCAGGTACTTGCCGAATGGAGGTCGACAATCAAGTACGTCCTAACCTTACTGAGCCTGTGTATGATAATCTCCGTAAAGTCTGGTCTCTTCGTCTAAGAGTATCGCATACCGGGTCTAGGGGGTGGATAACGCCAGACCCTTAATAACTCGATAAGTCGTGTCAGAGTTATGCTCATCACCAACAGAGATACTACTGAACAATTATCAGTAAATCTCATCCACCATGGCCACAGATTTAAGGTGATGGCTAACTGAACACAATGCGACATCGACTCCTAATACCAGAAGAGACGAATTCTCGACAATCGATCACTGCCTCCATGTGGCTCGGGACTGTACCCAACTAAAATCTATTTGCACCACTCTTTTGAGCTTTGGTAGGGTAGTAATCAAAGTACAGTAGGAACTCACATGAGACAAATGACGATCTCAGGTCAAAAGACTAACTTGTACTCATGCCATCTGAGAACATCATCTGATGATAGATATAATACCATTTAGAAGTTCTCGGTGATTCCATCCGGTGTACCCACCTCTAGTGAGCACCTGTATACTATTTTAGGTGACACAACACCAATGACTTATGAGACTGGCCACCACCCCTTGTCGGGGTCTAGAAACGTATACACTAATCTATTCCGGAATATCGATGCCCTTTCTACTTCCATGACTAGGGACATTTAAGGATGCGCTTATGGACAACCTAACTCCCACGTATATGATCGCCATCATAATACTGGTAGTCAAGAAAAAATCCTATGGGTTTCATCAATGATGAAGACAAATCAGATAGCATACTATCATTTCGAGCAAGGCTTTTCTTCCTATATATGTCATCCCTCAATTATCATAATCACCTACTTTCAATCATAACAATTGCCTTGAGGGCACTATATCTAACACTATCAGGATCTTCATAGTGATACGGAATGTTCTGAAAAAAACTAAGAGTAAAGTAGGAGGGACATGAATATACGCGACTTTTTCGTGAATATAGACGATCCAAAATCTAATGGTAAAAGATTCGGTTTAACTTGGTTTTAGAGTTTTTAGTTTAAGGTGGGTCAAGGTCGCAGCCACAGAGAGAGAGAGAGAGAGAGAGAGAGAGAGAGAAGAAACACTCATCATGCACTCTAACCTAGATTAGATTGGTTAATCATTTTATCTAATCAGATGACTCCCACTATTTTCTCGAATTCTCCTTCAATCTCTAAAAGGAGAACTAGTCGGGATAACTTGAGGAGTAGTGCCTACTCATCTGTAGGAATCGGGTCCCATCTATCTCCACATAGTAACTTGATGGAATCCACTCAAGTTACTATACTTCAGATGGTATGTGCATACTTGGTAAGTTTTCTTTATGTTTGAAGCTCCCGAAGCGGTTTTTGCCCCTAAGACACTAGTGACCCGGACAGAGTCAACAAATCAAAGGGTCATAGTCAAGTTCAACCCCTCATTTTCTTGATTTCATTAAACCCATCCGCACGAGCCCTTGACAGGGTCAACAAGGCCGTACGACTGGCCTAACCAATCACATCTAATGCTATAAATAAGCACCGATTAGCTACCGTACACTACGTCTTGACAGAGTCAGCAAACACAGCATGAATACTAACCACTACTCATAGGAAATGATGGAGGGTTACAGCTGGTTTTTTAGCGAAAAACCTTTAACATAATGAACTTGATCTTGTTGAAGGTACTGAGCAGTTTTGAAAAGGAGTGGTTTAAGCTCCGCTTTTTAAAACGAGTGGTGTTGAAGAAAACTGCCGGTTTTCAAGAAAACCGAGTAGTTTATAGTCATGTAAACTTTTGCCAAAGAGGTCACTCCCGATGATGGGATCTAGGCTTTTTCTTCATTGAATGAGGTGCAGGATATTCCTGACTGAATACCTTAACACAAAGCAAAAAAACGCCTAATGTTTTCGAAAATTGGTTCCAACAACATGATTATAGGTTTGTTTTCTTGCATTATTGAGGATTAATGCGGTCCCATCAATTAATCATATCATGCCAAAAGAAACGAAAATAGGCACGCACATATATGCCAACAGCATTCGCCACAGGGTCCCAGGTCTTCACCGTAAGGTTACTTAACTTACGGTAGGGCGGGGACATGGCTAGCGTGGATGCAAAACATAGATAGCATCTACTAAATATATATCTAATATATAAACGTTCGTATCACGCATAAAATCAAGCAACATCATAGAAGCATCACAGCAGAAGCAATCACGGTATGGAAATGTTGATAAACTAGGAAAAGTACATTTTAATGGAGCCAAATATGAAATGCAATTTTTCCGGTCGTGTAGATAGTCAATAGTATCAGATCCTAAATCCCTACGAGAGCGGCAAGCTACCCACCAATCCCAGAAGTAAGGCAACCCTTATCAACGAAGTGAATGGGCCATCCGACATTTACAAAATCCAGTGACTTGGGCACCCCACCACGGATCAATCCTATACCCCCTACGAGTGCGGCGAGTATCCCGCCAATTTTATAATAAGGCACCCTGGTCTCAATGCCATGAGATGGTGGCCCGTTGCCCTCTAGAACCTGGGTACTCGAGTACTCCACCACGGGATAAACCTAGCACCAGTAAAGAATACCTGAATATACAACGGTGACTACGTCCGCAACTAGGACGCGTCATAAAAAATAATATAAGCCGCAATGACGGCAGTCTATATGTCGGACACTCGCCACGCAATATAAATATACATTACATCACAGAGATATCTAATACTACGTATACCGGGCTATCCACTGCGACAATCCAACAAAACCATAATCACAGAGCAACACAGAATATCAATGCGAGTATCAATTTCGTAACCCTGTCTAATTAATACCTATAACAATTAGACGACGTTTTACCAAACGTTATGATACTCATAGTTGCAGAACAAGCACGAATTGAATCCCTAACCAAACTATCACTAACCCGCAAAGTTATACGTTCGAAATTCCAAACAATTTGAACTTCAATCGCAAAGTGATGCATCAAAAACCTCTCATTTTTGCACGAAAACAAAACCCGTTAAACCCCACCCCCTATACGATTTGAGCCTTGATTCGGGCCCAAAATGGAGCCGAATCAAAGGCGGAATCGGCCCCGAAATGGGGCTGGAATAGTCCTAATTTGGGGTTGATCTGGGTTGATTCCAGCCCCCATTTAGGGGCTATTTAGGCCGTGGTTCGACCCTGTTTCGGGGCCGAACTGAGCAAAATTCAGATGGGTATTTGGATATTATGTGCCTACACGAAATTCATGGTCCGAACTAAGAATTCGGTGGTTCTGACACAACAAAAAGAGAGCTTTTCATGCATGTTTTCAAAACAAATTTTTACTAAAATTGGTTAATGAATTCTTTTGGCTACAAGATATCAAGTTTAATTCTTTAGTTTGGCTCTGATACCATGTTAGGAGACCTTGAGCTTACTACTAGGATTTTAGAACATGCAAAACTAGATTTTAAATTTTTCTAGTAAGTTCAAGTCTACATAAATTAGGATCTAAGTTAACGAATTAAACATAACAACAAAACCAAGAGTTTTCATTCAAGATTAAAACCTTACAACCTTTGTAGTATCATCATTTGCTCTAACTGGGTTGGACTCCATTGCAGGCTCCTTGAAGGCCCATGAAATATGTTTGTAAGCCAACCTCCTCTATCGAAAATGATCCACCTTGAAGGCTCAAGAACTTTAGCTTCAATCTCAAGTTGAGATAACCTAAATAGTTAGGTTGCTAAACTAACTAGTTAGGAGTTGTAATTTCTTCTTCACTATAACTTTTCTCTCATTTTTCTATCTTTTTCTAATTTATTTTCTCCTTTTTGAGGAGGAGAGAGATGAGAGCTTCATGGCTAAAGAGAGAAAGAACTTGAGAATTGAATTAGTTAGCTATTCATTTAAAAAGAAAATGGTTACTAATAAAATATTCTCTACAAAATCATAGCTATAGGAATTAATCAAGCTACCAAGTGTCCACCCTCTTCTCTCCTCTTCACATGTCACCCTATATAGTGAGGCAAAGGTTATGTTATTCCCTTGGATAACATAAGCTAAAGAAAACAAAAGAAAAAGAATAAATAAAAACAATATATATATATATATATATATATATATATATAACATAATAAATACATAAACTTATAATTGTTATCCAAGATATTTAAAATACATAAAAGAGAGATTAATTAATAGTTATATAATACTAGTAAATACATATACAATATATATGTATAAAATATTAAATCAGCACCCAATTTAATACCCGTCTTTCCAAAAATACCGGTTAGTATTACAACCATCCAATTACCGTCAGTGTATAAAATACTCTAGTTTTAATCGAACCCTAGCGCATACAAATGTACTGCAACTACAATAATTCCCCAAACTAGGAAAACCTTTGTGCGGGACTCTAAACGCAGGTAGTGAGTTTAACCACAAACACGTCAGCGGCACTAGCTGTGCGTAACGGCTGCCTAGGTATTATTGAAAAGGAGATCGAAAAGCAAGCTAGTCCGAAACCCTACCAAGCCTATCAGCGACATGTACCATACAGTTAGGTCTGTTCGTCCGAGACTGTCGCATATCGGGTCTAGGAGGGTGGTAAACGCCAGACTCCTAATAACGCAATAAGTCGTGCCGATATCAAGCCCATCACCATCCGAGAAACTACTGATCCAAATCAGTTTATCTCAGCTGCGTTGCAGGTCTTATGATGATGGTCAACCGGGCACAGCGTGACACCAACCCCCAATACTGGGGAGAAGAATCCCCGTAATCCGCTCACTGCTTCCATGTGGCTCGGGACTGTACCCAACTAAAACCATTTTGCACGACTCCTTTTAGCTGTGGTAGGGTAGTAATCAAAGTACAGTGGGAATTCACACAAGACAAATGACGATCTTGGGTCAACAGACTAACCTGTACTAATGCCACCAGAGACCTGCTACCCGACGATAGGTATAATACCATCTAGTATGATCTCGGTGATTCTATCCAGTGTAACTCATAACCCAATGAGCACCTGTATACAATCTCGGTGACTGACTAACACCAAAGGCTATGAGACCGGCCATCGCCCCTCGTCGGGGTCAAGAAACATGTACATTAGTCTACTCTGGAATATCGATGCCCAGTCTCGATATTCCTACGATTAAGGACATTTAAGGATGTGCTTATAGACTACCGAGTTATCATAAGTGTGATCTCCATAATAACTCTGGTAGTCAAGCATAAATCCTTTGTGCTCTATCAACATGTAATAGTGATATGCAATACCACACAAGGCATGCACATGATGATAAAGTCAAACTAGATAGCATACTATCATCTCGAGTGATACCGTTCTATCCGTATAGGTCCACCCTCAATCATCATAATCGTATGCCTCCGATTACAATAATTGCCTTGAGGGCACTATATCCAACAAAGTCGGAGTGTCCTTTGCTTAACAAGAATAAATGGAAGTCAAATAAGGAATAAAAAAAGAGTTCATTTCAAGCTATTTGGGATGATACGGATTCCAACGACTCAGAAGCCGAAGAAGTCGCAAACACGTGCTTCATGGCACAAGAAGATGAGATAATCAATAATAACTTTGATTTAGAATCCGTTAGTAAAGACGATTTAATAGATTTTTATCATTTTCTTATAGATAATTATGATAGGGTTAATAATAAGTATAAAACATTAAAGAAAAATGTATCCTCTAAAAATGATTTAGACATATCCACACAAAATAAATTAAATGAAATTAAAATAGAAAATCAAAAGTTAAATGAAAAATTAAAATCCATAATCTTAACAAATGATAAGTTAATTGGAACTAATAATACGTTAAATTTGGAAATCTTTAATTTAAAAAGGAAAGTAGATTTAAAAGCTGAAATGATTCTAAAATTCACTAAAAGTAAATATACGTTAGGATAATCAATACAACACTGTAACAAAGAAAGTGTTGGTTTTAAAAACTATTCTGAATTAGTCCCTAAAATTAAACCATCTAGGTGTAAATAATATTATAGATATGGAAACAAATATGCTAATTCCACGTGTAACTATTGTTACACTGTAGGTCATATATCTCAATATTGTACAATTAAAAATAATTTATCTTACAGATATTATTTTTCTCCGAAGACAAAACTAAATGAACCAAAAATGATATGGGTTCCGAAGGTCACACTTTCTTCTTCCTGTATTCAGGACTTCCAAAGACGCAGCAGTCGTTGGATCCTTGAGAGGATGCTCGAGCCATATGAATGGAAACATTCAAAGTTTCGAAACACTATTAAGAGAAGAATGTGGCACTGTCGCTTTTGGAGATAACAATAAGGGCAAAATCATTGGTAAAGATTCCATTTCCTTTAATAATACATCCAATACTACAACAATAAAAGACATTATATGTAAAAAACCTAAAATATAATTTATTTAGTGTCAGCCAATTCTAAGATAAAGGTTATAGCGTAATTTTTGAAAAAGATTTTTGAAAAATCCTATATGATAATAAAGTAGTTTTAATTGATAAAATATATCATAATATATATTATTTACACCAAGGATTTTAAAAATCCAGATATTAAGTGTCTAGTAGTAAATAATGAAATAGATGCGTTACACTGGTATATGAGATTAGGTTATTCCTCAATGGATATTTTATCCAAAATCTTAAGGAATAATCTGGTAAAAGGCATCCCTAAAATAAAATTTATAAAATATAGGTTGTGTGATGCTTTCTAAAGAGGTAAACAAAGCAAGACATCTTTTAAACCTAAAACTAATGTGTCTGCTAATACTCCCTTACAATTGCTTCATATGGATCTTTTTGGTCCTAATCATACTGCAAATTTAGGAGGTAAATATTTTGCTTATGTTAATGTAGACGATTTTTCAAGATTTACTCGGGTATTTTTCTTAAAAACCAAAGATGAAACTTTTAATATTTTCAAAATGTTTTCTAAACAAATTCAAAACAAAATGAATTTAAATATATCTAAAATTAGAAGTGACCATGGTGGAGAGTTTGAAAATCAAATATTCAAAAAATATTGTAATAAGAAAGGTTTCAAATATGAATTCTCGTGTGTCAGGACTCCACAATAAAATGGAGTTGTTGAAAGGAAAAATCGTTCCTTGCAAGAAATGACATGTACCATGCTAAATGAAAATAATTATCTAAATACTTTTGGACTGAAACTATTAACACTTTATGTTACATGATTAATAGGGTAATAATTAGAAATACTTAAATAAAACTCCATATGAATTATTTTATGGTAATACACCAAACATTAAATACTTTAAAGTTTTTGGTTGTAAATGCTACATATTGAATACCTAAGATATTTTAGGAATGTTCGATTCTAAATATGATGAAAGAATATTTATTGGTTACTCTATGATCGGAAAAACCAATCACGTTTCTAATAAACAAATTTTAAACATTCCAGAAAGCATGCATGTTTAATTTGATAAAACTAACTCCATAAATCACATAGATGATGATGATTCTAACTTGTCAAAAGGTTTAGATGATTCATCAGTAGATAAAGATGTTGGAACCAATTAACCGGAACAACAAGAGCAAGTTATTGATGCTTCGCTTTCAAAACATTGGCAAGTCAATAAAGATCATCCTAAGGATTTATTAATAGGAGATATAGATAAAAGAGTGGTTACTAGGTCATCATTGTTTAACTTATGCATCAATTCGGCTTTTATCTCGGTTATAGAACCGAAGAACTTTAAAGAAGCTGAAAATGATGAGTATTGGATAGAAGCAATGAAAGATGAGTTAAGCCAGTTTGAAAGAAATAAAGTTTGGAAACTAGTTCCAAAACACATAGATAGATCAATAATTGGTACTAAGTGAGTTTTTAGAAACAAGTTAGATGGGTCCGGGAATATAGTAAGGAATAAAGTACGATTAGTTGCTTAAGATTATAATCAAGTCGAAAGAATTGATTATGACGAAACTTACGCACCCATTGCTAGACTCGAGACTATTAAGATATTATTAGACTTTGCTTGTTTCAAGAAATTTAAAGTCATTCAAATGGACGTCAAAAGTGCATTCTTGAATGGTAGAATAGAAGAAGAAGTATATATAGCACAACCACCAAGTTTTGAAGATCACAAACATCCTGAATATGTATTTAAACTAGATAAATCTATATACGATCTCAAACAAGCCCTTAGAGCTTGGTTTGAGAGATTAAGTGCATTCTTAATAAAGATAGGATATACAAAAGGCATAACTAAAAAATATTATTTACAAAAATCTATGGAAATGATATTATAGTTGTTCAAATTTATGTTGATGATATCATATTTAGTTCTACTAATAAGCAGCTCTGCCAAGAGTTCTCAAAGTCCATGCATGATGAGATTGAGATGAGTATGATGGGAGAATTGAATTTCTTCCTTGAACTTCAAATCAAACAAAGTCAAGAAGGTCTATTCATCACTCAAACCAAGTACACTAAAGAACTTATCAAGTGGTTCGACTTAGAGAATGCAAAGACATGTGAGACCTCAATGGCAACAACAACTAAACTTAACAAGGATAAAATTGGAATGGAGGTAGATATATGACTCTACCGAGATATGATTGGTACTTTATTGTATTTAACTGCTAGTAGACATGATATTATGTATAGCATGTGTCTGTGTGCTAGATACCAAGCAGATTCTAGAGAATCACATTAAGTTGTCGTTAAGAGAATATTTAGATATCTCAAAGGCACTATTAATCTAGGATTATGGTATACTAAGAATAACATGTTTCACTTAACAAGTTATCCGTATGCTGATTATGCTGGAAGTCAAACTGACAGAAAAAGTACTGGCAACATATGTCGTTTCTGTTTGATAAGTATGCCCTAAAGGCCTTTATTGTATAGGATGCTAGGGATATATATGTACAGGACAATCTTTCTCGATATGACAGTATACTATTTAGTTTTCCTTTATCTTAACATGTGTGTATATTTTACTTGTTATTTCATATCCTTTATACATGTTGATAAAGCCCGTAGGATCCTTACTTGACTACCAGCGTTGTGATGGCAATCATACTTGTGGGAGTTGGGTAGTCGATAAACACATCCTTAAATGTCCCTAGCCGTGGGAATATCCAGACTTGGTATCGATATTCCAGAGTAGACTAGTGTATACATTTCTAGACCCTAACGAGGGGCAGTGGTTGGTCCCATAGCCATTGATGTATTTCACCTAAGATTGTTTACAGGTGCTCACTGGGGGTGAGTACACTGGATGGACTCACCGAGAACTGGCTAGACGGTATTATACCTATTGTCAGATAGCAGTTCTCTAGCGACATGAGTACAGATAGTTTGTCGACCCGAGATCGTCATTTTTTTCATGTGAGTTCTCACTGTGCTTTGATTACTACCCCACCGCGGCTCTACTGAGTCGTGAAAATAAGTTTTAGTTGGATACAGTCCCGAACCATATGGAGGCAGTGAGCGATTGTTGGGGATTCGTATCTCGCAGTATAGGGAGTCAATGTTGCGCTATGTTCGGTTGACCAACACCATCAGTCTTTGGCCAGGGAGGTTGAGAATTACTGATAATTAGATCAGTAGATTCTCAGATGGTCTTGAGCCACATCGGCATGACTTGTCAGGTTATTAGGGGTCTGACGTTTTTACCTCTAGACCCGGTATGCGATACACTCAGACGGACAAACTGGACTGTACGGAGATTGTCACAGATTGACTCAGTAGGGGTTCGAATGAGTTTGCTCATCGTTCTTTTCGATAGGTACTTGGGTAGCTGTTACGTACAACTAGTGCCACTAACGTGCTTATGGTTAACCCACTTCCAGCGTATTGTCGAGTTTTTAGAGTACCACACAGAGTATTTTCCTGGTTCAGGAGAAATGATATAGAGGCCGTATGGTTATACGTGCAGGGTTCCGATCATATACGTATACTAGCTACATGGATTTTTGTTCGGATGGATACTACTAGCGGGCTTAAGATTAAGCCACATTTTGAATCAAGTATTGATTTAATAATGATATAGTATTATATTATTGGATTATTTTATTTCTTGGTATTTTTATTTTTTTTAGTACGAATACGGGTATGTATATACGGTGTAGGTATTCTTATATCTATACTTGAATACTTCTAGAAGAGGACACCTCATTTTGTGTTATATTGTAAATAGATAATGAGGTGGAGGGGTGAGGTGTTTTTTAGCATGGTGTGAAGCATGGCTATTGGTTTTCTTTATTCATTTTCGAATACTATTCAAGCATGGCTAGTATTTTTATTGAAAAAGAAATGCTTGATAGTTTTTGTTCTAGCCATTCTTCACATCACTTTCACTTAGCCATTCTCTCTCCTCTCTTGAGTTCTTCTTCTTCCTTAAACCCTAACCCTCTCATGAGTTGAGAAACATAGGGTATTTGAGATAAATTAATCCAATTAACACTCTTTATATCTTCTAAAATACCTAGATGAGAAAACTAGGTATTTTAGTTTCCTCCTTTTTGATGTTGAAGCTTAAATCACATACTTTCGAGTGGATCGTCTTCGACGTGAGGAGATCGACGACCAAGTTGGATCCCGACGGACTAAAAGCCAAGGAAGAGCACGTTGAAGACCCGAAGGACTTGATCTGATAGGTATAATCACTTTCATAGTAGATTAATATCTATGATGTTTTTGCTAGTCAGGGCTTATGGTTGTTCTTGGGTTTATAGTCGATGTTGCGCTTTTTAAAATTGTTTTTTGAAAATTCCGCCTCACTACGAACCCAGTAGAGTGTGCGACATCGACTTACGATTTCTTAGTAAACTGTCTTGTCTCTTGGAATTCTAAGAAACAAGCATCAGTAGTATTGTCTACTGCCAAAACAGAATATATTGCCGCTGGTGCATTCTTTGCCTAGAGTCTTTGGATCAAATATAATTTAGAAGATTATAAGGAAATAGTCTCTAAAATTCTAATATTTTGTGATAGCACTAGCACTGTACAAATGACCAAGAACGCTGACCAACATTCTATAACCAAACATATCGATGTTCAATATCATTTCCTATGAGATCACTATCACAAAGGTGATATAGTCCTTGAATATATACCGACTGAATCACAATTAGCTGATATATTCATTAAACCTGTAGATAAAAATCGTTTTTCACAAATAAAGGGTGAACTTAATATGCTTGAATTAGAAACATAAACACTAAAAATCGTTATTAACCAATTTTTAGGATCTCATCATAAAACCTTAATTTTTATAGGTTCATAGATGTTTCTGTAGACGTCCCTACAGACGTCTGGGCTTCAAATTGCACAGCAGTTTTTGTAAATCACCGTATCGGTTTTTGAAATTTTGAACTTTCAAAAATTCTGATTGTTTTAAAAACTGATTTTATAGTTTATAAAACTTCCTATTCCTTCCCTCTATAAATTTAAGTGAATTCCCTCTTTCCAATTCTTTTTTTCCTCCTAAGTCTATACTAAACCTACACTTCAAACACAATGTCTAAATGAACAATTAGTACCCGGAGCACCCTTGTCTTATAAAAAGGCTCTCCTTCCACTAAGAAACAAGACATCAAGATCAAAGAGGAACCTATCTCTCCTGTTCGACCAAGTCCTAATCCGTCAAGAATCCTGCCATTCGACATGTCGCATTCTTCTTCGATTCCATATTTGGTGGAGGATCCGTTAGTGAAACAATTTGAGGAGTTCACCTTTCCCACTCCTCCAGCACAAGAGATTCCTACAGAGAACCCCCCTCCGAATGAACCGGTCAATCAAAAGACCGCCACAAAATGGTCATTGAGAGACTAGGTATCATATTGACCCCAATGGATTTAGAACTGGGGAGGATGATTCGTTTTACGTTCATCCCCCTCCTGATCAATGTTTCATGTTCATCGTCCGATCTAAAGTTAATAAAAACCTTACTCAGATATATGAAAGGGTCAAAATGGTTTTTGTTAAGGATCGGGGGACTAAAACAACAGAATACTGAAAGCATCTTCCCAGTATCTAAGACTCCGTTTGTTTTAAACTATTGTATTAGATTATGTTTTTGTTTGTTTGTTTGTTTGTTTGTTTTTGTTTATGTTTAAATGTATCGTAAGTCGTTCTTTTTATTTATTTAATTATATCATTAAATGTAAACGTATGTTTTAGTAATGTTAAGTTCTAATATGTTTGTATATAAATATTATTTATCTACTTAACTCTAATACAATACCCTACACTTTAAACTTAAAATCCATTAAAATCACCCAAACCTATATAACTCTTTAAATATGTAAAATAGTTGCAGTGACGCAACAATGGACCTCTATTGTGATGTTTATTAGACTATGGACCTCCATGCAGACGTCCATATGTCGATTCCCCAATAGCTGCGACGCTTCCAGGGAAGCGTCATGACCATTTGATTAGAGTCCTTTTCATCTAGGACGTCTGTAGAGTGTTTTTCGTCACCCTATTGAGATAGAAATGCGTGTGCTTATCAGGTGTATACAGATTCTTCTGGCCTAGAGTATGCTGGGGTTTATTGATCGTGGGGATCCAAATCTCTGGCAGGCGCAGACTAAGCTACCATTAATTACCCCTCGCTATGACGCGAGGGAACCTCCGATTACCGAGCCATGCGGTCATGCGAACTCAATTTTAGTGCATTAAAATACAGATGCGAGTGTATGCTTGTTTCGCCACAATTTTTAAAAGAAAATTTTTAAAGCATTTTTTTCATTTCAAGATACATTTTTATTATTTTGGAGAGGGGAAAACTTGAAACAAACATTTTTTTTATAAAAAAAACATTTGTTTAAAAAATCATTTCATTTTTTTTATGCAGGGGCAGCCCCCTGTAAGGGGCTATCCGCTTCACATGAGGGGACTGTCCCTTCATGTAGGGGACAGTCCCCTCACGTGAGGGGGGCAGCCCCCCTCACATTATGAGAAGGAAGTCCCCTCATGTGAAGGAGGCGTGGCTGGGGATGCCCACCCGCGGCATGAACACCGTGCACGAGCGTGGTGACGCCGGCAAAAAAAAGGGAGCTAAGTCTCGGCTATGGATTTTGAGTTGGACTTCCTTGAACTTGATTTAGAGTTAAACTCCTAAAACATTTTTTTATTTGGACTTAAACTCTAAAAAGAAAGATTTTTATTTGGAGTTGAACTCCAAAAGATTTTTGTTTGGAGTTGAACTCTCAAAAGATTTTTATTTCGAGTTGAACTCCTAAAATAAAAGATTTTTATTTTGAGTTAAACTCCCAAACATTGTTTTTAGAGTTGAGCTCCCAAAGATTATTGAGAAGAAAATAAAAAAAAGGTCTCTTGAAACTTCAAGATTTAAATCTTCGGTCTAGGATGATGAAAGTGGATCCCTTTCTTCTCTTTTGAGTTTTGGATCCTCCCAAAGAGAGATTTTCAGAGATGAGTCTTCTTCCTCCTCCTCTTTCTTTTGGATCTTGAAGAAGAAGGGTGATGAGATTTAAAATCTCTCATTTTAGAGATTTGATTAGAGATTTGAACTTCTCTTCAATGATTTTATGGTGAAAAGCTATTTTTTTTCTAAGAAAAGAAAAGTTAAACTCTTAATTTAATTCAAAAAAGGAAGGAAGAATGTTAGAAACGTTGAAGAAGGAGGAGGCACAAAACCCTAGAAATTTTTAGGAGAGAATATTATTCTTTATTTCATCATATGATTGGTTTTATATAGCCTTTACATTTCATTTGGGCCTATGGGCTTTTACCAATTACCCTTTTGCCTATTACATTTATTCATAAAGAAAAGAAATTATATTAAATTTATTTATCGCATAATTTTTTGTCTTGGCATGAGGCCTGCATCACTTAGGATTGAACTTGGATCGGATCCACTTGACTTCATTTTAGGCTTGGTCCCATTTGTTTTTGGTTTGACTTTGACTTTGACTTTGACTTTTAGCCAACGAGGTATAAATTTTGACTCCAACGAAGTGCCCCTATAAATGAATGCACACTGTGTTTATGGGACATGTGCATAAAATTGATGGATCTTATTTGGTGAAGAGCTTAATTCCGAGGTGCGAAGCATTATTCCAGGGGTATAATTTTAGGGTCGGGGTATCATTCCGAAGAGCGGAGCATAATTCCAGGAGCATAATTCCAGGGTTGGAACATTATTCTAAGGAGCAGAATATAATTCCAGGAGCATAATTCCAGGGTCGGAGTATCATTCCAGGAGTTTAATTCCAGGGTCGGAGAATCATTTCAAGGAGCGGAGCATAACTCCAGAAGCATAATTCCAAGCTCAGAGCATCATTTCGAGGAGCAGAGCATAATTCCACGAGCATCATTCTAGGGTGGAGCATAATTTCGAGAAGCGGTGCATAATTCTAAGAGGAGGACATATCCTGAGACGAAACATAATTCCAACGCATGTTTCCGAGGCGAAGCATTATTTCGACGTGGAGGAAGACAATTGGATGACCTGATTGATTTGGTTTGATTTAGGAGTTTCCTTTCCATCCAGCGGGACTTTCGAGCTTGGGAGCACCGTCGGGTAGGACTTTGATTTGATTCTTTCCCTGTTTTGCGGGACTCTTGAATTTGAGTTGAAATTCGAATTGTAACTAGATGCGGTTCTGAGTTTGGAATCTGGGTTTCAGTTTAGCATCAACATTGCTACACTGGAATATGGTTTCAGGAGTGAATCATTATTTTCCTTGGGACAACTTGATATTTAGGTTTTGGGTCGGTAACAACACCGCTAACACTGAAGCATAGTGATAGGAGCGACTCATCATTTTCCTTTACCCGTTAGGGAGCGATGGCTTAGGAGGCAGGTTTATGTCCCTGTCACCTAAGGCTTTTTAATTTTATGAGCCGTAAAGGTCTCATATGAGTATTTACTCCCTACGAGTCGAGAGGATCTCGTAGGTGTATCTTCTCCTTAGGAGTCGTGAGGACCCCAAGTGTGCTTTTACATTGTAAATCATAAGGATCCCACGAAGGTGTGTTTTTCTTACGAGTCGAGAGGATTTCGCAAGTACCGTTCTCATCATGTATCGTGAAGACACATTAGTAGGTCTTCTCAAATGGAGAATAATTCCAAGGGCCGAGACCGGCCGCACGACAGATGATTGTGGTGGGACATGTGTATAATTTAGCTCATTTATGCCTGTGGATTGTATACGGCGTGCGCGATGTTGGATATGTATGCCCTAGAGGCCTTTATTGTATAGGATGATAGGGTTATGTATGTATAGAAAAATCTTGCTCGATATGATAGTATGCTATTTGGTTTGTCTTTATCTTAACATGTGATATGCTTTACTTGTTATTTCATATATCATGTATATGTTGATAAAGCCCGTAGGATTTTTGCTTGACTATCAGCCTTGTGATGGAAATCATACTTGTGGGAGCTGGGAGTCGATAAGCATATCCTTAAAATGTCCCTAGTCATGAGAGTATCGAGACTGGACATCGATACTCTAGAGTAGACTAGTGCATACATATCTAGACCCTGATGAGGGGCGATGGTTGGTCCTACAGCCATTAGTGTGGTGCACCTAAGATTGTATACAGGTGCTTACTGGGGGTGAGTACACTGGATGGACTCGCCAAGAACTGGCTAGATGGTATTATACCTAGCCTCAGATAGCAGTTCTCTAGTGACATGAGTGTAGATAGTCTGTCGATCTGAGGTCGTCATTTATCTCGTGTGAGTTCCTATTATGCTTTGATTACTACCCTACCACGGCTCTACTGAACAGGTTTTAGTTAGGTACAGTCCCGAGCCACATGGAGGCAGTGGGCGATTGTTGGGGATTCTTCTCACCTAGTATATGGAGTCGATGTTGCGCTGTGTTCTGTTAGCCAACACCATAAGTACCTGGCCAGGGCGGATTGAGAATTAATGGTAGTTAGACCAGTAGATTCTCCGATGGTCTTGAACCACATCGGCATGACTTGTCAGGTTATTAGGAGTCTGACGTTTTCCACCACCTAGACCCGGCATGCGATACTCTTAGACGAGCAGATCGGAATGTATGGAGATTGTTACGGACATGCTTAGTAGGGATTCGGATGAGTTTGCTCATCGGCCTTCTTTTCAATAGGTACCTGGGTAGCCGTTACATACAGCTAGTGCCACTGACGGACTTGTGGTTAAACCCACTGCTAGCGTACTGTTGAGTCTTTAAAGTCCTACACAGAGGGTTTCTCTGGTTCAAGCAAAATGATGTAGAGACCGTATGGTTTTACGTACAGGGTTTCGATCATATACGTGTACTAGCTATACGGATGTTTTTCGGACGGATAATATTAGTGGGCTTAGGATTAAGCTGCATTCTAGTATTGTATTATTGGATTATCTTTATCTCTTAGTATTAGTAGTTTTTGCAGTACGAATACGAGTATGTATATATGGTGATGGCATTCTTGTAATTTTACAAGATATGCTTCTAGAAGGGGACACTTCATTTTGCATATATCTATTTTTGGTAAATAGATAATGAGTTAGAAAATGGAGATATTTGTGGCATGGTTTGAAGCATGGATAATTATTTAGTTTATTCATTTGACCTTACTATTAAAGAATGGTTACATTTTTCTATGGAAAAATATTGCATGCTTGATTATTAGAAAAAGACTTGGCCATTCATCACTTGCCAATTCTATACTCATTCTAGTTTTTGCATTCTCTCTCCATTGCTCTTCTTCTTCTTCCTCAAACCCTAACCCTCACATGTGCTGTGAATCCTAGGGTTATTTGAGATAAACTAGTCCAATTAACTCTATATATCTCTTAAGCTACCTAGATTAGCAAACTAGATACTTTAGTTACCTCATTCTTGAGGTTTGAGCTTGAACCATAGACTCTCAGGTGGATCGTCTTCGATACGAGGAGACCGACGATCAAGCGCGATCTGTTCCATCTAGGAGCTAAGGAAATGGAGAGGAAGACCCAAAAGACTTGTATCATAAAGATATAAACCGCTATCATAGTAGTTTAGAATCTCTTTGAGTTTAGTTAGTTAAGGTTTATGGATGATCTTGGATGTTTAGTTGATGTTACTCGTATTAAAATTGTTTTTTTGTAAATTCCGCCTCTCTACAAACCTTGTGGGGTGTGTGACATCGACTTACATGGTATCAGAGCCGTTCAATAAACCTTAACTAGCTAGTTAGCATGTATTTATAACTTCGATTGACAGAAATTGTCCGAATTGCATCTCCATTACTACCTTGTTGTTCGATTTTTAAAGTTGTTCAAAAAATATTTTCAGTGACCTTAAAATTATGTGCAGGCTTTTTTAGAACCAAGAAAAAATTTAAGCACATGAGCTCTTAATATGACCACCAATCCGCGACTAACTGTGGCTAAGGTGCTCCAAAGTTTTTCTGGGGTTCAGGTTCATGGAAATGTGATTTTTAGTACATTTGGTTTTTGCCCAGATTTGTTTGTGTACTGGTTCATACATGGGGTAAATGCGAAAAGTTTTAATCGATCAAAATTCTAAATTCTTGCTTATCTATGTATTTGTTTCTGCGACCGTAAATATCATTGAGCGGTATAACTCGACTGATTGCTATATGTACGATCAGACGGGTCTATGAACTTGATATTCGCGTTGATGTTCTGTGTTGCACTGTTGTTATGGATAATTTGTCGTGGTGGATGGCCTATTGTGCAATAGTTGTAGTACAGTATTGATTCATATGTATATTCATTATTGTGGGGCGAGCGTCCGATATGTGGACTGCCGTTTCCTCCCATTTGTATATTCTTTTATCGGGGAATGGCCGGGTTGAGGCCGATATTACCATTGTATATATTTTTCATTTTATGTACTACGATTACCCCGTGGAGGAGTGCTCGAGTAGCCGGATTCTAGAGGGCAACAGGGCCCCATTTTATAGCGTTGAGACCGGGGTGCCTTACTCTAGAATTGGCGAGCTACTCGCCACACTTATAGGGGGTATAGGATGACCCATGGTGGGGGTGCACAAGTTACCGGATTCCGTGAAGCGCTCGGTAGCCCATTCACTTTGTTGATTGGGGTTTCCTCGCTTCCGGGATGGCGGGTAGCTTGCCGCGCTCATAGGGGTCTAGGTTCTTCATTGCATAAGCTATCCACACGACAGGGAACGTCGAGTTTCATTTATGGCTCAAATGAAACTTGGGGCTCCAAAATTATCCGCTATTCTTGTTGCTTATTAGTTTTCTGTAATGTCTCTTATCATGCCTGTGATTGATATATATATATATATATATATATATATATATATATATATGTATGTATGTATATGTATATGTATATGTATAAATAAATATTGTATATGTTTTGCATCTGTGTTAGTCCAGCCCTCACTCTGCCGTTAGTTAAGTAACCTAACGGTGCATGACGGGCCCCGTGGCAAATGCGGGTGGCATATACGAATATTCTATTTTCATTCTTTTTGTGGTGTGATAAGGTTAATTGATGAGACTTCATTAATCTCACTTAATGCAAAATAATAAACCTAAAATCCGACGTTGTTGGAATAATTGCAAAACCACCCAGTTTTCTTCAAAAACAACTTTTAAAAGCGGAGCTTAAACCACTCCTTTTCAAAAGCTATTCGGTACCTTCGACCATATCAAGTTCAATACGTTAACAGTTTTCGCCAAAACCAGCCGTAGCCCTCCGTCATTTCAGATGGGTATCTACTAGTATTCATGCTATGTGTTTTTACCTTCGCTAAGGCATAGTGTTTAGTAGGTAGTGGGTACTTATCTGTAGCATAGATATATGCAATAATCTAGGACAGGCGTACAACTTTTTTGACCTTCGTCAAGGGCTTGTACGAATGGGTCTAGATTAATCTGGACAATGACAGGTTGAACTTGACTTGCGACTTATAATGTTTTGACCTTCGTCAAGGTTGTAAGTGCTCGGGCAAAAACCACATCGGGAGTTTCGAACATACATGAAACTTGCTAGTGTTGCATATCTTCCGGAGTATGGTAGTTTTGGTAGGCTTCCTTCAAAATCCTACTGTGAGTATCCGCTACTCTTCAGGAGAAATTTTCACTTTGCAATTATCTAATCAAGTATGTGTCTAGAATGGTGTTAACGGGGCTACGCCTATAGAAAAACGAGGTTATTTAATTAGGTCCGTGTGAAAGCATGGGGCACCTCCCTCCAAAGTACCAACACTGGCCTGGCCGAAAGATGAGCGAACTTGTAGGGTGCGATTAATCCCGATTAATTCTTCTTTTAGGGTTTGAAGGAGAATTCGAGGAAACAGTAGAAACCATCCTGTTTAGATAAACTAATAACCAATCTAAACTTGCAAAAGCATATGCTGAGTGTTTCTTTTCTCTTTCTCTTCTAATTGCAGTAACCAAGACGAGACTTAAGCTAATATTAGATAAAAATAAACTCGCTGGGGTAAATTATGAAGACTGGCTGAGGAATGTCCAAATGGCCCTTACATAAGATAAGGTTGCATATGTCCTCACGGCGAAAGCCCTCTGTTCCCGGTCCAGAATCCTCGGTCGTGGACATTGGGGTCTGTAAGATCTGGGGTCTGTAAGATCTGGGATCTTGATTGTGTGAAAGCCAAGTGTCTCGTGCTGGCCTCCATGGATAATGAACATCAGAGGCGGCATGAGAAGATAGAATTTGCTTCCATCTTCCACCATTCTAAGTATTTATATGGAGAGCAATCTCGTATTGTAAGATATGAAACCTCGAAAAAATTGTTTCAAGAGAGATTGGTTGTCGGATCATCTGTTGGGAACCACGTCCTATAGATGATTACTCTTATTGAAGAGCTCGCGGATCTAGGAACTATATTGGAGAATGAGTTGTATACCGACTTAATTCTACAGTCTCTTCCCTCTACCTATGCCCAATTCATATTGAATTTCAATAAGCAAAAGATGGAAGTTTCACTTCCTGATCTCCTCAACATGTTGAGGGTGGCAGAGGGAACCTTGAAGAAATTCAAGGAAACACCCGCTCTGTTTATTATGGAATCTTCTTCTGCTTTATCCAAGACTAAGGCCAAGGGGAAGAAGAAGAAAGCCCCCACCAAACTGAGGGGAGGTGTGCAGAAGGTGCAGGGAAAGGGAAAGAAAAAAGAAGGGGGGCCAGCTACATAGGAAGAATGCTTCTATTGTCGGAAAAAGGGACATTGGAAGAAGAATTGCCGGTCTTTAAAAGCCAAGAATCAGGAAACGAAGTAAGTTGTGGCTTCGTCTACAGTGTGTTCATGATTGAAAACTGTTTCTTTATAAACTCTACTTCCTGGGTATTGTATACTGGATCGGGATCTCACATCTGTAATCCATTGCAGGCACTGATAAGCCATAGAGTTTTGAGAAAAGGTGATATGACCCTCCGAGTTGGCAACGAAACCACTGTGGATACTGTTGCGGTAGGAGAATATCACCTAGGATTGGAGAGTGGATATATTTTGTTATTGCGTAACTGCTTTTGTGTACCCAGTATGATGTGTGATATTATACCTGTATCTTTATTATCAAATGAAGGATATAATTTTGCACTTGAAAGTAATGTCATAAATATTCACCTAAATCATGAAATGGTTGGGTCGGGTACACTTAATAATGGAATATACATTCTCAATCAATATCAAGTTTTCAACATCCAAAACACACTAAAATGAAAGATTTCAGAATCAAACCAAGCTTTCTTATAGCCTTGTAGACTTAGTAATATCAATGAAACACGACTGACTAAGTTACATAAAGAAGGATACTTATATCCGTTTGAGTATCAATCATATGCAACTTGTCTGTAACGTTTTGAAAATCGTTTAGGTGAAATTTCCGATAATCGGTAAAATAACCGGTGTTTTCCGTAAAAACCAAGATATAATTATTTTTTAACATGGACTTAAATATACCTATTCTAGCTATGTAATTGCTAGTATTTGGTATTTAATGGGTCACTTATAAAATTTCTAATTTACAAAAAAAAATACCATAATTAATTATTTTAAATATTATTTTAAGCTTTCACTAATACATTTAATTAATGATAATTATAAATTAGAATGGGTTAACCACACAATGGTGAACCGTGACAACTTAAAAACATGTTTGTAACATATTCTCTTTTTCTCCATTTGTCTCCAAAGTTCTAGTAAAGTCTAGGATTAATTAGAAGAAAAAAAGAAAAAGAAAGAAAAGAAAATGAAGCATGCGAGCAATTAATTTTGAGGTATGGTCACCTCCCTTACACACACACCTCTTTCTCTCTCTCCACTCATTTCTACGAATTCTGCAACCCCCCTCTCTCTCCATTCAATCACTTCATCTCATCAAATAAAAAAGAAAACAATAATAAAACAAAGAGCTTGATGCATTAAAGAGGTATGGGTTGCACGTCACTTGAGCCCACTCACTCAACCACACTCACACAACCTCTCTCTCTCCATTCCGGCCAGAAAAATTCTGCTGCTGCCCTCTCTTTTCCCCATCTCATTTTCACCTCCAAAATCATCAATAATCCAAGCAAAAACCTCATAATTTCTTAATTAAACCCTTACCCATTATTCTTTGGCCAATGTAGTATGGATCTTGGAGCAATGAAGCATCTTTGGGAGGCTAGGTTGCAAGTGTGATCTCATGTTTGTGGAGGTATAATCTTAACCCTCTAATTTAATTATTGGTTATTACTTCAATTTAACTTAATTAGATGTTTAATTATGGAATTAATTTCAAGATTTAAACTTTCAAGAGAAGGGTTGAAATTAAGTCAGGGTTTGATCATTTGATTATGGTTGTGATTAGTAGATTAACATGTTATGACATACAAAATCTAAGCTAGTGGCTATATTACAAATTGCTACTTTTAAATTGTCCAAATTAGGCTATTTTGCAAACTAGGTTTTTAATTATTGTATAATTAGATGAAATTAAAATCTAGTTATTAGTTGTGTGGCCTAATTATGACATTAAGTGAATATTGTGGCCACTAGTTTCGTTAAAATATCTAGAATTGTACTAGAACGGTAAATGGAGGCTTACTAGGTTTTTGGAAATAAATCGATTTGATTAATTTTGAGGTTTTGATGAGTTACAACTTATTTCATATAATATATAATGTGTTGTGAATGCCCGATTGGTGCGATTGGATTTTTGGTTTGGTAGTTGCCATGTATAGTGACCCTAGTTGTAGTTTGTGGCGTTGTCACGGTGCGTTTCGTGCACCAAGTGTGCTCACATTGAGTTAATGCACGTGGTTGACTTGTATTGGTTATGTCTGTTACTAATTTTATATTTATTCTCTTGTTTCCTTGTGTATATTTCTAGGATCGGGTGGAGAGGCGTCGGATGTGGCGCGGAAAGGACAAAGCTGAAAATCGGAGCAGTTTAGTCGACGCGTCCAGGTGAGTAGATATATATCTACGGGGAAAGTTGGGTGGATGGCGTATAGCACCCCCACAGTTTCGTAGTATAATATACGAACGTTATTATATATATAAATAGGTGTATTGTGATACGTGGATGATTATCAGGATGGGCTTTAGGAGTTCACGGGTTAAATTTAGTGTAATGGTAAGATAATAACTTAGTTTAGTTCTTAGTCATGAAACCCTAGAGTAAGGATTGGCACATACGCACACACACATGCATACATTTGATTTTTTGTGCATATATGGGGATACACACACACACACACATGTATGTATGTCAGTATGTATGTATGTATATATATATATATACATATACACGGATGAGGGGGATAGTATATGATACTTGGAGATGAGTCGATGTGATTGGGCATGATGCCATGAGATCGGTGACGTGATTTCGGTCGTGTGATGAGACACGACAAGACATTATAGAGGATCGTTGGGCGATTTGTTTTCATACACACGCGGATGTGTGTGTGTGTGTGTGTGTGTGTGTGTGTGTGTGTTGATGGTATCGGAATGTACTAGACTTTAGATCGGTACCCCTAATTCAGAGTATGATGATAATTATACCAGATAAATTATGAGTTATATGTTACATTGACCCGTACCCCGATTTGGGTTGCTGTACAATAGATTTTACCGTACGATGTATAAATATGATGATTGATCCGCACTTGCAACTCGAGGATGTCGTATTATATATTTTATCATATGTGACGCTATTGAGGCAGGATCACCGACTACTAGATATATATATCGATTCAGACTTAGGTGGATTTCCTTACCCTTTCGATTAGTCTCTTAATTTAGTCCTGTAGTTTATCAGGTAGATGTTAGACTGGGCTCAAGTCATACTTATTTTCAAAATTGACAAATCGTGGGTATTTTAAAGACAGGCCCTATTTTCTAAAAACCAGGATTCATGCTATTTCAAATACCAAAATTGTATGACTCGTACTTAGAAATGTTTATTCTTACATGTTGTGTTTACTATTCAATTTCCATGTATGCTTGCTATTCGCATCGCATCGCATGCTTAAATGTGTTTTCATTAGTTATTTTGAACCTATACTGTCAGGACACCAGCACCATTACCGATGATGCATATGCTCCATGTACACTTACTTTCCGGCTCACACATATCATTGTCGGTAATTGCTATGTCACATACACATTAGAGAATATTATTTCATTGACATAAATTGCTAGCTAATAGTTCTAATATATCATTACTGTGCTGGTTTAGATATTGTATTCTGTATTTAAATACCCATGCATATATAAATTCAATTGTCATGCAATATTATGGGGCTTATTGCCAGTATTCACTATTTATTGACATCGTGATTTTGAGATTTCGGATTTCCATGAGATTTCTGGATTTGGAGAAACCGCAAAAATTTTATAAACTTATTATCATTTTAAACATGGAAAATTGCGGTTTTCTCATGATATGATTTGAGAGGTGTCCATCATAATTTTTCTCGGCTCTTGAGCGATATCATACACCCAATTCGAGGAGGAGGAACCGTCTGCGGGTGTATGGTAGACCCGGTACCGTACCCCGGGGAAAGATGCTCGCAGATGATGGCGTTGAGCCTGGCAGGGGAGCACTACCGACCGGTTATTGTGATGCAGCGGATATCCGGAGGATACCGACGTAGTCTTGAGATTTGATAATATGGGCCAGTCCGGATAGCCGGAGCCCGAGATACAAAGATTGATTATATGGGCCATTCCGGATTGCCGGAGCCCGAGATATTGAGATGTCGGGATATATGTTTTGTGTCGATGCTTGACACGAATTTCTCTGTTGATTTCATTAATGATACTTCGGTTTTTTACAGAAATCTCACTGAGATAAGAAAACGGTTTTCTCATTTAGATGTATTCTGTTTTCATGCATTCATACATCATATATATGATATGTTGTTACCTGAGGCACTGACACGAGCACTTGATATTACACTTATGTATAGATGTTTACCTTTAGCATTTTTATATGCTTTATGCTATATTATTTTAAGGATAGTACTATCGTGTGACCTAGGATAGAGTCATACATGCGATTTCTGCTCGGTGATGTTTTCAACTCACGAGTTGGCAACCCACCCCCGTTGTGCCACAGTTTCTTGCAGGTTTTGCCGTACAGGTTTCATTGCGGCTTGCTGGCACACTGCTTCCTTCCGGGTGATTGCTTGGTAGGTGGGTTCACTTGCATCGTGACCACCATTGTACCTTATTTATATTCTGTTGTATCTAGTAAACTCCATCAACCAGACTTGTATATTTTATAGACTTAGAAGACCAGTGTAAATTCTTTTGACCTTAGAGTCACGCGTTTGTATTATTATGGTTTTCTTGAAGATATTGGTTTTCATTCTAAGTTTTGATCCTCGCCCTTCGGCGTTGTATATTATATTGCTTGCGTAGTTTTATCCGCCAATTGGCAAAGTGCTAGCTCCCTCTTGGGGATGCCTTTATTCATTATGTTTGTTATTCATGTTTATACCCGTTTGGAGCCAATATTTACAAAGGAAACTCTGCCGCAATTTTTGGAAAAGGCTTGATGTTTTAAAAATGCTTACTACGGCTTATTTTATTAAAACCACTTACTTTAAAACAAGTTTTTCTTTCACTTTGTCTTTAAAATGGTTTAAATTTCTGGGCCTTTGGCTTACTTGGATTAGATGGGGTCCTATAGACTTCATATGATTCAAGTGCCAGTCACGTACCATTTCGGATCGTGACAAAATTGGTATCAGAGCGCTAGGTTTAACCTTGGTTCGAGTCTATGTTTGACTATGCGGAGTCTAGGCCGTTTATATATATTCAGAACCTAGGCTTGACCTTACGGAACATAGACTTGGTCGAGGGGGTATTAGACCCGAACTTTCGTCGTGTAGGTTGACCTTGGTTGATGGAGTAGGTGACTTAAGTAGAGTGACGTACCGTGTGTATGTTCCACGGCATACTTACGATACGCTACTCCGGTTAAAAAGCCTTATGATGTACATTTTTTTGCACAGTATTCTATTCGTTCATTGATCTATCCTCATCGATATCGGTTGGTGGTTTTGTTACCATGATTGCATAGGCAGAGAGAGCCGTGGCTAGAGTTGCGGTCAGCATGAGCTCGTCTTGGATGAGGACTGACCAGGGCGTAATTTCGGTGACACGCGATTGCATAGATGTATCGTTTTATTGTGTTTTTCGTGTTATGAGCGGTTGATGGATTGCTTTTACTAAAATTTCTCGAACGTGCAGATCAGCAACAGAGGATTGGGCCACTGCTATAGGCCGGCTAGAATGTGATGACCGTCAATGCACCATTTATTTTCGATGAATGAGGCATTGTTCAACGTGCGGACGAATGAGCCAGCTTTTGCAGCGACTGATAAGATATCGCCCCAGATGTTTGAAGCTATTGCAGCATGAGTTGTACTTAGAGATATGATAGAAGATCGCCAGTCACATTTAGATGAATGACTAGGACATGTAGTTCATTTGCATACCCCGATGCGAGGTCATCAGATTGATTGATTCCAACTAGAGGAGACTTCACGCAGGTACGTTTAGAGTCAATAGAAAATGAACGAATGTCATAAACCCATTTTTCCAAGAAGATATTCGGAAAAACATACAAGTAATTCTGTGGACCCTCTAGAAGAATGAAACACTAACTCGACATAATGACCATGGGAACACTTTTGAACCTTAGTGTTTGCGGCAGTTCCGCAGTACCATTAATGAGGCTTGGGTTTGCCCTTCTACGGCCGGTCTATAGGTACTGTGGCATGCACTGGGTATTATTAAACTATGCTCAAGTTTTGAGCTCTAGGGGAATTATGGGACTTTGATGAATCGATCGAAAAGTTAACGTCGTCCCGATATCATGTGATGGGATACAATACTTGGAATCCACAAGAAAACTAATTTGAATTTTAAAAATCTAGCAATTTAGTCTCAGTTGATCGGTTGCCACAGGATTTTGATGAGATGATGTTCCACTCCGTTGACATCAGAGATGTGATACGCATGCATAGGCATTGAATATAAATATATCTTTCAGAAGGAGTCGTAATGAGTATACAGCTGTTCCGGAACCAGAAACAGATTTAGTAAAGGGTGATAATGTCTAGGTAGTTCGGCAGAAACAAGATTTGGGAGAGACCCCGACAGAATCTTTCTGGAATACTAAGCGAGAAGATTTGGACCCAGGATCGGTCGTATTACGCATACCCAGTAGGCCAGAGTTCAGCATCGTCGACGAGACATGTTATGAGTGACCATAATAATTGGCCAGAGATCTGTTAGAGGATGTACCAGAGCAGAACTGTTTCCGTCATTATTTCCATATTGGGCCGTTGAGCCGAGGAGCTATGTAACTAGCAATTCGCAGTGTGAGACGAGAGCCTAAAGGGCACCAGGCGCCAGGCCGTGAATAGGAGACAAGTGGATATCTTGCTCTACTAGCTTTGGATACACCGACACCATCTCGAATTTGAAGAAGGGACACATCAACGACATTGTTTACGATTTGCGATTTGGTGATTCGAATATCACGTATCCGTTATTTGGATTTCGGTATTTTGGGCAATTTATTTGCATGACTTAGATTTTGTGCACCACGGTTGCACTCAACTTCGATTTGATGTTACTCGAGATGTTGATTTTGAATTCATGCCTATGGTATGCAGGTGATTTGACTTGTACCTTCGGTGTAGTTTTCATATACTTTTAGTATTTTGATTCGATTTTGTGCATGCTAATACACGTGGTCATAAGATTTTATACCACGATATAACTGATTTAGATTGATGTATGTTATATACCATTGATTTCGATTATTATATTCGATATTTGTTTTAGTGCACCTTGTGCACTTGATTTGGATTCTTGCGCATACTTGGCGCGCATGATGCGATTTTGGTGCACACCAGATGCACTAAATCGGGATTTTTCGTGCATATCAGATGCGCCTGATATTGTTGTCAGGCACACCTGTTGCCTTTGACAGGTGTTTTCTTACACACCCGTTGCACTTAGATTTTTTTCTGTGTAAATGTATGGCGGATTCATTGATTTCGATTTCTGTGCGTACCAGACGCACGTGGCATTATTACATATACTATTGAGTATGATTTCATTTGATCAGCGCGTTTTTATGATATTTACTATTTGGTATAGTAGCTGAGCAGGACTAGTCCGAGGACAGTACCTGAATATGTTTTTGCATGCATCGACAGTTACCGAAGGGATTTCCAAAAAGGAGCTACAGTCTCAGTATTTTCCTATGTGTCTGAGATGACACGAAACATATTACAAAGGAATCCCTTCTAAATTATTTTCTATACAGTGGGACGTGTATGTTAAACAAAGAATATATATATATATATAGTTATTTTCTTACAATAAACGTCCGCTACTTGTGCTGTGATATGCGCATCGCACAGCGACTTGAAAAAAGTTTGGCATGCATTTCTTTCAGATGTTTTGACGAGTTTACAACGATGCGTACTATGTGCATGTTATAGTTTTGAGTATATCATGCTGGTTTTCGTATTGGACCTTGACATTAGTATCTTCACCATGACTCCGATGATTGCGTGATGCGTGACAGAGTTTTGATTTTGAGTTATATACTCTCTTTTCATGCGCATGCATTGCGCTAAGGTGTATCTTAAGTATTTAAGATTTCGAAGCCCCACCGATTTGAGTGCTTTGCCGAAATATTTTAGTATTTGGGGGAGTTTTAAATTTAAATTTGGGAACCGAATTTCTTTAAATGGGGAGACTGTAACGTTTTGAAAATCGTTTAGGTGAAATTTCCGATAATCGGTAAAATAACTGGTGTTTTCGGTAAAAACTAAGATATAATTATTTTTCAACATGGACTTAAATATACCTACTCTAGCTATGTAATTGCTAGTATTTGGTATTTAATGGGTCACTTATAAAATTTCTAGTTTACAAAAAAAAATCCGTAATTAATTATTTTAAATATTATTTTAAGCTTTCACTAATACATTTAATTAATGATAATTATAAATTAGAATGGGTTAAGCACACAATGGTGAACCATGACAACTTAAAAACATGTTTGTAACATATTCTCTCTTTCTTCATTTGTCTCCAAAGTTCTAGTAAACTCTAGGATTAATTAGAAGAAAAAAAAAGAAAAAGAAAGAAAAGAAAATGAAGCATGTGAGCAATTAATTGAGGTATGATCACCACCCTTAGACACACACCCCTTTCTCTCTCTCCCCTCATTTCTACGAATTCTGTAGCCCCCCCTCTCTCTCCATTCAATCACTTCATCTAATTAAATAAAATAGAAAACAATAATTAAACAAAGAGCTTGATGCATTAAAGAGGTATGGGTTGCACGTCACTTGAGCCCACTCACTCACACATCCCTCTCCCTCTCCATTTCGGCCAGAAAAATTCTGTTGCTGCCCTCTCTTTTCCCCATCTCATTTTCACCTCCAAAATCATCAAAAATCCAAGCAAAAACCTCACAATTTCTTAATTAAACCCTTACCCATTATTCTTTGGCCAATGTAGTATGGATCTTGGAACAAGGAAGCATCTTTGGGAGGCTAGGTTGCAAGTGTGATCTCATGTTTATGGCGGTACAATCTTAACCCTCTAGTTTAATTATTGGTTATTACTTCAATTTAACTTAATAGATGTTTAATTATAGAATTAATTTTAAGATTTAAACTTTCAAGAGAAGGGTTGAAATTAAGTTAGGGTTTGATCATTTGATTATGGTTGTGATGAGTAGATTAACATGTTATAACATGCAAAATCTAAGCTAGTGGCTATATTACAAATTGTTAATTTTAAATTGTCCAAATTAGGCTATTTTGCAAACTAGGTTTTTAATTATTGTATAATTAGATGAAATTAAAATCTAGTTATTAGTTGTGTGGCCTAATTATGACATTAAGTGAATATTGTGGCCACTAGTTTCGGTAAAACATCTAGATTTGTGCTAGAACGGTAAATAGAGGCTTACTAGGTTTTTGGAAATAAATCGATTTGATTAATTTTGAGGTTTTGATGAGTTACTATTTATTTCATATAATATGTTGTGAACGCGTGATTGGTGCGATTGGATTTTTGGTTTGGTAGTTGCCACGTATACACTACTACAAATAAGTGTTGCCCCTACGGATTTATCTGTAGGAGCAAACAACTGCCCCTACGGATATATCCGTAGGGGCAAGAAAATACCCTGTAAGTACAAACGCCGTAGGTGCAAGTCGCAGCCTTGAACATGCCCCTACGGTCAAAAACTTTCCCCTACGGAGTAATGTGTAGGTCCAGTTGTCCCTACGGATTAGGCTGTAGGGACAAAAAATTTATTTAATTTATGATTTTATAAAATAAATTAGGTGTCCCTATGGACTAATCCATAGGGCTAAGTATTTTCCCCTACGGATAAGTGCGTAGGTATAAATTCGTAGGGACAAAATATCAGGTATCCTCATATTTTGTCCCTACGGATACCTGTGTAGGGGCATTTGTTTGCCCCTACGGATATATCCGTAGGGGCAAGCGTAACCCTTAATACTGAGATCATAGGGGCAAAATATCAAGTATCCTGATATTTTGCCCCTACGGATAAATCGGTAGGTACATTGTTGGGCCTGTAAGGTTGCTATGCACACTAATAAGATGCTACAAGGCATCAACCATACCCGATTTAAAATTTATCCATGCCGAACAACCCAAAGCCGGATCTTTAAACTAGAGTTTAGGCGAAAACAAGCATGTTAAACACTTTAACACTAAGTGAGAGGGATTACAACCTTTGTAGATCCGGTCCTTCGCTTCTTAAGCTCCGTGTTGAATTCCCTTCGCTGCGATCATCGTGTTCCAGACACTCGAGAAGCTCCACGAAGAGAAAGATGCAAGCTTGCTTCCGATCTTCGAAAACAAAGATGATCTACCTTGAAGTTTCATTAACACAAGCTCTCACTCACTAAATGAAGTGAACACCCTCATCTAAATGGCAATGATAAATGAGGATGATGAAGTAGGATTTTTGCTCTCATTTGTTTTCTTATTCTCACTCATTTTTCATCACAAAATCAAAGCAAGAAAGCTTTTCCATGAAGAAGTCAAGGAAGAAGAGGATGAATAATAATTAGAATCCTTTTGTGATGAATAATGAAAGGATAATCATGATGAATAATGCAACCATGGTTGACTAAACCTTTGTAGAGATTTAACTAGGGCTAGGGTTTGGGTTGGGTTAAAGCATGAGTCATTTGAAAATATCTTAGCAAAAACAAAAAGAAACCTTCTACAAGTATCAAGAAGGAACTAACCCAAAACAAACCCTAACCTTGTTTAATCTCCACTAATCATGTTGCATTAGTAACATATCATGTTACAATATTATATATCACATATATAATATTTATTGTAACAAAATAAAATAATACAATTAAAATATATCGCATATATATCAATGTATTACCCGAGTGAGAAAAAGAATCTTTTAGTGAGCAAATATTAGTTAATGTAATTTAATATATCATATATATTATTATACATTAAATTATCGAATCAACACTTGATCCGACAATCCGGCTATATCGCATATAACCGACTAATATATCATTTACCGATTCATCGAATCAACACTTGATCCGATGATCCGGCTGATATCAAATATCGCGAGAATAGAATACGGTATCTCATATCGCATTATCCTCGGTCCTGCACATATCACATATGTGCCTCTACTCCGTTTTGCCTGAGTCAAGAAACCTCTGTGTAGGACACTAAAGAATCGTCAATACGCCAGCAGTAGGTGATGATCATATCAAACACCCACAAGCTGCAAGCGGTCAGCTAAACGTAACAGCCACCCAGGTATTGAGCACTCAGAAGATCAACAAGAAAGCCTGTACATTCTCCTGTGAATCCAATCAGTAACACTCCCGTACAGTCCGGTCTCATCGTCTGATATGTTGCATATCTCACCTAGGGGTGGTATACGTCAGACCCCAGTAGCTTGATAAGTCGTGTCGATATGAGGTCTATAACAGTTCGAGAAACTACTGATAACACTTACCAGTAAATCTCAGCAACCCTGGCCAGGGATTTCCAGTTATAGCCAATCGAACACAGCACAACATCAACTCCCTATACCGGGAGAGACGAATCCCCTCCTATCGCTTATTGCCTCCATGTGATTCGGGACTGTACCCAAAAGCCACCTTTTTGCACGCCCTCTTGGACATGGTATGATGGAAATCAAAGCACAGTGGGAATCACACAAGACTCTATGGCGATTTCGGGTCAACAGACTACTCTGTACCAGTGTCACCGGAGAACTGCCATCTGACGTGAGGTATAATACCATCTGGGAGTTCTCGGCGAGTCCGTCCAATGTACCCAGTCTCTACTGAGCACCCGTACACCATCCTTGATATCAAACACCGATGGATATGGGATCATCCATCCCCCATCATATGGGTCAAGATACGTATACGCTAGTCTACTCTGGTGCATCGATACCCTGTCTCGATACACCCTCTACTAGGAACAGTTATAGGATGTACTCGTCGACTACCGTGGCCTCACTAGTATGATCTCATCATAGTCCCAGTAGTCGAGTACATATCCTAAGGGCTTTATCAACATGTAACATAGAGACAACCAGAGTACATGTTAAGATAAAGTACAACCAGATAGCGTACTATCATGTCGAGTAAGAAAGTCCTCCCTATATATTTCCAAGTATCCATTACAATATACCCCGTATGTACAGTAATGGCCTCTAGGGCATACATATAACTAACAGGGCCCTACGGATTAATCCGTAGGGGCAATAGTAGGCCCTACGGTTAAATCCGTAGGTATATATTATTAGGATTTTTTTAAAAAAGGGCTGCCTATTTTTTTTCACCCTATGCACAATAATTATACATCATATATAAAATTAATCATCACGCAGAACATATATCGCAGTATTCATAATCACATCTCACGCATAATATACAAAAGAAATCAACAAGCAGAATATGATATCAATATAAACACGCAAACACCACCAATATCAATATCGTCCAAAATGTAGTACAATATGTATCATATAAATAAATACATGTTTAAAATATAAGAATCAAAAAGCTACCCTAGCTCGGTCCAGCTCCACCTCTGATAAACACAAGAATCTGGCGTGCCTGCTCCTCGGATATATCTTGAGTCAATAAATCATGCAATGCGGAGCGTGCGGGAGTCTGAGCGGGCTGTAGAGCTGTAGGAGTGGTCTGCGCAGCCGCCGTCGAGGTAGTGGCTTGTGGAACCGCTACTGCGGGAGTCTGAGCGGATAGTGGAGCTATGGGAGCTGTCTGCGGAACCGCAGCCGATGTAGTGGCTTGCGGTGCCGCAGCCGAAGGAGATGCATTTAGAGGCTCGCCCGATGTACCCTGTCGCGTCTGGACCTACGTATGTAATAAGCGAGTAAGAACTGTGTATTATTCGAATTCGTATCATTATCAAGTTATTTCGAAACCCCAATCTATGTATACTCAGGGACTTAGGCCTCGTTTGGATATCTAGTTTGGAAAACCATAGTTTATTTTAATTAGATATGTATGTATGATTAATCAAAGCTAAGTCTACAACCAAATAAGCTCAGGCTACGTACTGATATTGGATATTTTGCTATCTATAATATGACATAATATTTTACTATTAAGTAGTATACATACCAACATCTCCTTCAACTCCTGAACGGTAGCCTTCAAGCTCTCCAGTTCCTGCTGGAAACGTCGCTCACCGGAGATGGAGGAAGTAACCGCCGTGGTGGAGTCTAACCTCATATGGGCCCTGCTAGGGCCCAGTCCCCGGCCTATTTCCCAACCTCCGTTTGTGCCCTCCGTGTGCGACGTCCAGGACTGGGGTCAGCAGCATCTTATCGTTCTGTCCAGTAAAATCGATCCCCGATGCCTCGGCATGCTCAACCACCCGCTCCTACACCCATATTAACCAGTAAAATATAAGTATATCATTTAAATTTGAACCTTTCAAAATTAAAATTTCAAATAGGGGTTGAATAAATATTAACACTTACGCAATACTCCTGGGTAGCGGCGTCGGGGTATCGAAGCTCGCCCGTGGCAGGATCTGTCGAGGTGCTGTGGACGGTAAGATATGCGGACAGCACGCTCGGTGTACCACCTTGCGCCAGGGTCTGAGCTCTCTGCACTATTAGAAAATAACTCTTAATATTAGATATATTAGAAAATAACTCTTAATATTGCATTATATCACAAATGCCGGTCTATTGTAATTTATCGATAACTCCATGGTACGAGTAATATTCCTTGAGCCATCTGTATAAGTGGGGCAACCCCTCTTCGCCGACTTCCTATTCTCTATATTTTGAGCGGCCTGTTTCTGCACAACACATTCACATTTAGTTTTCTAATTAAGGAACACAAAAAAATAAATTATATTCTAATCAATGAATTACATTTAAAATACATATCTATTTGCGTTGAGAGTCGAAATATTCCCACATTAGAGGCCATGTCTCTACGTCGACTCTCGCAAAGGCCGGAGTAGATAGGAAGGCCGCTCTCTCTGCCTCGGGGGTCGCCATCCGCAGGGAGTAGCAGTCGGCCTTCAGCTCATTCCTGTTGTATCGGACCTTAGTCTGCATGTTCTTCATCAGGCCATTGTACAGAGCATGAAGATCGAGCACCCTCCCAGGGTGATCAGGGTCGGGTACAGGCTGAAAATCGTAATCCAACTGAAAATACAAAAAAACATTGTTATTAGATTGCAAGTGTTAATAATAAATATATTGGATAAATCAAATGAAAATATATATTAATACTCGAGCCTGATCAAAGAAGAGGGCGAATGAGTGCCGGTGCTGGTCGCCCCACTCAACGTGAAGTGGATAGTTCTTCACGAGCCGGCTCTCATCCCCCATATACCGGCCGAACCTCTCGGCATGATTGCCGGTGTAGCGATAATCAGGGGTAAAAAAGAGGGGGAATGCCGCCTCCTCCCTAGCTCTGTCAGGCCTCAGCCTGTGGGACTGATTCAGGCCTCGAGTCCCCCTCTGGGGATGGGGAGGCCCTGCGTCTGCAAGAAATATCAAGACAATCAATATTAAGACAAAGTGTATAAAGAAATCAAGGTTAAACGAAAATTGAAGTGTGATATATACCTTCGGTGACTAAAGCACGAGCCTGGGCCCGGGCAGCAGCACGTGCGGGACGATAGTTCCTCCGGTGAGGAATAGCCGGTGTCCCGGATGCAGACGCATCCCCTCCAACTAGAAAATAAACATTGACGCTAAATTTCTATGAAGTTCATATTTATTCTTTAGAGGATATGTAAAATGAATAAATATTTTATATTTATTCATACAACCTACAGACTGAGCGGAGGGTATGGAAGTGGCGAGAGTGGCCCCTACTTCAGATGTGGACGCACCACCTATAATTAGACAATTAAAAATAGATTATATAAGTAATTGCAAAAAGAATGTGTAGATCAATAATATAACATTCTAAATCAATATGCATGCACTATAGGATATATAAACATACCCGCGGGTGTGGTGGCGGCACCACCTACAGCTAGACAATAAAAAAAATGATTATCTAAGTAAGAGCAAAAGGAATATGTGTATATTTATGATATAGCATTCTAAATCAATATACATGCACTGTATGATATATAAACATACCTGGAGGTGCGGGAGTGGCCTTTGTCCCTGATGTGGACGCATGACAATCAAACATTGACAATATAAGTAATTTTGACATGAACAGGCATGAATATCTATAATATTACATTCAAAATGGATATGCGTGCAATATACCTGGAGGTGCGGCAAAGTCCACACGGAAGGAGGCATGCGAAGGGGTCTCCGATCTGGGTGCAAGACCGGCCCTCTGAAGCTCCCTACGCAGCTCTCCGGGCCGCAGAACCGCTCTGCCTCTGCCTCTGCCTCTGCCACGGCTGGAGCTCCTGCCGCCCCTCGCTGCTACCGTCATCGTCATCAAATCTAGATAAACGGTTCGTGGACGCATTAGACAATCATTACAAGTATTGACTATATATGTATAGATCGTAAAATGTGAAGTAATAATATAACATTACTGATAACCTTTTTCGTTTCGTGGGCGCATTAGACATATCTACTTGGATTTCATCATCGATATCATTTCTAACCCACGTAACTTCATGATCGGCCGAAAACAACCCGCCTTTCGAAACAGATGGTCGGAGCACTCTAAGCCTTCTCTCATCTTCATCCTCATCGCTGTCCTCGAATTCTGGGACATCGTAGAATCCCTGGGTTTCCAACGGCATACGACACTCCATCCCGGATGCTTCAAAGACTGTGAGTAGTATACTTGGAACGCTTGGTTCAGAAAGATAAACGGATCTTCCTGACCGTAAAATCGAAGTGTGTTCACACTGGTCAATCCATATTCATCTTTCCAAGTCCCAAGATTGTTTCTCCACTTATCCGTATCGGTTCGCGTATCGTACCAAGTACACTGGAATATATAAAAGGGTTCTGATCGTCCGGGATAGTGGATGCCGAGTTTGCAATTTAAGTACCCATAATAAATTACACCGTCCGATCCTACCATCGCAATCCCACTATTCTGAGTGGTTCTAGATGTTTCTATGTCCTTAACTTCGAATTTGTATCTAAGGACACCGAATCCTTTATAATATGTAACCTCCATACTAGGAAATTGAGCTAAACATCTTGAATCACTCTCAAATGATGCAGACAAGTTCGGATCGTGGATCTAACAAAACAAATTTTACGACAAATACAAAACGATATAAGTTTAGATTAAAACTGATAGCAATAATATGTTATTCGAATAACTTACATGATTTGTGACCCAATCGCAAAAATTATCCTGATGATATTTTTCCAATCGTTCATCGTTCCAATCAGGATGCCCTCACGTACCACGTTAAAATGAATTCTGTTTTCGAAAAATAAGGGTGACATTAATATTATTTTATTTCATACACACACAAACACAAATATAACAATTAATCCAAAAAAACTTACTCTCTAATTTGTTCAAGACATGCGCAATTAAGCAAGATAAACCGGTATATCTTGTTGATAAACATAGTGTCTACCCTCTTATAATCGGTTTTACCATATGGCCCGTCTTGAATTCTTCGAGTCCGGTTAAGTCTCATCTCAATGTTCTCGTCCAGATAGCGGGAACAAAATGTGGTTGCTTCATCAAGAAGATAACCTTACATGATAGAACCCTCTGGTTGATTTCTATTGCGTATATACTTTTTAAGAGTGTAGATGTACCTATAGAAAATATGTTGAATAAATAAATACGGGCATACATGACAACAATAATTTTAAAAATTGCGCGTAACGAAAAATTCCACGTACCTCTCGACGGGATACATCCATCGATATTGTACTGGTCCGGCTAACTTAGCCTCAGTTGCAAGATGAACCGTCAAGTGTATTATGATATCGAAGAATGATGGTGGGAAAATACGCTCAAACTTGCAAAGTATCAAGGCAATAGAATTTTCTAGTTTATCCAGCGTCACAACCTCCAGTGTTTTTGTTAGTTATATGTATGCCCTAGAGGCCATTACTGTACATACGATGTATATTGTAATGGATGCTTGCACATATATAGGGAGGACTTTCTTGCTCGACATGATAGTATGATATCTTGTTGTTCTTTATCTTAACATGTATTCTGATTGTCTCTATATTACATGTTGATAAAGCCCTTAGGATATGTACTCGACTACTGGGACTATGATGAGATCATACTAGTGGGGCCACGGTAGTCGACGAGTACATCCTATAACTGTTCCTAGTCGAGGGTGTATCGAGACAAGGCATCGATACACCAGAGTAGACTAGCGTATACGCATCTTGACCCATATGATGGGCGATCGATGATCCCATATCCAACGGTGTTTGACATCAAAGATGGTGTACGGGTGCTCAGTAGAGACTGGGTACACTGGACGGACTCGCCGAGAACTCCCAGATTGTATTATATTTTACGTCAGATGGAAGTTCTCCGGTGACACTAGTACAGAGTAGTCTGTTGACCCGAGATCGTCATAGAGTCTTGTGTGATTCCCACTGTGCTTTGATTTCCATCATACCACGTCCAAGAGGGCGTGCAAAAAGGTGTCTTTTGGGTACAGTCCCGAATCACATGGAGGCAATAAGCAATAGGAGGGGATTCGTCTCTCCCGGTATAAGGACTTGATGTTGTGTTGTGTTCGATTGGCTATAACCGGAAATCCCTGGCCAGGGTTGCTGAGATTTACTGGTAAGTGTTATCAGTAGTTTCTCGAACTGTTATAGACCTTATATCGACATGACTTATCGAGCTACTGGGGTCTGACGTTTACCACCCCTAGGCGAGATATGCGACATATCAGACGACGAGACCGGACTGTACGGGAGTGTTACTGTTTGGATTCACAGGAGAATGCACAGGCTTGCTTGTTGATCTTCTGAGCGCTCAATACCTGGGTAGCTATTACGTTTAGCTGACCGCTTGCAGCTTGTGAGTGTTTGATATGATCATCACCTACTGCCGGCGTATTGACGATTCTTTAGCGTCCTACACAGAGGTTTCTTGACTCAGGCAAAATGGAGTAGGAGCACATATGTGATATGTGCGGGACCGAGGATAATACGATATGAGATACCGTATTCTATTCTCGCGATATTTGATATCTGCCGGGTCATCGGATCAAGTGTTGATTCGATGAATCGGTACGGATAAATATTAGTCGGTTATATGCAATATAGCTGGATTGTCAGATCAAGTGTTGATTCGATAATTTAATGTATAATAATATATATGATATATTAAATTACATTAACTAATATTTGCTCACTAAAAGATTCTTTTTCTCACTCGGGTAATACATTGATATATATGCGATATATGTTAAATGTATTATTTTATTTTGTTACGATAAATATTATATATGTGATATATAATATTGTAACATGATATGATAAATAATGCAACATGTTTAGTGGAGTTTAAACATGATTAGGGTTTGGATTAGGGTTAAGACTTCTAGTTGATTCTAGATGCTTTTCTTTTGTCATGATAAAGATATTTGTGTTGATTTTTATCTATGACTCATACTTAACCCAACCCAAACCCTAGCCCTTGGTTAATTCTCTACAATGGTTTAGTCAACCATGGTTGCATTATTCATCATATTAATCCTTTCATTATTCATCACAAATGCAATGGAGCACTATTCTTCTTCTTCCTCCTCCTTTTGCAAAGCTTTCTTTCTTTTTATTTGTGATGAAAAATATGTGAGAAAATGAAAACAAAAGAGAGCAAAAATCCTACTTCATCATCCTCATCTATCCTTGCCATTTAAATGAGGGTGTTCACTTCATATTATGAGTGTTAGCTTGGTTTAATGAAACTTCAAGATAGATCATCTTTGTATCGAAGATCGGAAGCAAGACTGCATCTTTCTCTTCGTGGAACTTCTCGAGAGTCCGGAACACGATGATCGCAGCGAAGGGACCTCAACACGGAGCTTAAGAAGTGAAGGACTGGATCTACAAAGGTTGTAATCCCTCTCACTTAGCGTTAAAGAGTTTAACATGCTTGTTTCGGCCTAATCTCTAGTTTAAAGATCTTGTATCGGATTGTTCGGCACGGCTAATTTTTTAATCGGGCATGGTTGATGCCTCGTAGAACCTTGTGGCAGTGCATAGCAACCCTACAGTGGTATCAGAGCCAAGCTAGAGCTTTAGGCGAAGTCTGAGCGAAATTTAATGTCCGATCGAACTCCGAATACCCGATATTAACCCCTCTCTGTACATTTTCTAAAAATATGATTTTTTCAGTATTATAAATACTCAGAAAAACAAGTAGGAAAAACTAAGAATTACTGTGAAGTTCGATCCACTAAGTCAAATATTTGACCGCGGAACCGCGGCCAAATCGAGGTTTTGGCGGCGGTTTCGCGGCCCAAATTTGGACTTAGTCCCTGGAATTTCATGTAATTATTCTTAGGTCCTTTCTTGTTATTTTTTTCTGGAAATTTTTTAATTCCACTCAAGTGTTGAGTTTTCTAGGGTTGTATTGGGGAATCGTTGATTCGATCAGATAATTTAACTTTGTTTAGTTTTGTCCGGATAATTTTTAGAAACTGTCAAAAAGTTCGAACGGATATCAATAACTCTCTATTTCCCCAGTCGGAAAATTTTTCAAAAGTTGGAATTTTTCTCGAGTTTGAAACTTTCTAAGTCATGCAAGTAACGCGGTGGATCATCTAGAAGACAACAAACCTTAACTCGATTATGTGACCGTCTTGAACTGCCTCTAGACCTTAGAGTTTGCGGCAGTACGGCGTGCCACATATGAGGCGTTGGCTTGACCCTTCTACGGCTGGACCATTGGTACTGTGGCATGTGATGGATGTTTTTAAACTGATTTCAAGTGTTGAGATATATTGGGGAAATCTTGGGTGTTTGATTATTCGATCGGAAAGTTTAACATTGTCTATTTATCTGGAATGTGATACAATATTTGGAATCCACAAGTAGTTATGAGATAACTAATTTGAATGTTATAAATCTAGCAATTTAGTCTCAGATGATCGGTTGCCACGGTATTTTGATGTGATCAAAAGTCCGTCGCAATCACGTAGCTTACGTGGATACTCGCCGGGTAAACTTAACAGACAGCCACACCCCATAGCCCTGACCAAGTGACTGTAGGAGAACCCCATCGCCAAAAGCATCCGTTCGGGTGCTCGCGGCAGCGGTGTTCCGCCTTAGTGCACTTCGTCGACGGCATCCGGTGGTGCGGCTGTCTACTAAAGTTTGCGACGAGCATTCGATCAGGATGTCGGGAATCTTGTTGAATTGCCCGACTTGATGTTGAAAAGAGTTTTCGATAATGAGACTAAAATGCGGAGTTTATAATTGTTAGGCATGCGATGCCTAAGGAATTCATTTGGTTAGGCATGCGATATCTAAGGAGGTTGCGGATTCCAACTGTTGTAGTTTTACACTTTCTTTTCTGTGACCGTAAGTGTAGTATGTAGTTGTATTGCCGGTTTTCGTTGCTATACATCGACGACAATCGGTGTATGCATACTTACTTACATTGATGATATGAGATATTATGTGTTGCTGTGATATGTTATACTGGATCGTCGTGTTCTGGATAGCTGGGGGTTTTATGTGAGATGAGAGTTTTTTTTCTTTTTCATTCATGTAAAATTCATTTGTATGTAATATTCTTTTATTGGGGCACTTCTGGGCTGAGAATGATGTCACCGTTGTATATTATTTACTTTTCCGCATTAGGTAGACCCAAGGCGGGGAGCATAAGTAACCGGGTTCTGGGGTCCAGTGGGAGACCATCTCGAGGAGTCGAGACCGGGTCTCCTAACCCTGGAATTGGCAGAGTTACTTGCCGCTCTCGTAGGGGTCTAGGGATGTGGGTTTGGCTATTCATCGCGACCGTGGAATCCGTATTTTATACAGGCTCGTATTAAAACACGGACGTCCTAGTATATCTAATATTTCATATATGTTCTTCTGCTGCAATGTTCTGTGATGAGATCATATTACTGCTTGAGACGAATGTTTATATTATATATATGAGATATATGTTATATTGCAGATTTCGTTTCAAATGAGATGCTTGTGAAGCATAATAAAATGGGACTTCATTAATGAGATAAATGAAACTAAAAGAAACCTAAAGATGTTGTAGAAACTTGTCTAAAAACTGGTAGCTCTAGTTCTTACTTTGCATAGCGGTGTTCCTTGTAGAACATCCAGCATCTTATTCGATAAGGAAAGAGCCGAGATCCCTTCACCGGGAGTGACCTCTTTAGTGAAACTAGCAGATGCTGCATACTCGATTTGTCTTTTGATTACTTCTATAGTTTTTTCTTTACATAGTGATATTTATGAAATATCCTGCACCTTATTTGATGAGGAAAGAGCCGACGATCCCTTCACCGGCAGTGACCTCTTTAGCGAAACTAGAAAAGCCTTAAAAACACTCCATTTAAAATCACTCGATTCTACAACGAAATCAAGTTCATTACACAAAGGGTTTTCTTAAAACCTGTCGTAGCCCTCCGTCATTTCAGATAAGTACTACTTAGTATTCGTGCTGCGGTAGTTTAGCATTCGTCAAGACGTAGTGTACGGTAGCTAACTAGTGCTTATCTGTTAGCATACGATGCGATTGGATTAGGGTATTCGTACGGCATTGTTTGGCATTCGTTAAGGGTCGTGCGGGTGGGTTTAATTCAATCAAGAAATTTACAGGTTGAACTTCGCTAGCGGACTATGGGTGGTTTGGCATTCGTCAAGGTCATAGGACGCTAGGGGCAAAATATTATTGGGAATTTCAAGTGCTGAAATTTGCTATGAGATTGCATACCTTTTATGAGATAGTTGGATCTGTTCATATCAGATTATTGCATTTTTATACCGCCCAATTTTTATCATATTGCTTATCGGTAGGTACTCTTGAGCCGTGTTTGCTAGTCAATTACAGGATACAGGTTCTCGGCTCTTAACAATGAAATTCATAGAAAAACACGACAAAATCCGGGTTCCTGCCAACCACAGATAAAACACGGATCTCCGCTCTTTATCCGTCTGTTGCCACACACCAGTTTAAGAGACAAAATGGCAAATCGATGTCATTTTCACGTACAAGGCTCAATGGCAACACAAGATCCAAGAAATCTACACGGAGCTCGAGGAAATCATGACAAAAAGATCCACATCAAATCATCTTTTGATCAACAGAAATTCTGGAAAAATCGTGAAGAAATTATGAGAAAAATCATATACCAGAATAACGATCACAGCTGACCAAAGAAAGCCACCAAATTTGAAGGCCCAACTGCCTACTGTGGCCGTGGAACGGCGGCCTAAGCATGCTTAGGCCACGGAACCGCGGCCGTACGGTGTCGGCAGTGGGTAGGGTTTTAGGGGCAGTTTTGTCATTTCATGAAGGATCAGAATTTTTCCCTAGATTTCCATCTCCCTGCCTATAAATAGTCCAGAACTTGCCAAAGCAAAGGGTGCATAATCTTGTATTTTTTCTAGGTTTTAGAATACTTGTTCTTCTTCCTCTTCTCATCTCTTCTCCAGTGAAAAACTTGTAGTGAGCTTTTGTGAGTGAAGAATGATGAATAAAGAAGTTCCTTTTGTTATTATACTTGTCTTGTTCTCTTATTATTGCTTGTAATTTTCATTTGTTAAGTAGTTGTTGTTCTTTCTTGTTGTTTCTTTCTTTCTCTTTTTCTTTATCCTTAAAACAACCATGATGCTTACGCTTGATCATTGCCAAGGTGAGGTCGCAAATAGCTAGTTGTTATCTTCTAATCTCTTTCTTTCTATCTTCCTCTTTGTTTTGTTTTCTTTTTATTATGATGTGTGAGTAGTTTCCATACTTGTTAGGGTAGGATAAGGGAAGTTTGAGAGAAGGAAATCTCTCTCACTCTTTCCTTACCCAACATCTTAAATCGACTCTCGTTAATTGAACCACAATCCGCTCCCTACGGCACCCTATCCTACATGATAGTGGTGATTCCGTAGTGAGACCGGTTGTGGTTGAATTAACCGGAGGTTATGGCTAAGAGCCAAGAACGGACGGACAAGCACCAAAAGGAAGAACTTAAGCGTTGGAAAGCCTAGCTTATACTCGCAAGTTCCTTCCTAGTCGTGCTAATCCCCGTTGTTGCCGATTACCGTAACACCGATATTAAGAGGGGCAACGAAAGAAGTGAGCGACTCCTAACTCAAACTAACCTAATCCTAACCCTAACAAGCTCTCTTTACATATCATTTTAACGCTTAGTTAATCACAAACAAATCTGGACCTTCGGACTTAACTCGTTGAAACACATAGAAAAAGATTCCCATCTCCCTGCGGACGACCCGTACTCAACCGGCTAGCTACAAGCGAAACCGTCTTGATTGCGGTAATTAACTAAACTTGAACACGCAGAATCTCTACCAATCAAATGGCGCCGTTGCCGGGGAGACGGTAGTTTATTTCTTTGTGTAATTTTGGGTTAATTTGTGAATATAACCGAAAAAACAAAACAAAAAAAAATATACTTTGTAAAAAATCATTTTGTTATTTTTGATTAGTTTTTGTGCAAGTGTGCAGGATAATACGGAATTCGAGTTCAGTGCCAAAGACGTGTGATATTCGAAATTCAAGTTCAGTGCCAAAGACGTGGGAAGATAGACCCACATTTCGCGGCTACACCGCGACGGATCAAAACGAAGCAAACAGTCTACTGTAAAAATCTGGAGCAGATACAGTGATCAAATCAAGATTCAGCAAATCCAGACAAGCAGAGGACACCCAGACGAGCCCACACCAGAAAACTGAAGGCTCAAGCCCATCATACCGCCGCAGAACCGCGGCATAAGGAGGCTTAGGCCGCGGAACCACGGCCGTTTGGTGCCTTCGGGCTGTCAAAATCTCTGTAAGCGTCTTTCTTCTCTCCCCCACTCCTCTGGACTCCAATAAACTGTATTTTCTGCAGTATTCTTTGCGCAAATTCTCTTCCCCTTTCCAATAAAATGTTCTTGTGCAGGATTCTTTGCGCCGCGCTAAAAATAAAAATTGTTTGCAGTTGATTTGTTACCGCTTTGCATTCATTAATACGGACTTAAGGGGCTTGAAACCAATTCAGATTGGGTGGGGATTTCATCACCCTTCCCAGGACCCCAGAAATCACAAAAAGCATATGCATTGACCATTATTAATTAAAAAATACTAGACTCAGCCCTAAGGACTTCGCGCTCAATAGGACAGAGGACTAGTTACAGGCATCGGCCGTTTATCCTATCCTGACTTTGCGGTGTCTAGGCAAGTGTGACGAAGGCAAGTGGTTATTTAATTAAGGAACTTCGCGAAAGCGTTGGACAACCTCCCACTTACCTGGCACTTATCTGGCCGCAATTGGCGGAGAAGAGACGGTTTGAGGTCCTGTTTCTAGTTCTTTGGAACAGTTAGGAGCTGTCTAGCTGACCTAGGTGACCCTAGATCTAGGTGTGATTGTGCATATCTTGTTTGTGATCGCTTAAAGCCGTAAATCCGTACATATTTCTGTAAAGCTCTTCCTAAAAATAAAAAAAAGGAAAAAAAAAATCAAAAACTTTTATAAAAACTTGCCCTTTGTCGCCAAAAATCCATTTTTCACCCACCACCTATCGCCTTTCTTCATTGACGTTTTCTTACCCTCACCTTCTCCGCTTTGACTATACTAAACTCGTTTAATGTATGTCCGCTTGGACTCGGGACACTAGCGCCCGCCTAGTCCGCGTTACGTTAGTCGCTACCGACTACGCGGTCGACTCAGACGTCGAAACTCCGTCCACTCCTCTTTCACCCTTACCTTTGCCGGCCAACTCCGACGTTGACCGGAATTCTGTTCATACATCTTCACCTTCACCATCACCAATCTCTTCTTCCGCGATGTCAGGATTTAATCCGAACATCTCTTTGACTACCCCTGGATTGGCTCCACCTCCTACGGAGACCAATAACCCACCACTACCGCCTGTTGTAGCGCCGCAGCGAATCGCGCTCCAGGATCGTTTCTATCCCACCCGTTCTGCAGTTCCCACCTGCCTTTCTCTTCCACCGGCCAATGGGGATAATTTTGAAATTAAGCCCCACTTCATCAACATGCTTCCACGATTTCATGGGCTTGAATCTGAAGATGCCTATATCTTCATCAATAAATTTCAAAACGTTTGTGCCATGATGAAACCACCCAACTGTCGGACGATGCTATACGTCTACGGGTCATTCCGTTCACTTTATGCGATCTTGCTGAAAAATGGCTGTATAGCACCGCTTCCCACTCAATAACCAGTTGGGACGAGTTTGTTAAAGCATTTCTAAAAAAATTCTATCCGAATCATAAAACCGCAAGGATCCGCAATGAAATCAACCAATTCTCTCAGCTTCCTTCTGAACCCTTCTGGAAGTGCTTTGACCGGTACAAAGACTTTCTTGTTCAGTGTCCTCACCACGGTATAGAGAAATGGCAACTTTGCCAAACCTTATACGAGGGCCTGAACCCAGCAACGAAGCAGTTGTTGGAAACCATCTGTCAGGGCCACTTCCTATCGAAATCTGACAAGGAAGCGTGGCAATTCTTTGACGACCTTGCAGAGCAAACGCTACAATGGGAGAGCACCAGACCGAATTCTTCTTCTTCTACCTCCACTTCTACCGGTCAGTCTAGGGTAGGAATTCACCAACTTGATGTCTCTATTGCGATGAAAGCTGAAATGGCTGCAATAACAAGAAAGCTTGAAGCGATAGAGAGCAAATTTTCTTCTCCTGCTCCTACCCCTGTTCTCCCCCTTCGTACCATTTGCGCTTGTTGTTCCGATCCTTCTCACTTAACCGAAGAGTGTCCTTACAATCCATCATCGCAAGGACAGGATCAGGTTAATGCTGCATTCTAGCAAAGACCGAGGAATGATCCATACTCTTCCACCTACAATCCCGGTTGGAGGAACCATCCCAATTTCGCCTGGAATCAGAATTAGAATCAATTCCAAGGCAACAATTTCCAAAGGCCCCCTCCGCCGCAACAACAAGCGCAACAACAAACTCAATTTCAGCAGCCCTTCCAACCCCAACCTTTTCAAAATCAGACGAACAACTTTGCACCCAACAATTCTTTTCCCCAAAACAACTTTGTTTCGTCAAACAACGATAAGGTTTCCTCGCTTGAACGAAGTCTGGAGGCGTTCGTCAAACAATCGACTCAATCCACCGCAAACATCCAGTCTTCAATTCAGTCCTTAGTGCAACACACTGCCGCTCACGGGCAAAGCATCAAAACCATCGAGGCCCAGATTGCACAACTGAATGCGGCCTTAAGCGAGCGAGAGAAGGGGAAGCTCCCGTCCCAACCACTCCCAAATCCCGGTCACCCACATAATGTACATGTTGCTCTTGAACAACAGAACCATAATGTGAGTGCCGTGACCACATTGAGATCGGGAAGGATGCTGCAAAACGACATTGGCACACGGATCAACGATGACACCCCGGCCGCTGCTTCTTCTTCTCCTTCTTCTTCTTCGTCTTCGTCTTCTGAGCCTATTCTCCATTCTTCAAAAGGCTCTCCTTCTTCTTCTTCTTCTTCTCTTCTTCTGCTCTGAACGGACCCGCTTCTCACTCCACGAAAACACCTATTCTGGGATCCGTTCCAACTCCACAATCTCCTCCACAAGCATTAGACTCAACCAATTTTAAAAACGTCCCATTTCCAAACCGGTTGAGGTCTAATAAACAAAATCCTCAAATGGAGAAGATTCTGGAGTTATTTAAGCAGGTTAACATTAACATTCCTCTTTTAGATGCTGTCCAACAAGTCCCGTCCTACGGGAAAATCTTAAAGGACTTGTGCATGAAAAAGAGAAAGTCTCAGGTACCCAAGAAAGTTTTCTTGGCTAGTGCTGTGAGTGATGCCCTTACCCAATCTTTACCACAAAAATGGAAGGACCCTGGCTGTCCTACGATTTCTATTACCATTGGGGATAAGAACATCAACCGCGCACTATTAGATCTTGGTGCCAGTGTTAACCTGCTTCCGTACTCAGTATACGAGCAATTAGGCGTAGGAGAGCTGAAACCCACACACTGTACTCTTCAAATGGCCGACCGATCGATCACCCATCCTAGGGGTGAGCTAGAGGATGTGTTAATCAAAGTCGGGGACTTCATATTCCCCGTTGACTTCATTGTATTAGACACACAGCCTGTAGCTAACCCCCGGAATCAAATTCCGGTGATACTCGGTCGCCCATTTCTTGCAACCTCAAATGCTGTGATCAATTGTCGCAATGGTTCGATGAACCTATCTTTTGGAAACATGACGATTGAACTCAACATTTTTAGGTTGGGGAATCAGCCCTCCGAACCTAATGCTCATATACTGGACGTCTGCTCGATCCAGGAGATCACCCCAGAAGAATGTGAATTCGAGGAGTTTCTGTTTGATCACGATAATCTTGACGCCACTAGTGCGTTCCTCCTCGAACCTGCTGCTGTTTCTGCGCCCGACAACGACTACGAGTGTTTCACGTTCTTGAACGATCTTAGCCACTCGCAACCCGAGTTTGAATCCTTCGAATTTCCGGATGAGTTACCTGAACCATCCGACTCGGTCGCTTACACTCGTTTTGAACCTTTGCTGGAGTCCTTTGAGTTCGAGACCTCTGCACCAATCTTGCCTTCAATCGTTTCACCTCCGACGCTCGAACTCAAGCCTTTGCCGTCTAACCTTAAGTACGCTTACTTAGGTGAGAACGAGACCCTTCCTGTTATCATCTCGGCTTCTCTAGCTCCAGAGCAAGAGAAAGCCCTTCTCACGGTCTTGCACAGCAACAGGCAAGCTTTTGGCTGGTCCATGGCGGACATCAAGAGGATTAGTCCCCTGATCGTTGAGCATCACATTCATCTGATGGATGATGCCAAACCAGCCCGGGATCCACAAAGACGGCTCAATCCAGTCATGAAAGAGGCTGTGAAGAAGGAGATCGTAAAATGTCTAGATAGTGGTATCATTTACCCTATCTCTGATAGCCAGTGGGTGAGCCCCATTCATGTTGTCCCCAAGAAGTCGGGCATCACGGTCATAACCAACGAGGCGAATGAGTTAATCCCTACTCGCACCCAAACTGGGTGGCGAGTATGCATTGATTACAGAAAACTCAACGCCGCAACGCGGAAAGACCACTTTCCGCTACCTTTCATTGACCAGATGCTTGAACGATTGGCCGGACACGAGTACTACTGCTTTCTTGATGGCTACTCCGGCTATAATCAAATTCCCATCGCCGAAAAAGACCAGGACAAGACCACTTTCACTTGTCCTTTCGGCACGTTTGCATATCGTCGCATGCCCTTTGGGTTATGCAATGCGCCCGCTACCTTCCAGCGGTGTATGATGGGAATCTTCTCAGACATGGTGGAAAAATTTCTGGAGATCTTCATGGATGATTTCTCCATTTTCGGCGATTCCTTCAACGAGTGTTTGCTGCATCTTGACGCTGTCCTTACCCGATGTAAGGATAAGAATCTCACTTTGAATTGGGAGAAGTGCCACTTCATGGTGCGCGAAGGTATTGTCTTAGGACATATCATCTCGCAAAATGGCATAGAGGTTGACAAAGCGAAGATTGAAGTCATTTCCAATCTACCTCCTCCCCGATGCGTCCGAGACATCCGAGCCTTCCTTGGCCATGCCGGTTTCTATAGACGGTTCATCAAGGACTTTAGTAAGATTGCTAGGCCCTTGACTCTTTTGCTGGCCAAGGATACGCCATTCGACTTCAACTCGAGCTGTGTGACTGCATTCGAGTCATTGAAAAGCTCACTCACTTCTGCTCCCGTTCTTTCTTCGCCTGACTGGACGCACCCATTTGAGATTATGTGCGATGCATCCGACTTTGCCATTGGTGCTGTCCTTGGACAACACATAAACAAGATGCCGCACGTAATCTATTATGCGAGCCGAACCCTGAACGACGCCCAACTCAATTATACAACAACTGAGAAGGAATTCTTGGCTGTTGTATTTGCTTTAGAAAAGTTCAGGCCCTACCTCATCGGCTCTCCAGTCATTGTCTACACAGACCACTCTGCTCTGCGCCATCTTTTTGCGAAGAAAGATGCAAAATCTCGGTTAATACGTTGGATCCTCTTGCTTCAAGAGTTTGACCTTGTCATTAAGGACAAACGAGGATGTGAAAACGTAGTTGCCGACCATCTCTCACGACTTCCTTCTTCGCCTTCGCTTCCAATTCCGATCAATGACGTTTTCCCGAATGAACAGCTCTTGACAGTATCTTGCGAACCTTGGTTCGCAGATATTGTGAACTATTTGGCCACGGGATTACTACCGACTGAATGGTCAAGTCAGGACAGACTTCGCTTCTTATCCCAAGTAAAACACTTTTACTGGGACGAACCCTATTTGTTCAAGTACTGTCCCGAACAGATTATTCGTCGGTGTGTCCCTGACGAGGAATTCAAGAGTGTGCTGTCATTTTGCCACGATCAAGCGTGTGGCGGGCATTTTGGCCCCAGAAAGACAGCTGAAAAGATCTTGCAATATGGTTTCTACTGGCCACAACTCTTCAAAGACGCTCATGACTATTGCAAGACTTGCTCCCGGTGCCAACACTTGGGCCGGATATCCCGGAGGAACGAGATGCCACTCCAACCGATCTTGGTTGTGGAGATTTTCGATGTTTGGGGGATAGATTTCATGGGGCCGTTTCCCAGCTCTTTTGGGAACTTGTACATCTTTCTCGCTGTTGATTACGTCTCTAAATGGGTCAAGGCTGTGCCCAGCCGGACTAACGACAACAAGGTTGTCGTTAGGTTCCTTAAAGAAAACATTTTCTCCCGGTTTGGGCACCCCCGAGCGATCATTAGCGACAGTGGAAGTCATTTCTGCAACAAAACTTTTGAGGCCTTGATGCGGAAATACTCCATTAATCATAAGCTATCCACGCCCTACCACCCCCAAACCTGCAGGCAGGCCGAAGTTTCAAATCGGCAAATCAAGCAGATACTGGAGAAGACGGTTTCCAAGAACCGTAAGGATTGGTCGCTGAAACTCACTGATGCCCTTTGGGCATTTCGAACCTCTTATAAGACTGACCTTGGCATGTCTCCCTATCGTCTTGTGTATGGAAAAGCTTGCCACTTACCTGTCGAAATAGAGCATCGCGCATTTTGGGCGATAAAGGAGCTGAATCTGTCTCTCGAAGATGCGGGCAGCCATCGGAAGCTGCAGTTGAACGAATTGAGCGAGCTTAGGGATGAGGCTTACGATAACGCGGTTGTCGTTAAGAATCGAACGAACGTGTTTCACGATAAACACCTTTTGCGCAAAACTTTCATACCTGGTCAGCAGGTACTGCTTTACGACACCCGACTTCACTTCCATCCAGGAAAGCTCAGATCTCGCTGGAAAGGGCCGTATTTTGTGCGGAATGTGTATCCGTAGGGCGCTGTGGATTTGGAAAATCCAAAGGACGGTTCATTTTTCAAAGTGAACGGACACCGACTAAAACCGTACCTTAGCGCCGAACCAACAGAGGAGCTCCTGGTCTTACAGGAGCCGGTTTACCCTGCATAATCTTCCTCTACCTACCACCAAACTTCGGTTATCGAGCCAAGAACAGTGGACACTGTTCCAAATAAGTTTGGGGGTATGTATAAACCATTTTGTATATATTTGTGGATATTCTTTTTCTTTTTCTTTTCTTTAAAAAAAAAAAAACAAAAACAATAAACAAAAAACAAAAAAAAATTTGTATCGCTAACCGACAATTTTGACCCTGCAAATGATCTCTTCATGCAATGACAGTGAGGACACTGTCCAGTTTAAGTTTGGGGGTACGCTCGGTACGCGTTTCTTACCTTTGCATCCGTATGTATATTTTGCATCTGCATATTAAAATCCATAAAATCCATAAAAATCTGAAATTTTTCTAAAAAATAAAAACTTTTTTGTCAAGTTAGCTAGTGGGAGGACTCTGATTCAACATTTCGACGGTTTTGTTTGATAAGATAAGAATAACTAAATCTTATGTTTAGATTTTGAAAACCTGAAAGATAACTCTCCTTTGAAGTTAACTATAGATGATATACGTCTTTACATCATACTACACGTGTCGTGAGTTTTGGAAATTAGATGACAAGTCTTTTTATGTCTAAAAACTTTTAAATGGATAAATGATTTTCTGAGGATCAAATAGGTTTGTTCGGAAATAAGTAATATCAAGAATAGTTTATGAAGTAAAGTGAATATGAAGGAATGTTATTTGATGCCTTAATTGGAACTAAGTCTGAAAAATAACCCATCTGAAACTTGATTGGAATGATTACACACCGAACCCACTAAACACGTCTTTTATCCAAAAAAATAATTGAACTGCCGGCTATATCTCCGTTCGTATTAAATCATCATGATTTTCACGCCCAACTGTTTTTTGTTTGTGGACCTAGGTAACTTAAGTAATTAAGTCCGCTGGGGTGTTTCTACACCTAATGCCCTAAACCCAATTGGTTTGGGTGCATTGGCTCAAAGCTCGCTAAGAAGCCTAGAAAGTCCAGATTAAAACAAAGTCAAGCAAGTGTTCTCTCCGAGTTAAAATTCCTAACGGTTCTTTGTGTGAGAATAATCTTGATCAAAGACAGGCTTTTATAAAAAAATTTAGCAGAGATATGAAGGTTTTATTCTATGATAAAGACTATTGCACGTTCACAGAGGTGTGTATGAAATGAAAACAAGAAAAAGGTGGAGTGAAAAATAAGACCTAGTTTCCTATTAAGGAAGATAGAAATTCTGAAGTTTAAACCTTTCTGGAAAACGAAACTTGAAAAATGCTTAACTCTTTATAAAACTTATGTGATCCTTTCAAAATTCTTATCCGGGCTTTATTATGAGGACTTTATTCGACCTTTCTGGAACTTAACGACACTATTTGCACTGCACGTGAAGACATATAAAAGCTGTAGTTAAATAAGAAGCGAGGTGTGAAAAATAAAGGTTCGATGGTCTAGACTTAGGATAATAGAATTGTTATTTTCAAAAACAAAACTTTAGGGTTTGAATCTTAGTTATTTTACAAAACCAACTTGGCCGGATTTTGTGGGTAGTATCCGCTGAAAACCCTCAGGAGACAACACTCCTCCTACTAGGGACACCTAGAGGTTTAAACGGCTTGTTGCACATGATCAGTGCAATCGCGTTCCCTGCGAAAGTGAGGTTAGGAAATTTTTTGTGAATAAATTGGCTTTGCTCGGGACGAGCAAATGATAAGTTTGGGGGTATTTGTTCATATCAGATTATTGCATTTTTATACCGCCCAATTTTTATCATATTGATTATCGGTAGGTACTTTTGAGCCGTGTTTGCTAGTCAATTACAGGATACAGGTTCTCGGCTCTTAACAATGAAATTCATAGAAAAACACGACAAAATCCGAGTTCCTGCCAACCACAGATAAAACACGGATCTCCGCTCTTTATCCGTCTGTTGCCACACACCAGTTTAAGAGACAAAATGGCAAATCGATGTCATTTTCATGCACAAGGCTCAATGGCTACACAAGATCCAAGAAATCTACACGGAGCTCGAGAAATCATGACAAAAAGATCAACATCAAATCATCTTTTGATCAACAGAAATTCTGGAAAAATCGTGAAGAAATTATGAGAAAAATCATATACCAGAATAACGATCACAGCTGACCAAAGAAAGCCACCAAATTTGAAGGCCCAACTGCCTACTATGGCCGCGAAACCGCGGCCGTACGGTGTCGGCAGTGGGTAGGGTTTTAGGGGCAGTTTTGTCATTTCATGAAGGATCAGAATTTTGCCCTAGATTTCCATCTCCCTGCCTATAAATAGTCCAGAACTTGCCAAAGCAAAGGGTGCATAATCTTGTATTTTTTCTAGGTTTTAGAATACTTGTTCTTCTTCCTCTTCTCATCTCTTCTCCATTGAAAAACTTATAGTGAGCTTTTGTGAGTGAAGAATGATGAATAAAGAAGTTCCTTTTGTTATTATACTTGTCTTGTTCTCTTATTATTACTTGTAATTTTCATTTGTTAAGTAGTTGTTGTTATTTCTTGTTGTTTCTTTCTTTCTCTTTTTCTTTATCCTTAAAACAACCATGATGCTTACGCTTGATCTTTGCCAAGGTGAGGTCGCAAATAGCTAGTTGTTATCTTCTAATCTCTTTCTTTCTATCTTCCTCTTTGTTTTGTTTTCTTTTCATTATGATGTGTGAGTAGTTTCCATACTTGTTAGGGTAGGATAAGGGAAGTTTGAGAGAAGGAAATCTCTCTCACTCTTTCCTTTCCCAACATCTTAAATCGACTCCCGTTAATTGAACCACAATCCGCTCCCTACGGCACCCTATCCTACATGATAGCGGTGATTCCGTAGTGAGACCGGTTGTGGTTGAATTAACCGGAGGTTATGGCTAAGAGCCAAGAACGGACGGACAAGCACCAAAAGGAAGAACTTAAGCGTTGGAAAGCCTAGTTTATACTCGCAAGTTCCTTCCTAGTCGTGCTAATCCCCGTTGTTGCCGATTACCGTAACACCGATATTAAGAGTGGCAACGAAAGAAGTGAGCGACTCCTAACTCAAACTAACCTAATCCTAACCCTAACAAGCTCTCTTTACATATCATTTTAACGCTTAGTTAATCACAAACAAATCTAGACCTTCGGACTTAACTCGTTGAAACACATAGAAAAAGATTCCCATCTCCCTGCGGACGACCCGTACTCAACCGGCTAGCTACAAGCGAAACCGTCTTGATTGCGGTAATTAGCTAAACTTGAACACGCAGAATCTCTACCAATCAGGATCCGGATACCCGCTGCGAGTAAGAGTTACTCCTGGGAGAGTTTTACACATTACAATTAGCCGATCAAGTAGGTGTCTAGAAAGGTGTCAACGGGGTTACGCCCCTGGAAAAACGAGGTTTATTTTAATTAGGTTCGTGCGAAAGCACGGGGGACCTCCCTCAAAGTACCGGCACTGGCCTGGCTGAAAGATTGGCGAACATGTAGCGTGTAATTAATCCCGGCTAGTCTTTCCTTTTAGGGTTTGAAGGAAGATTTGATTAAAACAGTGGGAGACATCCTGATTAGATATATTAGATAACCAATCTAATCTTGCAAGAGCATACGCTGAGTGTTTTCTTCTCTCTTTCTCCAGGTAGCGACTATATCACGCCTTAATCAAGATAATAATACGGATTTATTAACCGAACCCGCTTGTTATACTGAGCTGGGGAACGTTGGTCCTGCTCCAACTTATAATTGTTATAAGACAGAGCAGGAAATTGGGGAATACCAGATTTCCCGTGCCGCCCAAACGAAGAAAGTGCATGTTGATGTATCATCTTCGGGTGTGTTCATTATAGAGAACTATTTCTCAGTATCCTTTACGTCCTGGGTATGTGATACCGGATCAGGATCCCGCATATGTAATCTGTTACATGGGCTACAGATAGGTAGAGAACTGAGAACGGGTGATAAGTTTCATGAGATAGAAACGGTGCAAGTGTTGCAACCAAGTCTGTTGGTCACTATCACCCTGTATTACCAGAATACATTGATTCTGAACGAATGTTATTAGATACCGAACCTGAAATACAACATCATATCTGTCTCTTTATTAGTAAAGAAAGGATATAATTTTGTATTGTTGGATAATGTTTTGAACATTTCCTATATCAAGAGTTGTTTGGTTCAGGCATGTTATCTAAAAGCATAGACGTTCTAAATCAAACTACAGTTCTTAGTATACAGAACACACACAAGAGGAAGAGTTCAGAAATGAACGAATCCTTCTTGAGGCATTGTAGACTAGGTCATATCAATGCAACCCGACTAGCTGAAATTACATTAAGATGCATATTTAAATTTGTTTGAATTTACATCTTGTGAAACTTGCCGGTCATGTCACAAAGATAAGATAACCACAGCTCTGTTTATTGGAAACAGAAAAAGAGTTAGTGAAATCTTGGGATTGATACATGATGATGTACGTAAGGTCCCCTGTCTATACATGCCAAGACCGGTTCTTTGTACTTCATTACATTCTCTGATGATCTCTCAAGATTCAGACATATGTTCCTGTTGAAACATAAGTCCGAACCTTTTGAGATATTCACAGAATATAAGTTAGAAGTAGAGAACCAAAATACGGGTATAAGTATTATGTCCTTTGATGAGATCAAGGAGGAGAATACTTGAGCACGGGATTCCTGGACTATTCTAAAGGAGAATGAGATTCTCTCTCAATATCACTCCTCCGAATACACAACAACACGTCGGTGTATCAGGGCGGAGCAATCACACCCTATTTGATATGGTGCGCTTTATGATGAGTACTACTGAGTTTCCTATTTCCTTTTGGGAGTTATGCACTTGTGAAGCTGCATACCTATTGAATAGGGTTCAAATCAAATCAGTTGCCTACCACTTCATATATGATATGGAAAGGGAAGAGCCCATATCTTAAGTTTGTTAAGATTTGGGGTTGTCCGGCCTATGTCTAAAAAGCAAAATCCGGACAAGCTCGAGGTAAAGTCAGATCTGTAGAAGTTTGTTGGATATCCCAAGCTTACACAAGGGAATATCTTCTACCAAACAGAGGAACAAAAGAGTTTTGTTTCTCAACATGCCACCTTTGTGAAAGGGAATTTCTTGTGAAGAAATTAGTGGTTATAAGGTAGAACTGGAAGGAGTTCCAGCTATACAAACTACAGCAGATGATTTGATAGAACCAAAGTATTCAATAGTAACCAACGAATCTCAGCCTCTCCGCCAATCTAGTGGGGTTCCTCACCCACCTGAGAGATACTTCGGTTTCTCTATGACAGTGGGAGCGAGGATTGCATCATGAGATGATGACCAAACTAGTTTCGAGCAGGCCATCAGGAGTGAGACTCTGTAAGAATGGTTGGATGCTTAGCGATCTGAGATGGAATCCTTATACACCAACAAAGTATGGACTTTGGTTGCTTTATCTGAAGGGTTAAATCCCCATCAGGAGCAAGAATATCTTGAGAAGATTACTTGGTGTACATGGAAAAGTTAAGACTTTCAAAGCTATGCTTAAGTCCATCCAGATCCTACTTGCCACTGCTACATACTATAACTACGATATCTGGTGGTTGGGTGTCATGACAGCTTTTCTAAATGATGTTTTAGAAGAGAGCGTCTATAAGTACACAGCCAGAGGGCTTCGTGGACAATGGGAGCAGTGGAAACGTGTGCAAGATGCTTTATAGGATAAAGCAGGCATCGCAGAGTTGGAACATCTGTTTTGATGTGGTAGTCAAAGAGTTTGACTTCATCAAAATGGTAGATGAACCTTGTATATACAAAAAGATAGTAGGGAGTATGGTGGTGATCCTCATAGAGTACGTGGATGACATACTCTTGATAGGAAAGGAGTTTCCTATGCTACGCTCGGTCAATCTCCGCTTATCACAAGGATTCTCCATATAGGATCAAAGTGATATTTCCTAAATCCTGGGTTTTGGATCTATGAGATAGATTTAATTGGATGTTAGGATTCTCACTAGATGTAGTGAGATGGTATCAATCGATCCTGGGGAGAATCACTGGAAAGGTTCCAGGGTGATAAGGACGACTGAATGTCAGTCGCAGGTATTGTCTTCACCCTCAGTGGAGGGACGGTATGTTGGAAGAGTTCCAAGCTAGATACCGTGACTTACTATACGATTAAAGGCAAGATACATCGTTACCAAGGATGCTACCAAAGAGGCAGTCTGGATATATAAGTTCATGAGATGAACTTCGTTCCTACCATTGTGTGACAATGGAGTTGTGGCTTTAGCCAAGGAACTACCATCCCATCAGAAATCCAGATATAATTCTTAGGCAGTATCACCTGATCATGGAGATGGTTGATCTCCAGGGAGATCGAGGTTAGGAGAGTAGACACAGAGGACAACAGCGCGGATCCACTCACAAAGGCCTTTTTTCCAGTAGAAACTTTTATGGGATGGTTGAGTATGAGATACATCAACCGCAGCTAATTGTTGGGTATGTGATATGATCAGTCGAAAAGACTGCATTTTTAACACGGTAATTTCCCTATCTTTTGCACTCATCTAGAAGTGTTCGGCATTCATATTACACATATTAGCAAAACAGTCCTGAAATACCAGATTGCATGTATTATACTCTAAAACTGACATTTATGAAGGAAATTGACTGTTTATCATGGCATCGCATCATCCTTGTATTGCGCAACATTTGTTTCGGAGTCTGTGCAGGAAATTGCAGGAACAAAGCCAAAAGAAGCTGATAAAAAATACACCAACTCCAAGTATTGAGCTCTGGTAGCAATCTAGAGGGACAAACACAATTAAACATATCACAAAAAGGCCTAAATGTCAGTATCAGAGAAGCCCAGAAAACTCAAGCTCCAAAGCTTCAGAGCCGCCGCGGTTTCGCGGCTGGAGCGCGCATGAGCCGTGGTTCCGCGGCGCTATGATGGCTTCAGACGCCCAGATTTCCTACACATGTCTCAGCTAATAGCACAAGCTTCCAGAACATTGTAGAAACGCCACGTGGCACATCTAGAAGGCTCGGCTTACCTAACTACTTCTAGAAGGCTCTTTTAACAAACTTTTGGAGGGAAATTCAAATCTCCTTAACAAGCTTTTGGAGGGAATTCAAAATTCAAATCCTAGATCTAGGATTTTGATGGTCTATAAAAAGGAGCCTAGATCTAAGGTTAGTTGTGATTCAATTTCTCATCATTCTCTCTTCATCTTCCATCCACAAGTTGAGTGACACGACTTGTGCGAAACCCTAACCCTAATTCCAATCCAAATTCAAGATCCCGAGTACCAAATCAAGTGAGAAGCCTTCAACCTTTTAGGAGCGGAGCCGATCTTCAATCGAGCAAGTGATCCAAGCCGATCCGTGACTCACGGAGACAAGCGAAGCCAAATCGACGATCGAGTTCTTCCTCTTGTAGTTCTTAAGCGATTGTAACGAAATTGTTGATATAAATAAAAGGTGAAATTCTTGAATCTTGCTTTCTTTAAATTCTTGCATCATGATTCGATCTCAATTTGTAATTGTGGTTCTTGTTGTGATGTTTGAGTAAAACTCCGCTCGTAAAGGAGTCGAGACGATCAATAGAATGATGATGTAACAAATCTTAAAACGATTCTTAAGTCCTACGAGTTTTGTAAACCCTAGCAAATTGAAGAATCGATGACCTAGTTTCGTTGCGATACTTTCTTGATTGTGATCGCTCGAAATTAGGGATCTACGATCGATTCTTGAATTTACTAGAGGCTAGAATATGAATGATATCGACAAAGGAACAAGGGATAAATGATGAAACCCTAGTTTCACTAGAAATCCCTAATTCTCGTCGATCATCATCGATCTAGTATCAATTCATCAAAAGATAAGAATACGTCATCTCTAGATTACACCACATCTATAGATCCGATCGATTCCTACGAGCCTCATTTCGATTCTTGATATTTGGTTTGAAAAAATCAACAAACTCTCAATTCTTGATTTTATCTTTTACTTTTATTAGATCTAGATTTTCTAATTCTTGAACTTCAAGTACAAATCATGAATTGTTTGTTTTCTTTTCATTAAATTTTTGATTCAAACAAAACAAAATACGAACGAATCGCACAATCCCTGTGGACGATCCGCACTTACTAACGCGCTACATCCGACACCGTTATTGATTGCGGTCAAAATATTTTTGGTTGTGATTTCTTTACAGTTTTCATACTACACAATCTAAGATTCTATTCATTTTCTAAAACCGAAATCGTATTCAATTCAAATGGCGCCGTTGGCAGGGATGGTGTGCTAATTGTTCGTATTTTGAAATTTGAGTTGAAAGATTTATTCCATTACAATTTTTAGATCAAAATTGTCGCAAACACTAATACGTGTTGTTATGATTTGATTGCGAGGAAGTCTGGAATTATTGGAGCTGGAGAAATTTTTTTCAGAAATTTCCAGAGAGCTCAAGGAGTGAACAGTAGCAACCTGAAGAATTTTGGTGACGTGAACAGTGTTTTCCACAACCATTCCGCGGCAATAATGGACTAAAACCGCGGTTCCGCGGTGCAATTAACTCATCTCTGCATCAAAATTCTCAGGTGACTTCTACCCTTTCTTATCTTCTTCCCTGTCTGCTCCAAATAACAATTTGCCGCAGGTTTCTTTGTAGATAAATCGCAGCGCCGCAAAAAGCAAAATAAATTGTGCGTGTTTTGATTTTTGGTTGTTTGCATAATAATACGGAAATTAAGGGGAACGGCCAAATCCAGATTAGGTGGGGAGTTCATTACCCTTCCTAAGCCCCAAAAATCACAAACTTGCATCCGCATTTACCCTCATTAACTAAAAAAGATCTAGAGATGACTCTAAGGACCACCGCGCTCACTTAGGACAGAAGAAGGCCGTGGGTAATTCATTGCTTATCCGCGTTTCTTTGTGGTGTCTAAGGCAAGTGTGTCTAAGGCTAGTGGTTATTAGTTAGGCCCACTACTTATGTAGAGGAGTACCTTCCCACTTATCTGGCACTTACCTGGCCACAGGGGGATAAAGAGGCAGTGGAGGATTAATCCTGCGACTTGTCTTTTGGCAGTTAGGAGCGGTCTAAAGCCTGACCTAGGTGACCACTAGATTTTAAGGTATTGCTTGTTGCATTTATTATGCTCGCATCATTTTTTCAAAAATCCGTATCATTTTTTCAAAACACCAACACTTCATTCATTCCTCTAATTATAAGTCACGCTGCCACTTGTACTAACCCTTTTTAGTGCAAGATAGGATGGACACGGGATTCTAGTGACCGTTAAGTCCGCGTTTCCCCGATCGACCCAAAAGTCGGTATTTCTACATTTACCTCTCTTTTTTCCACCACCACACCCACATCGATGGATCCATCTCCATCGAATTTCTTTACCACTACTCTGCCGCCGTCCGTTGGTGCGCAGAATCCACCCCGAATCTCTATCCAAGAGAGGTGCTATCCTACACGAGGTCCCCTTTCCACCTGTCTTTCCATTCCACCAGCCAACGTGGAAAATTTTCAAATAAAACCCTAATACATCAACCTTCTACCAAAATTTCACGGTCTCGAGTATGAAGACACATATGTGTTTATCACCAAATTTGAAAATTTATGCGCAATGATGGGTACCTCACAGCTTTCTGTGGATGCTATGCGTTGTTCATACCAGAATATTGCATTTTATACCGCCCATTCTTACGCTCGTTTGGTTATAAGCAGGTGCTTTTAATCCGTGTTTGCTACATATTTACAGATTACAGGTTTTCCAGTACAAATATTGCAAATCAAGAAAAAATCTCCACAGTTACGCCAAAATACAGAACATCTGTTGACAGCAGATAAAAGCCGGGTTCCGGTCATCCGTATCCGTCCAGTGCCGAGTACCAGTTCCAGAGACAAGACATATGACAGTGGTTATTCGTGTCTCGGATAAGCACAGAGCACGAGGGGGGCAGAACAAGAATCAATGGGTGCGCGGAGCTCGAGGGAGATAGAAGACAAAAGTGAAGAAAATAAAGCAATCTTGGACTAAGAAATCTGAAGATATTCTGGCAGACTTGTTGCAATTTAAAGATTTCAAACACAAGAAAAAATGAAACCACGGAAGCACACAAAACCCGAGGACCCAAATCCTCTATACGGCCGCGGATCCGCTGCCAATAGGGGGTCTAGGCCGTGGATCCACGGCCATATAGGCGCCGCAATTGATGATTTTTCAGGGGCTGTTTGGACATTTTATGTAAAGCCAGATTCTTGCCCTAGGTTTCCAGTTCCCTGCCTATAAATACCCCAGTTCTGAGCCAAGCCAAGGAGTTCATTCTTAAGCCTCTTTTTTGTTAGTTTTTAGTCTTCTTCTTCTTCTTCTTCATTCTTTCCTCCATGAAAATGTAGTGAGAGCATTGAGTGGATGTTAAATGAAGATGAGGGTTTTTGTATCATTCTTTTGCTTAGCTTCCCCCTTGAGCTCTCTACCTTAACTTGATCTTGCAAGCTCTTAAGTGAGCTTGCAAATTTAAGCTTTGGTCATTGATCTCAAAGGGGTTGTATCATTTTGTTCTCTCTTTTGTGCTTCATTTCACATGAGTTCTTTACCCTTCTCTTGATCTTGCAACCTCTTGATTGAGCTTGCAAGTTTAAGGGTTGTCTATTGATCCCATGGCTTGTCTTGAGTTCTGTGGTTCTTAGTGTTACTTTCTTGCTTATCTCTTTCTTGCATTTTTCATTCTTGTCTTTTATTACTTGCAATTTATTACCATACACTTTAATTACTTGCTTGTAATCTTTTCTTTTTTTTTGTTTATCTTTTTGTTCTCTCTTTTTTGGTTTGTTTTGTGAATGGTTGTAATTATTGTTGTTAAGAATAAATACGATATTGTAAGTTAATGTTTCTTTGCTCATTTCCTTTTCCCGTTATTTTTCATTGAACTCCGTCCAAACGATACGCAGGCGCTCCGTTAGGCACCCTACCCTACCAAGGTAACGATGATTCCTAACCGCGACCGGTTGCGTTCGGTTTGGCCGGAGGCGAAAGCAAGAGACAAGAACGGAAGGACAAGGGTAAATAAGCCGGATTCCACGAATACCGTGCTTAAATCCCCTAATCCACGTTGTTGCCAATTGCTCTAGCTTCAATTGGTCAAGACTCGGCTCAAAGGTTTTGAGTACGGATTTCTTTAGCTTACACTCTCGTATCTTTTTCTTAACAACTTTATACTTGCATAAAACACATAGGTTAGAATTGAACAAACATATACACATTCTTTATTGACTCGTCTAAAACTCGAACGGACATACAACCTTCCCCCTGTGGATTGACCCGTGCTCAACCGGCTAGCTGCATAGCGACACCGTCCTGATCGCGGTTATAACTTTAGAACTTTGAACATCCGACACGCCAAAAGCGTGCGATCAAATGGCGCCGTTGCCGGGGAGACAGTAACGTATTTTCTTTCTTGTTATTCGGGTTAATATTCTTTTTGTATATATTTATAAATAAAAAATTATAAAATGTTTTTGTTATTTTTGATAATTTTTGTGAGCAAGTCTGCAGATTTTTGCGGATTTGCGAACTGCGATTGTGGGGAGCAAAGTGTACGTTCAAGGCTAAGGTAATTGCAAACTACAGTGCCAAAGATTCGGGTAGTTTGACCCGCGCAAGCGAACTTTTCAAGCTTACCGGATTTGATTCAACGGGGGTTTCCTAACCTAAAAACTTAACGGTACGTACTTTACTAACACCTTCTTCTCAAATCCGACGCATCCAATATACTATTCTTTGCAGGATTCTTTGTAAGTTCGCTAGCAAACGCTAAAAATTGACTAACCCGTATTTTTTGCAGTGCCGTGCTTAAACTAAAACACGATTGTTTGATTCTTTATAGAATTTTTATTGAATTGCGCATTGCATACATTAATACGGACATAAGGGCAAGCGAACCCCACAACATACGGTAAAGGATTTCATCACCTTTTCCGTGGCCCACAAATCATGAACTTGAGCATAACGTTTACCCGCAAAAATTTTAAAAGAAACTAGACTTTAAGCCTTAAGGACTTCGCGCTCACTAGGAGAAGTTAACTGTGTTTAGAACCTCGCTTAACGGTATATTGTTTACGGGGTGTCTAGAAAAGTGTTAACGGCAAAACCGCCAAAAGAGAAAGGGTTATTTAATTAAGGACCTTCGCGAAAGCGTCGGAAAACCTCCCCTTATCTCTGCACTTACCTGGCCTCGTGATCAGTGTATCTTAAGCTCGTTTCTCGACACAGGTTTACTTCGACAATCAAGTTCTGGAGCAGGTCTAGTTGACCTAGGTGAACCCTAGAACGATTAGGTGTGTGGTATTTTTGTGTCGTGATTGTTTTTGTCCAGATTCTTTTTGTTTGTATATTTCATTCTTTTGTTAATAACTAAAAATAAAAAAAAATAAAAAAAATCCACATTCTTTTTCCCCTCCTTTTCTCTGCCTTTCTTTCTTTCTCTCTTCATATCATGGGTACCCCACCTCGCAAAACTCTTGCCGAACTTTGGTACCCACAACCAGACATTACTTCTTACGGTTCTTGCTTTGGCCGAACGTCGAACGATCCCTCCATGCCTAAAATCTTTTTAAAAGATCGGATAGACGCGTCTAGGACAAACACTTGCCCTCCGCAATCCACTTTGTATCAACCTTTTCAACCTCCCCTACCCTCTTATGTTGATACCCCTTTTGCAAGTCGTCCTTTGTCCATCGCTAAACATATTGAACAATCCTGTAGCCGATCTTTCACTCCTTTCACCACTACAGATTCTTGGGATCAACAATTCCATTCACCTTCTTATCCAAATGTTGATCCTGCTCCTGTCCAGCCATTCAATTCCTACCAGTCCTACCCGACTTTTGCACCTTCCCTAGACATTGCTTCTGAACCGCCATTTGGGAGTTTTCAGTATCCAAACAACTTTGAATCTTTTACTAAAACCCCTTCACAACCCATGTCTAGTCTGGAACAGTCTTTGGAAGACTTTAGGGTAGCGTCGTACCACAGATGATGGATTTGAATGCGTCCATGGCCGCCCTCATACAACCTAATGACCCGGCAGCTAGTTTTCAACTAGCTCCAAATTTTCCAATGTATGAAGAGGCGGTAGGACAGGTTGAGAATTTGAGTGGGGAGAGTGAGATGTACCCCCTTCCGAATCAAGCCTATCCGTTTCAACTTGAATCCCACAACTCCGGTTTTGAATGTCTATCTAGTGTTCCAAACGATTCATTGATTAAAGATAAAACAGATAATGAGTTGTGTGACTTTGTAGTGTTTGATTTGCCCGATTGTGAGTGAAACCACACCCAATCCTTTTGCTCTCTACACCTCTACTCTAGAACCTGAATTGATTAATATCCATGCTTTTGTTGTGGTGTCTGAGAATATTGATTTTCACTCGATTGAGGATATTGTCGCCGGGAATATTTTTGATGATGAACCTTTAAATTTGGCAGAGTTTTTCTCTCCAATTTATCATCCCGAGTCATTAAATGTTTTTCCCGAACCCCATATGCGTCTGGATTTTGAGGATTAATGCATGGATGTGCTGAATTTTGGAGAAAATTTTGAGGATGTTTTTGAGGATGAACCAGTTTTGCTTGATGAGTCGGATTTTCCAATTCATCCTGTCCCTGTCATTGACTGTGTACACCCTCCAGAACCCTTAACCGATACCCTTTCTCAATCACTCCCCTCCATCCTTTCCATCGTTCCGACCATGCAAGAAACCGCATTACTTTCATTTCGTATGTCTGGTTTACCAAGTTCGGCTTACTCATGGTTTCTTACGAATCTTGAGGGATTTGACCCCATTTCTCGATGGGTTAATAGATTAGCACAAACGCTTCTTACACATCAGTCATCACAAATTGTGCTAATCTATTCACTCCATTTCCACCCTCAAGTTCGTATTCCACTTCTTTCTCCCTTCCGCCATTCTTCTTCTCATATAGCGAGACCGTATCCCGCTTCTATATCCATACGGTCTCGCGTATTCTCCATTTCTTTCCTCTTCACCTTCTTTCACCAACCCGCATATTATAGAGATAGAATTTTTGAATGGTTGGTGTTAACTTTTGGCCTTTGTAAGGCCTTGTATAGCTTGATACTATTATCTTTCCCCCCTAATCCTGAACTTCAACGCTTAACAGTGGAAACACTGTTTTACTTAAGTTTGGGGGGTACTCTTTTTTATATATATTTTTGTTTTCCTTTTTGTTTTGTATATAATTTGTTTCTAGGGAGCGCCGACAATTTTGACCCTCTTGGTGTAGCCTGACAGTGAGGGCACCGTCAAGTTTAAGTTTGGGGGTGTACTCGGTAAGCTTTCTTCCTTCGCATTCATTTGTATATTTTGTATTTGCATACCTTATTAAAAACCCACAAAAATCGAAAATTTTCCAAAAATATAAAAACTTTGTCGTCAAGTTAGCTAATAGGGTAACTTAGATTTTTATTCTGAAAGTTTAGTTGATATGTTAGAAATAACTAAATTCTAGGCTTAGGAATTGAAAATCCTAAAAATAACCCTCATTCTGTCTAACTTTGGTAAGTATACGTCCTTAAAGTTTTTTTGAGAAATAGGTAATCTTGAGTTCAGTTCTTGAGTTAAGACAAGATGAAGGGAAAGTATTGAAGCTTAACTGAAGGATAAGTCTGAAAAATAGTTTCTTTTCTTGAGTTCAAATTTAGAAAGTATATACCCTACAAACTGCACTTACACGCACCTCGAAACTTTGGATAGTAGAGGATACCTAGAAATACTCTTGCCTGAAAGTCTAGTATGAAAGAAAAAACGGTATTTAAAGCTAAACACCAAAAGAGCATATTGAAAAATATATCTGGTCTTGAAAAAGAAAAATAAAAATAAAAAGAAATATAGAATAAAGTCAAGACCTGGAAACTGCTATTTACGCTTTAAAGCTCACACATTCAGTAATCGGCCGTTAGTGCCTCAAGAAGCATTAATAGTCGCATGAAAGGTGTGTGAGCAAATCCGTCAATCCTTAATGAAAAGAAGTAGTATTAGGTATTAGGGCAAATGTATTATAGCTTGAATTGAATTCTTGAGTGTAGGGGTGCAAATACACACACACGTAGGGGTATACAATCGATGTTTGGATAAAAGAGAGAAATGAAGAATAAGACTTGTATTTTCTGTAAAGTTGATAAAAATCCCGGAATTAAGGCTGCGCTTTAGAAGGAAAACTCAGGAGATACCAACATCTTTCTAAACTTTTTTTGGAACGTATAAGATCTGATGTTAAATAGAAAGGAGGTGTGAAGCATTAGGGTTGAATATTTCTAACTTAGGATAATAGAGTTTCTAACATAGATACTAAACTATAGGAGTAGAATCGATGTTAACTTATGACACTAGCTTGACGGGATTTTGTGGGTGTAATCCGTTGAAAACCCTCAGGAGACAACACTCCTCCTACTAGGGACACCTAGAGGTTTAACGGCTTGTTGCACGTGCTCGGTACAATCGCGTTCCCTGCGAAAGTGCGGTTAGGACTTTTTTGTGAATAATTGGTTTTGCTCGGGACGAGCAAAAGTTAAGTTTGGGGGTATTTGTTCATACAAGAATATTGTATTTTATACCACCCATTCTTACGCTCGTTTGGTTATAGGCAGGTGCTTTTAATCCGTGTTTGCTACATATTTACAGATTACAGGTTTTCCAGTACAAATATTGCAAATCAAGACAAAATCTCCACAGTTATGCCAAAATACAGAACATCTGTTGATAGCAGATAAAAGCCGGGTTCCGGTTATCCGTATCCGTCCAGTGCCGAGTACCAGTTCCAGAGACAAGACATATGACAGTGGTCATTCGTGTCTCGGACAAGCTCAGAGCATGAGGGGGCAGCACAAGAATCAATGGGTGTGCGGAGCTCGAGAGAGATAGAAGTCAAAAGTGAAGAAAATAAAGCAATCTTGGACTAAGAAATCTGAAGATATTCTGGAAGACTTGTTGCAATTTAAAGATTTCAAACACAAGAAAAAATGAAACCAGGGAAGCACACAAAACCCGAGGACCCAAATCCCCTATACGGCCGTGGATCCGCGGCCAATAAGGGGTCTAGGCCGCGGATCCGCGGCCATATAGGCGCCGCAATTGATAATTTTTCAGGGGTTGTTTGGACATTTTATGTAAAGCCAGATTCTTGCCCTAGGTTTCCAGTTCCCTGCCTATAAATACCCAAGTTCTGAGCCAAGCCAAAGAGTTCATTCTTAAGCCTCTTTTTTGTTAGTTTTTAGTCTTCTTCTTCTTCTTCATTCTTTCCTCCATAAAAATGTAGTGAGAGCATTGAGCGGATGTTAAATGAAGATGAGGGTTTTTGTATCATTCTTTTGCTTCGCTTCCCCCTTGAGCTCTCTACCTTAACTTGATCTTGCAACCACTTAAGTGAGCTTGCAAGTTTAAGCTTTGGTCATTGATCTCAAAGGGGTTGTATCATTTTGTTCTCTCTTTTGTGCTTCATTTCACATGAGTTTTTTACCCTTCTCTTGATCTTGCACCCTCTTGATTGAGCTTGCAAGTTTAAGGGTTGGCTATTGATCCCATGGCTTGTCTTGAGTTCTATGGTTCTTAGTGTTACTTTCTTGCTTATCTCTTTCTTGCATTTTTCATTCTTGTCTTTTATTACTTGCAATTTATTACCATGCACTTTAATTACTTGCTTGTAATCTTTTCTTTTCTTTGTTTATCTTTTTGTTCTTTCTTTTTTGGTTCGTTTTGTAAATGGTTTTAATTATTGTTGTTAAGAATAAATACGATATTGTAAGTTAATGTTTCTTTGCTCATTTCCTTTTCCCGTTATTTTCCATTGAACTCCGCCCAAACGATACGCAAGCGCTCCGTTAGGTACCCTACCCTACCAAGGTAACGGTGATTCCTAACCGCGACCGGTTGCGTTCGGTTTGGCCGGAGGCGAAAGCAAGAGACAAGAACGAAAGGACAAGGGTAAATAAGCCGGATTCCATGAATACTGTGCTTAAATCCCCTAATCCACGTTGTTGCCAATTGCTCTAGCTTCAATTGGTCAAGACTCGGCTCAAAGGTTTTGAGTACGAATTTCTTTAGCTTACACTCTCGTATCTTTTTCTTAACAACTTTATACTTGCATATAACACATAGGTTAGAATTGAACAAACATATACACATTCTTTATTGAATCGTCTAAAACTCGAACGGACATACAGCCGTCTCCCTATGGATCGACCCGTGCTCAACCGGTTAGCTACATAGCGACACTGTCCTGATCGCGGTTATAACTTTAGAACTTTGAACATCCGACACGCCAAAAGCGTGCGATCATGCGTCTACGTCTTCTTCCATTTACCTTGTGCGATATAGCCGAGAAGTGGCTGTACAACACAACCGCACATTCCATTTCAAATTTGGATGAATTCATCAAAGCATTCCTTAAGAAATTCTTCCCACATCATAAAACAGCTCGAGTCCGTAGTGAAATAAATCAATTCACCCAGCTTCCAAATGAAACATTTTCATAATGTCTTGAACGCTTTAAGGATCTGTTAGTCCAATGTCCACATCACGGAATCCCTAAATGGGAACTGTGCCGAATCATTTTTGAGGGCATTAACCCTAACACAAGACAGACCCTTGAATCCATGTGTCAAGGCAACTTCATGACCAAAGATGATGGGGAAGCCTGGAAATTTCTAGAAGATTTCGCTGAAAAATCTTTACAGTGGGAGGGTGTGAGTCAATCATCTAGGGCTGGCAATAACAAATCGGATGTTTCCATAGGAGTTAGAGATGACATTTCAGCCCTACATAAGAAACTCGACGCTATGGAAAACAAATTTTTAGCTGCCGCCCTTAACCAAATGTCACTCTCCAAAACTGTATGTGGTTGTTGTTTTGATCCTTCATATCTCACGGAAGAATGTCCACGAAATTCTCTGTTTCAAGGTCACGAGCATATCAATTCTGCTTACCAACAAAGACCTGGAAACGACCAATTTTCTTTCACATATAATCAGGGTTGGAGGAATCACCCTAAATTTGCTTGGAACCAATCACAACCTCAAAACACGGTTCCAATCCAAAACAATTTCCAAAGGGTCCCTCCACCACAACAGCAACCACAACTTCAATTGAGTCAGCACCCCTTCCAAGCACATAACTTTCAAAATCCGGTCAACACACCTGCACTGTCTAGTCCTTTACAGTTGACCGGGACTGATGAATCCTCTTCATTTGCACAATACATGAATTTGGTCTTAACAAATATCATGCAAGTTTCGGCTGAAATGAAGTCTTCTGTCGATAAAATTGAGAAAAACTCTGCGTCCCAAAGCGAGAGTATTAAATCGATGGAAGAACAAATTGCACGATTAAAAGCCGAAATGAGTGCAAGAGAAGAAGGGAAACTTCCAGCTCAACCTTTACCCAATCCTGGCTATTCACATCATGTGAGTGGAATCACGTTGAGATCTGGAAGAGTGCTTGACAATCACGTTGGGGAAGAGATTGATGACACTGAAAAATCTATCGATGATACCCCGGCTGAGATCTTTCCTTCCACTTCTACTTCTAATTCTGATCCCAGTTCTTCTACCCCACCACCTTCTTGCGAGCCTATTCTTCGTTTCCCACAAAGCTCGCCACCTCAGCCCATCTCTTCTAGTTCTCTACGGACGATCCCCACTTCTATTTTGGGATCGGTTCCACACACACTTCCTTCTCCTATGATGGACCCAGCGCTTATTGCGAAAGCACCTTATCCTAATCGGTTAAGGGATAATAAATCGAGTCCACATATGGAGAAGATTATGGACATTTTTAAGAAAGTTAATATCAACATCACTCTCTTAGATGCCATCCAACAAGTTCCGTCTTATGCGAAAACTCTTATGAACTTGTGCACTAGGAAGAGGAAGACTCAAATGCCCAAGAAGATATTTATGGCAAAGACAGGAGACACGGCTTTCCCCCAACAAGTACCGCGGAAACGTAAGGAACCTGGCTGTCCTACTATTTCTATTTCTATTGGGGAAAAACACATTAACCGTGCTCTACTAGATCTTGGCGCTAGTGTTAACTTGCTTCCATATTCAGTCTATGAGCAACTAGGTATCGGAGTGTTAAAGCCCTCGAGCATAACTCTTCAGATGGCTGACCGATCAATCACCAAACCTAGGGGTGAACTTGAGGATGTGTTAATAAAAATCGGGGAATTTATATTCCCTATTGACTTTATTGTAATTGATACACAGCCTGTAGCGAGCCCATGGAATCAAATTCCGGTGATTTTAGGTCGCTCCTTTTTGGCCACTTCCAATGCAATAATCAACTGTCGTAATGGTTCTATGACCCTATCTTTCGGGAATAGGTCAATAAAGCTGAACATTTACAAGTTGGGAAGTGTACCCTCCGAACCTACTGCTCAGGTTTATTCTGTCGACTTAATGGATGTCGACAGCAGCGAAATTGATGATCCTCTTGATACTGATCTTGACTCTTTTCATATGTTGTTGTTTGACCCAACTATGTATCATACACATACGGACTTTTCCACCGAGATGTCCGGGTCAACAACTAACACCGAGTATGAACTGCTTTTAGAGTCTGAAGATCACCCCGTACTTTGTGATGACATTATTCTTCGGGGTATTGATGAAACTTTTGAGGAGATCTTCGCTGATGAACTCGCATTTTTGAATGACACGGCTGTTGAGATGAATCATCTCAAATTGAACCTCCACCCCTTCTTCTGAATTGTAAAAAGAATGCGAGTAATCCATCACATTCACTGCATCGTCTCTCCAAAATGAGACGCACACACATTCTATTCCACCACTTAACCTTTCCCCATTTCTTTTTCCACCAATCAGAGCACTGCATTGATAAAATTTTCGAATGGTTGGTGTTAACCTTCGGTCTTTGCAAAGCTTGGCATCGACCACTAATTCTTGACCCCCTCATGTGATTTTCAAAGATTAACATTGCTTAAGTTTGGGGGGGGGGGTATAATCGGGCTCCTGAAAAGAAAAATTTTGACAAAATTTTGAGCCAAAAATAAGTTTGGGAGAGGATCTTCACTTAAATATTTTGCCCCCACTAATAAATTTCCTCCCAAGCTTACAGGTTTTTCGAGATTTAGCTGAAGGCAACAGTGAGGACACTGTTGAAAACAAGTTTGAGGGAGGTTTGTACTTATTTTCGCATCATTTGCATATCATTTGCATAAGCACAAAACATTTTTGAAAACCTATAAAAATTTAAAAAATTTCAAAAGATAAAAACATTTTTGTACATAAATAAGATAATAAAAGATTAGATAGTGAAAATTTACATCCATGAGATTAGAAAAATTTAAGAAAACCAAGAAAATTAGAAGTTTTCTTATACGAACTAGTAATAAGTAGTTATGAGCCATTGTCCCAAGAGTTAGTAAGATGAAGGAAGTCACTAATCTGAGGATAAAAATAAGTCTGAAAAATAGTTCCTATTCTGGAAAGCCAAACATTTTGAACGCTGATACCCTGCTATTCGCACTTACACACGTCTTGAAGCCCGGGATAGTAGAAAATACCTTGAAATTCTCTTATTTAAAAGCCGATGTATGAAGGAAATAAGAAAAAATGAATAAAATATAAAGTGGTGAGAAAAATGGACACTGGTTTTGTTATCACCGAGGGCAATAAAAAATATATAGCGAGGGTGCCTCTTCACCTAGTGCCCTAAGGCCAACTAGTCTAGGAGTCACTGCTAAGCCTTAGGTGGTGCAAGACGTGGAAAATACACCAAATAAGCAAGCACATGAGTAATCGGTCGGTTAGTACCTCAAGAAGTATTAACGGTCGCATGAAAGTGTGTGAGCAATCTCATCTAAATATTCATTAATTAAAAAGTACTGAGGCTGATGGGCAAGAGTATGATAGCTTGAATTGAATTCTCCGGGTGTAGGGATGTCTTTACACACACGCAGGGTTATATGATCGATGTTTGGAAGAAAGATAGGAATGAAGAATAAAGACGATGTTTTATTGAGGGATGATGTGATTTCTGACATCTTTTCATGACTATTAAGATAGGGCTCATGACAACCGAAAAGCTAGCCTAGTTGGAAACCCTAACTTTCAAGGTTTTTCTTTTACAATTCTTTCTTTAAATATAATATTCATAATCTTCCTTTTATTATTGGATTTTGTGGGCGCAATCCGCTGAAAACCCTCAGGAGACAACACTCCTCCTACCAGGAACACCTAGAGGTTTAAAGGCTTGTTGCACATGCTCAGTGCAATCGTGTTGCCTACGAAAGTGTGCTAGTTAGTTTTTCTCTTTCTTTATTTTCTCCTTCTCTTTTTAATAAAACAGTTCGCTCGAGACGATCGAAAATAAGTTTGGGGGAATTTGATCAGTCGAAAATACCGCATTTTTAACACGGCAATTTCCCTATCTTTTGCACTGATCTAGAAGTGTTCGGCATTCATATTACACATATTAGCAAAATAGTCCTGAAATACCAGATTGCATGTATTATACTCTAAAACCGACATTTATGAAGGAAATTGACTGTTTATCATGGCATCGCATCATCCTTGTATTGCGCACACTTGTTTCGGAGTCTGTGCAGGAAATTGCAGGAACAAAGCCAAAAGAAGCTGATAAAAAATACACCAACTCCAAGTCTTGAGCTCTGGTAGCAATCTAGAGGGACAAACACAATTAAACATATCACAAAAAGGCCCAAATGTCAGTATCAGAGAAGCCCAGAAAACTCAAGCTCCAAAGCTTCAGAGCCGTCGCGGTTCCGCGGCGGGAGCGCGCTTGAGCCGCGGTTCCGCGGCGCTATGATAGCTTCAGACGCCCAGATTTCCTACACGTGTCTCAGCTAACGGCATAAGCTTCCAAAACATTGTAGAAATGCCACGTGGCACATCTAGAAGGCTCAGCTTAACTAACTATTTCTAGAAGGCTATTTTAACAAACTTTTGGAGGGAAATTCAAATCTCCTCAACAAGCTTTTGGAGGGAAATTCAAAATTCAAATCCTAGATCTAGGGTTTTGATGGTCTATAAAAAGGAGCCTAGATCTAAGGTTAGTTGTGGTTCAATTTCTCATCATTCTCTTTTCATCTTCCATCCACAAGTTGAGTGATACGACTTGTGCGAAACCCTAACCCTAATTCCAATCCAAATTCAAGATCCTGAGTACCAAATCAAGCGAGAAGCCTTCAACCTTTTAGGAGCGGAGCCGATCTTCAATTGAGCAAGTGATCCAAGCCGATCCGCGACTCACGGAGACAAGCGAAGCCAAATCGACGATCGAGTTCTTCCTCTTGTAGTTCTTGAGCGATTGTAACGAAATTGTTGATATAAATAAAAGGTGAAATTCTTGAATCTTGCTTTCTTTAAATTCTTGCATCATTATTCGATCTCAATTTGTAATTGTGGTTCTTGTTGTGATGTTTGAGTAAAACTCCGCTCGTAAAGGAGTCGAGACGATCAATAGAATGATGATGTAACAAATCTTAAAACGATTCTTAAGTCCTACGAGTTTTGAAAACCCTAGAAAATTGAAGAATCGATGACCTAGTTTCGTTATGATGCTTTCTTGATTGTGATCACTCGAAATTAGGGATCTACGATCGATTCTTGAATTTACTAGAGGCTAGAATGTGAATGATATCGACGAAGGAACAAGGGATAAATGATGAAACTCTAATTTCACTAGAAATCCCTAATTCTCGTCGATCATCATCGATCTAGTATCAATTCTTCAAAAGATAAGAATACGTCATCTCTAGATTACACCACATCTATGGATCCGATCGATTCCTACGAGCCTCATTTCGATTCTTATTATTTGGTTTGGAAAAATCAACAAACTCTCAATTCTTGATTCTATCTTTTACTTTTATTAAATCTAGATTTTCTAATTCTTGAACTTCAAGTACAAATCATGAATTGTTTGTTTTCTTTTCATTAAATTTTCGATTCAAACAAAACAAAATACGAACGAATCGCACAATCCCTGTGGACGATACGCACTTACTAACGCGCTACATCCGACACTGTTATTGATTGCGGTCAAAATATTCTTGGTTGTGATTTCTTTACTATTTTCATACTACACAATCCGAGATTCTATTCATTTTCTAAAACCGACAACGGAAAATAAGATCAATCATGATACCACAACAGATGGCCCTAGTGCAAGTGGGAGATTGTTAGTTATATGTATGCCCTAGAGGCCATTACTGTACATACGATGTATATTGTAATGGATGCTTGGACATATATAGGGAGGACTTTCTTGCTCGACATGATAGTATGCTATCTGGTTGTTCTTTATCTTAACATGTATTCTGATTGTCTCTATATTACATGTTAATAAAGCCCTTAGGATATGTACTCGACTACTGGGACTATGATGAGATCATACTAGTAGGGCTACAGTAGTCAACGAGTACATCCTATAACTGTTCCTAGTCGAGGGTGTATCGAGACAGGGCATCGACACACCAGAGTAGACTAGCGTATACACATCTTGACCCATATGATGGGCGATGGATGATCCCATATCCATCGGTGTTTGACATCAAAGATGGTGTACGGGTGCTCAGTAGAGACTGGGTACACTGGACGGAATCGCCGAGAACTCCCAGATGGTATTATACCTTACGTCAGATGGCAGTTCTCCGGTGACACTGGTACAGAGTAGTCTGTTGACCCGAGATCGTCATAGAGTCTTGTGTGATTCCCACTGTGCTTTGATTTCCATCATACCACGTCCAAGAGGGCATGCAAAAAGGTGGCTTTTGGGTACAGTCCCGAATCACATGGAGGCAATGAGCGATAGGAGGGGATTTGTCTCTCCCGGTATAGGGAGTTGATGTTGTGCTGTGTTCGATTGGCTATAACCGGAAATCTCTAGCCAGGGTTGCTGAGATTTACTGGTAAGTGTTATCAGTAATTTCTCGAACTGTTATAGACCTCATATTGACACGACTTATCGAGCTACTGGGGTCTGACATTTACCACTCCTAGGCGAGATATGCGACATATCAGACGACGAGACCGAATTGTACGGGAGTGTTACTGTTTGGATTCACAGGAGAATTTACAGGCTTACTTGTTGATCTTCTGAGCGCTCAATACCTGGGTAGCTGTTACGTTTAGCTGACCGCTTGCAGCTTGTGGGTGTTTGATATGATCATCATCTACTGCCGGCGTATTGACGATTCTTTAGAGTTCTACACAGAGGTTTCTTGACTCAGGCAAAATGGAGTAGGAGCACATATGTGATATGTGCGGGACCGAGGATAATACGATATGAGATACCGTATTCTATTCTCGCGATATTTGATATCTGCCGGGTCATCGGATCAAGTGTTGATTCGATGAATCGATACGGATAAATATTAGTCGGTTATATGCGATATAGCTGGATTGTCGGATCAAGTGTTTTCGATAATTTAATGTATAATAATATATATGATATATTAAATTACATTAACTAATATTTGCTCACTAAAAGATTCTTTTTCTCATTCGGGTAATACATTGATATATATGTTAAATGTATTATTTTATTTTGTTACGATAAATATTATATATGTGATATATAATATTGTAACATGATATGATAACTAATGCAACATGTTTAGTGGAGTTTAAACATGATTAGGGTTTGGATTAGGGTTAAGACCTCTAGTTGATTCTAGAAGCTTTTCTTTTGTCATGATAAAGATATTTGTGTTGATTTTTATCTATGACTCATACTTAACCCAACCCAAACCCTAGCCCTTGGTTAATTCTCTACAATGGTTTAGTCAACCAAGGTTGCATTATTCATCATATTAATCCTTTCATTATTCATCACAAATGGAATGGATCACTATTCTTCTTCTTCCTCCTCCTTTTGCAAAACTTTCTTGCATTTTATTTGTGATGAAAAATATGTGAGAAAATGAAAACAAAAGAGAGCAAAAATCCTACTTCATCATCCTCATCTATCCTTGTCATTTAGATGAGAGTGTTCACTTCATATTATGAGTGTTAGCTTGTGTTAACGAAACTTCAAGGTAGATCAACTTTGTATCGAAGATCGGAAGCAAGACTGCATCTTTCTCTTCGTGGAACTTCTCGAGAGTCCGGAATACGATGATCGCAGCGAAGGGACCTCAACATGGAGCTTAAGAAGTGAAGGACCGGATCTACAAAGGTTGTAATCCCTCTCACTTAGCGTTAAAGAGTTTAACATGCTTGTTTTTGTAGGGTTCCTAGGCACACTAGGGAGGTCCCACAAGGCATCAACCATGCCAATTTCAAAAAATTCCGGTGCCGAGAAACCCTAATATAGATCGTTAACTAGAGAATAGGCGAAACTACAAGTAGTAAACAACTTTACTGCTAAAAGGGAAGTGACTACAACATTTGTAGATCTGGTCCTCCACTTCCTTAGCTCCGTGAAGATGTCCCCTCGCTGCGATCATCGGATCCCGGACTCTAGCGTCGGCTTCATCGGAGAAATGGGCGGGCTAGGTCGTCGACTTCGATGCCGAAGATGATCTACGTCGAGGCAACTCAAGATCAAGCTCCAACTTCACCAAGTCATGAAACTTGTGAAGAAAACACCCTATACTACATGGCAAGTGGTAGAGGATGAAGAATTGGAAAGTGGGTTCACTTTGGATTTGGATTTCTCACTTGAAATCATCACTTGGAAATTTTTAGCAAGCTTTCTTCAACTCATGAAGAAGATGAAGAAAAAAATGAATAATCATTTTAAATATAAATCCAAGTGAATACTTATCATGTTGCAACCATGGGTGAAGTTTACTCATGTAGAGAATAAACTAGGGTTAGGTATAATGGTTAGGTTAAGGAAAGAAATAAAATGGTCATGACTTTTCAAAGCTTCATGAAGCTTCAAGTAAATACCAAAAAAAGCCACCATTTTCTTTCTTGCCCAAAAAGATAAATGCATAAAGAAAATAAATAAAAACAAATGAAAATCCAACCATTAACCAAATGATGGTATAAAGCAAACATACACCCAAGTTTGCATGTATCATCAAACATGATACAATCAAGTGCACAAAAATATATCACATATACAATGTGCACATCAAGTGAGAAAAAATAATCTTAAGTGAACCAATACTAGTTAATGTAATGTAATATATCAAATATATAATTATACATTAAATCATTAAATCAACACTTGATTTAACGATCCGGTCATATCGCATATGACCGACTAATATCTAATGTATCGACTTATCGAATCAATCCTTGATTCGATAACTAGGTTACATCACATACAACCAATCGATACATTCATCGCGAGAATAGAATACAGTATCATATACACGCATTATTCTCGGTCCTACACATATCTCATATGCGCTCCTATTTCGTTTCGCTTGAGCCAGGAAACCTCTGTGTAGGACTTTAAAGACTCGTCAATACGCCGGCAGCAGGTGATGATCATATCAAACACCCACCAGCCACAAGCGGTCTGCAAAACGTAACGGCCACCCGGGTATTGAGCGATCAGAAGACCGACGAGCAAGACCGCTCACACTCCTGTGAATCCAACCAGTAACACTTACCGTACAGTCCGGTCTGTTCGTCTGATATGTCGCATATCTTGCCTAGGGGTGGTAAATGTCAGACCCCAGTAGCTCGATAAGTCATGTCGATATGAGGTCTATAACAGTTCAAGAAACTACTGGTAACACTTACCAGTAAATCTCAGCAACCCTGGCCAGGGATTTCCGGTTATAGCCAATCGAACACAGCGCAACATCAACTCCCTATACCGGGAGAGACGAATCCCCTCCTATCGCTCATTGCCTCCATGTGATTCGGGACTGTACCCAAAAAACCACCGTTTTGCACGCCCTCTTGGACGTGGTAAGGTGGAAATCAAAGCACAGTGGGTATCACATAAGACTCTATGACGATCTCGGGTCTACAGACTAACCTGTACCAGTGTCACCAGAGAACTGCCATCTGACGTAAGGTATAATACCATCTGGGAGTTCTCGGCGAGTCCGTCTAGTGTACCCAGTCTCCACTGAGTACCCGTATATCATCTCTGATGTCAAACACCAATGGATATGAGATCATCCATCGCCCATCTGTATGGGTCGAGAAGGTATACGCTAGTCTACTCTGGTATATCGATGCCCCGTCTCGATACACCCACGACTTGGGACCTTGAAGGATGTACTTATGGACTACCATGTCCCCACTAGAATGATCTGCATCATAATCCAGGTAGTCAAGTACACATCCTAAGGGCTTTACCAACATGTAACAGAGAGACAATCAGTGTACACGTTAAGGTAAAGAGCAACCAGATAGCATACTATCATGTCGAGCAAGAAAGTCCTCCCTATATATGTGCAAGCATCCACTACAATATACATCCTATGTATAGTAATGGCCTCTAGGGCATACATATAACTAACAATCTCCCACTTGCACTAGGGCCATCTGTAGCAGTGGTTGCAGTATCTCATACTGAACCATCCCATAAAAGTCTCTCTCTGGGAAAAGGTCTTTGTGAGTGGATCCGCCATGTTGTCCTCTGAGTCTACTCTCCTAACCTCGATCCCTTGGAGATCAACCATCTCCATGATCAGGTGATACTACCTTAGAATATGTCTGGATCACTGACGGGACGGGCGTTCCTTGGCATAAGCCACAACTCCATTATCACATAATGGGAGGAACTAAGTTCATCTCATGAATAAATATACATCCAGACTGCCTCTTTGGTAGCATCTTAAGTAGCGATGTATCCAGCCTTTATCTTCTAGTTTGCCACGGTATCTAGCTTGGAACTCTTCCAACATACCGTCCCTTTACTGAGGGTAAAGACAATGCCTGTGACTGACATTCAGTCGTCCTTATCGCCTTAGAACCTTTCCAGTGATTCTCCCCAGGATCAATTGATACTATCTTACTACAACTAGTAAGTATCCTAACATCCAATTAGATCTATCTCATAGATCCAAAACCCAGGATTTAGGAGGTATCACTTTGATCCTATATGGAGAATCATTGTGATAAGCGGAGATTGATTGAGCGTAGCATAGGAAACTCCTTCCCTAACAAGAGTATGTCATCCACGTACTCTACGAGGATCGTCACCATACTCCCTACTACCTTTTTGTTTATACAAGGTTCATCTACCATTTTGATGATGTCAAACTCTTTGACTAATCCATCAAAACAGATGTTCCAACTCCGCGATGCCTGCTTTAATCTGTAAAGCAACTTGCACACGTTTCCGCTGCTCCCACTGTTTACGAAGCCCTCTGGCTGTGTTCTTATAGACGTTCTCTTCCAAATCATCATTTAGAGAAGCAGTCATGACACCCAACCAACAGATGTCGTAGTCATGGTATGTAGCCGTGGCAAGTAGGATCTGGATGGACTTAAGCCTAGCTACTTAGAAAAGATTTCATCATAATCCATACCTGGTCAATGATGCAAACCTTTAACAAGTCTAGCTTTGAAAGTCTCAACTTTTCCATCTACACCAAGTAATCTTCTCAAGATATACTTGCTCCTGATGGGGATTTAACCCTTCAGATATAGCAACCAAAGTCCATACTTTGTTGGTGTATTTGGATTCCATCTCAGATCGATAAACATCCAGCCATTCTTACAGAGTCCCACTCCTGATGGCCAGTTCGAAACTAGTTGGGTCATCATCTCATGATGCAACCCTCGCTCCCACTGTCATAGAGAAACCAAAGTATCTCTCAGGTGGGTGAGGAACCCTAATAGATCGGCGGAGAGGCTGAGGTTTGTTGGTTACTATTGAATCCTTCGGTTCTACCAAATCATTTGCTGCAGTTTGTATAGCTGGAACATTTCCAGTTCTACATAACAGACCTTGCCTCGAGCTTGTCCGGATTTTGCTTTTAGACATAGGCCGGACAACCCAAAATCTTAACTAACTTAAGATATGGGCTCTTCCCTTTCCATATCACATATTTAGTGGTAGGCAACTGTTTTGATCGAAACCCTATTCAATAGGTATGCAACTTCATAAGTGCATAACTCCCAAAAGGAAATAGGAAACTCAGTAGTACTCATCATAGAGCACACCATATCATATAGGGTGTGATTGCTCCGCCCCGATATATCGACATGCTGTGGTGTATACGGAGGAGTAATGCTGAGAGAGAATCTCATTCTCCTTTAGAATAGTCCAGGAATTCCATGCACAAGTATTCTCCTCCCTGATCTCATCATAGAACATAATACTTCTACCCGTATTGGTTCTCTACTTCTAACTTATATTCTGTGAATATCTCAAAAGGTTCGGACGTATGTTTCAACAGGAACATATGACTGAATCTTGAGAGTTTATCAGAGAATGTAATGAAATACAAAGAACCGGTCTTAGCATGTGTAGACAGGGGACTTACATACATCAACATGTATCATCCCAAGAGTTCACTAACTCTTTCTCTGTTTCCAGTAAATAGAGCTATGGTCATCTTATCTCTGTGACATGACTGGCAAGTTTCACAAGATGTAAATTCAAACTGTTTTAAATATGCATCTACAATGTAACTTCAGCTAGTCGGGTCGCATTGATATGACCCAGTCTACAATACCTCAAGAAGGATTTGTTCATTTCTGAACTCTTCCTCTTGTGTGTGTTCTGTATATTAGGAACTGTAGTTTGATTTAGAACATTAATGCTTTTAGATAACGTGCCTGAAACGATCAACTTTTGATATAGGAAATTTTCAAAACATTATCCAACAATACAAAATTTTATCATTTCTTTACTGATAAAGAGACTGATATGATTTTGTATATCAGGTTCGGTATCTAATAACATTTGTTCAGAATCAATGTATTCGTAATACAGGGTGACAGTGACCAACAGACTTGGCTGCAACACTTGCCCCGTTTTCTGTCTCATGAAACTTATCACCCGTTCTCAGTTCTCTACCTTTCTGTAGCCCATGTAACAGATTACATATGCGGGATCCTGATTCGGTATCACATACTCAGGACGTAAAGGATACTGAGAAACAGTTCTATGTAACGAACATACCCGAAGAAGATGCATCATCATGCACTTTCTTCGTTTGGGCGGCAACGGAATCCTGGTAATCCCCAATTTCCTGCTCTGTCTTATAACAATTATAAGTTGGAGCGGGACCAATGTTCCCCAGCTCAGTATAACAAGCGGGTTCGGTCAATACATCCGTATTATTATCTTGATTAAGGTGTGACATGGTCGCTACCTGGAGAGAGAGAAGAAAACACTCTGCGTGCGCTCTTGCAAGATCAGATTGGTTATTATTTTATCTAATCAGGATGGCTCCCACTGTTTTTATCAAATCTTCCTTCAAACCCTAAAAGGAAAGACTAGCCGGGATTAATTACACACTACAAGTTCGCCAATCTTTCAGCCAGGCCAGTATCGGTACTTTGAGGGAGGTTCCCCGTGCTTTCGCACGGACCTAATTAAAGTAAACCTCATTTTCCCAGAGGCGTAACCCCGTTGACACCTTTCTAGACACCTACTTGATCGGCTAATTGTAATGTGTAAAACTCTCCCAGGAATAACTCTTACTCGCAGCGGGTATCGGGATCCAACTATCTCATAGAAGATATGCAATCTCATTGCAAATTTCAACACTTGAAATTCCCGATAATATTTTGCCCCTAGCCTCCCATGACCTTGATAAAGGCCAACAAACCATAGGATGGTAGTCAAGTTCAACCCGTCATTTCCTGATTGAATTAAACCCACCCGCACGACCCTTGACAAAGGACAACAAGGTCGCACGACTACCCTAACCCAATCTGCATCATATGCATAAGCAGATAAGCACCAATCAGCTACCGCACACTACGCCTTGACAAAGGCCAACAAACGTAACACGAATACTAACTAGTACTTATCTGAAATGACGGAGGGCTACGACAGGTTTTTCTGAAAACCTATTGCGTAATGAACTTGATATCGGTGTAGAATCAAATGATTTTAAAATGGAGTGTTTTTGAGACTTTTCTAGTTTTGCTAAAGAGGTCACTCCCGGTGAGGGGATCGTCGGCCCTTTCCTCGTCGAATGAGGTGCGGGATATATCATATATATCACAGTGCAAAGCAGAAACTATAGAAGCAATCAAAAGACAAACCGAGTGTGTAGCATCTGCCAGTTATTGCTAAAGGGGTCCCTCCCGGTGAAGGGATCTCGGCCCTTTCCTCATCGAATAAGGTGCTGGATGTTCTGCAAGGAACACCGCGATGCAAAGCAATAACTGTAACTACCTGTTTTTGAAAATTCGATTCCACAACATCTTAGGTTTCTTTTCTTTCATTAATCATATTAATGAAGTCCCATCATTTAAGTTACCTAAACATCACAGATAAATACGACGTACACTTATACCATCCGCACTGGCCTCGATATCCCCTCGTGCACCGTTAGGTTAGGTAACTAACGACAGAGCGGGGCAGGGCTAGCGCGGGTGTAAAACATAAGTAACGTCTATATAATATATCATATATACTATATACAGTATTTATCACAGAACATCAAATGATCACATCACAGATATCGCAGCAGAAGAAACATATATGAAATATTGGATATACTAGGACGTCCGTGTTTTCAATACGAGCCAGTATAAAACACGGATTCCACGGTCGCGATGAATAGCCAAACCCACACCCCTAGACCCCTATGAGAGCGGCGAGCAACCCTACCAATTCTAGAGTTAGGAGACCCGGACTCGACTCCTCGAGTTGGTCTCCCACTGGACTCCAGAACCCGGTTACTTGTGCTCTCCTCTTTGGGTCTATCCTAGTGCGGAAAAGTAAATAATATACATCAACGGTGACAACTTCCGCAACCTGGAAGTGCCCCAATAAAAGAATATTACATACGAGTTTTTACATGAATGAAAATGAAAAACACTCATCTCACATAAAAAAAACCCCGGCTATTCAAACATGACGATCCAATATAACATATCCAGCAACACATAACATCACATGTCATCAACGTAAGTAAACATGCGTATCCCAATTGTCGTTGACATATAGCAACAAAACCGGCGATATCACATATTACACTTACGGTCACAGAAAAGAAAGGGTAAAACTACAACAGTTGGAATCCGCAACCTCTTTAGACATCGCATGCCTAATCAAATGAATTACTTAGACATCGCATGCCTAACAATTATAAACCCCGTATTTTAGTCTCTATATCGAAAACACTTTTCAATATCAAGTCGGGCAATTCAACAAGATTCCCGACATCCTGATCGAACGCTCGTCGCAAACTTCAGTAGACGGCCGCACCCCCGATGCCGTCGACGAAGTGCCCTAAGGCGGAACACCGCTACCGCGAGCACCCGAACGGATGCTTTCGGCGACGGGGTTCTCCTACAGTCACTTGGTCGGGGCTATGGGGTGTAGCTGTTTATTAAGTTTATCCAGCGAGTATCCGCGTACGCTACGTAATTGCGATGGATTTTTGATCGCATCAAAATTCCGTGGCAACCAATCAAGTGAGACTAAAGTGCTATGTTTATAACATTCATATTAGTTATCTCATAACTACTTGTGAATTCCAATTATTGTATCACATTCCAGATAAATAGAAAATGTTAAACTTTCCGATCGAATATTCAAACACCCAAGTTTTCCCGAAACAGCTCAACACATGAAATAAGTTTAAAAACATCCAGTTCATGCCTCAGTACGAACGGTCCAACCGTAGAAGGGTCAAGCCAACGCCTCACATGTGGCACGCCGTGCTGCCCCAAACCCGAAGGTTCAAAGGGCAGTTCAAGACGGTCACATAATCGAGTTAAGGTTTGTTGTCTTCTAGAAGGTCCATCGCGTTACTTGCACTACTTAGAACGTTTTTAAACCACGTAAAAATCCAACACTTGGAAATTTCCCGGCAGGGGAAAAGTTGGGTATTTATATCCGGTTGAACCTTTTAACATATTCACAATTTATCCGGAAAAACACAGACAAAGTTAAAGATTCCGATCGAATCGTCGAGTCCCCAATACACCCTAGATTACTCAACTCTTGAGTGCAAATTAAAAATTCCCAGAAAACTCAGGATTAAAATTAAAACATTACTGTGCAAACAGTTCTGAAGGAAGCGACCATACGGCCGCGGAATCGCCGCACGAGGCATGCTCGTGCCGCGGTTCCGCGGCTCTTTGATTGATTTAGGGGTCCCGTTTTGTACAGTAATTCTTAGAAAACCCTGCTTATTTTTCTGCATATTTTTAATTTGGAAAAATCTACTGTTTACAAAAAATGTACAGAGAGGGGTTGCAATTAGGGTTTCGGGGTTCGATCGGGTTTCTAACTTCGTCTACACTTCGCCTAAGGCTCTAGCTAGGCTCTGATACCACTGTAGGGTTCCTAGGCACACTAAGGAGGTCCCACAAGGCATCAACCATGCCAATTTCAAAAAATTCCGGTGCCGAGAAACCCTAATATAAATCGTTAACTAGAGAATAGGCGAAACTACAAGTAGTAAACAACTTTACTGCTAAAAGGGAAGTGAATACAACCTTTGTAGATCCGGTCCTCCACTTCCTTAGCTCCATGAAGATGTCCCCTCGCTGCGATCATCGGATCCCGGACTCTAGCGTCGGCTTCATCGGAGAAATGGGCAGGCTAGGTCGTCGACTTCGATGCCGAAGATGATCTACGTCGAGGCAACTCAAGATCAAGCTCCAACTTCACCAAGTCATGAAACTTGTGAAGAAAACACCCTATACTACATGGCAAGTGGTAGAGGATGAAGAAATAGGAAGTGGGTTCACTTTGGATTTGGATTTCTCACTTGAAATCATCACATGGAAATTTTTAGCAAGCTATCTTCAACTCATGAAGAAGATGAAGAAAAAAATGAATAATCATTTTAAATAAAAATCCAAGTGAATACTTATCATGTTGCAACCATGGGTGAAGTTTACTCATGTAGAGAATAAACTAGGGTTAGGTATAATGGTTAGGTTAAGGAAAGAAACAAAATGGTCATGACTTTTCAAAGCTTCATGAAGCTTCAAGTAAATACCAAAATAAGCCACCATTTTCTTTCTTGCCCAAAAAGATAAATGCATAAAGAAAATAAATAAAAACAAATGAAAACCCAACCATTAACCTAATGATGGTATAAAGCAAACATACACCCAAGTTTGCATGTATCATCAAACATGATACAATCAAGTGCACAAAAATATATCACATATACAATGTGCACATCAAGTGAGAAAAAATAATCTTAAGTGAACCAATACTAGTTAATGTAAAGTAATATATCAAATATATAATTATACATTAAATCATTAAATCAACACTTGATTTAACGATCCGGTCATATCGTATATGACCGACTAATATCCAATGTATCGACTTATCGAATCAATCCTTGATTCGATAACTAGGTTATATCACATACAACCAATCGATACATTCATCGCGAGAATAGAATACGGTATCACATACACGCATTATTCTCGGTCTCGCACATATCTCATATGCGCTCCTATTTCGTTTCTCCTGAGCCAGGAAACCTCTGTGTAGGACTCTGAAGACTCGTCAATACGCCGGAAGCAGGTGATGATCATATCAAACACCCACAAGCCCCAAGCAGTCTGCTAAACGTAACGGCCACCCGGGTATTGAGCGATCAGAAGATCGACGAGCAAGCCCGCTCACACTCCTGTGAATCCAACCAGTAACACTTACCGTATAGTCCGGTCTGTTCGTATGATATGTCGCATATCTTGCCTAGGGGTGGTAAATGTCAGACCCCAGTAGCTTGATAAGTCATGTCGATATGAGGTCTATAACAGTTCGATAAACTACTAGTAACACTTACCAGTAAATCTCAGCAACCCTGGCTGGGGATTTCCGGTTATAGCCAATCGAACACAGCGCAACATCAACTCCCTATACCGGGAGAGACGAATCCTCTCCTATCGCTCATTGCCTTCATGTGATTTGGGACTGTACCCAAAAAACAACCATTTTGCACTCCTAATTGGACGTGGTAAGGTGGAAATCAAAGCACAGTGGGAATCACATAAGACTCTATGACGATCTCGGGTCTACAGACTAATCTGTACCAGTGTCACCAGAGAACTGCCATCTGACGTAAGGTATAATACCATCTGGGAGTTCTCGGCGAGTCCGTCCAGTGTACCCAGTCTCCACTGAGCACCCGTATATCATCTCTGATGTCAAACACCAATGGATATGGGATCATCCATCGCCCATCTGTATGGGTCGAGAAGGTATACGCTAGTCTACTCTGGTATATCGATGCCCCGTCTCGATACACCCACGACTAGGGACCTTGAAGGATGTACTTATGGACTACCATGTCCCCACTAGTATGATCTGCATCATAATCCAGGTAGTCAAGTACACATCCTAAGGGCTTTACCAACATGTAACAGAGAGACAATCAGTGTACACGTTAAGGTAAAGAGCAACCAGATAGCATACTATCGTGTCGAGCAAGAAAGTCCTCCCTATATATGTCCAAGCATCCACTACAATATACATCCTATGTATAGTAATGGCCTCTAGGGCATACATATAACAAACAGTTTTCGCCTAATCTCTAGTTTAAAGATCTTGTATCGGGTTGTTCGGCACGGATAATTTTTTAATCGGGCATGGTTGATGCCTCGTAGAACCTTGTGGCAGTGCATAGCAACCCTACAGTTTTAGCACATAACCCTCTAAAAAAACAACATAGGTCGTTGATTACTAGACCAACCGATTTGGGGAGAGAATTCCTAAGGGCTAATGGAAGAAGGTTCTCCAGGATAACATGGTGATCATGACTTTTCAGCCCATCAATCTTGCCTTTCACAATTTTTATTTTCTTGCTGAATGATCCTGAGAAACCTGTAGAAACTTTCAAATCATGCAACATCCACAGGAATCTTTTCTTCTCCGGTTGTGACATATGATAAGCGGCATTGGGTAGTACAAACTTGCCTGGTTTACCCGCTACCGGTCTAGGGTGCAATTCACTTCTTATTCCCTACTCCTGTAGATCCATCCGAGCATTCAGATTGTCTTTCGATTTCCCGTCTTTACAAAGAAGCAAGTTGAGTATGTGCTCTGATACTCCCTTCTCTATATGCATGACGTCCAGACAATGACGCACTAAATTTGTTGACCAATATGGAAGCTCGAAGAAAATGCTTAACTTGTTCCAAAATGGTGGTTTGACCTGTTTTGTCAGATCCATCCCGAAAGTCACATTATTGTAACCATCCCACTGAGCAGTCACATCCTCTCCGGACAATGGGGCTGGAGGTCTAAGAAGCTCCTGATGACCATCAAAGTGAACAGTGTCTAACCTGTAGGGGTGGTCTAGAGGTAAGAAACGTCGATGGCCGTAATAACAAACATTCCTGCTAAAATTCAAGAATTTCGATGTTGTGTGTTGATGGCAATGAGGACATGTTTTGTGACCATGTACGGACCAACCTGATAGCATTCCATACGCAGGAAAGTCATTAATTGTCCATATTAAAGCCGCACACAGTATAAAGGTTGTATTTGTGTTTGCATCGTAAGTCTCTAAACCATCAATGAACAAAGTTTTTAACTCCTCAATCAAAGGTCAGAGATAGACGTCGATATTGTTTCCCGGTGAGTTTGGTCCGTCGATAAGAAGAGGAATCATAAAGTTTGATTGGTCCATAGCCAACCAAGGTGACAGATTATAAATTATCATTACAACGGGTCATGTGCTGTGACTTCCAGCCATATAGTTGAATGGGCAGAAGCCATCACTAGCCAGTCCGAGCCGGACATTGCGAGGATCGCTACTGAATATTGCGTGCCTCCTATCGAAATCCTTCCATGCCGGTGAATCTCTTGGATGGCTCATTTTTCCATCTTCACTTGGAGGTGCACGGTGATGCCAAATCATTGCCTCGGCTGTTTTCTTGCACTTGAATAGCCTTTGTAGCCTCTGTGTTATGGGTAAGTATCGTGCTATCTTGACAGGTATATCAGGCTTCTTATCAGAATCTTTCGGCTTATACCTGGCCTCTCCGCATGTTGGACACTCTTTCAAATATGAATTCTCTTTCCGGTACAACACGCAATTTTAGGGACATGCTTGAATCTTCTTGCACTTCAGACCCAAATAAGACATCATCTTCTGGGCTCCGTACCAGCTGTCGGGCACGTTATTTCCCGGGGGCATATAATCTTTCAAGAATGAAATAAGCATTGTGAATGACTTGTTGCTCCATCCATTTAGGCACTTAATCTGAAAAAGTTGGACGAACCATGAGAGAGTGGAATACTTTGCATTCTCATAAATTGGTTTTCTAGCATCATTCATGAAATTTTCATATTTATCCGCACGCGGTCCTTGACCGGAAGGAATGTCATCTTCGGTACGAATAGATTCACCTAGGGCAGCCTCTACCATATCCTCCATTTCTTCTGATGGAAATAAATTACCGTCTTCTTCTTCTGCCGCATTACCGTCTTCTCCTTCTTCTCCTGCCGCATTATCGTGTTCTCCTTCTTCTTCTGCCGCATTACTGCGTTCTTCTCCTTCCCCGTGATATTTCCATGTTGTATAAAGTCTAGTAAAACCATATTTTACGATATGAAGCTCTGCCAATTCTACCTTCTGCCAGTACTTATTGTCACATCTATCGCACGGGCAGAGAATCTTCTCTATCACGATCTTATTATGTGCGCGTGCAAATTCAATAAAAGCAGCAACTCCTGCGACAAACTTAGGTTGCATACGTTGTTGCCAATCCACATACATCCAGTCCTTAACTCTGACGTACTCATAGGCCATGTTAGACTGTATAACATATAAATTGTAGGTTATGGTGACTATATTGAGAAATCTAAGAACGGGATAGTTACTGACAAAGGAGAAAATCCGTGTATATGCTTTGTGTGTGCGTTTGTCGTTGAAAAGAATAAATTATCGAACGTATGTTAACCGATAGACGGGAACTAAGTGGCGCTTTTAGTGTCATATATGAGTATCGATGAGAATATGAAAGTTTCATATTATCATCGAGTATCATATATTGGTTTTAACTTAAACATCTTGAATCACTCTCTAATGATGCGTTTGTTATTATTCTTGTTGTAAGTGTGTGTTTCGGCTGTCGGGGGTAAGGCTTCTATCCCATTATGAATGTATAGAGCAAACACCCATTCGCTTGTGCTTTCAACCGTTTCGAGTAAATTTTGGCAGCACCTCCCCGCTGTTCTCCGAGCACACTGTAATAGAATAGATAATCATTTCAAAGCTATGAAACAATGTTGAAATGAACATCTAATCTACCTTTGTACACGGAGAACCAGCGGAAAGGTACCGATGAAATATCGACGAAATATCTCGAAACGGATGAAAACACAAGTGAATGAAGGTGTTTGCTTTATACATTCCTAACTTGTCCGCACGGGAAAAATCTATCGGTTATCATACGATCGAATCTTCTCGTCACATAGACTATACGACGGTTGCTAGTATCGAGCTATACCGTCCGATATTTAACAACCTTCGTATAGTTCTATGTCACGACAAACATCAAACGTATGTTAACCGATAGACGGGAACTAAGTGGCGCTTTTAGTTTCATATATGAGTATTGATGAGAATATGAAAGTTTCATATTATCATCGAGTGTCATATATTGGTTTTAACTTGAACATCTTGAATCACTCTCTAATGATGCGTTTGTTGTGTATTCTAGTTGTATGTGTGTGTTTCTACTGTCAGGGTAAGGCTTCTTTCCCATTAAGAATGTATAGAGCGAACACCCATTCGCTTGTGCTTTCAACCGTTTCGAGTAAATTTCGGCAGCACCTCCCCGCTGTTCTCCGAGTACATTGTAATAGAATAGATAATCATTTTAAAGTTGTGAAACAACGTTGAAATGAACATCTAATCTATCTTTGTACACGGAGAACCAGCGGAAAGGTACCGACGAAATATCTCGAAACGGATGAAAACACAAGTGAATGAAGGTGTTTGCTTTATACATTCCTAACTTGTCCACACGGGACAAATCTATCGATTATCGTACGATTGAATCTTCTCGTCACATAGACTATACGATGGTTGTTAGTATCGAGCTATACCGTCCGATATTTAACAACCTTCATATAGTTCTATGTAACGACGAACATCGAACATATGTTAACCGATAGACGGGGACTAAGTGGCGATTTTAGTTTCATATATGAGTATCGATGAGAATATGAAAGTTTTATATTATCATCGAATATCATATATTGGTTTTAACTTGAACATCTTGAATCACTCTCTAATGATGCGTTTGTTGTGTATTCTTGTTGTATGTGTGTGTTTCGGCTGTCGGGGTAAGGCTTCTATCGGTTATCATACGATTGAATCTTCTCGTCACATAGACTATACAAAGTATTTAAATAAAATATAAAGTAACCGATATAACATGATTTTAAACTTATGAAACAATACTTGCTTAGTTACTTGCATGTTGGAACTTGAGAATAAGATATATAAAGAATTGAGCATTAAAGAACTAAGATGCATTAGACTTGAGATTGAGATACATACCTTCAACATAGAAAAGAAATCAATAAACAAGATGAATATAATATAAATTCATGTTGAAAGAATATATATCCTCCTTTCAAATGCAATTAAGTCTCGATGATGTTGAAGATGTTACCAGAAAAACAAAAATTAGGAGACAGAATCAAGTCTCGATGCTAAAAAGAACAAGTTTAAGGGTCAACAGAGCCCCAAAATTTTTTTTTTGAGGATTGTTGATTGATGAATACTTGTTTTTGGAATGTGAGAGGAATCGCTATGATATAGAAAAACAGAGAAGTTCAAATTTTCTGTATTATGGAGCCTATGGTGGACTTCTCAAAAGCAAAATATATTGCTCAATTTACAGGCTTTGCACAAATATGGGGGAATTTATCTAATAAGATTTGGATTTTTGTTGAATCTACTGTTCAGGCCGATATTTTGAAATCTTCAGATCAATGCCTTGCAATGAAAATTGTTCACAATAATACGTTTTGATGGAAAATTTTATATAACTGCTTGGGACATTATTCTTTTGATTGTCATGATCATAGATGATGGCATGAACTTAATTAACTTTAATTTTTTTTAATTGTGCATGTGAACCATAGATCATGTTTTTGATCCTAATTAAATCCCTTTAATGCACTTTATGCTCAATACCACCTTTTGACCCCCTGATTTACCTGTAAACTATACATTATTATTACATGTGAGGAATAAATCTTGGCTGCAAACATCACTAGATACCAAGGAGAAAATATACAAGATGTCATTCTTCACACACCTAAGCACTTAATATATATAATATTTTAATATTAGCGTGGATGATTATTTATCTTGGAATTCATATTTTTTAAATATATGTGATGAATATAGATATAAGGAAAACCAATCGCTCCGTTTGCGCTTATCAATTAACTGTGTATTCAGGTTTAGGAATCATCTAAGCACGTAAGCTGTATGTCTTATGTTCCATTGAAAAAGCATTAGATGCTAAACTTGAAGTAGTATATATGCTAATGAGGACTTTCCAACAAGAAATGGACATGATATTTACTCATTACTCAAATTTGCATCTCTTGCTCATCACCGACCAAATCTTAGCCCCAAGCATCTGATCACTCTTCACTGTATATCTTTTCCTCTCTTTTCGCCAATATTATACCAAATAATTCCTAAGTCCATACAAGTGTATCATTAACATAAAAAATTGAACTCATCGACATTAGTGCATGATCAAATCACAAGTATATTGTAAAGTTGTTACAGTGACACGTATTACCCTAGTATGAAAGTTTCGTTAATAGTGTGATCTTTCCATTATCAGGACTTATTTGATCAGATATTGAGTTGTTTTGCTCAACTTCTACTAGCTTATCTACATCATAACAATATAAAGTTTATCACATCAAGTTCTTTTGTTGTTGTTTTTTTTCCAAATCACATCTAGTTAGCATATGGAAAAATATTGGTCATCTTGTATATTAGGCTGAGATACTGAGAACAGCACCCTAAAAAAAATCCTTTAAAAATTAAGGCACTACCCCCAGCCCCAGCCCCAGCCCCAGCCGAACCCCAACCCTAACCCTAACCCTAACCCCAACCGCAACCCCAGCAGAACCCCAATCCCAACCGCAACCCCAGCACCAGCCCCAAACGCAACCCCAACCCTAACCCTAACGCTAACCCCAACCGATGCCTAACCCTAACCCTCATTGGTACCCAAACCCTGAACCCTAACCCTAAAATAATCAAAAATTTCTTTAATTGAAGATTTAATTACTAACCTGTGCGCGAGGTAGAGGAGACAATCGATGCAAACGGTGACGAGGAAGAACGGTGACGAGATCGGGAACGAGATCGGCGACGAAATAAAGAGAACGGCGACGAGATCGGCGACGTGGCGACGAGATTTGGGGATTTGGGTTTCGCGCGCTCGAGAGAGGAGATAATCAGCGTAGGGAAATTATGTGCCTTTTTTATTAAATCCATATTTAGATGCCCTTACGGATTAGTCCGTAGGTCCTTGGTTTGCGGCTCTGTAGGGGCAAACAACAAATTACGATTTAATATTTTTAAATTAAACATCTGGAACTATAGGGGCAACCATCTGGCCCTACGGACTAACCCGTAGGGCCAAAATAAATCTGCCCCTACGGATTTCATTATCCGTAGGGGCAACCCCCTATTTTAGTAGTGATAGTGACCCTAGTTTCAGTTTGTGGTGTTGTCGCGGCGCGTTTCGTACACCAAGTGTGCGCGCGTCGAGTTAATGCGTGTGGTTGACTTGTATTGGTTGTGTCCGCGACTAATTTTATATTTATTCTCTTATTTCCTTGTGTACATTTCTAGGATGGGGTGCAGAGGCATTGGATATGGCGCGGAAAGGACAGAGCTGAAAATCAAAGCAGTTTAGTCGAGGCGTCCAGATGAGTAGATATATATCTACAGGGGATGTCGGGTGGATAGCGTATAGCAACCCCGCAGTTTCATAGTGTAATATACGAATACGTTATTATATATAAATAGGTGTATTGTGATACGTGGATGATTATCAGGATGGGCTTTAGTAGTTCGCGGGTTAAATTTAGTGTAATGGTAAGATAGTAACTTAGTTTAGTTCTTAGTCGCGAAACCCTAGAGTAAGGATTGGCACACACGCACACACAAACGCATACATTTGACTTTTTGTGCGTATATAGGGATATATATATATATATACACACACATATACATATATGTATGTGAGTACGTATATATATATATGTATGTATGTATACATATACATGGATGATGGGGATAGTATATGATACTTAGAGATGAGTCGATGTGATTGGGCATGATACCATGAGATCGGTGATGTGATTTTGGTCGTGTGATGAGACACGACAGGATATTATAGGGAATCGTTGGGCGATGTGTTTTCATACACACATGGATATATATATATATATATATATATGTTGATAGTATCGGAATGTACTAGACTTTAGATCAGTACCCCTAATTCAGAATATGATGATAAGGATACTAGATAAATTATGAGTTATATGTGACATTGACCCATACCCCGATTTGAGATGTCGTACGATGGATTTTACCGTACGATGTATAAATATGATGATTGATCCGCACTAGCGACTCGAGAATGTCGTATTATATATTTTATCATACGTGACGCTATTGAGGCGTGATCACCGACTACTAGATATATATATCGATCCAGACTTAGGTGGATTTCCTTACCCTTTTGATTAGTCTCTCAGTTTAGTCCTGTAGTTTATCAGGTAGATGTTAGATTGGGCACGAGTCATACTTATTTTCAAAACTGACGAATCGTGGGTATTTTAAAGACATGCCCTATTTTCTAAAAACCACGATTCATTCTATTTCAAATGCCAAAATTGTATGACTCGTATTTAGAAATGTTTATTCTTACATGTTGCGTTTACTATTCAATTTCCATGTATTCTTGCTGTTCGCATCGCATCGTATGCTTAAATGTGTTTTCACTAGTTATTATGAACCCATGCTGTCAGGACAACAGCCATTACCGATGATGCGTATGCTCCACATACACTTACTTGCTGGCTCACACACATCATCGTCGGTAATTGCCATGTCACATACACTTTAGAGAATATTATTTCATTGACATAAATTGCTAGCTGATAGTTCTAATATATCATTACTGTGCTGGTTTAGATATTGTATTCTGTATTTAGATACCCATGCATATATAAATTCAATTGTCATGCAATATTATGGGGCTTATTGCCAGTATTCACTGTTTATTGACATCGTGATTTTGAGATTTCGGATTTCCATAAGATTTCTGGATTTGGAGAAACCGCAAAGATTTTATAAACTTATTATCATTTTAAAGATGGAAAATTGCAGTTTTCTTATGATATGATTTGAGAGGTGTCCACCATGAGTTTTCTCGGCTATTGAGCGATATCATACACCCGATTCGAGGAGGAGAAGGAACTGTCTGCGGATGCATGGTGGACCCGGTGCGGTACCCCGGGGCAAGATGGTCACAGATGATGGCGTTGAGCCTGACAGGGGAGCACTACCGACCGGTTATTATGACGCGGCGGATATCCGGAGGATACCGACATAGTCCTGAGATTTCATGATATGGGCCAGTCCGGATAGCCGGATCCCGAGATACATAGATTGATGAGTAATGCTGAGTTGCCGCCATCCTTCTGGGGTTATGCACTAGAATCAGCTGCATACCTATTGAATAAGGTTTCAACTAAGTCTGTGCCTACCAGTCCATATGAAATGTGGAGTTGGAAGAAACCCTGTCTTAAGTATCTAAAGATATGGGGTTGTCCTGCTTTTGTCAAAAAAGGTTCACGCGGACAAGCTCGTGACACGTTCAGTATTGTGTAAATTTGTGGGATTCCCCAAGAATTCTAGGGGGTATTATTTCTATTATGATGAGGTAAAAAAGGTCTTGGTTTCTCAACATGCTCGCTTCATGGAAATTCAATTTCTTGAAAAGGAGATAAGTGGGAGCATAATAGAGCTGGAAGAAATTCTAGAACCACAAACTATTACTGAAAATTTAGTAGAACCTGAGATTTCAATGGAACCGGATGTACCTACGCCACTCCGCAGATCTAGTAGGCAGTCTCATCCGTCTGAGAGATACTGCGGTTTTCTTGTAGACGGGGATCGAGAGGATTGTATCATCGACGATTATGAGCCGACTAGTTTTCAGCAAGCCATCACGAGTAGAGATTCGGTGAAGTGTCTAGATGCTATGCGATCCGAGATGGAATCCATGTACACAAACAAAGTATGGAATTTGGATTTTGCTCCTCCTGGAGTAAAACCCGTAGGAAGAAAATGGATCTTCAAAAAGAAGATTGGTGTAGATGGACAGGTAGAAAACTACGAAGCTATATTTGTTGCTAAAGGTTTTCGTCAAGGACCAGGATTGGACTATAATGAAACTTTTTCACCAGTGGTTATGCCTAAATCCATTCGGATCCTACTTGCCATTACTGCCTTCCATGACTGTGACATTTGGCAGATGGATATTAAAACCGCTTTTCTAAATGGAAGTTTAGAAGATTGTGTTTACATGGATCAACTAGAGGGTTTCATAGACAGTGGGAGCAGTGGAAAGTTGTGCAAGTTACTTAAATCCATCTATGGATTAAAGCAGGCATCGCAGAGTTGGAACATCTGCTTTGATAAGACGGTCAAGGAATTTGACTTTATAAAAAATATAGATGAATCTTGTATTTATAAAAAGATTGTAGGGAGAACTATGGTATTCCTCGTTTTATATGTAGTTGACATTCTCCTGATAGAAAATGATATTCCTATACTACAATCGGCCAAGCTATTCTTGTCATAGAAATTCTATATGAAAGACGTAGGTGATGTCTCGTACATTCTGGGGATTAAGATCTGTCGTGACAGATATAAATAAATGTTGGGACTTTCATGTTCAAGGTATATAGACACTGTACTAAAGTGGTTTAGTATGGAAGATTCTAAGCACGGTAATTTACCCGCTTGTCACGGAATCACCCTCTCCATAGAGATGTCTCCTAAGACTGATGAGGAGAAGGCTCGCATAAGCATAGTACCCTACACTTTGGCGGTAGGGTCGATAATGTATGTGATGTTATGTACTAAACTAGATGTAGCTTACGCACTTAGCGTCGTAAGAAGGTATCAGTCCAACCCATGTGAGAAACATTGGATAGCGGTAAAGAACATTCTTAAGTACTTGAGAGGATTAAGGAGATGTTCTTGGTGTACGGTAATGGGGACCTCCAGATTGAGGCTTTTACCGACTCTGGCATCTGAAGTGACAAGGATGACTCTAAATCCATTTCGGATTATGTGTTTACCCTCAAAAGAGGGGCGGCTTGTTGGAGGATTTCAAACAGGACACCGTAGAAGACTCGACGATAGAGGTTGAGTACATTGCTGCTAACGATGCCGCAAAAGAGGCAGTTTGGATAAGGAAGTTCGTTTCTGAACTTCATGTGGTTCCATCCATTGCTAATCCAATAACTTTGTATTACGATAACAATAGAGCAATGGTTTTGGCAAAGGAAGCACGGTCCCATCAGAAATCCAAACATATCTTAAGGTGGTATCACCTGATCAGGGAGATCATGGATCGCCAGGAGATCGAGGTGCGGAGAATAGATACCAAGGACAACACGGCAGATCCATTCACCAAGGCCATCCCTCAAGTCCAGTTCGAGAGACTGTTCGAGATGTTGGGTATGCGGTACGCCAGCAACTGGCTCTAGTGCAGACATTGGGTACTTAATACGCCAATTACAACCCTTAGTGTTGTTAGTTGTATGTATGCCCTAGAGGCCAGTATTGTACAGATGATGTATATTATATTGGATGCTTGGACATATATAGAGATGACTTTCTTGCTCGATATGATAGTATGCTATCTGGTTACTCTTTATCTTAACATGTACACTAGTCTCTTTAAACTGTCTTATAGTTACATGTTGATAAAGCCCTTAGGATGTGTACTTGACTACCTGAACTATGATGCAGATCATACTAGTGGGGACATGGTGGTCCATAAGTACATCCTTCAAGGTCCCTAGTCGTGGGTGTATCGAGATGGGGCATCGATATACCAGAGTAGACTAGCGTATACGCTTCTCGACCCATGAGATGGGCGATGGATGATCCCATATCCATTGGTGTTTGACATCAGAGATGGTATACGGGTGCTCAGTGGAGACTGGGTACACTGGACGGACTCGCCAAGAACTCCCAGATGGTATTATGCCTCACGTCAGATGGCAGTTCTCAGGTGACACTTGTGCAGGTTAGTCTGTAGACCCGAGATCGTCATAGAGTCATGTGTGATTCCCACTGTGCTTTCATCTCCACCTTACCACGTCCATGAGGGCGTGCAAAACGGTGGTCTTTGGGTACAGTCCCGAGTCATATGGAGGCAATGAGCGATAGGAGGGGTTTCTACTCTCCCGGTATTGGGGGTTGATGTTGCGCTGTGCTCGATTGGCCGTAACAGGGAAGTCCCTGGCCAGGGCTGATCAGAGATTTGCTGGTAAGTGTTACCAGTAGTTTCTCGACCCGTTATGAGCCTCACATCGGCACGACTTATCGGTTATTGGGGTCTGACGTATACCACCCCTAGACTTGATATGCGACATATCAGACGAACAGACCGGACTGTACGGTAAGTGTTACTGGTTAGATTCACAGGAGTGTGAGCGGGCTAGCTCGTCAATCTTCTGATCGCTCAATACCCGGATGGCCGTTACGTTTACCAGACCGCTTGCGGCTTGTGGGTGCTTGATATGATCATCATCTGCTACCGGCGTTTTGACGAGTCTTTAGAGTCCTACACAGAGGTTTCCTGGCTCAAGCGAAACGAAATAGGAGCGCATATGAGATATGTGCGGGACCGAGAATAATGCGTGTATGTGATACCGCATTTCATTCTCGCGATGAATGTTTCGATTGGTTGTATGCGATATGACCTAGTTATCGAATCATTGATTCGATAAAACGATACATTGGATACTGGTCGGTTATATGCGATATGACCGGATCGTTAAATCAAGTGTTGATTTAATAATTTAATGTATAATTATATATTTGATATATTACTTTGCATTAACTGGTATTGGTTCACTTTAAATGGATTTTCTCACTTGATGTACATGTTGTATATGTGATATACTTTTGTGCACATCTTTGTATCATGTTTGATGACACTTGCTCATTTGGTTAAGTGTGAAGAATTAAACCATGGTTAAGAGATGATTAGGGTTTTGCCTTTTTATTTATTTATTTGTTTATTTATTTAGAAAAGGTTTAGATGAGAATGGTGGCTTTCTTTGTCTCTTATTGAAGCTTCATGAAGCTTTGACTTATGCAACCATTCTTGTCTTCATGCTTAACCCTAACTCATCCAAGTAACCATGGTATATTCTCTACACTTAACCTTAGTTAGGATATGATAAGTATGGTTTTCTTTTTCATTTTAAATCACTTATCATATTCTTTCTTCTTCTTGATCATCTTCTTCTTTAAGAAAAGCTTAAGCCCATCAATGGCAACTTGAGCAAAAGTGAGTGAAATCCAATTATAAAGTGAACCCACCTCCTATTTCTTCACCCTCTATCTCTTGCCAAGTTGTTTTGGGTGTTTTCTTCACAAGTTTCACAACTTGGTGAAGTTGGAGCTTGAACTTGTGCAACCTTGACGTAGATCATCTTCGGCACGAAGCCGACGACCTAGTCCGCCCTATTCTCCGATGAAGCCGACGTTTGAGTTCGGGATTCGAGATGGACAGCGAGAGGACGCCTACGTGGAGCTAAGGAAGTGGAGAACCGGATCTACAAAGGTTGTAGGCTCTCTCCTTTAGTTAAGTTGTTAACTAGTTTTCTGTTTCGCCTAAATTTCTAGTCGACGATCTAGTCTAGGGTTTCTCGGCACCGTAAAATTTGAAATTGGCATGGTTGATGCCTTGTGAGACCTCTTGAGAGTCCCTAGGAACCCTACAGTGGTATCAGAGCCTAGCTAGAGCCTTAGGCGAAGTCTAGACGACGTTTGAAGTCCGATCGAACCAAAACCCTAACCCGAAAACGGCTCTCTGTACATTTTTTTAAAAATGGGTTTTTTCCAAATTAAAAATATGCAGAAAACTCAGCAGGGAATTCTAAGAATTACGGCACAAATTTTATTTCATGATCCCTCACATGCGCGGCGGAACCGCGGCATAAGCCTAGCTTATGCGGCGGTTCCGCGGCTAAAGTATGACGTCAGCCCTACCTATTTGCACAGTAATTCCTATTTAACAGTGCTGAGTTCTCTGGGTATTTTTAAATTTTATTCAAGAGTTGAATTTTCTGGGGTTGTTTTGGGGATTCGGTGTTTCAATCGGAGTATCAGATTTTGTCTTTGTGGCTTTCCAGATAATTTTTAGAATATGTTAAAAAGTTCGACCGGATATAAATACCCAATTTTTCCCCTGTCGGGAAATTTCCAAGAGTTGGATTTTTCCATGGTTTAACGACGTTCTAAGTAGTGCAAGTAGCGCAATGGACCCTCTAAAAGACAACAAACCTTAACTCGATTATGTGACCGTCTTGAACTGCCCTTTGAACCTTCGGGTTTGGGGCAGTACGGCGTGCCACAGGTGAGGCGTTGACTTGACCCTTCTACGGCTGGACCGTTGGTACTGAGGCACGAACTGAATGTTGTTAGACTTATTTCATGTGTTGAGCTGTATCGGGAAAACTTGGGTGTTTGACTGTTCGATCGGAAAGTTTAACATTTTCAGTTTATCTGGAATGTGATACAATAATTGGAATTCACAAACAGTTATGAGATAACTGAATGAATGTTATAAATCTAGCGGTTTAGTTTCACTTGATATTGAAAAGAGTTTTCGATAATGAGACTAAAATGCGGGGTTTATAACTGTTAGGCATGTGATGTCTAAGTATTTCATTTGATTAGGCATGCGATGTCTAAAGAGGTTGCGGATTCCAACTGTTGTAGTTTTACACTTTCTTTTCTGTGACCGTAAGTGTAATATGTGATATCGCCGGTTTCGTTGCTATATGTCAACGACAATTGGGATGGACATATTTACTTACGTTGATGACATGTGATGTTATGTGTTGCTGGATATGTTATATTGGATTGTCGTGTTTGAATAGCCGGGGTTTTTTTTATGTAAGATGAGTGTTTTTCATTTTCATTCATGTAAAAACTTGTATGTAATATTCTTTTATTTGGGGCACTTCCAGGTTGCGGAAGTCGTCACCTTTTGTATATTATTTTCTTTTCCGTATTAGGATAGACCCAAGGAGGGGAGCACAAGTAACCGGGTTCTGGGGTCCAGTGGGAGACCAACTCGAGGAGTCGAGTCTGGGTCTCCTAACCCCAGAATTGGCAGGGTTGCTTGCCGCTCTCGTAGGGGTCTAGGGGTGTGGGATTGGCTATTCATCACGACCGTGGAATCCGTGTTTTATACTGGCTCGTATTGAAAACACGGACGTCCTAGTATATCCAATATTTCATATGTTTCTTCTGCTGCGATATCTGTGATGTGATCATGTGATGTTCTGTGATAGATACTGTATATAGTATATATGATATATTATATAGACGTTACTTATGTTTTGCACCCGCACTAGCCCTGCCCTGCTCTGTCGTTAGTTACCTAACCTAACGGTGCACGAGGGGACATCGAGGCGAATGCAGATGGCATAAGTGTACGTCGTATTTATCTGTGATGTTTAGGTATTTAAATGATGGGACTTCATTAATGTGATTAATGACAGAAAAGAAACCAAATGATGTTGTAGAACCAAATTTTAAATAAAACAGGTAGCTACAGTTCTTGCTTTGCATAGTGGTATATATGATATACCCTGCACCTTATTCGATGAGGAAAGGACCGAGATCCCTTCACCGGGAGTGACTCCTTTAGCAATAACTGGCAGATGCTACACACTCGGTTTGTTTTTGATTGCTTCTATAGTTTCTGCTTTGCACAGTGATATATATGATATATCCCGCACCTCATTCGACGAGGAAAGGGCCGACGATCCCTTCACCGGGAGTGACCCCTTTAGCAAAACTAGAAAAGCCTCGAAATCACTCCATTTCAAAACTTCATTTGATTCTACAACGATATCAAGTTCATTACGCAATAGGTTTTCAGAAAAACCTGTCGTAGCCCTCCGTCATTTCAGATAAGTACTACTTAGTATTCGTGCTACGGTTGTTTGGCATTCGTCAAGGCGTAGTGTACGGTAGCTAACTAGTATTTATCTGCTTATGCATATGATGCAGATTGGATTAGGGTATTCATACGGCGTTGTTTGGCATTCGTCAAGGGTCGTGCGGGTGGGTTTAATTCAATCAAGAAATGTACGGGTTGAACTTGACTAGTGGACTATGGGTTGTTTGGCATTCGTCAAGGTTATAAAACACTAGGGGTAAAATATTATTGGGAATTTCAAGTGTTGAAATTTGCAATGAGATTGCATACCTTCTATGAGATAGTTGGATCCCGATACCCACTGCGAGTAAGAGTTACTCCTGGGAGAGTTTTACACATTGCAATTAGCTGATCAAGTAGGTGTCTAGAAAGGTGTCAACGGGGTTACGCCTCTGGGAAAACGAGGTTTACATTAATTAGGTTCGTGCGAAAGTACGGGGGACCTCCCTCAAAGTACCGACACTGGCCTGACTGAAAGATTGGCGAACTTGTAGTGTGTAATTAATCCCAGCTAGTCTTTCCTTTTAGGGTTTGAAGGAAGATTTGATAAAAACAGTGGGAGCCATCCTGATTAGATAAGATAATAACCAATCTGATCTTGCATGAGCATACGCTAAAGTGTTTTCTTCTCTCTCTCTCCAGGTAGCGACCATTTCATGCCCTAATAAAGATAATAATATGGATGTATTGACCGAACCCGCATGTTATACTGTGCAGGGGAACGTTGGACCCGTTCTTTCTTATAAGAGTTATAAGACTGAACAGGGAACAGGAGAATATATGGATTCTCAAGCCGCCCAAAAGAACATGCATGTTGATGCATCTTCTTCGGGTGTGTTAGTTATTGAGAACTGTTTTTCAGTTCACCCTACGTCCTGGGTATTAGATACCGGATCAGGATCCCACATATGTAAGCAGTTACATGGGCTACGGAAAGGTAGAGAACTGGGTAAAGGTGATCATTCCGTTCAAGTAGGAAACGGTGCAAATGTTGCAGCCAAAGCAGTTGGCGAATATCACCTAGTATTACCAAGTGGTGATACAATGATCCTGAATGAGTGCTATTATATACCGAACATGATGTGCAACATTATATCAGTTTCTTTATTGGGTAAAGAAGGATATAATTTTGTAGTACAGGATAATGTTATGAACATATTCCTAGATCAAAAATTGATTGCATCAGGCTCGTTACATAATGGCATATTCATTCTAAATCAAAATACAGTCCTCAATATACAAAACACACACAAGAGGAAAAGTTCAGAAATGAACGAATCCTACTTGTGGCATTGTAGACTTGGTCATATCAATGCGACACGACTGGCTAAGTTACATAAGGATGATTATTTGAATCCGTTCGAATTATCATCTTATGATACTTGCCATTCATGTCTTAAAGGAAAAATGACCAAAGCTCCGTTTAGTGGACACGGAGAAAGAGTTACTGAACTCTTAGGACTGGTACATAGTGATGTATGCGGTCCCATGTCTACCCATGCCAGGAACGGTTCTTCCTACTTCATTACATTCACTGACGATCTCTCTAGATACGGCCATGTGTTCCTATTGAAACACAAGTCTGAAGCTTTTGAGAAATTCAGAGAATATAAGCAAGAAGTAGAGAACCAAACGGGCAAAAGTATAAAGATCCTTCGATCTGATCGAGAAGGAGAATACTTGAGCAATGAGTTCCAAGATTATCTAAAAGAGAATGGGATTCTCTCTCAGCTTACTCCACCCTATACACCACAGCACAACGGTGTATCGGAACGAAGGAATCGCACCCTATTAGATATGGTGCGTTCAATGATGAGTACAGCTGAGTTACCTATTTCCTTCTGGGGGTATGCGCTTGAGACAGCCATACACCTATTGAATATGGTTCCTACCAAATCAGTGCCTACCACTCCATATGAGATATGGAAAGGGAAGAGACCATCTCTTAAGTATGTTAAGATATGGGGTTGTCCAGCCTATGTCAAAAGACAATCCGGACAAACTCGAGGCAAGATCAGTCTTATGTAAGTTTGTAGGATATCCCAAAAATTCACAAGGGTATATCTTCTACCACCCCGAGGAACAAAAGGTGTTTGTTTCTCGACATGCTACTTTCTTAGAAAAAGGTTTTCTTATGAAACAGATTAGTGGCATTGAGGTAGAACTGGAAGAGGTTCCAGCAACACAAACTATAACTGAAGATTTAGTAGAACCAGAGAATTCAGTAGTACCCGACGAACCCCAGCCTCTCCGCCGATCTAGCAGGGTTTCTCGTCCACCTGAGAGATACTACGGTTTTCTCATTGACGGTGGAAGCGAGGATTGCATCATGGAGGATGATGACCCAACTAGTTTCGAGCAGGCCATCACGAGTAGGGACTCTGTGAAATGGCTGGATGCTATGCGGTCCGAGATGGAATCCATGTACACCAACAAAGTATGGACTTTGGAAGTTTCTCCTGAAGGGGTAAAACCCATTGGGAGCAAATGGATCTTCAAGAAGAAACTTGGTGTAGATGGGAAAGTGGAGACTTTCAAAGCTAGACTTGTTGCAAAGGGTTTTCGTCAAAGACCAGGTGTGGACTATGACGAAACCTTTTCTCCAGTGGCTATGCTTAAATCCATCCGGATCATGCTTGCCATCGCTGCATATCATGATTACGAAATCTGGCAAATGGATGTTAAGACCGCCTTTCTAAATGGTGATTTAGAAGAGTGCGTGTACATGACTCAGCCAGAGGGCTTCGTAGACAGTGGGAGCAGCGGGAAGGTGTGCAAGCTGCTTAAATCCATTTATGGATTAAAGCAAGCATCGCGGAGTTGGAACATCTGCTTTGACGTCGTTATCAAAGAGTTTGATTTCGTCAAAAACCCAGATGAACCTTGTATCTACAAGAAAGGTAGCAGAGAGTAAGGTGGTCTTCCTCGTATTGTACGTGGACGACATACTCTTGATAGGAAATGATATTCCTATGCTGCAATCGGTCAAGCTCTTCTTATTACAGAGATTCTTAATGAAAGATCTTGGTGATGCCTCCTGCATATTGGGAATAAGGATCTATAGAGATAGATCCAAACGGATATTGGGATTGTCCTAATCTAGGTACATTGACACCATACTAAAGAGGTTTAGTATGGAAGAATCCAAGCGTGGGAACTTACCCACGATCTCTGGAGTCACTCTCTCCAAAGAGATGTCTCCCAAGACTGATTTAGAGAGAGCTCGCATGCAAGGGATACCCTATGCTTCGGCTGTAGGCTCTATCATGTATGTGATGCTATGTACCAGACCCGATGTAGCATACTCACTAAGTGTAGTGAGCAGGTATCAAGCTGATCCTGGAGAGAGTCACTGGACAGCTGTGAAGAGCATTCTCAAGTACTTGCGAAGGACTAAAGAGATGCTCTTGGTGTATGGTAATGGAGAACTCCAAGTGGAGTCCTTTACTGATTCGAGCTTCCAGAGTGATAAGGACGACTCTAAGTCGCAGTCGGGCTTTGTCTTTGCCCTTTACGGAGGGGCGGTTAGTTGGAAGAGTTCCAAGCAGGAAACCGTGGCAGACTCGACGATGGAGGCTGAATACATCGCTGCCAACGATGCTGCTAAAGAGGCTGTCTGGATCAAGAAGTTCATTACTGAACTTGGAGTGGTTCCATCCATTGAGCATCCAATACCTTTGTATTGCGATAACAATGGAGCGGTGGCTTTGGCCAAGGAACCCAGGTCCCATCAGCGATCCAGGCATATTCTGAGGCGGTATCACCTGATCCGGGAGATAGTTGATCGCCGGGAGATCGAGGTCAGGAGGGTTGACACGAAAAACAACACAGCGGATCCACTCACGAAGGTCATTCCCCAGATACAGTTTGAGAGACTCTTCGGGATGCTCGGTATGCGATACTACAGCAGCTGGCCCTAGTGCAAGTGGGAGATTGTTAGTTGTATGTATGCCCTAGAGGCCAATATTGTACAGATGATGTATATTATATTGGATGCTTGGACATATATAGAGATGACTTTCTTGCTCGATATGATAGTATGCTATCTGGTTACTCTTTATCTTAACATGTACACTAGTCTCTTTAAACTGTCTTATAGTTACATGTTGATAAAGCCCTTAGGATGTGTACTTGACTACCTGAACTATGATGCAGATCATACTAGTGGGGACATGGTGGTCCATAAGTACATCCTTCAAGGTCCCTAGTCGTGGGTATATCGAGACGGGGCATCGATATACCAGAGTAGACTAGCGTATACGCTTCTCGACCCATGAGATGGGCGATGGATGATCCCATATCCATTGGTGTTTGACATCAGAGATGGTATACGGGTGCTCAGTGGAGACTGGGTACACTGGACGGACTCGCCGAGAACTCCCAGATGGTATTATACCTCACGTCAGATGGCAGTTCTCAGGTGACACTTGTGCAGGTTAGTCTGTAGACCCGAGATCGTCATAGAGTCTTGTGTGATTCCCACTGTGCTTTGATCTCCACCTTACCACGTCCATGAGGGCGTGCAAAACGGTGGTCTTTGGGTACAGTCCCGAGTCATATGGAGGCAATGAGCGATAGGAGGGGTTTCGTCTCTCCCGGTATTGGGGGTTGATGTTGCGCTGTGCTCGGTTGGCCGTAACAGGGAAGTCCCTGGCCAGGGCTGATCAGAGATTTGCTGGTAAGTGTTACCAGTAGTTTCTCGACCCGTTATGAGCCTCACATCGGCACGACTTATCGGTTATTGGGGTCTGACGTATACCACCCCTAGACTTGATATGTGACATATCAGACGAACAGACCGAACTGTACGGTAAGTGTTACTGGTTGGATTCACAGGAGTGTGAGCGGGCTAGCTCGTCAATCTTCTGAACGTTCAATACCCGGATGGCCGTTACGTTTAGCAGACCGCTTGCGGCTTATGGGTGCTTGATATGATCATCATCTGCTACCGGCGTTTTGACGTGTCTTTAGAGTCCTACACAGAGGTTTCCTGGCTCAAGCGAAACGAAATAGGAGCGCATATGAGATATGTACGGGACCGAGAATAATGCGTGTATGTGATACCGCATTTCATTCTCGCGATGAATGTTTCGATTGGTTGTATGCGATATGACCTAGTTATCGAATCATTGATTCGATAAAACGATACATTGGATACTGGTCGGTTATATGCGATATGACCGGATCGTTAAATCAAGTGTTGATTTAATGATTTAATGTATAATTATATATTTGATATATTACTTTGCATTAACTGGTATTGGTTCACTTTAAATGGATTTTCTCACTTGATGTACATGTTGTATATGTGATATACTTTTGTGCACATCTTTGTATCATGTTTGATGACACTTGCTCATTTGGTTAAGTGTGAAGAATTAAACCATGGTTAAGAGATGATTAGGGTTTTGCCTTTTTATTTATTTATTTGTTTATTTATTTAGAAAAGGTTTAGATGAGAATGGTGGCTTTCTTTGTCTCTTATTGAAGCTTCATGAAGCTTTGACTTATGCAACCATTCTTGTCTTCATGCTTAACCCTAACTCATCCAAGTAACCATGGTATATTCTCTACACTTAACCTTAGTTAGGATATGATAAGTATGGTTTTCTTTTTCATTTTAAATCACTTATCATATTCTTTCTTGTTCTTGATCATCTTCTTCTTCAAGAAAAGCTTAAGCCCATCAATGGCAACTTGAGCAAAAGTGAGTGAAATCCAATTATAAAGTGAACCCACCTCCTATTTCTTCACCCTCTACCTCTTGCCAAGTTGTTTTGGGTGTTTTCTTCACAAGTTTCACAACTTGGTGAAGTTGGAGCTTGAACTTGTGCAACCTCGACGTAGATCATCTTCGGCACGAAGCCGACGACCTAGTCTGCCCTATTCTCCGATGAAGCCGATGTTTGAGTTCGGGATTCGAGATGGACAGCGAGAGGACGCCTACGTGGAGCTAAGGAAGTGGAGAACCGGATCTACAAAGGTTGTAGCCTCTCTCCTTTAGTTAAGTTGTTAACTAGTTTTCTGTTTCGCCTAAATTTCTAGTCGACGATCTAGTCTAGGGTTTCTCGGCACCGTAAAATTTGAAATTGGCATGGTTGATGCCTTGTGAGACCTCTTGAGAGTGCCTAGGAACCCTACAAGTGCAAGTAGGAGATTGTTGGATATGTATGCCCTAGAGGCCTTCATTGTATAGGATGGTAGGGATATGTATGTACAGGACAATCTTGCTCGATATGATAGTATGCTATTTGGTTTGTTTTTATCTTAACATATGATATGCGTTACTTGTTATTTCATTTCTCTTATACATGTTGATAAAGCCCGTAGGATCCTTCCTTGATTACCAACGTTGTGATGGCATTCATACTTATATGAGCTGGGTAGTCAATAAGCACATCCTTAAAATATCTCTAGTTAAGGGAGTATCGAGACTGGGCATCGATACTCCAGAGTAGACTAGTGTATACATATCTAGACCCAGATAAGGGGAGATGGTTGGTTCCGTAGCCATTGATGTGGTGCACCTAAGATTGTATACGGGTGCTCACTGGGGGTGAGTACACTGGACGGACTCTCCGAGAACTGGCTAGATGGTATTATACCTAGCATCAGACATCAGTTCTCTAGTGACATGAGTGCAGATATTCTGTCGACTTGAGGTCGTCATTTTTCTCGTGTGACTTCCCACTGTGCTTTGATTACTACCCTACCACGGCTCTACTGAGTTGTGCTAACAGGTTTTAGTTAGGTATAGTCTCGAGCCACACGGAGGCAGTAAGCGATTGTAGGGGATTCGTCTCTCCCGGTATAGAGAGTCGATGTCGCGATGTGTTCGATTGGCCAACACCATAAGTCCCTGGCAAGAGCGAATTGAGAATTAATAGTAGTTAGACCAGTAGATTCTCGGATGGTCTTGAGCCACATCGGCACGACTTGTGAGGTTATTAAGGGTCTGACGTTTTCCACCCCGTAGACCCGGCATGCGATACAATTAAAAGAACAGATCGGACTGTACGGAAATTGTCACGGATAGGCTTATTAGGTGTTTGGATGAGTTTGCTAGTCGGCCTTCTTTTCGACAGGCACCTGGGTAGCCGTTACATACAGCTAGTTGGTATTATACATAACGTCAGATAGCATTTCTCTAGTGGAATTAGTGCAGGTAGTCCGCTGACATGACATCATCATTTTTCTTAAGTGTGTTCCCACCGTACTTTGATTTCTACCCTACCATGGCTCTACTAAGTCGTGCAAACAGGTAGTTTTTTGGTGAAGTTTGCTCATATCAGAATTTTGCATTATTATATTTCCCAATCTTAATCATATTACAAATAAATAGGTTCTTTTGATCCATGTCTGCTAAATAGTTGCAGGTTACAGGTTCTTAAAACAATACAGTGAAATTCAGGAAAAGACGCTACAAATATGAGACTACGACCAACAAATAGATGAATCTGTATGATGTCGCCTACAGTTTAAGGAACAAACGAAGATCGGCGAACAGTTCAATGCACAAAGTACAGTGGCAGCACAGGATTAAAGACTTCAACGTGAAGCTCACGACGAAAAGTCCACAACATTCTGCACTGTAGAAATCTGGAAGAAAATAGAAGATATTCTGAGAAACCAAGTAAAGAAAACAGAAGTAAACAGCAACTTGAAGCGACCCTAGAAAGTTGAGACAGAGAACCCCCAAGATGACCGTGGATCCGCCTCCAAACATGACATTACGCCGCGGTTCCGCGGCCGTGCGGTGCACGTGTCGGTGGGTGTCGATGCTTTACCCGGCTTTCTTAGGGTAGTCTTGTAAGTTCAAGTACGGATCAGATCTAAAACCTAGGGTTTCTCCTGTATATAAATAGGAAAGCCTACAACCTCTTTTGGGGCATGCCTCTTTTAATTTCTAGATCTAAATTTTATTTTCATTGTAATTGTCAAGAGGTGTCAATAAAAGTAAGTTTTTTTTATCTTGCATTTTTCATTCGAATTTAATTTCTGCAATTTTAGTTTCTTTCATTTATTATCTGCAAGTTAATTACTTAATTAAAAAGAAAATTATAAAAATGAATCTCATCGTAATTTCCCTAATGAGTAAGTAATTCCTCATTTATTAGGGTTAGGATTGGGTAGGTTTGAGAGATGGACATCTCTCACTCCTTTCTTGCCCGTATAATACTTTAAATTAAGACTCTATGTGAATCAAACACACACCGCTCACTACGGCAGCCTATCCTACGAGATAGCAGTGATTCCCTAGTTAGACCGGTTGTGGTTGATTTACATAGAGGTTAGGGATAGGTGTTAAGAAAGGACGGATAAGGACCAAAAGGAAAAAACTACGTTTCTTCCTAGTCGTGCTAATCCCCTTTGTTAACTATTACCCTAACACCTATGTTCTTAATTAGGGCAAAGGACGTAGTGAGTAGAGTTATTTTTCCAAACTAATCTAATCCTAACCCTAGCAAGGCTTTAATCAAACTAAATTCAATCTTAGTTTTTCTAAAATCAAAACCTACCAAAAATTGGACTTAACTCGTAAGAACAATAAGAAAAGAACACGTTTTCCCTGTGGACCGACCCGTACTCAACCGGCTAGCTACCAAACGACACCGTTATTGATTGTAGTATATTCTTAATTTTGATTTTAAAACGCACGTACGAAAAAGACGAACAATAAAATGGCGCCGTTGCCGGGGATACGGTAGTTATTTTCTTTTTGTAATTTCGGGTTAATTGAAATTGAAAATTTATAAAAACTGAAAAATAAAAATAAAAGAAAATATCATCTTGTTATTTTTTGAAGGGTTTTGTGTGAATTGCGCAGGAAAAGAAGGTGAACTGGTTCAGATCTGGAGCAAGCTCGGTGAACAACTCCAGAAATAGAAGATCTGAACAGACAGAGAAGAATCAAAACAGCAAAGAACAATTTTTTTGGGATCCGAACCAACCATTACACCGTAGAACCGCGACAGGAAGAGGCGTTTGACCGCGAATCCGCGGTCAATTGCTGACATCAGCGAACCAAATTCCTCTGTGAGTATTTCTTGTCTTCTCTGTAACCCCCTGAGCTCCACCAAAAAATTTTCCTGCAGGATTCTTTGCGCAAAACTTCTTCTCCCTCTCCAATAAATCAATTTTGTGCAGGATTCTTTTCGCCGCAAATAAAAATAAAATTTTTTTGGCAAGTATTTTAGATTTTTGTGTGATTATTGCTTTACATATTTAAAACGGAAATTAAGGGGCTATAACACCAATCCAGATTGGGTGGGGATTTCATTACCCTTCCTAAGACCCCAGAAATCACATAAAGCATATGCATCACCCTCGAGTTAATTAAAAAATATTTAGGCTCAGCCAATTAAGGACTGTCACGCTCATTAGGACAGAGGACGGTTGTGGGCAATCGGTCGTTTATTTAAATCTGACTTTGTGGTGCCTAGGCTAGACAAGTGAGATAGGTTATTTTAAAAGGTCCGTCTCACGGTGATTCGTGAGCGGATCCCTCCTTTCTTTACTTGTGCTTACCTGGCCACAATTGACGGTGAAGAGGCGATTTGAGAGATATCTCACAACTTGCCCTTTGGACCAGTTAGGAGCAGTCTAATTGACTTAGGAGACCCTAGCTCTAGGCTTGATTGTGCATGATTAAATTGTGATTGCTTGAAGTGTGTCTTAGTTCCTTATAAAAATCTTTTGCAAAAACTCTAAAAGAAAAAAAAAAAAAAAAAACCACAATACAAAATTTTACAAAAACTTGCCATTTTGTCGCTAGAAATCCATTGCACCCAAATTTCACCCACATTTTCTCCATTGACATTTTCTTACCCCTACCTTCTACTTTTTGTCTACACTACACCTCATTTAGTGTATGTCCGGTTGGACTAGGGACACTGGCACCCATTTAGTCCGTGTCTCGTTAGTCCCTACCGACGACGCGTTCGATTCCGAAGTCGAAATTCCCTCCACTTCTTTATCTTCATCTTCAAATTCATCATCTTCTAAGGAGATGTCGGGATTCAATCCTAACAACCCCTTACCTACTTCGGGACTGATTCCACCTCAACTGGGTGCGAATAACCCACAACACCCTCCTGTAGAAGTGCCCCAACGAATCGCGCTCCAGGATCTTTTCTATCCAACCCGCACCGCACTTCCTACTTGTCTGTCACTTCCACCGGCTAATGGGGATAATTTCAAAATTAAGCCCTACTTCATCAATATGTTGCCCAAATTTCACGGGCTGGAATCCAAAGATGCCTACATCTTCATTAACAAATTCCAGAATGTTTGCGCAATGATGAAGACCATCCAACTTTCCGATGATGCTATAAGGCTACGTGTCATTCCCTTCACTTTATGTGACCTAGTTGAAAAGTGGCTATATAGTATAGCATCGCATTCCATAAAAAGTTGGGAAGAGTTTGTTAAGGCTTTTCTTAAAAAATTTTACCCACACCACAAGACCGCGAGAATTCGAAATGAAATTAATCAATTTTCCCAGCTTCCTTCCGAACCTTTTTAGAAGTGTTTCGAACGATGTAAGGACCTTCTTGGTCAGTGCCCTCACCACGGTATCGAGAGATGGCAATTTTGCCAAACTTTAAACGAAGGACTGAACCCAGCAACTAAGCAGTTGCTGCAAACCATTTGTCAAGGTCACTTCCTAACCAAATCTGACGAGAAAGTTTGGCAATTTCTCGACGATCTTGCTGAACAAACGCTTCAGTGGGAAAGCACTAGACAGACCGCTTCGTCCACTTCATCTAGTTCATCCGGTTCGTCTAGGGAAGGTGTTCATCAACTTGACATGTAAATTGCAATGAAAGCCGAAATGGCCGCAATTACACGTAAACTAGAAGCAATTGAGAGAAAATTCTCATCGCCTTCTCTTATCCCCGCTTTACCCCCTCGCACTATATGCGCTTGATGTTCGGATCCGTCCCATTTGACCGAAGAGTGTCCTTACAACCCACCTACTCAAGGACAAGATCAAGTCAATTCTGCCTTTCAGCAGAGACAAAGAAATGATCCATACTTTTCAACTTATAATCCTGGTTGGAGGAACTACCCCAATTTTGCTTGGAATCAAAATCAACAACAATTCCAAGGCAATAACAATTTTCACAGGTCTCCTCCACAACAACAAGCACCTCAACAAACTCAATATCAGCAACCTTTCTAACCCCAACCTTACCAAAATCAAATGAACAATTTTGCACCAAACAACTCTTTTCCTCAAAATAATTTTGTTCAACCAAATAACGATAAGGTTTCCTCGCTAGAACGAAGTTTGGATGCGTTTTTAAAACAATCTACGCAATCCTCAGCCAACATCCAATCCCCTAATCAGTCTTTAGTGCAACACACCGCATCACATGAACAAAGCATCAAAACTATTGAAGCCCAAATTGCTCAACTAAATGCTGCTCTAAGCGAGCGAGAGAAGGGGAAACTTCTATCTCAACCACTGCCAAATCCTGGTCACACACAAAATGCACATGTTGCTCATGAACAACAAAATCATAATGTGAGTGCCGTGACTACATTGAGATCTGGAAAGGTATTGCACAATAACGTTGGCACTAATAATGACACTCCGGCCGCCGCTTCTTCTTCATCTTCTTCAGAGCATGTTCTTCATTCTTCATAAGGCTCTACTTCTTCTACTAATCCGAACGGACCCACATCTCACTCCACGAAAACACCAACACTGGGATCCATTCCAACTCCGCAATCTACTCCACAAACATTGGACTCAACAAATTTTCCAAATATTCCATTTCCAAACAGGTTGAGATCCAATAAACAAACTCCACAAATGGAGAAGATTGTGGAGTTATTTAAACAGGTTAGCATTAACATCCCTCTCTTGGATGCAATCCAACAAGTCCTTTCTTATGCTAAAATCTTGAAGGACTTATGCACCAAGAAGAGGAAATTACAGGTACCTAAGAAAATTTTCTTGGCTAGTGCAGTAAGTGATACTCTTACCCAACCTTTACCTCAAAAATGAAAGGACCCTGGCTGTCCTACAATTTCAATAACTATTGGGGATAAGAACATAAACTGCGCACTTTTAGATCTTGGTGCCAGTGTTAATCTGCTTCCTTATTCAGTATATAAACAATTAGGCGTTGGAGAGCTGAAACCCACACATTGTACTCTCCAAATGGCCGACCGATCTATCACCCATCCTAGGGGTGAGTTAGAGGATGTGTTGATTAAAGTAGGGGACTTCATTTTCCCCGTTGATTTCATTGTTATGGACACACAGCCTGTAGCTAACCCCCGGAGTCAAATTCCGGTGATACTCGGTCGACCATTCCTTGCAAATTCTAATGCGGTGATCAATTGTCGAAATGGTTCGATGAACCTATCTTTTGGAAATATGACAATTGAACTCAACATTTTTAAGTTGGGGAATCGGCCCTCCGAACCTAATGCTAATATACTTGATGTTTGCTCAATCCAAGAGATCACTCAAGAGGACTGTGAGCTCGAAAAATTTCTGTTCGATCATAACAACTTTGACGCCACTAGTGCGTTCCTCCTCGAATCTGACACTGCTTTCATACCCGATAATGATTATGAGTGTTTCACTTTCACGAACGATTTTGAAGACTCATCACCCGAGTTTGAATCCTTTGAAATTTTGGATGAGTTAACTGAACCATCCGACTCGGTTGCTTACACTCGCTTTGAACCTTTGTTGGAATACTTCGAGTTTGAGACAGTTTCACCAATTTACCTTCAATTGTTTCGCATCCAAAACTCGAACTCAAGCTATTACCGTCTCACCTTAAATATGCTTACTTAGGTGAGACTGAGACCCTTCCTGTTATCATCTCGGCCTCTCTAGCCCCAGAGCAAGAGAAGCCCTTTTAACGGTCTTATAAAATAATCGGCAAGCTTTTGGCTGGATTATGGCGGACATCAAGGAGATTAATCCCCTAATAGTTGAACATCATATTCATATGATGGATGATGCCAAGCCAGCAAGGGATCCACAGAGACGACTAAACCCTATCATGAAAGAGGCTGTTAAAAAGGAGATTGTAAAATGTCTAGATAGTGGTATCATTTACCCTATCTCTGATAGCCAGTGGGTTAGCCCCATTCACATTGTCCCAAAGAAATCGGGCATAACGGTCATAATTAACGAGGCGAATGAGTTAATACCTACTCACACCCAAACTGGGTGGCGAGTTTGCATCGATTATAGAAAACTCAACACCACGACACGGAAAGACCACTTTCCATTACCTTTTATTGACCAAATGCTAGAACGATTGGCTGGGCACGAATTTTACTACTTTTTGGATGGCTACTCCGGCTATAATCAAGTTTCCATTGCCAAAAAGGACCAAGACAAGACCACATTCACTTGTCCTTTTGGTACGTTTTCTTACCGTCGCATATCCTTTGGGTTATGCAATGCACCCGCTACCTTCCAGCGGTGTATGATGGGGATTTTTTCTGACATTGTTGAAAAATTCTTGGAGATTTTTATGGATGATTTCTCCAGTTTTGGCAACTCCTTTGATGAGTGTTTGCTACATTTAAACGCAGTTCTTACCCGATGTAGGGATAAGAATCTTAATTTAAATTGGGAGAAATGCCACTTTATGGTACGAGAAGGTATTGTCTTAGGTTATATTATCTCGCAAAATTGCATTGAGGTAGATAAAGCTAAGATTGAAGTCATTTCCAATCTTCCTCTTCTCAAATGCGTTCGGGACATTCGAGCCTTCCTTGGCCATGCCGGTTTCTATAGACGGTTCATCAAGGATTTTAGCAAGATAGCTAAACCCTTGACTCTTTTGTTGGCCAAGGACACCACATTCGATTTCGACTCAAACTGTATGAAAGCATTCGAGTCATTGAAAAACTCACTTACTTCCTCTCCCATTCTTTCATCTCCTGACTGGATGCATCCATTTGAAATTATGTGCGATGCATCTGATTTTGCTATTGGTGCTGTCCTTGTACAACACATAAATAAGATGTCACATGTAATTTATTACGCTAGCCGAACCTTGAACGAGGCCCAATTAAATTACACAACAACTGAAAAAGAATTCTTAGCTGTTGTGTTTGCACTAGAAAAGTTTAGGTCCTATTTAATCGGCTCTCCAGTCATCGTTTACACTGACCACTCAGTCTTCGCCATCTTTTCACGAAGAAGGACGCTAAATCTCGGCTAATACTTTGGATCCTCTTACTACAAGTGTTTGACCTTGTCATCAGAGACAAGAAAGGGTGCGAAAACGTAGTCGTCGACCATCTTTCACGACTTCCTTCTTCGCCTACACTTCAAATTCCTATTAAAGACGTTTTTCCAGATGAGCGGCTCTTAACTGTGTCATGTGAACCTTGGTTCGTAGATATCGTAAATTATTTGGCCACCGGACTTATACCAAACGAATGGTCAAATCATGACAGACTCAGATTTCTATCCAAGTAAAACATTTTTTCTGGGATGAACCGTATCTATTTAAATACTGTCCTAACCAAATTATTCGTCGGTGTGTCCCCGACAATGAGTTTAAGAGCGTGATGTCATTCTGCCACGATCAAGCGTGTGGCGGGTATTTTGGCCCTGAAAAGACAGCAGAAAAGGTCTTGCAGTGTGGCTTCTACTGGCCACAACTTTTTAAAAACGCACATGATTACTGCAAGACATGCTCCTGGTGCCAACGCTTAGGCCGGATATCTAGGAGAAATGAAATGCCACTCCAACCAATTTTGGTTGTTGAAATTTTTGATATTTTGGGGATAGACTTTATGGGACCATTTCCCAACTCTTTAGGGAACATGTATATTCTACTCGCTGTTGACTATATTTCAAAGTGGGTCGAGGCTGTGCCCAGCCGAACTAATGACAACAAGGTTGTCGTTAGATTTCTCAAAGAAAATATTTTTTCTCAGTTTGGGCATCCTCGCGCAATTATCAGCGGTAATGGATCTCACTTTTGTAATAGGACTTTCAAGTCCTTAATGCAGAAATACTCCATTACTCACAAGCTGTCAACGCCCTATCATCCCCAAACATGTGGGCAAGCCGAGATTTCAAATCGGCAAATTAAACAGATATTAGAGAAAACGGTTTCAAAAAACCGTAAATATTGGTCGTCAAAACTTATTGATGCCCTTTGGGCATTCCGAACTGCCTTTAGGACCGATCTTGACATGTCTCCATATAGGCTTGTTTATGGAAAGACTTACCACCTTCCAGTTGAAATTGAGCATAGAACATTTTGGGCAATAAAAGAGTTGAATCTATCTCTAGGAGATGCGGCCAGCAATAGAAAGCTGCAGTTGAACGAATTGAACGAGCTTCAGGATGAAGCTTACGAGAACACAATGATCTTCAAAAACCGAACGAAGGTGTTCCACGATAAACACCTTATGCGCAAGACATTCAAACCTGGTCAACAGGTTTTACTTTACGACACTCGGTTACATTTCCATCCCGGCAAGCTCAGATCTCAATAGAAAGGGCCATTTTTGGTACGCACCGTATATCCGCACGGTGCAGTCGATCTAGAAAATCCTGAGGACGGTTCACTATTTAAAGTGAACGGACATAGATTTAAACCATTCCTAACTGCGGACCCTTCGGAGGAGATCCTGTTTTTGCAGGAGCCAATTTAAATTAACTGATCTTCCTCCATCTACCCCTAAATTTTGATTATCTAGGCAAAACACTGTTTCAAATAAGTTTGGGGGTATGTATCACTTGTAATTATATAAAAACAAAATAATTTTTTTTTGGGTATTTTTATAAATTTTCAGTTTTAATAAAAAAATAAATTAAAAAAAAATTATTTACAAATAAATTCCTCTTTCTAAGAGGACCTTTTTGTAAATAACCAAAACAGTCCCCTATAAATAGAACCCGACCCCTCACAGCATTTTACAAACCCTAAAAAATTTTCCTTTCTGCAAACCCTAGCCGCCGCCACAGCCAAAGCAAGCAGATCGCTTCAGGAAGCCGCGATTCCGCTGCCAGAAGATCACTTTGACTGCTGATCCGCCGCGCCTCTGTTTATTCTCCCTCTGATTTTTTTTAGAGGAGGTTTGCATCATCTCTCCCTCTCTGTTAAATTTTTTTATAAATCTCTGCACTCTCTGAATGGAACCAACCATGCAATTAGAACGGGATTTTTCCCAAATGTTTGCACACACAATATTTGGGAGTTATTTGGTGATGAGATCACACGGCGAGGGTGGAACTTTTTAATTTTCAATCATCCCAATGCCTACGCTCTTCCAGATCTAGTCACTCATTTTTATGAGTGGATGGAGGAAGGTTGCCTATCACAATAAGGTTTTATTAAATTACTTTGGGGCGATAGGGAAATAATCATTGATAGGGACTTCATCCATGAAGTCACCTTAATTCCTAAATTACCTATTCATGACCAACACTTTCAATTTGAAGACTACTTACGCTTAATGGGTAATGACTGTTCGAGGGAACCTAGAAAGGGCATACATGCTAGAACCCTCTTCGCCAATGTATTAACCGTGTGCCGTTGGGCACAAAATAACATTTTCGGTAGTTCACACAATACTACCTTTTTCACACCATCTCTTCACATCGTGCACACCTTAATGACTAGGAATCCTAGATATGACATGTGCACGGTGTTGCTTAATTCAATTGGTGCAGGCAAAAGGGCTGCAAATTACCCATGCCCTATGTTAGTGACACAATTGTGTCGCTATTTCCTCCCTGTGGAGGAATTTGAGTTTTACATGCATGGAGGTATACGCATTAGGCCTCTTATTGAGGGTGTATCCACGTCTTATACCCGCTTAAATGATGTATGGTCGCGAACAGAACTGGCCGAACATGTACCCACCAGAACACCCAGCTCCAGCTCGACCGCGAGCGAGGAAGAGCTTACCCCCGCAGAACATGCACGTCTACTTAGAAGAGCCACTAGGGGGATTGATAGGTTGGTAGGGATGGTGACCAATTTGGATAACCGGGTGACAGAGATTGAACATGGCGTATCTACGCTACTGGCGAGAGAAGAACATTCCCGTTCACGTTCAAGGGGACGGTAAGGACATGAGCAGTGAGGGCACTGCTTTTAGTAAGTTTGGGGGAGGAGGTGGTTTGTAAATAGTTATCATTGCATTGCATATTTTAATTTTTGTACATATTTTTTGTTTTCTTTCTTTGCATGCTTAATTCTGCATTGCATCTTTATAAAAAAAAATTTATAAAAATTGAAAAAATTAAAATAAAAAAATATATATATAAGAAAAATCAAATAAAAAAATTGAAAAACTAAAAAGATTTTTTTTTCAATTTTGGTCATATTTGACTTAAGTTTGACAAGACAGTTAACTAACTAGAAAAAACTAGATCCTAAACTTAGTAAATTAAAAACCCTAAAAATAACCTTTTTTAAAGTTTAGCGGTAGAAAATATATGTCCTTGTAGTTTATTTAGAAATAGGCAAAATTTTGAGTTCAGTTCTTGGGCTAAGTCAAAATAAGGGAAGAGTATTGAAATTTTTATTGAAGTGTAAGTCTGAAAAATAATTCCGAACCTTTAGTCTTCTGAAAATATATACCCTACAACTCGCACATACACGTACCTTAAAACTCAGGATAGTAAAGAATACCTTGAAATACTCTTGTCTAAAATCCTTAGTATGAAGGAAAATAAAACAAAAGTACAAGAGTGAATAAAGAGATATAATAAAAATGAACACTGATTTTGTAATTATTTAAGGCTGCATAAATAAAATATATAGCGAGGGTACTTTATCACCTAGTGCCTTAGACCAACTGGTTTTGGAGTCACTGCTAAAAGCCTTAGGTATTATAAGATGAGGAATTATGCCTAAATGCGCGAACACATTTTGTAATCGGTCGTTAGTACCTCAAGAAGTATTAACAGTCGCATGAAGGATGTGTGAGCAATTTCATCTAAAATTCACCAACTAAAAGTACTTTGGACGATGGACAAGAGTATAATAACTTGAATTGAATTTCCAAGTGTAGGGGTGATACATACACACACGTAGGGGTATATGATTAGGGTTTGGATGAGAGATAAGAATGAAAAATAGGACTTATATCTTCTGTAGAGATGATAAAAATTCCTAAGTTGAGATGGAACCGTAGAAGGAAAATTCAAGAGATGCTGAAAGCTAAATAAATTTACAGAACATATACGATCTTAAGTTAAATGATAAGTGAGTGTGAAAAATACGGGTTGATGATTTCTAAAGTTAAAGATAATAGAATTTCTTACTAGAACACCGAATTGAAGAATGAAACTCAATAGGCCAAATTGATTGGATTTTGTGGGTTGTATCCGCTGAAAACCCTCAGGAGACAGCACTCCTCCTACTAGGGACACCTAGAGGATTAACAGCATGTTGCACGAGCTCAGTGCAATCGTGATTCCCTGCGAACGTAAGGTTAGGATTTTTCGATAATAAAAAAAGTTTTGCTCGGGACGAGCAAAAGATAGGTTTGGGGGTATTTGTTCATATCAGAATTTTGCATTATTATATTCCCCAATCTTAATCATATTACAAATAAATAGGTGCTTTTGATCCATGTCTGCTAAATAGTTGCAGGTTACAGGTTCTCAGAACAATACAGTGAAATTCAGGAAAAGACGTTACAAATGTGAGACTACGACCAACAAATAGATGAATCTGTATGATGCCGCCTAAAGTTTAAGGAACAAACGAAGATCGGCGAACAGTTTAATGCACAAAGTACAGGGACAGCACAGGATTAATGACTTCAACGCGAAGCTCACGGCGAAAAGTCCACAACATTCTACACTGTGGAAATATGGAAGAAAATAGAAGATATTCTAAGAAACCAAGTGAAGAAAACAGAAGTAAACAGCAACATGAAGCAACCGTGGAAAGTTGAGACAGAGAACCCCCAAGATGGCCGCGGATCCGTGGCCAAACATGGCATTCCTCCACGGTTCCGCGGCCGTGCAGTGCACGTGTCGGTGCACGTGTCAGTGGGTGTCGGTGTTTTGACCCGGCTTTCTTAGGGTAGTCTTGTAATTTCAAGTATGGATCAGATGTAAAACCTAGGGCTTCTCCTGTCTATAAATAGGAAAGCCTACAGCCTCTTTTGAGGCATGCCTCTTTTAATTTCTAGATCTAAATTTTATTTTCATTGTAATCGTCAAGAGGTGTCAATAAAAGTAAGTTTTTTTTATCTTGCATTTTTCATTCGAATTTAATTTCTGCAATTTTAGTATCTGTCTTTTATTATCTGCAAGTTAATTAGTTAATTAAAAAGAAAATTATAAAAATGAATCTCATCGTAATTTCCCTAATGAGTGAGTAATTCCTCACTTGTTATGGTTAGGATTGGGTAGGTTTGAGAGATGGACATCTCTCACTCCTTTCTTGCCCGTATAATACTTTAAATTAGGGTTCTATGTGAATCAAACACACACCGCTCACTACGGCACCCTATCCTACGAGATAGCGATGATTCCCTAGTTAGACCGGTTGTGGTTGATTTACATAGAGGTTAGGGCTAAGAGTTAAGAAAGGACGGATAAGAACCAAAAGGAAGAAACTACGTTTCTTTCTAGTCGTGCTAATCCCCTTTGTTAACTATTACCCTAACACCTATGTTCTTAATTAGGGCAAAGGAAGCAGTGAGTAAAGTTATTTTTCCAAACTAACCTAATCCTAACCCTAGCAAGGCTTTAATCAAACTAAATTCAATCTTAGTTTTTCTAAAATCAAAACCTACCAAAAATAGGACTCAACTCGTAAGAACAATAAGAAAAGAACACGTTTTCCTTGTGGACCGACCCATACTCAACCGGCTAGCTACCAAGCGACACCGTTATTGATTGCGGTATATTCTTAATTTTTATTTTAAAACGCATGTACGAAAAAGACGAACAATCAAAGTCCCAAAGCACTTAGAGGCAGTGAGTGATAGAAGGGATCCACATTTCCCGGTATAGGGAGTCGATGTCGCACAGTGTTCGGTGGCCAATACCATAAGTCCATGGCAGATGAGATTTACTGGCTGGCAGGTCGGTAGTTTCTTGGATGGTATTCGGCTAGATACTACCACCATGTATCACGTTATTAAGGTTCTGACTTTAACCACCCCTAATCCAGATATGCAGTACTCTCAGACGAACAGACCGAACTGCATGGTAAATATCACTTACAAGTTCAGTAGGGGTTCAGACGGGCTTGCTTGTCAATCCTCCTTTCGCTCAATATCTGGATAGCCGATATGTACAGCTAGTGCCGCTAATATGATTGCCATTAAACTCACTGCCAGCGTATTGATGATTCTTAAAAGTCCTACACAGAGGGTTTCCCGCTTTAGCGAAACGATGTAGTTGTGGTAAATAGGTACGCACTTGAGTTCAATTAAAACTAGTGTATTCCATACACTGACGGTAATCGAAGATTTGAAAATACTAGCCGGTCTTTTTGGAAAGACGGATATTAAATCGGGTACCGATTTAATATATTAATACATATATTTATATATGTATTTATTAGTATTTTGTCACTATTAATTTATGTATTTTAAATACATTGGATAATAATTACAAATATATATATATATATATGTTGCATATTTATATATATAGTAATTGTTAATTTCTTTTTCTATGGTTCTCTGCTATGTTGTTTCATGAGATGAGCATATCCATGCTCACTCTCACTTTGTTGATAAGTGGAAGGAAGAGAAGAGGGTGGAGACTTACATGGTTGATAAGATCCAAGGGCAAGGATTTTGTAGAGAATGCATATATTAACAACCATTTTTCTAAATGGTTAACTAATATGTTCATATTTCTTCTTCTTCTTCAAGCTCAAAGTCCACTTCTTTTTCCTCCTCTTCAAAAGCAAAAAGAGATTAAGGAAAAAGCAAAGAAAAAGTGATGAAAATTATAGTGAGCTAAAATACATCACTAGATGAGGTAACCTAGCAAATAATCTAATCTAGTTAACTTCAAGATTGAAGATTGGAGCAAAAGACTTGAAGCTCTTAAGGTGGACCATCTAAGATGGAGGAGGTCTTCACCAAGCCTGTTCATACAACTAGGAGCCTACAATGAGTCCAACAAAAGTTGGAGCACTTGAAGATGTTACAAGGGTAGTTATGGTTCTAACCTTGTATGGTTTAGTTGCTAGTGCAATAGTCTATGGTTATGATTCTTTGTTGTTTGGAATTTTAGATCTCTTGAATTTTGAAAAGCTATTGTGCCATGATTTTAAAATCTATCCAAGGGTTTCAGAGTTCCTTCAAGTGGCATCAAAGCGAATCCATAGCCTAATCTAGCTAGTTACGGTGTCCGAATTCCGTGTTTTTGCCGCAGAATATTCAGCCACAAATTAAGTACTAAAATTCCACTTTTTAAAATGTTTTGATGCCCGTGGATTCACGGTTTGAACTGAGAATCTGGGGGGAGCATCTCGGGTACCCCGAGGATCTTTTGAGGAGGACGAAGGATCGACCCACCCCCTAAGACCACCATAAGGTGGTCTTGGGGAGGTGGTGGACCCGAGACCACCTTTTAGGTGGTCTCGGGTCTGCCCTTGCCCCTAGACCACTTTGTGGTACTTTCAGAGCAGGGCACCCTGCTTAGGCCTCCTCGGACCCTTTATTTTTTGATCCCGGGCACCCCATTGGGTTCCCGGATGAGTTTTGGGTCAATTCGGATTCTCAGATTGGTCAAAACGTTGGAATTTTTGTGATTTTAGCAACTTGTTCTTCCAGTGTTTAGAAATTTAAAGTGTTGGCTAATTGGATATGGGATTCGAATATTGTAGTCTTCATGTGTGTGCTTGCAACTGTGAATATCATAGCGTTTGGTAAAACTTTGTCTAATTCCTATAGGTATTAATTAGACGGGGTTGCGAAACTGATACTCGCATGGTTTTTATGTGATATTCTATAATGTTATGGTTGAGTTGGATTGTCGTGATGGATAACCCGGAGTATGGTATTAGATGTTCTGTGATGTAATATATATTCATATTGCGGGACGAGCTCCAATATGTGGCTTCCATTTCCGTTTCTTGTATATTATTTTTTAGGTCGTGTCCTTGTTGCGGACGTAGTCACCGTTGTATATTCAGGTTTTCATTACATATACTCGGATTACCCTGCGGTGGAGTGCTCGAGTACCTAAGTTCCAGAGGGCAATGGGCCACCATTTCATGGCGTTGAGACTGGGTCGCCACACTCTAGAATTGTCGGGTTGTTCGCTGCACTCGTAGGGGGTATATGATGACCTGCAGAGGGATGCTCAACTTACCGGGTTCTGGAAGTGCTGGGTGACCCACTCAATTTGTTGATTGGGGTTGCCTCGCTTCTAAAAATGGCAGATGGCTTTTCGTGCTCATAGGGGTCTAGGGTCTAGTACTACTGGCTATCCACATGACCGGGAACGTTGCAGTTTCATTTAGGGCTCGAATAAAACGTAGTGTTCCTAGATTATCCGCTTTTCCATATTGTTTATTTGCTTCTATTGTGATGCTGTGTTTGTGATATATCATGCGTGAGATGAATGTTAATAAAAATTATATATATCTAGTAGATGTTGTATATGTTTTGCATCTGTGCTAGCCCAGCTCATGCGCTGCGTAAGTTAAGTAACCTTACGATGAAGTCCCCGGGCCCCATGGTGAATGCAAATGGAATACACATGCATTTTATTTTCGTTTCTTTCCGGCATGATATGATTAAATGATAGAACACGCGTTAATTCTAATTAATGTAAGAAAACAAATTTTTCAAAACTGACATTATAGTCGATTCTTGTGCTTTGCATAGTGGTATTCGGTTAGGAATATCCTGCACCTCATTCGATGAGGCAAGAGCCGAGATCCCTTCACAAGGATTGATCTCTTGAGCAAAATTTTATGTTATTATAAATTTACAAAAAGAGCCGGTTCCTTCAACGATATCAAGTTCATTACATTAAAGGTTTTTCGCCAAAAACCATCCGTAGCCTTCCGTCATTTCAGATAAGTAGCACATAGTATTCATGCGGTGTTTGTTGGCCAAAATCAAGGCATTGTGAATGGTAATTGTGTGTTGCTTATCCGCAGTATAAGTAGATGCATTGGTTTAGGATAGTCATACCACCTTGTTAGCTAAAGTCAAGGGTATGTACGGATGTGTTTAAATTAATCTGGATAATGACAGGTAGAACTTGACTTACGTGTTATAATTTATTGGCCAAAATCAAGGTCATAAGCGCAAAAAACCACATGGGAGTTTCAAATATAAGGGAAACTTGCCAAGTATGCGTATACCTTCTGAAGTGTGGTGATTTTAGTCGGCTCCCGTCAAGGTTATCATGTAATGATAGTTGGGTCCCAATTCCCACTGATGACTAGGTATTACTTCTCGAGCTATCCCGACTAGTTCTCCTTTTAGGGTTTGATGGAGAATTCGAGAAAATAGTGGGAGTCATCCTGATTAGATAAAGTAATTAACCAATCTAATCTTTATAGAGTGCACGCTGAGCGTTTCTTTTCTCTCTCTCTCTCTCTTGCAGCGACCATGACCTGATTTAAACTAAAACTCATAACCAAGTTAACCGAACCTTTTACCATACGATTTTGGATTGTCATAGTTCATGACAAAGTCGCAAATATCCATGCCCCTTCTATTTTAATCTTTACTTTCTCCAGAACATTCCGTATCACTATGTAGATCTATATAAAATAGATAAAACCATGTCGTATAGTTAAATACGAGCTCGCAGAAATTTATTTCAGTCCGAGTAATGGCTCTAGTTCTGGAGAAATTGAATAGGACTATTCGTTGTCTCTTCCCTTTATCTTTTCTCAGGTTGCGAGAGCTCCTTATATTAGGAGAGTACACTTATTATGCTTATTGGATATTCTTCTTCCAAATCTTAAGCATGTGCCGAAAGGTAGAGAAGGAAGAAAACCAATTAGCCTAAGAGAGATGTACAAAAAATAAGAATTAGAGACATATAAAGGGATTGGAGTAAGGGCAATGGAAATTTAAACTACTGTCATGAGTCTGGTATTGGAAGAGACATTATTAGGAATACCCGGCCATCCTCTCGAAACATTTTCATGTTTCAGTTTTCCTGTACAGTGTTAATTAAAAACTGCTTTCCCAATTAGATTCTGACTCTGGGGTATGTATTTACCGGACATGATTCTTATATCTGTATGGTGATACAGATACTGAGTGGGAGTAGAATATTGGGAATTGGGTGATTAGATCCTCGATATCAGAAATTTTTTTAATTGGTAATATTTGAGGAAATTACTTAGGTTTTGCCTAACGACAAATATTTGGTTTTGAATATCCGTTGTTATGCACCAATTTCAAACTGATATATCTGTACATTTATTTTATAAAGTGAGATATAAAATTTTGAAATTATGTTTATAACATATACCTTTATCAGCTGATGATCAGATAAGGTGCATTTAATAACGGTGTAATTCTTCTTAACTATAATACAGTTTCAACCTACGACACACATGGTTTGAGTTATTGAACTTAGAGAATTTATACAAAGTATTGTATGTTGTTCGATGTCTGTAAGGACAAATCGGTTGGTGCTATATTATGTTTACTTATGACTTCTCTAATTTTAGACACGTATTTCGATGAAATGTAAGGTCCAAAGATTTTGAGAAGTTCATAGGTACAATAATCAAGTAGAGAACCATGCGTTAGAAGTATCAGGATTCTTCAAGGTGATCGAAAATGTAGATACTAATGCTAGGTATTCTATCATAGTAATTTTGATAATTGGATTCTTTCTTAGATTACTCATCCGTGGGTGCGCTCCTTGATGAGTAATGTTGCATGGTTTTCTTCCATTCAGGTGATGTGCACTGGAAACAGTTGCATACTATTTGAATCTAGTTTCATCTAAATCAGTGCATTTGTTTCTATATTTGATATAAAATAGGTTCATATCTTAACGATGTTAAGGCATACGGAGTTGTCCGGCTTATGCTTAAAACTAGAATCCGGATAAACTCAAGGCACGCTTCAGTAATGGCAGTTTATGGGTTATTTTAGGCATAGACAAGAATTTAACTTTCTACCATTCGTAAGATCATAATTTATTTTGTTCTTAACTCGTTACAATTTTTAGTAAAATGGATTCTTTTCAAAACAAAGTAGTGGGAGCATGGTAGGACCGGAAGTGATTCCAGAACCACAAACGGTTACTGAAAATTTAGTAGAACCTAAGAATTCGATTCAATTCGACAATTCAGTAGCCAATCCATAGATTTAGTGGGTGACCTCAGCCACCCGAGAGTTACTTCGGTTTCATCGTAGATAGTGACATGGAAGTCTACATCATGACTATGATGACCCTAGATTGTTACTACTGCTGTCCCTGACTATGAGATCTAGTAGGTGGATGACTATAACGTCGTTCTAAATTGGCTTTAGAAGTGCACGTATATATGACTCTGCCAGAGGGTAGTTGTAGCCAGTGGGAGCAGCGGAAGCGTGGTGGGCCAGTAGATTATGTTTATTTATAGACTAAATCAAGTATAGTGGAGATAAATCATCTGTTTTGATGTGATAGTCATAGCGTTTGACTTTATCAAAACAACAGATAAACCTGGTAAGAAGGTTGTAGGGAGTATTGTTCTGGTTTTTAGATGACATACTCCTGATAGAAAGTGATTTCCCTATACTACGATTGGTTACTCTGTGATTTTCACATGTTTTTATTCACAAAAGATCTAGATAAAATATCAGGGATTCTGGTAACTAAGTCTATGGTTTTAGATCTAGATTTGGAAAGTGTCCCAATTCGGGTATTTTGACACTATTCTAAAGTTTTTTAGAATGGATGATTCTTGGCATGGTGGTGTACCCGCAGGTGATGGAGTCACCCATTCTAAAGAGATGTCTTCTAGACTAATGAGAAGAAGGATTTGCATGAATGACATATCACTTGCTTAGGCAATTGAGTCAATCATGCGATGTCAAGTACCAGACCAGATATTGCTTTTGCACTAGCTGCAGTAAGAAGATATTAATCCAATCTTGGAAAACTAAAGAGGAAGCAGTTATGAATATTAGAGAATATTCTTGGTATATGGTAACGGCAGCCTCCTGCTGTAGGTGGTTATCGTTTCAGGCTTCTAAGATGATCTGGATGACATAGTGGCTATCTGAGTTAATAGTTTACCCTCTTTTGAGGTGTAGTGTGTTGGATAGGTTTCCAAGAAGGATACTGAGGTGGTCATGGCACTGGGTGCTGATTACATTAACAATTAGATATAGCCTAAGTAGTTTGTTGGATTTGGATGTTCATTTATGAACATAGTCCCATCAAATATCCAGACAAATTCTAATACAAGTATCGCTCATTTTGGAAGATAGTTCTTCTTTATGAAGTTGTGATATAGAGAGATAAAGATAGAAACATTGAAGCGGATCCACTCACTAAGGCTATTTCTCGAACACAAATGTTTCACAAACATATTTTGTGAAACTGATTTAGGTATTCAGTAGCATACGGGTTGTGGGTACAAGATACCGTAATAATTAGACTTAAGTGCAAGTGGGAGATTGTTAGATATAGTGCCCTCAAGGCAATTATTTTAATTGCAGGAAGGCGATTATATTAATCAAGGAAGGACCTATACGGGTAGAACAGTCTTACTCGAGAAAATAGAATGCTATCTGGTTTGTCTCTATCATCATTTACATGTATTATGTGATATTACGTATTGCTATTACATGTTGATATAGCGCATAGGATTCTTGCTTGACTACCAGCGTACTGACGGGGATCAGATTTGTCAGGGTTGGGTAGTCTATAAGAACATCCTTAAATGTTCTTAGCCGTAGGAATATAGAGACTGGGTATCGATATTCCAGAGAAGACTAGTATATACGTTTCTTAACCCTGACGAGGAGCGATGGTCGGTCTCATAGTCATTGGTGTTGGACAGTCAATAAAGATTGTATACATGTGCTCATTGGGTTATGAGTTACACTGGACGGACTCGCCTGGAACATACTAGTTGGTATTATATCTAACGTCAGATAGCAATTCTCTGATGACATTAGTGCAGGTAGTCCGCTGACCTGACATCATCATTTTTCTCAAGTGTGCTCCTACTGTACTTTGATTTCTACCCTACCATGGCTCTACTGAGTTGTGCAAATAGGTAGTTTTTTAATGCAGTCTCGAAATACTTAGAGGCAGTGAGTGATAGAGTCAATATAGCACTTTGTTCGGTGGCTAATACCATAAGCTCATAGCTATGAAAGATAAGATTTACTGACTGGCAGGTCAGTAGTTTCTTGGATGGTATTGGGTTAGACACCGCCGCGATGTATCGCGTTATTAGGGTTCTGACTTTAACAACCCCTAGACCCGATATGTGATTCTCTCAGACGAATGGACCGGACTGCATGGTAAATGTCACTTACAGGCTTAGTAGGGGTTTGGACGGGATTGCTTTTCGATCCTCCTTTCGCTCAATACCTGGGTAGCCGTTACGTACAGCTAGTGTCGCTGACATGCTTATGGTTAAACCCATTGCTAACTTATTAACGAGTTTTTAGAGTCCTACACAGAAAATTTCCCGCTTTGGCGAAATGATGTAGTTGCGGTATATAGGTACGCACATGAGTTCGATTAAAACTAATGACGGTAATCAGACATTTGGAAATACTAGCCGGTCTTTTTTGAAAGACGGATATTAAATCGGGTACCGATTTAATATATTAATATATATATTTATATATGTATTTAATAATATTTTGTTACTATTAATTTATATCTCTTTTATGTATTTCAAATACATTGGATAATAGTTACAAATATATATTAATATGTTGTGTTGGATATTTATATATATAGTAATTATTAATTTCTTTTTCTTTGGATCTCTTTAGGCTATGTTGTTTCTTGAGATGAGCATATCCATACTCACTCTCACTTTGTTGACAAATGGAGGGAAGAGAAGAGGGTGGATATTTGAATGGTTGATAAGATCCAAGGGCTTGGATTTTGTAGAGTATGAAATATATTAGAAACCATTTTTCTAAATGGTTAACTAATATGTTCATATTTCTTCTTCTTCTTCAAGCTTAAAGTCTTCTTATTTTTCCTCCTTTTCAAAAGCAATAAGAGATTAAGGAAAAAGAAAAGAAAAAGATTTGAAAATTATAGTGATCTAAACTACATCACTAGATCAGGTAACCTAGCAAATTATCTAATTTATTAACTTCAAGATTGAAGCTTGGAGCCAAAGACTTGGAGCTCTCAAGGTAGATCATCTATGATGGAGGAGGTCTTCACCAAGTTTGTTTACCACTAGGAAACTACAAGGAGTCCAACTCAAATTGGAGCACCTGAAGATTTTATAAGGGTAGCTATGGTTCTAACCTTGTATGCTTTAGTTGATAATTTAGTAGTTTATGGTTATGATTCATGGTTGTTTGGAATTTTAGCTCTCTTGAATTTTGAAAACCTATTGTGCCATGATTTTAAAATCTATCCAAGGGTGCTAGAGTTCGTTTAAAAGAGCGACTCATCGTTCTCAGTTGGGGCATTAGGGATTTGAAATTTTGTTGGCGTCTGCATCGCTACACTGGAATATGGTACCAGAAGCAACTCATCATTCACCATTGAAGGGGTTAAGATGTTTATTTACATATACATATGTATTCCTAGTTTAACGACTTAGAGGTCAGGTTTTTTTTTACCGCGATTACTCTATCATTTCGGTTTTTTTTATCGCAAAGGTCGTGATTGCCCTATTATTTCGGCCATTCATTCGCGATTGCCCTATCATTTAGGCTTTTCATCTTTATTTTTACTCGTTGATTTTTATTGTAAGCTGCCCCATCATTTCGGCTTTTTATTTATTTATTTGTACACATGTTCCCCTCCTAGTTTAACGACTTAGAGACGACGTTGTGTGCTTATTCAAGCTTCTCACGCTTTGATTTTGGTGAAGTTGAATCGATAACCGTAACTAAGTGGTTCGCCCGTGCATCAGAGGACAATGCGGTTTTCTCAACCTTGTATTGGTCCTCCACCCAGTCTTTAAGAACGTAAAAGTTCTCGATAGAATAACTCACCAAGCTATGATATGGGCAGTACATGGGATTTTCAGTCATATTAGCTTCATGTGGTCTCTTTGGAATAGGAAACTGCAGACCGTTACTTAAGGTGTTCTCGAATATTTTGTGAAGTTTGTCCCTCTTGAAGAAGTAGATTTTCTTCCCTCTCTGTATCAGAGTCGGAGCTTTTCCCGGTACCGTTCTTTGAGGCCGGCTGGTCCTTGGTTCACTCGTCGTTTGCTTATCCCGGTCAGTATACACATCGAAGGGGCTGGATGCTGATTGCAATCAACTTTCGCAAAGATGCTCTGCTCTTAGGGTGGAGGGAATATCTGTTGGCTATTTCAGGATATCAATCACTGGTCTGTGAACCAAACTTTGATATTGTTGCAATTGCATTTGCGCGACTTGGATCGTGAGATTTTCACTGTTAGGAATATGTATACCCTGGAGACCATTATTGTATATTATATTGGATGCTTGAACATTTATATAAAGGACTTTCTTACTCGACATGATAGTATGCTATCTGGTTGCTCTTTATCTTAACATGTGCACTTGTTTTAGTTTATTGTTTCTTTGATACATATTGATAAAGCCCTTAGAATGTTGGCTTGACTACCAGGACTATGATGCAGATCAAACTGGAGGGGATTGTGTAGTCCACAAGCACATCCTTAACAATTCCCAGTCGAGAGAATATCTAGACATGGCATCGATATTCCATAGCAGACTAGTGAGTACGTTTCTTGACCCTGTATAGGGCGATGGTTGATCCCATAACCATTGGTATTTGACATCAAGGATTGTACATAGGTGCTCAGTGGAGAATTGGTACACCGAACAAGACTCCCTGAAAACTCCTAAATGGTACCATACCTATTGTCAGATAGCAGTTCTCTGGTGACACTTGTACAGGTTAGTCTGTAGACTCGAAATCGTCATATTGTCTTGTGTGGTTCCCATTGTGCTATGATTTCCTCCCTACCACGGGTCAAATGAGGCGTGAAAACAGGTGGTTTTTAGGTACAGTCCCGAGTCACATGTAGACAGTGAGCGATATGAGGGGTTTCGTCTCTCCCGGTATTGGGAGTTGATGTTGCACAATGCTCGATTGGCTATAACAACAAGTCCCTAGCCAGGACTGATGAGATTTACTGATAAGTATTATTAGTAGTTTCTCGAAAGGTTATATGCCACATATTGGCATGACTTATCGAGTTAGTGGGGTGTGACAATTCCACCGCCCAGACTCGATATACGACATATCAGACGAAGAGACCGGACTGTACGGTAAGTGTTGCATATAGGCTCTACGGGAGTTTGGATAAGTTTGCTTGTTGATTTTCTATTCGTTCAATACCTGGGTAGCCGTTACGTCCAGCTAGTACCGCTGACAGCTTATGGGTATCTGATGTGATTATTACCTACTGCTGGCATATTGTTGAGTCTTTAGAGTCCCATATAGAGATTTCCTAGCTCAAGCGAAATGAAGTAGGGCACGTATGGAGATATGTGCGTGAGCTTGATTAAATACAAGTATATGATACCGTATTCTAATCTAGCGTTATTTGACATCAGCCGGGTTATATATGATATAACAAGATTATTGAATTAAGTGTTGATTCAATGATTTGATTTATTTATATATGTTTATATATTTGATATTAGCCGGATTATTGAATCAAGTGTTGATTTAATAATTTGATATATATATATATATATAAACTAATATTAAATATTAGCCGGTTATATGTGATATAAACAGATTATTCAATCAAGTGTTGATTTAATGATTTGTTATACATATATATATTTGATATTAGTCGGGTTATATATGATATAACAGGATTATTGAATCAAATGTTGATTTAATAATTTGATATATATTTATATATTTGATATATATATATATAGTTAAATTAATATATAACTCACTTAATATTTTCTTTGCTTTATATATTTATATATATGATATATGACACACACACACACACTCATTCATTTGTATTATGGTTGATGATATATAGAACTAGGATGTGTGAGAATCACATTTGAGTAAGATAATAATAAATATTTGTGAATTAAAAGAAATGAAGAATGAGTCATGTCTTTAGATGCTTGAAGAAGTATTGAGAAACCATGACTCATCTTCAATTCTTGGATTATTCATAGATATTTATTAGTCTCATCCTATCTCATCTTTGATCACATTTTTTAGTTAATGGTTCACACTCATCTAAGTTCATCTTCTTCTTTATCTCCTCACTAGATTTTCTAAGGTTAAGAAAAAGAAAAGAAAAGAAAAGAAATATTTTTAGTGAGAAAAATTCCTTTTTAATCAACCTAAACTACTCTAGCCCATTAGTATAGCTTGTTAGCTTCACCAATACCTTGATTAGTGAAGTATGAGCTTGAGTGTAAGTTTCCTCAAGGTGAATCATCTTCGAGAATGAAGACTACAAGCAAGCTCGTTCCATTCTTCAAGTGGAGTGAAAGAAGAATTCTAGGGACTACTACTTGGAGTTTTATAAGTGAAGGATTAGACTACAAAGGTTGTAGACTCTCTTCACTTAGTTTAGAATATAGTTTGCTAACTTTGAAACCTTAATTCTATATTTTGATTCTTGTTTAGTATACTTAGACCTATAAATTTTTAAAATTGCATATTTGATGCTCATTGAAATCTAGTAGAGTTGCTAAGATATACTTTCATGGTATCAAAGCCAAGTTAGACGCTTAGGAGTAACTTAGAAGAAATTAAAGTGTTCGATCGACGTTTTAAACTCACGATTTTGGTAGTTTCTATCCAAATTTTCAAACTTCATGGTTTTTACTATTAAAAATGCTCAAAAAATCATGAAAGTAATTTTATGAAGGCTCAAGAAATATGAACAAGTAACTTCACAACTTGGCCGTGGAACCTCCGCCTATACCATGTATTACCCGCGGTTCCGCCGCCAAAATGTGGAGTTAGGAGCTTGTTTTTCATGTGCTGCTCATTTTGACATTTTCGATTTTCTGAATATTTTTAATGAGGATCAAGTGGTTGAGCTCTTTGTGAATTGTTATCGATCGAAATGTTCAAAATCGTCTATATTTTTTTGGTTATGATATACAAATTTTTAGAATTCACATTGATTATTTTTACGAAAACTTGTTATCGATTTGTAAATCTCGCATTTAAGTTTCAAATGATGGATTACCCCGAAATTTGGATTTAGATCGAAACTCTGTCGTTATCTTGTATCGTATGCGAATACTCGTCGGGAGACACTAGTAGACAGCCACGCCCCTTTGCCCGACCAAGTGACTATAAGAGAACCGCGTAGCCAAGCACATCCACTCGGGTGCTCGCGGCCATGGTGTTCTGCCCAAGTCCACTTCATTGACGGCCTCAGGGGTGTGGCCTGTTGGATATGTATGCCCTAGAGGCTATTATTGTATATGTATACATGTTGATACTTGGACATATATATGTACAGGACAATCTTGCTCGATATAATAGTATTCTATCTGGTTTGTCTTTATCTTAACATGTGCGTATGTCTTACTTGTTATTACATATCATTTATACATGTTGATAAAGCCCGTATGATCATTGCTTGACTACCGGCGCTGTGATGGCAATCATACTTGTGGAAGATGCGTAGTCGATAAGCACATCCTTAAAAGGTCCCTAGTAGTGGGAATATCGAGACTGGGCATCGATATTCCGGAGTAGACTGGTGTATACGTTTTTAGACCCCGACGGGGGGCGATGGTTAGTCCTGCAGCCTTGGTCTTTTGCATCTAAGATCGCATGCTGGTGCTCACTGGGGATGAGTACACTGGATGGACTCGACGAGAACTTCTAGATGGTACTATACCTATCGTCAGATAGAAGTTCTCAGGTGATATGAGTATGGGTTAGTCTTTTGACCCGAGATCATAATTTGGATCATGTGAGTTCCCTATGTACTTTGATGACTATCCTACCATGGCTCTACTAAGTCGTGCAAATAGGTTTTGGTTGGGTACAGTCCCGAGCCACATGGAGGCAGTAAGTGATTGTTGGGGATTCGTCTCTCCCAGTATAGGGAGTCGATATCGCACCGTGTTCGATTGGTCAGGACCATAAGATCTTGGACAAGGCAGTTGGGATTTACTGATAGGTTGATCAGTAGTTTCTTGGATTGGTCCTGAGCCGTATCAGCACGAATTATCGGGTTATTAGGGTCTGACGTTTACCACCCCTAGACCCGGTATTCGATACTCTCAGACAAAGAGACCAGACTGTACGGAGATTGTCATGGATAGACTCGGTAGGGATCTGGATGAGTTTGCTCGTCGGCCTTCCTTTTCGACAGGTACCCGGGTAGCCATTGCGTACAACCAGTGCCGCTGACGCGCATGTGGTTATGGATTTATCCAGTAACTCACTGCCGGCGTACAGTCAAGTCTTTAGAGTCCCACACAGAGGGTTTCCCTGGTTCAGGCGAAATGATATAGTAGCCGTATTGGATATGTAAGTCCATGCTACCTCTCCCGGTGCTTACGGGCTTGCGGAAATGATGAAAAACGATTTTTCTAGAGGTGGTAACATGGACTCAAAATACGGATCTTTGTTAAACAACCATCTAACAAACCTAACTAAGAGTTTTACCTACTCGGTTAGGGGGTTATACCTTTCTTGAACTTCTTCGTCTTCAACTCTTGTGGTGTACGGACCGGCCTCCCCTCGTCGTCTTCTCGCGCCGAAGATGGATCCACCCGAAAGCTTCTACCTTTTGGCTTCTCTTCAAACTTGAAGAAACTAGAACACTTGGTTTGCTAAACCTTGTGAACAAGGATGAGTAAAGGAGTGTGTTGGGTTTTATCTCAATGGTTCTTGCTTCTCAACACATGAGACAAGTGAACTATGAACTAGAGAGAGCAAGAGGAAGAGGGAGAGCTCAAGCAAGAGAGAGAAAGGGAATGCGAGAATGAGTAACTCTTTTGCCATCCAAGCTCTCATAATCCAAAACCATCATAACAAAAATAGTAATCAAGTATTATGTGATGGTTCAAGTCAAAATGGCTATATCATTTCATGCACTCATTTTGCAAAAAGAAACAAGCAAGCAAAAGTCTTTGCCATGAAATGATAGCCATTGTCATGATGATGGTCAACTAGTCCAACCTAGTCAACCGGTCAACAAAGTCAACAAGTCAACAAAATCAACCCCTCAACAACCATGTCACAATAATACATAATTAATATTATTGTTAATCATATTTCTTATTCGCATTAGGGTTTAGCAAAAAGTCAATAGTCAACAGTCAACAACCCCAATGAGAATCCTTTGCCTCTGTCTCTCTGTTAACTGTGCATACACACCCGCATCCGCGTTCCGAGGAACACGAATACAAACGAGATAAAACCAATCCCAAAATGTACACTAGGATCTGGCTTAAACCAAAGTCCGCTAGTGTTAACTGTCCGGACACCAAATGTGCACAAGTGCACGGATGTGACCGAACCCTGTCTCAAAACCATGCGACCTGTCGCAAAACCATGCGACCTGTCGCAAAACCATACGACCTATCGCAAAACCATGCGACCTCTAGTCTTTTGCCTAAAGGAGAATAGCTCTCTTTGGGACTCTAAAGACTCGACACTACGCTGGCAGTGGGTTTAACCACAGACCGCAAGCGGCACTAGCTGTGCGTAATGGCCCCCAGGTAGATGCCGATAAGAAGACGGACGAGGTGAAACCTATCTGAACTCCTACTGAGCCTGAATGTGACAGTCTCCGTACAGTCCGGTCTGTTCGTCTGAGAACATCGCATGGCGGGCCTAGGGGGCGGTAAACGTCAGTCCCCTACTAGCGGTACAAGTCGTGTCGGAGTGTAGCCCAGAACACCTGAGATAACACTGGAAACCTACCAGTCTATCTCGCTTTCCCTGGCCAGGAACTTTGTGTAATGGCTCTCCTAGACACAGCGCGATATCAACCCCTAATACCGGGAGAGATGAATCCTGTCTAACCGTCACTGCCTCTAAGTGCTTCGGGACTGCACCCAAAAACTACCTGTTTGCATGACTCTTTTGATCCGTGGTAGGGTAGTAATCAAAGTACAGTGGGAACACACTCGAGGCGAAGTGACAGTGTCAAGTCAAGGGACTAAACTGCACTCATGTCACCTGGGAACTGATAACTGACGATAGGTATAATACCAACCAACAGTTCCCAACGAGTCCTGTCCAGTGTACTCGTAACCTAACGAGCATCCGCATACTATCTCAAGTACGACGTACTGACGGATGTGGGACAGACCATCTCCCAAGCTGGGATAAGAAGCGCATACGCTATTCTACTCCGGAGTATCGATGCCCTGTTTCGATAGTCCTGTGACTAGGGACCTGCATAAGGATGTGCTTATAGATTACCCAGCCCCCACGAGTGTGACTGCCATCACAACGCTGGTAATCAAGCAAAGATCCTAAGGGCTCCACTAATGTGTAAAGGCGATATGCTAAAAGAAACACATGCACAAATTAAAGCAGAAACAAACCAAGTAGCATACTACCATTTTGAGTAAGATTGTCAATACAAGGTGAATATCCCAAGCTTTCATTAAGTAAGTATGATACAGTAATGGCCTCTAGGGTATATACACTAACAATCTCCCACTTGCACTAAGGCCATGTACTGGCGTATCAAAGACCTATCATCTTGATCAGCCGCTCGAACTGAGTCTGGGGTAAGGCCTTCGTGAATGGATAAGCAGTGTTATCTTCCATAGCAACTCTCCGAACCTCGATCTCCTGGCGACCCACAATCTCCCTAATCAGGTGATACCGCCTCAAGATGTGTCAGGACTTCTGATGGGACCTGGGTTCCTTCGCTAAAGCTATAGCTCCGTTGCTGTCACAATACAGCGGTATTGGATCAACAATGGTAGGAACCACCTGAAGCTCCGTGAGGAACTTCTTCATCCAGATAGCCTCCTTTGCGGCATCTGCAGCAGCGATATATTCCGCTTCCATCGTCGAGTCAGCAACGGTTTCCTGTTTGGAACTCTTCCAACACACCGCCCCTCCATAGAGGGTAAAGACATAACCCGACATGGACTTGGAATCATCCTTGTCACTCTGGAAGCTGGAGTCAGTAAAGGCTTCGATCTGGAGGTCTTTTCCGCCATACACCAAGAACATCTCCTTAGTCCTTCTCAGGTACTTGAGAATGTTCTTTACCGCTATCCAGTTTTTCTCCCCAGTGTTTGACTGATACCGGCTTACCACACTCAGTGCATAAGCTACATCTGGTTTGGTACACAGCATCGCATACATTATAGAGCCTACCGCAGAAGCGTAGGGTATAATAGACATGCGATCCCTTTCCAAATCAGTGTTGGGAGACATCTCTTTGGAGAAGGTGATCCCGTGACAAACCGGTAGATTACCGCGCTTGGAATCTTCCATACTGAACCTTTTCAGCATGGTGTCGATGTACCTGGACTGTGAGAGTCCTAATATCCTCTTGGATCTGTCACGATAGATCCGAATCCCCAGAATGTATGAGGCATCACCCAGGTCTTTCATGGAGAACCTGTGTGACAAGAACCCTTAGACAGATTGTAGCATAGGAATGTCATTTCCTATCAAGAGAATGTCATCCACGTATAAAGCGAGGAATACTACATTTCTCGCTACAAATCTACTATAGATGCATGGTTCGTCTGGATTTTTGATAAAGCCAAATTCCTTGACCGTCTCATCAAAACAGATGTTCTAACTCCGCGATGCCTGCTTTAGTCCATATATGGACTTAAGCAACTTGCACACCGTTCCGCTGCTCCCACTCTGAATGAAACCCTCTGGTTAGTCCATATAGACGCACTCCTGTAAATTTCCATTTAGAAAAGCGGTCTTTACGTCCATCTGCCAGGTCTCATAATCGTGGAAGGCAGCAATGGCAAGAAGGATCCGAATGGATTTCAGCATAGCTACTGGAGAAAAAGTTTCGTCATAGTCCAAGTCAGGTCTTTGATGGAAACCCTTTGCAACAAGTCTAGCTTTATAGGTCTCAACCTGTCCATCTACACCAATCTTCCTTTTGAAAATTCACTTGCATCCTACGGGTTTTACCCCATCTGGAGCAATGTCCAACGTCCATACTTTGTTGGTGTACATGGACTCTATTTCGGTCCGCATTGCATCCAGCCATTTTACCGAGTCAACGCTCTGAATGGCCTGCTGGAAGCTAGTCGGCTCATCATAATCAATGATGCAATCCTCTCTATCCCCGTCTATGAGAAAACCGTAGTATCTCTCGGGCGGATGAGACTTCCTACTACTCATGCGGAGCGGCGTAGGAATGTCATGATCTTTCGAACCCTCTGGTTCTACTAAGCTTTCAGTAATAGCTCATGGTTCTGGAATTTCTTCAAGTTCTATTGCGCTCCCACTTATCTGATTTTCCAAAAACCCAGTTTCCAAGAAGTGGGCATGACGAGAAACAAAAATCTTTTGTTCCTCTTCGCAATAGAAGAAATATCCCTCGGAGTTCTTTGGATATCCCACAAACTTGCACTGTACTGAGCGTGCCTCGAGTTTGTCCGCATGTTGCTTTTTGACAAAAGCTGGACATCACCATGTCTTAATGTGATTAAGATAGGGTCTCTTCCCACACCACATCTAATATGGTGTAGTAGGCACAGTCTTAGTTGGAACTCGGTTCAAAAGGTATGCAGCTGATTCTAGTGCATATCTCCAGAATGATCGCGGTAACTCAACGTTACTCATCATGGACCGTACCATATCTAATAGGGTTCGGTTCCGTCTCTCCGATACACCGTTATATTGCAGAGTGTATGGAGGAGTAAGCTGAGAGAGAATTCCATTCTCTTTTAAGTAATCCAAGAACTCGGCACTCAAGTATTCACCACCTCGATCAAATCTTAGTGTCTTGATACTTTTGCCTGTTTGTTTTTCTACTTCATTCTTATATTCCTGGAATTTTCCAAAGGCTTCGGATTTATGTTTCATTAAGAAGACATAACCGTACCTTGAAAAGTCATCTGTAAAAGTAATGAAGTAAGAATAACCGCTTCGTGCATGCGTAGACATTGGACCGCACGCGTCGCTGTGTACGAGTCCCAAGAGCTCGCTCGCTCTTACTCCGTGTCCAGTGAACGGAGTCTTTGTCATCTTTCCTTTGAGACAGGATTGACAAGTTGCAAATGATTGATATTGGAATGGATCCAAATATCCTTCTGTATGTAACTTAGTCAATCTTCTCTCATTGATGTGACCCAGTCTACAATGCCATAAGAAAGCCTGATTAGTTCCGGAGACTTTCTTTTGTGTGTATTCTGGACATTGAAAATCTGTGGTTGGTTTAATACGTATATACCATTGCTCAATGTACCTGACCCAATCATAACTTGATTAAGGTGAATGTTTACAACATTACTTACAAACACAAATTCATAACCTTCTTTAGAAATCAAAGATACAGAAATGATATTACAAGTTGCGTTGGGTACAAAAAAGCAATTACATAAAACCAAAACATGTCCATCTGACATTCCCAGGTGATAGCCCCCCACGGCCTCAGCATCCATACTAGCTCCGTTTGCAACTTTGAGGGTCGTGTCACCTGCTTTCAAAAACCTACGCTTTCTCAACGCCTGCAAAGAATTACAGATATGAGATCCTGATCCGGTATCCAATACCCAGGACGTAGAATTTATTGATAGACAGTTTTCAATAACATACACACCTGAAGCTGAAGCCGCAACTTGCTTCAGATCTTGTGTTCAGGCCTTCCAAGCCCTGCAATCTTTCTTCCAGTGTCCACTCTTGTGACAGTAAAAGCATTCTTCCTTATCCACAAGCTTCCCCGCTACCTTTGTTGCTTTTGCCTTTCCCTTCGTATCCACCTTACTAAAACCGCCCCTTGGTTTGGCGGGGGTTTTCTTTTTCTTTCCCTTGGCTTTCGCCTTGGACCTAGAAGACGAAGATCCTCCTACAAACAAAGTGGATGTTTCCCTACCTTTCTGTAGGGTGCCCTCTGCACTCCTCAGCATGTTGAGGAGCTCTGAAAGTTCAACTTCCTTTTCTTGCAAGTTGAAATTCAGGATGAACTAGGCGTAAGTGGAAGGAAAGGACTGAAGAATCAAGTCCGTATAGAGCTCATTCTCCCACGTGGTCCCAAGGTCCACGAGCTCCCCTATGTAGCCAATCATCTTAAGTACGTGTTCCGCTACCGATGATCTGACGGCCAATCTTGCTGAAAACAACTTCTTCGACACTTCGTATCTGGCGATACGAGATTGATCTCCATACAGTTCTTTTGTATGGAGAAATATGGATTTGAGGTCCATATTCTCGTGCCTCCTCTGATGTTCGTTGTCCATAGAGGCAAGCATGAGGCACTTGGCCTTCGCGCAGTCGATTTCCCAGGTCTTACGGATTTCCCTATCCGCGACGCTGGTTTTTGGACCTGGGACAGGGGGTGCTTTGGTGGTAAGAAGATACCCCAACTTGTCATAAGTGATTGCCATTTTGATATTCCTGAGCCAATCTTTGTAGTTTGGCCCTGTCAGTATGTTTTTATCTAGAAGTAACTTAAGTCCAGTCATGACGATTGGTCGCTGCAATTAGGAGAGAGAGAAGAAACACTCAGCATAATGCTCTTGCAAGTTTAGAGTGGTTTTTAATTTGTCTAAACATGATGGCTCCCACTGTTTCTCGAATCCCTCCTCAAACCATAAAGGAAGAATTAGTCAGGATCAATCTCACCGTACAATACTTTCTTAACCATTCAGCCAGGCCAGTGTCGGTACTTCGAGGGAGATTTTCCAACGCCTTCGCGAAGTTCCTTAATTTAAGAACCTCTTTTCCCTGGGGGCTTAGCCCCGCTAACACCTTTCTAGACACCTACTAGGTTTATAGCATTGATCATTAAGTGAGAAATTTCCCGAGGAGTAGCATATACTCACAGTAGGATCGGGATCCAAATATCATCGCGTGACAAAACTGAAGGAATCCTACCAGAATCATCACACTCCAAATGGTATGCAATACAAGCAAGTTTCAGTTCTTTTGAAACTCTCGATGTGGATTTTTGCCCCATGCTCTTATGACCTTGAATTTGGCCAACAAATTATAAGTCACATGTCAAGTTCTACCCGTCATTCTTCAGGTTAATTTGAGCCCACCCGCACATACCCTTGACTTTGGCCAACAAGGTAGAACGACTGCCCCAAGCCAACACATCTATCTATGCTGCACATGAATACCCAATAGCTACCAATCACTATGCCTTGACTTTTGCCAACAAACATAGCTTGAATACTTATTGACCATTCATGTGAAACGACGGAGGGCTACGAATGGTTTTGGCGAAACCGTGAACATAATGAACTTAATATAATCGATGGAACGAGATAGCTTTCAAAAGGAGTGGTTCAAGCTCCGCATTTAAAAGTTTGTTTTTGAAAAGAACCGAGTGGTTTTGAAAGTGTTCCAACAACTTTTACTTGGTTTATTTTTCTTGCATTAATTTTAATGCGTCCCATCATTTAATCCTACCATTGCAGAATACAACCAAAATATGACGTACGCTTATGCCATTTGCATTCGCCACAGGGCCCCGTCATTACCCGTTAGGTTACTTAACTAACGACAGAGCGGGGGCTGGACTAGCGCGGATGCAAAACATAAGCAACGCCTAAATAATATCATATAGATATATTGCAATGATTGCCATTTCAGATCACAGATGAACACATTGGATATACTAGGAATTCGCAATTCGTACGAGCCTGTAACGAAAAGCGGATTACAAGGTCATGGTGAATAGCCAATACCCCACCCAAGACCCCTACGGGTGCGGCAAACTACCCGCCAAGTACCCAAAGCGAAGCAACCTCCCTCAACTCGTGAGTAGGCCACTCGGCACTTTGAGATACCCGGTAGTTTGTGCACCCTACCTTGGGTCTATCTTAGGAGCAAAAACAGTAAAAAGAAATTATACAATGACTGCTACAACCCCGACCCGGTTGTGCGGCCATACAAATAATATTACATCAATTTACAAATTACATGAATTGAAAGAAAAGAAAACTCTCATCTCACAACCCCCGGCTATTCATCCGCGACAATCCAATGAATTCATATACACATACCATCAACATTACATGTATAACCCCCACTAATCGACGTATAGCGATTAGCAGACGTTCAATACATATAACACATCACAGATATAAACCCGTCAGCTTAGTCTTTAGAAACTCGATCAAAATACGGTTTTTTAAGCCCCAAAAACAAATTTTGCTTTTTGGAAAATCTGGGCTGAAAAAACATATTGTAAAAATCCCAAAACACCCCTATGAACAAACTGCACGAAAAATCCCCCACGGCCGAGTCAACTCGGCCATGCTCCTGCCGCGGATCCGCGGCGCGTTGATCGACTCAGTGGACCTTTTTTTGCAGATTCTTCTAAAAACCCTGAGCCGAATTTTAAGGTAATATTTATTGGATTTTGAACAGGAAAAAAATTCGGCAGAAAGTATGAGTTCCGGGTGTATTTCGCGACTTTTTCTTCGATCGAATTTCTAGTTACTTTGCTAACATGTTAGATAGTGTTTAACTAGGCTCTGATACCACTGTAAGTCCATGCTACCTCTCCCGGTGCTTAAGGGCTTGCGGAAATGATGAAAAACGATTTTTCTAGAGGTGGTAACATGGACTCAAAATACGGATCTTTGTTAAACAACCATCTAACAAACCTAACTAAGAGTTTTACCTACTCGGTTAGGGGGTTATACCTTTCTTGAACTCTTTCGTCTTCAACTCTTGTTGTGTACGAACCGGCCTCCCCTCATCGTCTTCTCGCGCCGAAGATGGATCCACCCGAAAGCTTCTACCTTTTGGCTTCTCTTCAAACTTGAAGAAACTAGAACACTTGGTTTGCTAAACCTTATGAACTAGGATGAGTAAAGGAGTGTGTTGGGTTTTATCTCAATGGCTCTTGCTTCTCAACACATGAGACAAGTGAACCATGAACTAGAGAGAGAGCAAGAGGAAGAGGGAGAGCTCAAGCAAGAGAGAGAAAGGGAATGAGAGAATGAGTAACTCTTTTGCCATCCAAGCTCTCATAATCCAAATCCATCATAACAAAAATAATAATCAAGTATTATGTGATGGTTCAAGTTAAAATGGCTATATCATTTCATGCACTCATTTTGCAAAAAGAAACAAGCAAGCAAAAGTCTTTGCCATGAAATGATAGCCATTGTCATGATGATAGTCAACTAGTCCAACCTAGTCAACCAGTCAACAAAGTCAACAAGTCAACAAAGTCAACCCCTCAACAACCATGTCACTATAATACTTAATTAATATTATTCTTAATCATATTTCTTATTCTCATTACGGATTAGCAAAAAGTCAATAGGCAACAGTCAACGGTCAACAACCCCAATGAGAATCCTCTGCCTCTGTCTCTTTGTCAACTGTGCATACACACCTGCATCCGCGTTCTGAGGAACACGAATACAAACGAGATAAAACAAATCCCAAAATGTACACTAGGATCTGGTTTAAACCAAAGCCCACTAGTGTTAACTGTCCTTACACCAAACGTGCACAAGTGCACGGATGTGACCGAACCCTGTCGCAAAACCATGCGACCTCTACTCTTTTGCCTCAAGGCGAATAGCTCTCTGTTTGGGACTCTAAAGACTCGACACTACGCTGGCAGTGGGTTTAACCACAGACCGCAAGCGGCACTAGCTGTGCGTAACGGCCCCCAGGTAGATGCCGATAAGAAGACGGACGAGGTGAAACCCATCTGAACTCCTACTGAGCCTGAATGTGACAGTCTCCGTACAGTTCGGTCTGTTCGTCTGAGAACATCGCATGGCGGGCCTAGGGGCGGTAAACGTCAGTCCCCTACTAGCGGTACAAGTCGTGTCGGAATGTAGCCCAGAACACCTGAGATAACACTGGAAACCTACCAGTCTATCTCGCTTGCCCTGGCCAGGGACTTTGTGTAATGGCTCTCCTAGACACAGCGCGATATCAACCCCCAAAACCGGGAGAGACGAATCCTGTCTAACCGTCACTGTCTCCAAGTACTTCGGGACTGCACCCAAAAACTACCTGTTTGCACGACACTTTTGAGCCGTGGTAGGATAGTAATCAAAGTACAATGGGAACACACTCGAGGCGAAGTGACAGTGTCAAGTCAACGAACTAAGCTGTACTCATGTCACCTGGGAACTAATAACTGACGATAGGTATAATACCAACCAACAGTTCCCGAAGAGTCCTGTCCAGTGTACTCGTAACCTAACGAGCACCCGCATACTATCTTAAGTACGACGTACTGACGGCTGTGGGACAGACCGTCTCCCAAGCTGGGATAAGAAGCGCATATGCTAGTCTACTCCGGAGTATCGATGCCCTGTCTCGATAGTCTTACGACTAGGGACCTGCATAAGGATGTGCTTATAGATTACCCAGCCCCCACGAGTGTGACTGCCATCACAACGCTGGTAATCAAGCAAAGATCCTAAGGGCTCCACTAATGTGTAAAGGCGATATGTTAAAAGAAACACATGCACACATTAAAGCAGAAACAAACCAAGTAGCATACTACCATTTTGAGCAAGATTGTCGATACAAGGTGAATATCCCAAGCTTCCATTAAGTAATATACATACTAGTATGATACAGTAATGGCCTCTAGGGCATATACACTAACAGGATATGTGCAGGGTTCCGATCGATTGATTTTACTATGTACTCGGACTTTCGATCGGACAGTTGATATACTAGCCGGTTCGAGATTGAGCTGGATTATTAAATCAGGTATTGATTTAATAATTTACATATATGTATTTCGATATGTATATTCTAGTATTATGTTTTTTGTGTTATTCTATCTCTTCGGGTATTCGTATTTCGATACGAATATATGTATGTATATACAGTAGATTGTAATTCATATTTTATACGGAAAAATATTCTAGAAGGTGGACACCTCATTATTGATTATTTCCATTTATCTTTAAATGGATAATGAGGTGTAAAGTGAGGTGAGGAGAGTATGGTGAGAGCCATGCCTCAATAGAGTTGACAAATGAATTTTCAATTCATTTGTGCCCACTATTGAAGCATGGTTGGATATTGTTTATTGTAAAAAATGGTTTTACAAAACCATTATGAGTTTTTTCTTTCACATGCAAGCATCATTATTTTTGAGCTCTCACCATTTGCTTCACCCTCCTCTCTCCTCTTGAGTTCCTCTATCTCCATGATCTACCTCATATGTACACTCTCATGTGTTGAGAAACAAGAGAGGAGGTGAGATAGTGAGATAGAAATACATTTTGAACCATACACTACATCCTAGATCCCTTAGACTAGCAATCTAATACTTCTAGTTGCTCCTTTTGACACTTAGTTTGGAGCTAAAGCCATGGATCACATCCCTCGGGTGGATCATCTTCGATGGAGGAAGACCGACGAACAAACCAGATCTCGGATGACCGAAGGAGCAAGCAAAGGAGATCAAGCTCGATCATGGAGGCCACTTAGAGCTAAGGAAGTGCAGACAAGACCGAAGGACATAGATATTTTGGTGAGACTCTTTTTCATAGTAGATAGCTCCTCTTAGTTTAGCTAGTTTAGGTTTATGGTAGATTCGGTTATCGTGTTTCATTTAGCTCCAGTTTAAACCCTAAGATAAAAATTTTGTTCCGCAAATAGCCACGGTTGATGGCCGGTGCACTAGTGTAACCCAAAATGGCCATCCACTAAAGTTCCCAGCGGCTTTGAATCTTTAATTGGGAATCTTGTTAAATTGCCCGGCTTACATTTTGAAAAGGGTTTTCAATTCGATACTTGAATGTAAGGTTTATAGGGTTAGGCATGAAATTCAGAATATGTGATAATCCGAGTTTATGATGTCTATAGATGCGGATTCTAATTATTGATGTTTTCATTTCTTTTCTATGACCGTAAGTGTAATATGCGGCAGTATCCCCGATCTTGTTGCTATACGACAATGACATTAGGGATTCTCATATTCACTTACGTTGATGACATGTGATGTTATTGTGTTGCTATCGATATGTTATATTGGATCGTCGTAATTGAATGGCCGGGGTTTTTTTATGTGAGATGAGGGTTCTTCAATTTTCATTCATGTAAATAATTGTATCTAATATTCTTTTATTGGGACACTTCTGGGTTGAGGTAGTTGTCTCCATTCGATGTATATTATTTACTTTACCGCATTAGGATAGATCCAAGGTGGAGAGCACAGGTAACCGGGTTCTAGAGTCCAGTGGGAGACCATCTCGAAGAGTCGAGACCGGTCAACTAACTCTAGAATTGGCAGGGTTGCTTGCCGCTCTCATAGGGGTCTAGGGGTGTGGGCTTGGCTATTCATCATGACAGTGGAATCTAAGGTTTTCGTTACTGGCTTAATCTAAAACACGGACCTCCTAGTATTTCCTATATTACATATATTTTCTTCTGTTGTTCTGTGATGTGATCATATAACTGTGTGAGACGAATGCTACTTATATATATGATATATTAGTAAACACTATATATGTTTTGTATCTGTGCTAGTCCTGGCCCGTCCTGTCGTAAGTTAAGTAACGTTACGGTGAAGACCCGGGTCCCTGTGGCAAATGCGGATGGCATATATGTGTATTTTATTTTCGTTTCTTCTGTGATGTTTAGGAAACATAATTGATGGGACATTATTAATAAGATTAATGAAAAGAAAGAAACCTAAAAGATGTTCTAGAATCAATTTTTTCAAAAAGGTAGCTCTAGTTCTTGCTTTACATAGCGGTATTCCATTATGAATATCCAGCACCTCATTCGATGAGGAAAGAGCCTAGATCCCTTCACCGGGAATGTCCTCTTTAGCAAAAACTAGCATATGCTACAACCCACCTGGTTTATTTTTCAAATAAACTCGTTTTTTAAAGCGGATCTTAATACATCCCTTTTCAAATCACTAGATTCTATAATGATATCAAGTTCATTACGTTAAATGTTTTCTTCAAAACCAGTCGTAGCCCTCCGTCATTTCAGATATATACTATTTAGTATTCGTGGTGCGTTTGTCGACCTTGTCGAGGTGTCGTGTTCAGTAGCTGATTAGTGCTTTTCTGCCGCATGATGATGCGATTGGTTAGGCAGTAGTACGGCTTTGTTAACCTTGTCAAGGGTTATGCGGGTGGGTCTAAGTCAGTCACAAAATGACGGGTTGAACTTGACTTGCGGTTTTTGCTTTGTTGACCTTGTCAAGGCCATAAACCGCATGGGGTAAAAAAATTATTAGGAATTTCAAGTGTTGAAATTTGCAATGAGATTTCATACATTCTATGTGATAGTTGGATCCCGATACCCACTGCGAGTAATTGTTACTCCTGGGAGAGTTTTGCACATTACAATTAGCTAATCTAGTAGGTGTCTAAGAAAGGTGTTAACAGGGTTATGCCCCTGCGGAAACGAGATTATTTAATTAGTTCCATGCCAAAGCATGGGGAGACTCCCTCAGAGTACCAACACCTGCCTAGTTGACCGATAAGTGAACTTGTAGGGTGTAATTAATCCCGGCTAATCTTACCTTTTAGGGTTTGAAGGAAGATTTGATAAAAATAGTGGGAGCCATCCTGATTAGATAAGATAATAACCAATTTAATCTTGCAAGAGCGCATGCTAAAGTGTTTTCTTCTCTCTCTCTCTCCAGGTAGCGACCATGTCATGCCTTAGTCAAGATAATAATATGGATGTATTGACTGAACCCACTTATTATACTGGGCTGGGGAACGTTGGTTCCACCCTATCTTATGACAATTGCCTTAAGTCTGGGAAAGGGATAGGAGAATGCAAGGATTTCTACACAACCCTAATGAAGAAAGAGCATTATGATGCATCTTCTTCGGGTGTGTTAGTTATTGAGAACTGTTTCTCAGTCTGCTCTACATCCTGAGTATTAGATACAGGATCAGGATCCCATATTTGTAATCTATTACAAGGGTTAAAGTAAAGTAGAGAACTGAGAAAGGGTGATATGCCTCTCAGAGTAGGGAATGGAGCAATTGTTGCTGCCGAAGCTGTCGGCGAATATCACCTAGTATTGCCAAATGGTAATACATTGATTTTGAAAAAATGTTATTTCGTACCATCGATGATATGCAATATAATATCCTTATCTTTATTAGATAACGAAAAATATAACTTTGCATTAGAGAAAAATGTTATGAACAGTTTCCTAAATCAAGTGTTGATTGGGTTTGGTACGTTGTGTAATGGTTTATACATTCTAAATCAAAATACAGTTCTAAATATACAAAGCACTCATAAGAGGAAAAGTTTAAAAATGAACGAAGCCTTTTTGTGGCATTGTAGACTTGGTCATATCAATCCGACCAGACTAGCTAAGTTGCATAAAGATGGATATTTGAATCCGTTTGAATTTACATCTTATGAAACTTGTCAGTCATGTCTCAAAGGTAAGATGACCAAAACTCTGTTTACGGGGCACGGAGAAAGAGCTACTGAACTCTTGGGACTGATATATAGTGATGTATGCAGTCCTATGTTTACACATGCCAGGAATGGTTCCTCGTACTTCATTACATTCACCGATGATCTCTTAAGATTCGGACATGTATTCCTATTGGAACACAAATCTGAATCTTTTGAGAAATTCAAGGAATACAAGTGCGAAGTAGAGAACTAGGCAGGAAAAAGTATCAAAATCCTTCGATCTGATCGAGAAGGTGAATACTTAAGCACGGAATTCTGAGATTATCTAAAAGAGAATAGGATTCACTCTTAGCTTACTTCTCCGTATACACCATAGCACAACGGTGTATCGGAGCGAAGGAATTGAACCTTATTAAATATGGTGCGGTCTATGATAAGTACTGTTGAGTTACCTATTTCCTTTTGGAGTTATGCACTTGAGACAGCTGCATACCTATTGAATCAAGTTCTATCAAAATCTGTGCCTAAAACACCATATGAGATATGGAGTGGAAAGAGACTATATCTTAAATGAGTTAAGATATGGGGTTGTCCGGTCTATGTTAAAAAACACAATCTGGACAAACTCGAAGGACGATCAGTTCTTTCCATGTTTGTGGGATATCCAAAGAATTCATATGGATATCTATTCTACCACATTGAGGAACAAAAAGTGTTTGTTGCTCAACACACCACCTTTTTAGAAAAGGAATTCCTTGTAAAACAAATTAGTGGTAATGAGGTAGAGCTGGAAGAAGTTCAAGATACACAAACTACAACTGAAGATTTGGTAGAACCAGAAAATTCAATAGTCCCAGACGAAGCTCAGCCACTCCGCAGATCTAGTAGTGTTCCTCGTCCACCTGAGAGATACTACGGTTTTCTCATAGATGGTGGGAGCGAGGATTGCATCATGGAAGATTATGACCCAACTAGTTTCGAGCAGGCCATCACAAGTGGGGACACTGTGAAGTGGATGGATGCTATACGATCTGAGATGGAATTCATGTACACCAACAAAGTATGGACTTTGGAAGTTGCTCCTGAAGTGGTAAAACCCATTAGGAGCAAGTGGATCTTCAAGAAGAAAATTGGTGTGGATGGAAAGGTTGTGACCTTCAAAACTAGATTTGTAGCAAAAAGGTTTTCTTCAATGACTAGGTGTCGATTATGATGAAACCTTTTCTCCAGTGGCTATGCTTAAGTCCATCAGGATCTTACTTGCTATTGCTGCATACCATAACTATGAAATCTGGCAGATGGACGTCAAGACCGCCTTTCTAAATCAATCTATGGATTAAAGAAGGCGTTGTGGAGTTGGATCATCTGTTTTGATATAGCAGTCAAAGAGTTTGACTTCATGAAAAACGTAGATGAACCATGTATATATAAAAAGGTTGTAGAGAGTAAGGTCGTATTCCTCGTATTGTATGTGGATGACATACTCTTGATAGAAAATGATGTTCCTATGCTGCACTCGGTCAAACTATTCCTATCATAAAAGTTCTCCATGAAAGATATGGGTGATGCCTCCTACATACTGGGGTAAAGATCTATAGAGATAGATCTAAAAAGATGTTGGGATTGTCCCAATCCAGGTACATAGACACCATACTAAAGAGCTTTAGTATGAATGATTCTAAGTGTGGTAATTTACCCGCTTGTTCAGAAATCACTCTCTCCAAAGAGATGTCTTCCAAGACTGATTTGGAAAGGGCTCGCATGAACGTGATATCATATGGTTCTGCAGTTGGGTCTATCATGTAAGCGATATTATGCACTAGACAAGATGTAGCTTACGAACTTAGTGTGGTGACTAGGTATCAATCATACCCAAGGGAGAAGAATTGGATAACTGTGAAGAACATTCTTAAGTACTTGAGAAGGACTAAAGAGATGTTCTTGGTGTAAGGTAACGGAGAACTCCAAGTGGAGTCCTTTGCCGATTAGAGCTTCTAGAGTGATAAGGATGATAGCAAATCTGTCTCGGGATTTGTCTTCACACTCAATGGAGGGACGGTATGTTGGAAGAGTTCCAAGCAAGATACCATTGTAGATTCGGCGATAGAGTCTGAATACATCACAGCCAACGATGCTGCCAAAAAGGCAGTCTGGATGAAGAAGTTCATTATTGAAATTGGTGTGGTTCCATCCATTGAGGATCTAATACCTTTGTATTGTGACAACAATGGAGCTATGGCTTTGGCCAAGGAACCCCGGTCCCATCAACGATCCAGACATATTCTGAGGTGGTATCACCTGATTCGGGAGATAGTTGATCGCCACGAGATCGAGATCAGGAGAGTAGACACGAAGGACAACACGGCGGATAAACTCATGAAGGCCATTCCTGGTGGGAATTCACCCGCGCGTGCAAACGCGTATGTTTTGGAAATGTAAACGTTTTAAGGAAATGGATAGCGCACGCGAGCTCGTTCTCGTTTTAAAATTTATAAACCGCAAGTGCACGGCGCGTTGTAGCAAGTCGGCAGGTACGAGACAATCCGCAGGGAATTGTGTTCTAGGTCTTGTTGTTTAAAGTTCAACAAATAATGAATTGGTTGGTTTGTCACTAAAAATAGAAAGAATATGAAAACAAAGAAAAACAAGCAAGGAAGAAAATGGTCATGGCTTTGGCTTGAATGGTCGAATCGCGACGATTCCTTCGACGCTCCCTTGTTCATGAGTTGTCCGTTCTTATGTCGATCCCGGCGCGTAGCATGACTCGTCAAGGCGGTTGCGAAGCACAAGTCGTTTAGTTACCGATATTCAACGCAAACACGAAACGAGTCCGCTTTGTTCACTTACCTTTTGTATGTCCAACCTTCGGGTATCAACACTAAGCACGAGGCTTAGCAAGCATACCACAACATCAAAAATACAAATTAGAGAGTGAGAGCAAATGATTTTAGTGTTGAGTTTGCTAAGTGTTTGTGATAGTATATCATATATAAAACCAAGCAATTGTCAAGTACTTGATCAGAAAATACCATATCTAAACCTAACAACCTCAACACTAATTTGGTTCTAAGCTTAGGCTTGCAAGATGGGGTTTATGAGGAGAATATGGTATGTGATGAGGTTACAAAGTAACCATGGAATAAACATACCATATCAACCAATTCACGTTGCAATACCAAGTTTAGATTCACATGATGCACATTAAACATTAACAAGAGGAGGAGGAAGGGAAATCCATTCATCTCACATCCTCACCATAACCACAACCAAAGATATTAGTTAAGCATGATAAAAAGAAAAGCAAATAAGAACAAGAAGCAAGTAATAAAAGAAACAACAATATTATTAACACTTGAAGTTGTGGTACAAGATATTGGTAACTTGTTCAACCTCCATAATAAAGCTCTCAAGAGAATGCTTCAAGAGGGAAGAAGAAAAAGAGACCAAGTAAAGCTCACACAACTCTCAAGCATAAACAAAAAATAAACTAAAACAAAAGAATATGAATATACATATGGCATCTATGTGAGACCCCTTCCCTTGCTCACTGATCTGGCTTTTATAGGCACCAAAAAAGATTAAGCAAGTAATAAAAATAGGGTGATGTGACTGTAAGGGAGGGACAGAAGAAAGATGGAGACAAACGGGGTAAGAGGGCCGGCGAGATCGGACATATTGGGTGTGTCGCCGGTCTTGGTCCGAGCAATGAGGTTCGTATTGATGTGGTGGTCTCTTATCAACTCCAACATCATCCTGGTGCTGTTTAATTTGTTTATAATAACCTGGTTTACATTCAAATATTTGGAGGGAAACTTGAAGCTAATATCACATCAAAACTTTTTGCATTTATTACCCATGTCCTCCCACTTGCACAAGCCATCATTTGTGTGTGCCATAGGCAGCCCCACCATGGTCCATGCCAAAGAGTTGTGTGTACACTTGTATTGTGTAGGACAAAAATTGTGTGCACACATTTATTTACAAAAGAACTCTTTGGATATCGGTCGGTTTCCTGTTCTGATTGCAGTGTTGGATCCCAAGCGTATATCCGTGATATTGAATGTGTTTCCAGTATTTAATCATGAATACCTATAAACTGTAATTACTGAGCAGACACTGATTAATAGTACCGATATATAACAAAATAGATAATGAATGAGCGGTATTAAAATGCAGTTTTTTGAGATGAACAAATACCCCCAAACTTATCTTTTGCCCGTCCCGAGCAAAACAAAAAATCCTAGCCTCACTTTCGCTGGGAACGCGATTGCACTGAGCATGTGCAACAAGCCGTTAAACCTCTAGGTGTCCCTATTAGGAGGAGTGTTGTCTCCTAAGGGTTTTCAGTGGATTACACCCAAAAAATCCAGTCAAGTTAGCGTCGTGGAGAAACTGTTGATTTTAATCTTAAATTAGAGATCAAAGTTAGAAGTTCTATCACCCAAGTCAAAAACGTTAAACCCTATTTTTCACTCCACACAATTTGTTTAACATAAGCTTATATGCATCATTACGTGATTGTGCGGGTAGTGTCCACAGGTTTTAAGAACTTTGATTAGGGTCATCATGTCATAATTACGGACCAGGATAAACTTCTGGAGGATCACACAAGTTTGAAAGGAGTTATGATTTTCTCAAGTTTTTGTTCTCTAGCTAGGTTTCAAGTCAGAATTTCAATCATTTTTAACAGAGAACCTAAGTCTTATATTTCACTCCTACCTTTCACCTGTTGTTGTTCATTCACACCTTTCGTTATCGTGTAAAACGTCTTTATAAATACAAACCTTCATATCTTCGTGAAAAACTGTTTTAATAGAAAACTCGTCTCCGCCAAGATTATTCTCCCACAAAGAACCATGAGGACTTTTAACTCGGGGAGAACACTTGCTTAGCTTATTTTATTTAGAGATTGGAAACATAGCGAGCTTTGGGTCAATGACTCCCAAACCAGATGGTTTCAGGGCATTAGGTGTAGAGACACCCCAAGGACTTAATTACCCAAGTTACCAAGGCCACAAAACAAAAGACTCATTTTATTTTAAAATATTCGGAACTCAGTGAAAACAGAGATATAGCCAGCAATTCTTTTAAATCCGAAGATGTTACATGTGCATAAGTTGTGTAATCACTCCAATAAGGTTCCAGATGGGTTATTTTTCAGACTTATAACTTTTATTAAAACCTCAATCATATCCTTCATATTCACCTTACTTATAAACTATTCTTGATATTACTTAACTCAGAACAAACCTGTTTGATCCTAAAAATGTTTTATCCTTTTTCAAAAGTTTTGAGACATGTTAGACCTTCATCAAATTCTCAAAAACACACGACACGCGTAAAGTGTTATAAAAGACACATATTAGCTATGGTTAAACATAAAAGAGGGTTATCTTTTTCATAAAAAGGATCTAGTTGCTTCTATCTTTTCAACCGAACTGTCAGACTTTGAGTCTAAGTTCCCCCGCTAGCTAACATAAAAATGTTTTTATGTTTTTGAAGAAATTTTTCAATTTTTATGGGTTTTTTAATATGTATGCAATGCAGAATATACACATGATGCAGAAAAATAAACGCAGTGCTCACCCTCAAACCTGCGTTTTACGATGTTCTTATTATTGCCCCCATCACCTGTAGCTAGACTTAGACATCAGGGTGTGAATATTATTCAAAGAAAAAGAAAAAACCTAAGTCTAATTACAACATATACATGTTAAAAGATTGGGTTAGTCCAGAAATTAATACCAGCCATTTAAAGATTTTTCTATATAGTGCAATGGCTGGTAAAAAAATATGTATATAAAAAGAAAAAAGAAAAAAAAAAGGTATATGCTAGATATTAGTGAAGGGAATAGGCGTGTATATGTAGGGATCGAAAGACGTTGAAGATGAAGATGAAGTTTTAATCACAGTGGATACCTGAAGGCTAGTGGCGGACTGACTTAGAGGGTTTTCTTGTATGTCCTGGTAATACCCAGTCAATTCATTTGTATCATCATCTATGAAATCATTAAAATTCGTTTGATCGTTTATCTCACTTAGATAACTTCCTAGATGACAGATATTAACATTATTAGGTTCCGATTGACTGTGTTCACTCCCTAGAATCCTCTCAGCTAAATATTTCGCTTGTTCTTCTATTCTTGCCAAAGATTGATCTTGAGCATGAAATAATTGCTCAGACTGCTGTATGAATAAGGCTAGGGTCAAACTGATTGATTCTCGACCGCAGTCATTACTTCAATACCTTTCTCTAAAACGGTCAACTTAGCATCCATCTCACTATCATTCACTAATGATGGTTCAATTGTTTCGGGTTGAAGGAGTTGTGATGGTGGTGATGCTAAAGCAGTCAATCTGTCGACCTCTTTCTCTAAATTTTCAATCATTTGGTCTATGGTTGAAGTAGGACTGGGTTCAAGAGTGTTAGGTGGGTAACCATTATAAAAACTCTGGGACGGTTGGTCACCCCCTAAGAAAGGACAGTTGTCATGAATGTAGGAAGAATTTTGGCAATTTGAACCAGTGAATTGGGATTGAGTATAAACAAAAGAATAAGAATCATGAAAAATTGAATTAAATCGTGTATCATCCATATTAACAAGAATTCACAAATATCACAAAAACAAAGAATATTACACCCCTAGCAGTTATGTTATGCTACGTCAACTAGACCTGCTCAAGAATCTAATTGTCGAAATAAAACTGTGTTAAGAAACGGGCTCAAGGTATACGGATCACGAAGCCAAGTAAGTGCAGAGATAAGGGGAGGTTATCCAACGCTTTCGCGAAGTTGCTTAATTAGAATAACCCTTTCTCATGAACACTTTCCTAGACACCCTGTGAACGATATACCGTTAAGCGGTGTTCTAAACACAGTTAACTTCTCATAATGAGCATGAAGACCGTAAAGTCAAAGTTCTAGTTGATTTTAAATTACTTTGGGTATGCAAGAATGCAGTTTTGTGATTTGTGGGCCACGGAAAAAGGTGCTAAAATCCTTTACCGTATCTTGTTTGGTCGTGCCCTTATGATCCGTATTAAGATGCAAATGCGCAAATCAATAAAAGAATTCAAGAAATCAAGAAATTTAAGCAATTCTTTTTCATTTAGGTTTAAGTGCTGTAACAAATACAGGTTAGTTCTCTGTGCAATTGGTGGCAAAATTGTACGAAGAATCCTGCAGAAGATAAAAATATTGGAATGTGTCGGATTCGAGAAAAATGTGTTAGGAAATACGTATCGATGTGATTTGGGTTAAGAAACTCCTTTGAAGTGATTACGGGTATTTGAATGTTCGCTTGCGAGGGTCAAACTACCCGGACTTTTGGCACTATACTTCACTAACGTTTTGCAATTGACTTTGAGTCTCACTCCGCACGATCGCTGGTCGTAATTCCTTAAAAACTGAAATGTCGGAAAAATACGATATTTAGTGTCAAAAGCGATATATCTGCCCCAATTCTTGCACACTAAAAATTATAAATCAAACAATACCACTAGAATACCAACACTGCCGTGAAGATCACACAAAAAGAAAAACCAAAAATCCCACCATATACCCGGCGGCGCCGGATTTTTCTTGAACGTCGCCAGCCATATGAACATCAATGGTGCTGAAATTTTGTGTGACTTCCTTAGGCTATATTATTATTCTACTACTATAACATGATTTTTAAATTGAATCACAGGGTGTTAGCAGGTTGCAAAGACAGAGAGCAAGGTAAAAAGAATGTTCGTTGTGTTAGTTTTGAAAAAATTGAGTTAGAAGTTAATTTTTTAGTACGAACTAGAAATAACAATACCTAATGACTACAAACTCCCCGGAAACGGCGCCAAAAACTTTGTGGGAATTCACCCGCGCGTGCAAACACGTATGTTTTGGAAATGGAAACATTTTAAGCAAATGGATTGCGCACACGAGCTCGTTCTCGTTTTAAAATTTATAAACCGCAAGTGCACGGCGCGTGCATGAAATTGTGTACCAGGTTTTAATGTTTAAGGTTCAACAAATAACGAATTGGCTGGTTTGTCACTAAAAATAGAAAGAATACGAAAACAAAGAAAAACAAGCAAGGAAGAAAATGGCCGTGGCTTTGGCTCGGATGGTTGAATCGCGACGATTCCTTCGACGGTCCCTTGTTCATGAATTGTCCGTTCTTGTGTCGATCCGGCACGTAGCATGACTCTTCAAGGAGGTTGTGAAGCACAAGTCATCCAGTTGCCGATATTTGACGCAAACACGAAACGAGTCTGTTTTGTTCACTTACCTTTTGAATGTCTAAGCTTGGGGTATTAACACTAAGCATGAGGGTTAGCAAGCATACCACAACATCAAAAATACAAATTAGAGAGTGAGAGCAAATGATTTTAGTGTTGAGTTTTCTAAGTGTTTGTGATAGTATATCGTATAAGAAACCATGCGATTATCAAGCACTTGATCACAAAATACCATATCTAAATCTAGCAACCTCAACACTAATTTGATTCTAACCTTAAGCTTGCAAGATGGGGTTTGTGGGGAGAATATGGTATGCGATGAGCTTACAAAGTAACCATGGAATCAACATACCATATCAACCCATTCACGTTGCAATACTATGTTTAGATTCACATGATGCAAATTAAACATTAACAGGAGGAGGAGGAAGGCAAAGCCATTCATCTCACATCCTCACCATAACCATAACCAAAGATATTAGTTAAGCATGATAAAAAGAAAAGAAAATAAGAACAAAAAGCAAGTAATAAAAGAAACAACAATATTATTAACACTTGAAGTTGAGGTAGAAGATATTGGTAACTTGTTCAACCTCCATAATGAAGCTCTCAAGAGAAAGTTTCAAGAGGGAAGAAAAACAAGAGACCAAATAAAGCTCACACAACTCTCAAGCCTAAACCAAAAATAAACTAAAACAAAAGAATATGAATATACATATGACATCTATGTGAGACTTCTTCCCTTGCTCATTGATCTGGCTTTTATAGGCACCAAAAAAGGTTAAACAAGTAATAAAAATAAGGTGATGTGACTGTAAGGGAGGGACAAAAGAAAGATGGGGACAAACGGGGCAAGGGGGGCCGGCGAGATCAGACATATTAGGTGTGTCGCCGGTCTTGGTCAAAGCAATGAGGCTCGTATTGATGTGGTGGTCTATTGTCAACTCCAACATCATCCTGGTGTTGTTTGATTTGTCTATAATAACCTGGTTTGCATTCATAGATTTGGAGGGATACTTGAATCTAATATCACATCAAAACATTTTGCATTTATTACCTATGTCCCCCCACTTGCAAAAGCCATCATTTGTGTGTTCCATGGGCAGCCCCACCATGGTCCATACCAAAGAGTTGTGTGTACACTTGTATTGTGTTGGACCAAAATTGTGTGCACACATTTATTTTCAAAAGAACTCTTTGGATATCGGTCGGTTTCCTGTTCTGATTGCAGTGTTGGCTCCCAAGCGTTATATCCATGATATTGAATGTGTTTCCAGTATTTAATCACGAATACCTGTAAACTGTAATTACTGAGCAGACACTGATTAATAGTACCGATATATAACAAAACAGACAATGAATGAGCGGTATTAAAATGCAGTTTTCTGAGATGAAAAATTCCCCAGATTCAGTTTGAGGGACTTTTAGGGATGTTGGGTATGTGATACTACAACAACTGCCTTAGTGCAAATGGGAGATTGTTAGGAATATGTATGTCCTAAAGGCCATTATTGTATATTATAGTGGATACTTGGACACACACACACACACACACACACACACACACACACACACATATATGACTTTCTTGCTCGACATGATAGTATGCTATCTGGTTGCTCTTTATCTTAACATGTGCGCTTATTTTAGTTTACTGTCTCTTTGATACATGTTGATAAAGCCCTTAGGATGCTGGCTTGACTTCCAGGACTATAATACAGATCATACTAATGAGGCTTGTGTAGTCCATAAGCACATCCTTAACAGTTCCTATTCGAGAGAATATCGAGACAGGGCCTCGATATTCCAGAGTAGACTAGTGTGTACGTTTCTTGACCCTGTATGGGGCGATGGTTGATCCCATAACCATTGGTGTTTGACATCAAAGATTGTACACAGGTGCTCATTGGAAAATGGGTACACCGAACAAGACTTTCCGAGAACTTCTAGATTGTACCAGACCTATCGTTAGATAGCAGTTCTCTAGTGACACTTGTACATGTTAGTCTGTAGACCCGAAATCGTCATAGTGTCTTATGTGGTTCCTATTGTACTTTGATTTCCTCCCTATCACGGCTCAAATGAGTCGTGCAAACAGGTGGTTTTTGGGTACAGTCCCAGGTCACATGGAGGCAGTGAGTGATAGGAGGGGTTTCATCTCTCCTGGTATTGGGAGTTGATGTTTCCCTATGCTCGATTTGCTATAACAGCAAGTCCCTGGCCAGGGCTGATGAGATTTACTGATAAGTGTTATTGGTAGTTTCTCGAAAGGTTATATGCCATATTGTCATGACTTATCGAGTTAGTGGGGTCTGACGATTCCACCGCCCAGACTCGATATGCAACATATCAGACGAAGAGACCGGACTGTACGGTAAGTGTTTCTTATAGGTTCTACGGGAGTTTGGATAAATTTGCTTATTGATCTTCTATTCGTTTAATACCTGGTAGCTGTTACATCCATCTAGTACCGCCATAGTCACATAATTCGCGAATTATTCGGCGAATTCACGAATAAATTGTGAATTTTTGATCAGCCGATTAAATCTCCGATTTAATCGCCGTTGCTGATCGTGCCGAATAATTCGCGAATTATTCATGAATAATTCAAAAAATAGTGAATAATTCACAAAATCAAAACCTAACGTCTCATATATTAATTTCTTGCTCGAAATCCTTCTCGAACATTTCCTGAACACTTGCCGATTCTTTCCTGAATACCTGCCGATTTTTTCCGAATTTTTCTCCGAATATGAATTTTCGACCTTGCCGAATTATACCCGAATCACGAATTTTTGACTATGTGTACCGCTGATGGCTTGTTGGTATCTAATGTGATCATTACCTACTGCTGGCGTATTGACGGGTGTTTAGAGTCCCACATAGAGGTTTCCTAGCTCAAGCGAAACGAAGTAGGGCACGCATGGAGATATGTGCGGGAGCTTGATTAAATACGAGTATATGATACCGTATTCTAATATAGCATTATTTGATATCAGCCGGGTTATATATGATATAACCGGATTATTGAATTAAGTGATGATTCAATGATTTGATATATATATATATATATATATGTTTATATATTTGATATTATCCGGATTATATATGATATTACCAGATTATTGAATCAAGTGTTGATTTAATAATTCGATATATATATATATATATATATATTAACTAATATTAAATATTAGCCGGTTATATATGATATAACTGGATTATTGAATCAAGTGTCGATTTAATGATTTGTTATACATATATATATTTGATATAAGCCAGGTTATATATAATATAACCGGATTATTAAATCAAATATTGATTTAATAATTTGATATATATATATAGCTCACTTAAGATTTTCTTCTCTTTATATATATATATATATATATATATATATATATATATATATACACACACATACACACACTCAATTGTATCATGCTTGATGATACATATAACTAGGATGTGTGAGAATCACATTTGAGTAAGATAATGATAAACATTTGTGAATTAAAAGAAATGAAGAATGAGTCATGGTTTTAGATGCTTGGAGAAGTATTGAGAACCCATAAGTCATCTTCAATTCTTGGATTATTCATAGATATTTGTTAGTCTCAACTTATCTCATCATTGATCTCATTTTTTAGCTAATGGTTCACACTCATCCATGTTCATATTCTTCTTCATCTCCTCACTAGATTTTCTAGGGTTGAGAAAAATAAAAGAAAAGAAATATTTTTAGTGAGCAAAATTCCTACTTCATCAACCTACACTACTCTAGCCCATTAGTATAGGTTGTTAACTTTACTAATACCTTGATTAGTGAAGTGTGATCTTGAGTGTGAGTTGCCTCAAGGTGGATCATCTTCGACGATGAAGACAACAAGCAAGGTAGTTCCATTCTTTAAGTGGAGTTAAAGAAGAGTTCTAGGGACTACTACTTGATGCTTTAGAAGTGAAGGAATAGTCTACAAAGGTTGTAGACTCTCTTCACATAGTTTAGAACATAGTTTGCTAACTTTAAAACCCTAATTATCTAGTTCAATTCTTGTTTAGTATATTTAGACCTCTAAATTTTTAAAATTGCATACTTGATGCTTATTGAAACCTAGTAGAGGTGCTAAGACATACTTTCATTTACAACATTCACGTGATCGTCGATTTTGGAATGGACCTTGGCCAACTTCCCTGTCCTTAAACTGCTTCCAAAGCTATTGGAATAATTCTTGCTCTATAGTTCTAGGTACGATAACCATGTTATCCTTACTGCCTGAGCTCGATTCTTCAGGGACTACAAATTCTTTTTGCTTAATGGCCTGAGCAGGCTCTTCATCATCTAGACTGAGCTGGTTTTAGGTAGCAACAACCACGTTATTGTCATGGCCATGAAGCGTAGGAGGACTTGTTTTTCCGAGCCCCACCATATAGATCGTATGGATTATGTACCCATCCGCTGCCTCCTCATTGGTAATGTTACTTGTTGGGCTTTTGTCTTATTGCCTTGGTTTGCTCCTTTCAAAGAAGAGCAGACGACTGAGAAAAGTAGGTTCCTGAATGGCTTCGGTCTCTATTTGTATGAAATTGGCGGTCACAGCTTGATCGTTCACTAACATGCCTTTGGAGAGTTCTATTTCTCTGGCCTTATATTGTTTCTCAACCCAGTCTTTAAAAACAAAGCAGTCCTCAATGACATAACTTAGCAATCTGTGATAGGGGAAATATTTGGGGTCGTCGGTCATATTTTCTTCTTGCGGTGTTTTCGATTCTGGAAATTGTAGACTGTTTCTTAGGGCATCCTTGAATATCTTATGAATTTTGTCCCTTCTAAAGGAATAGACCTTATCCAGCTTCTCTTTCAGGGGCGATTCTCCTCCCCGTCCCAACACTGGCTTCCAAGGTTGATTAACATTAGGCCTGCCTATCCCTCGCTTATTTCGAACAACCAAAGTGTTAAAATATTTAGTATTATCGGAATTTTTGCTCTTCCGATTATCATACTTTCGATTTCTCCAGGATCTATTGTTAATTTGCGGGTCCGAGGTGGACTCTTGCTTTGTGTGTTCCAACATTTAGAATTTTTTAGTCAGCTCTTTGAACATTTTGAGACCCGCGGAGTATAGAAACGGAGCCATCAAATTGTTGAGATTCACGACGAGGAGGCTGACAGATTAGTCCTGCTCTATCGGAGGTTCGCATTTGACAGTAAGATTGCGCCATCGGGTGATAAAGTCCATGTTGCTTTCATTTTTCTCTGGCCTGGTCCTCACAATGTCAACAATGATTATTTTATCGCTAACACTCATGAGCTTTTACCGGAACAGAGATTCTATTTGGGCGAAAGTTGTGATGGAGCAGTCTGGTATGCTTGCGTACCAGTCGAAAGCAACATCGTTTAGACTGTGGATGAACTGGTGAAGAAGAAGCGATTCATTGCCCCATGTATTTCCGCATGACGTTTTAAAGTAGGTAATGTGCTGGTTCACATTTCCTTCCAATCGAATCTTCAAAATTTAAGGAAGATGTAACCGCTAGGGAACTCAATAAGATCATATTGTGCGGGATTCGGCCTCCAACTACTGCCAACATCTTTCCGAGTCTCGGCTTCGGCCACCAATGTTCTAACTTTGCTGGTGACCAAATCCATGATCCGATCATGTGTCAGCGGAATACTTCCATCCAAGGCCAAGGTGTCCCCAGAAGTTTCATGTGGCCGGCTTTCATGTGGCTTGCCCATACTTAGACCTAAAGGGACATGCATTGGCTGCTTCGGGTCGTTATCAACTGGCTTATGATTAGAGAGTTGCGTTTGATTGGAGGCCACCCGAGAAACTTAAGCCGTGAGCTGCATCACAATATTCGTCAAGTTGTTAATTTTGGAATAAAGTTTGGCCATCTCCTTATCTTTACTTTTGAGATGTTTCTAAAGTTCTTGAAGCAGCTGTTGCTCTGTGGTCTTAGGGACAAAAATCGGCTCCTCGTCACTCTCCGAGCTTGGCTCCTCAAGAGTTGAGGGCTCCTTCTACTTATCGGTCTCACCGAAAGGGTTTTCATCATCTTCCGGAGGAGGGTGGTCTTAGGAAGTGGCAACCACATTCAAACTAGATTAGGCTTAGGATGTAGTGGCCCTATCCTTGCTCTTGCTGCGTATGTCTGCCATATAGATAGTGTAGACTACATATCCAGCCTCTCTCTTTATCTTTGGCAGCTGATCTTTTGGACCATCGTCGTGGCTCTTCCTCTTCAGGAAAGGGTAAGCGACTGAAGACGGTCAGCCTGACTGGGACCTTGGATGGTGCTGGTGTCCCCTTTCTGTACTTTCCCCGTTTCTTTTGCGCGGCACAGAGTTCTTGGTAAACCTTTAAAGTGACGGTGTCATGTTTTCTATTTTAGGGCTTGGATATGTCATTTCGAAGCGCTATTTAGATCGCAATTTTCTTGATTTTTGCGTTCATGGCATTCTTCTGAACCAATTTCAACGGTTCAAAAGAGTTAGAAAGCTTCACTTCCTTCCCGGCTTGTGTCGCGGGGTAACGCGGTTCTTAGAATCTTACAAAATTCAACCTAGTCGGAATCCGCACCCTTTTGTTGGCTCTATACCTGAGCTGCTTCTGCCTTAGCTCTTCTGTTTCGAGGGCTCGACGGGCTTCTGCTCTTTGGGAATTCTCTGTAGGTTGGTTGATTGAGAGCCTTGAAAAGACATCCGATCGTGCATTCTTCGAAGGTATCGTCTGAGCTTGCGCACGACGTCCGATGATTTCTTTCATTTCAATGGCCTTGCCCCTATCTGGAGTAACAGAGAGTCGTTCAAACACCGACTTGCACTTGACCTGTGGTGCCTTTATGATCACCACATTTGGCCTCCTGACCCTTGAGGTTGGTTTGACTACTTTGTCTAGTAAGGGCTCCGCGATAGGAGCGCCGATGGCTGGGTAGATTATGACCGAGCCGAACTGGCACGGAGGCTCCTCCCATTGCCTCATGAGACTTACCGGGAGAATCACGCGTGCATTCGTTTTGACCACATAAGTCATTGGAGTTGCGTTAGAAGCCCAGTTCATTTTTAGAGACATCTTTGAGCAATGTGGTTGTTGATTGTTGAGAGATGAATTCGCATGAACGCTTGACCCGAAATATGGGAGGAGAGAAATATTATACTGGGCGTGCCAGAATGTATATAGTGTTTTTGTAACCATATTGAGATAAGAATGTGTGCACTTATCAGGCGTATACAGATTCTCCCGGCTTAGGGTAGGCTGGGATTTATTAATCATGTGGATCCAACTCTCCAGCAGCCGCGAACTAAATTGCCGTTAATTACCCCTCACTATGATGCAAGGGAACCTTCGATTATTAGGACATGCAGTCAAGCGAACTCAATTTTAGTGCATTGAAATAAAGATGAGAGTGTATGCTTGTTTCGCTACATTTCTTAAGAAAAATTTTTAAACCGTCTTTTTCATTTCGAAATACATTATTATAATTATTTTGAAGAGGGGAAAATTTGAAACAAACATTTTTTTTATAAAAAAAACTTTTGTTTAAAAGTATTTTATTTCTTTTTATTTATGCAGGGGCAGCCCCCCGTGAAGGGATATCCTCCTCACATGAGGGGACTGTCCCCTTACGTGCCCCTTACATGAGGGGGGCGGTCCCCCTGACTGCGTGAGGAGGTAGTCCCCTCACATGAGGGGGACGTTCTCCTCACATAAGGGGAGCGGGGCCGAGGACACTCGCCTGCGGCACACGCGTTGTGCGTGACCGTGGGGCGCCAGTGGCGCACGTCGTTCGCTTGCGCGGTGACACCAGAAAAAAAGGCTGAGCATCGGCTATGGATTTAGAGTTGGACTCCCTTGAAGATGATTTTGGGTTAAAATCCTAAAATATTATTTTTATTTGGAGTTAAACTCCTAAAAAAATTGTTTTGTTTGGAGTTGAACTCCCAAATTTTTTTTGTTTGGAGTTAAACTCCCAAAAGAAAAGATTTTTATTTAGAGTTGAACTCCTAAAGATTTTTGAGAAGAAAACAAAAAAAGGTCTCTTCAAGCTTCAAGATTTAAATCTTGGGTCTTGGATGATGAAAATGGACCTCTTTCTTCTCTTTTGAGTCTTGGATCCTCCTAAAGTGAGATTTTCGGAGATGGGTCTCCTTTCTCCTCCTCTTTTTTTTGGATCTTGAAGAAGAAGGGTGATAAGATTTAAAATCTCCCATTTTAGAGATTTGATAGAAGATTTGAACTCCCCTTCAATGATTTTATGGTGAAAAACTATTTCTTTTTTAGAAAAGAAGAGTTAAAGTCTTGATTTAATTTAAAAAGGGAAGGAAGAAGTTTAAAATTTTGAAGAAAGGGGCACAAAACCGTAGAAAATTTTAGGAGAGAATATTATTCTTTATTTCATCATATGATTGGCTTTATATAGCCTTTACATTTCATTTGGGCTTTTGGACTTTTGCCAATTGCCTTTTCGTGTATTACATTTATTCATTAAGAAAAGAGATTACATTAAATTTATTTGTCGCATAATTTTTCTTCTTGGCATAAGGCCTGTTTCACTTAAGCTCGAACTTGGCTTAGGTCCACTTGACTTCATTTCGGGCTTGAGCCCACTTGTTCGTGGTTTGATTTTGAATTTGACTTTTAGTTAATGAGGTGTAAATTTTGACACCAATAACGTCCATTACCTCCTTATATATACTATTTTTCTCACTAAATACTCATAATCTGTACTTCATTCTTTCTTCCTCCACTAAATCAGTTTCCAAACCTTAATTTCCACTCTACCCAAAATTTCCTCAAAAAATGGCGAGGACAAAAATGTTGGAATTGGAGAGTCTTCGACATCAAAATGTCGTAGACGTGCTCCTCCTCCTTAACCTATTCAAGAATCGAAAAATAACAATTATGATGAGGACGATGACACCTACGCCCAAGAAACTGTGGAGACAAGTCGAGCCCAAGAAGATGTTGAAGAAGAAGAAGTGAAAGAAGAAGACGTAGTTTTTGGCTTCATCAACGACAAAGCTACTAGGTTGTACGATCATCTCGTCAAGAAGAAGATCATCACTGGTTCTTTTGTTCGGTTGACTGAGATCGCAAGTTTCAATCTTACTCTGCTCTGATAATTCCAAGGCTGGATAAAGTTTCTCACTCTTCATTGTCTAACTTATCAAAAAACATTCTATCTATTCTATGCTAATCTTGTTAGCAACCAATCCTTAAAATCTGGCTTCAAAAATGTTCAATTATCATTTCACCCGCATTTCTCGATAAGATACTTCAAGTTCCTAACGAAGATGTAGACATATACAAACAAACTTTAACCAGCTTCGAAAACTATCCACCCAACTTTACTAAGGAGGATGCCTCTAGACTCCTCCATGGTGAATAATACCCTCACTTATATAATGACCCTTACCCTCAAACCCTAGTTCCCCAAGCTCGAGTTTTGGCGTACTTACTAGGTCATACCGTCTACCCAAAATCCGATGGCCGAGACCTCTTAACACTTACAAATAAGTTATTAACTTATTGTGTCTTGGCTTATATTCGTGTCAATCTTGCTCTATTCTTTATCAAAATGATTTGTAATTTACCCACCTCCACTTCTAATCTCTATTATGACAAGGTGATTACTAAAATCATCGAAGATGCCAGCATTGACCCCTCCATTGACACCTCCGTTCAAAATCCCGAAAAATATTTCGGTCACTATTGTTAGTCATATGTATGGCTTAGAAACCATTATTGTACGTGATTATATATTATAGTGGATGTTTGGACTTATATATATAGAGGACTTTCTTGTCGGCATGATAGTATGCTACCAGGTTGCTCTTTATCTTAATATGTACACTTGTATTATCATATTGTTTCTCTGATACATGTTGACAAAGCCGTTAAGATATGTACTTGACTATCAGGACTATGATGCAGATCATACTAGTAAGGCCAGAGTAGTCCACAAGTATAAGCCGATGTCACGGACCCCGCGGTTTGCAGGGAAGCGGAATTTTCAAAAACGATGATGTTTGACTATGCAACACTGGCTAAAACTCCAGGATCTTTACTAAAACCTTAGCTAGCCAATCAATCTAGAAGTTTAACTATTCTGTAGAATGGTTATACCTCCAAGATACAGTCCTTCGGGTCTTCTAGTGCTTTTCTCTAAGGCTCCACGGTGATCGGATCGGGCTAACTCCATTGGCCTTCTTGCGTCAAAGATGATCCACCGCGAGAGAATGCGCTCTAAGCTTCAACCTCTAAATGAGGTAACTAAGGTAGATGGTTTACTAAACCAACTAGCCTGGGATATGTAGAAAGTCTAATGGATTGTTTGTCTCACTAAACCTTATGACTCACAACACATTTGAAGGACTAGGGTTTAGTCTAGAGGAAGAAGGATATGGAGAAACTCAAGAGAGTATGAGAGGAAAGCAACACAAGAAAGTCTCAAGAGTTTAGAATGAACCAACAAGAGAAAACTAAGTGTAGAGAATGGCTAAGTATTAGCTCAATTATTTAAGCATGCAATAAAATACAATAGAATTAAGCACCCATGCTTGAATAGTGAGTCAAGACAAATAAAATAATACTTGAGCTATTCCTCACACCATGCCTCACAAAGTCTCCTCCACTTCCACCTCATTAATCCATTTAGGTAAATGGATAATACAAATAATGAGGTGGCACCTTCTAGAAGCATGCCTTGACAAATTAAGAGAATGCCCCTCCCACTGTATATACATACCCGTATCCGTATTCCGAAAACTACGGATACACTGAGACAATAAATAATACAATATTAGGATCCGACTTAAACCAAAGCCCACTAGTATTGTCTTCCCGATCAGCATCCATGTACAGGTACACGTACGTGATCGAAGCCCAGTTGTAAAACCATACGACGTCTACATCAATTGCCTGAAGTAGGGAAACCCTCTATGTAGGACTCTAAAGACTCGACAGTACGCTGGCAGTGGGTTTAACCATAAGCAGTTCCCGATGAGTCCTGTCCAGTGTAACTCACAACCCAATGAGCACCTGCATACCTTCTCCAGTACGTCGTACTAATGGCTGTGGGACAGACCATATCCTCTGCTGGGATAAGAAGTGTACACACTAGTCTACTCCAGAGTATCGATGCCCCGTCTCGATAATCCAACGACTAGGGACCTGTATAAGGATGTTCTTATAGACTACCTAGCCCCATAAATGTAACTGCCATCATAACGCTGGTAGTCAAGCAAAGATCATAAGGGCTCTACCAATATGTATAAGCGGTATGCTAAAAGAAACACATGCACAGATTGAAGTAGAATCAAACCAGGTAGCATACTACCATATCGAGCAAGACTGCTATTATAACTGTGAAATATCCCAAGCATCCAATATATAATATATAATCCAGTATGATACAACAATGGCCTCTAGAGCATATATCACTAATAATCTCCCACTTGTAAGGCCATGTATTGGCATATTGCAGACCTATCATCTCAATTAGCCGCTCGAACTGTGTCTGAGGGATGGCCTTTGTGAGTGGATATGCAGTGTTTTTCTCTATCTCTACCCTCCGCACCTCGATCTCCCATCGATCAATGATCTTCCTGATCAGGTGGAACCGCCTCAGGATGTGTCTGGACTTCTGATGGGACCTTAGTTCCTTCGACAAAGCTATAGCGCCGTTGTGGTCACAATACAACAGTATTGGATCAATAATGGATGTAACCACCTGAAGCTCTGTCATGAACTTCCTAATGCAGACTGCTTCCTTCGCGGCATCACAGGCAGCAATGTACTCCGCTTCCATTGTTGGGTCAGCAACGGTTTCCTGATTGGAGCTCTTCCAAACAACCGTCCCTCTATTGAGGGTAAAGACATGACCCGACATGGACTTGGAGTCATCCTTGTCACTCTGGAAGCTGGAGTCGGCGAAGGCCTTGATCTGGAGGTCTTCACTGCCGTATACCAAGAACATCTCTTTAGTCCTTCTTAGGTACTTGAGAATGTTCTTGACTGCTATCCAGTGCTTCTCCCTTGGGTTTGACTGACACCAACTTACAACGCTCAGAGCGTATGCTACATCTGGTATGGTACACAACATCGCATACATTATAGAGGCTACCGCAGAAGCGTAGGGTATAATAGACATGCGAGCCCTTTCCAAATCAGTCTTGGGAGACATCTCTTTGGAGAGGGTGATTCCATGACAAGCCGGTAGATTATCGCGCTTAAAATCTTCCATACTGAATCGTTTCAGTATGGTGTCGATGTACCTTAACTGTGAGAGTCCCAACATCCGTTTAGATCTGTCACGATAGATCTGAATCCCCATAATGTAGGAGACATCACCCTGGTCCTTCATGAGGAACCTCTGTGACAAGAATTTCTTGACTGATTGCAGCATAGGAATGTCATTTCCTATCAAAAGAATTTCATCCACGTACAGGACAAGGAATACCACACTTCTCACTACAATTTTACTATATATGCATAGTTCATCTAGATTTTTGATAAAGTCGAATTCCTTGATCGTCTCATGAAAACAGTTGTTCCAACTCCGCGATACCTGCTTTAGTCCTTAAATGGACTTAAGTAACTTGCACACTTTCCTACTGCTCCTACTCTGAATGAAACCCTCTGGCTGATCCATATAGACGCACTCTTCTAAATTTCCATTTAGAAAAGAGGTCTTTACGTCCATCTATCATATCTCATAGTCGTGGAAGGCAGCAATGGCAAGAATGATCCGAATGGATTTGAGCATAGCCACTAAAGAAAATGTTTCATCATAGTCCAAAACAGGTCTTTGACGAAAACCTTTTGCAATAAGTCTAGTCTTATAGGTTTCAACTTGTCCATCTACACCAATCTTCTATCTGAAAATCCATTTGTAGCCTATGGATTTTACCGCTTCTGGAGAAAAGTCCAAAGTCCATACTTTATTAGTGTACATGGACTCCATTTCGGTCCGCATTGCATCCAGCCATTTTACCGAGTCTCTGCTCTGAATGGCTTGCTGGAAGGTAGTTGGCTCATCATCGTCGATGATGCAATCCTCTCTATCACCGTCTATGAGAAAACCGTAGTATCTCTCTGGCGGATGAGACTGCCTACTAGTTCTGCGAAGTGGCGCTGGAGTGTCTGGTTCTTTCGAAATGTCTGGTTATACCATGCTTTCAGTAATAGCTTGTCGTTCTGGAATTTCTTCCAGTTCTATTGCGCTCCCACTTATCTGATTTTATAAAAATTTAGTTTCCAAGAAGTGGGCATGCTAAGAAACAAAAACTTTTTGTTCCTCTGCGTAATAGAAAAGACACCACCTGGAATTCTTTGGGTATCCCACAAACTTACACAATACTGAGAGTTCCTCGAGCTTGTTTTCATGCTGCTTTTTTACAAAAGCTGGACATCCCCATGTCTTAAGGTACTTATGATAGAGTTTCTTCCCACTCCACATCTGATATGGTGTGGTAGGCATTAACTTAGTAGGAACTTTGTTCAAAAGATATGCAGCTGATTCTAGTGCATATCCCCAGAAAGATCGTGGTAACTTAGCATTACTCATCATGGAACGAACCATATCCAATAGGGTTCTGTTCCGCTTTTCTGATACAACATTGTGCCGATGTGTGTATGGAGGAGTAAGTTGAGAGAGAATTCCATTCTCCTTTAAGTAGCCTAGGAACTCGACACTTAAGTATTCACCACCTTGATCAGATCTCAGTGTCTTGATACTTTTGCCGATTTGTTTTTCCACTTCATTATTGTATTCCCGGAATTTCTCAAAAACCTCGGATTTTTGTTTCATCAAGAATATATGTCCTTACCTAGAGAAATCATCCGTAAAAGTAATAAATTAAGAATAACCACTTCTCGCATGTGTAGAAATTAGACCATACACATCGTTGTGTATGAGTGCCAAAAGCTTGCTCGTTGTTTCTCCGTGTCCAGTGAATGGAGCCTTTTTCATCTTTCATTTGAGACATGATTGACAAGTTGCATAAGACTGATATTCTAACGGATCCAAATATCCCTCCTTATGTAACTTTGTCAACCATGTTTCATTGAAGTGACTGAGTCTACAATGCCACAAGAAAGCCTGATTTAATTCAGGAGACTTTCTTTTAATTGTTTTCTGGACACTGAAAACCTGAGCTTGATTTAATACGTATATGCCATTATCTAATGTACCTGGCCCAATCAAATTTTGAATTAGGTGGATGTTACTACATCGCTTACAAATGTAAAATCACATCCTTCCTTAGAAAGTAAAGATACACATATGATATTACAGGATAGAGTAGGTACATACAAACAGTTACGTAGAATAAACATCTGCCCACTTGTCAATCCTATGTGATATTCCCTTATGGATTCAGCGTCCATGCTCATTCCATTAGCAACTCTGAGAGTCATATCACCTGCCTTGATAACTCTACGGTTTCTCAAAGCCTGTAACGAATTACAGATATGAGATCATGTTCCGGTATCTAGTACCTAGAAATTAGAGTTAATAGATAGACAATTTTCAATTACAAACACACTAGAAGCCGAAGCCACAACGTGCTTCGTATCCTGGCTTCTGGCTTTCCAAGCCATGCAATCCTTCTGACAATGCACTTTTCCGTGACTACAATTACATGCCTCCTTCACTACAACTATCCCCAAAACTTTTGCCCCGCCCTTTCCCTCTACCTTACTGACACCGCTTATCTGCTTGGTGGAGGCCTTCTTCTTCTCTCCCTTGGCTTTCGTCTTGGATCTAGAAGAAGAAGATTCCCCAATAAGCAGAGCAGATGTCTCCCTGAATTCTTTCAGGGTGCCCTCTGAGCTCCTCAATAAATTGAGGAGACTTGGAAGTGTAACTTCCTTCCCTTGAATTTTGCAATTCAAGATAAACTGGGCGTAAGTAGATGGTAGGGGCTGTAGAATCAAGTCGATGCATAACTCGTTCTCCAATGTGGTCCCATCGTCCGTGAGTTGTTCAATATAGATAATCATTGTAAGGACATGGTCCCCTACAGATGACCCAATAGCCAACCTCGCTTGAAGCAATATCTTTGAGGTCTCATATCTTACAATACGAGATTGCTCTCCATATAAAACTTTGATATAGAGGAAGATGGAAGCTAAGTACATCTTCTCGTGCTGCTTTTGGTGTTCACCATCCATTGAGGCTAACACGAGCCACTTGGGTCTCACACAATCCTTTTTCCATGTCAAACGGATATCCATATCTGCGATAATGGAACTTGGACCTGGGACGGCGGGGGGGTTTTGTAGTAAGGAGGTAGTCTAGCTTGTCAAAGGTAAGTGCCATCTAGACATACCTTAGCCAATCAATATGTTCAGCTCAGTCAAATTATTATCTAATAACCTATGTCCGGTCATTGTGGTCGCTGCAATTAGGAGAGAGAGAAGAAACACTTAGCATGATGCTCTTGCAACTTTAGATTGGTTATTAGTTTATCTAAACTGGATGGCTCTTACTGTTTCCTCGAATCCTTCGTCAAACCATAAAAGAGGAATTAGTCAGGATTAATCTCACTTTTACAATTCTTACTTAACCTTTTAGCCAGGCTGGTGTCGATACTTAGAGGGAGGATTTCCAACGCTTTCGCGAAGTTCCTTAATTACATAACCTCTTTTCCCTGGAGGCGTAGCCCCGCTAACACCGTTCTAGAACCTACTTGGTTTATAACATTGATCGTTTAGTGAAAAATCCCCCGAAGAGTAGCGCATACTCACAGTAGGATCGGTATCCAAATATCATTGTGTGATAACCAAGAAGGAAGCTTACCATGATCATCTCACTCCAAATGGTATGCAACACTAGCAAGTTTCAGTACCTTAAAAACTCCCGATGTGGATTTTTGCCCTATGCTCTTATGACCTTGACGAAGGCCAACAAACCATAAGTCACATGTCAAGTTCAACCCGTCATTGTCCAGGTTAATTTGAACCCACCCGAAGATACTCTTAACAAAGGCCAACAAAGTAGTACGACTGTCCCAAACCAACGCATCTATCTATGCTACATATGAATACCCAGCAGCTACTAATCACTATGCCTTGGCGAAGGTTAACAAAAATAGCTTGAATACTACTGATTATTCATATCAAATGACGGAGGGCTATGAATGGTTTGGAAAAACAGTGAACGTAGTGAACTTGATATAGTCGAAAGAACCATGATAGCTTTTTAAAAGAAGTGGTTTAAGCTTCGCATTTAAAATTGCTTTTTGAAGAAAACCGAGTGGTTTTGAAATTGTTCCAACGATTAAGATTTGGTTTGTTTTATCTTGCATTAATCTTTGTTAATGCAGTCCCATCATTTACATCCTATCATTGCAGCAAAAGAAACGAAAATACAACGTACGCTTATGTCATCCGCATTCGCCACTGGGCCCCATCTTACACCGTTAGGTTACTTACCTGAAGCCAGAGCAGGGGCTGGACTAACGCGGGTGCAAAACATAAGCAAAGTTTATTTATATATAATATATATATATATATAAATAGACATTCATCTCACGCAATAATAGGCATTTCAGATCACAGATGAATATATTGGATATACTAGGAATTCCGCATTTCGTTTAATCCTGTAACGAAAGACGGATTCCACGGCCGTGATGAATAGCCAAACCCCACCCCAGACCCCTACGGATGCGGCAAACTACCCGCCAAATTTCCGAAGTGAAGCAAGCTCCCTCAGTAAAATGAGTAAGCCACTCGGCACTTCAAAGAACCCGGTAGTTTGTGCACCCCACCTTGGGTCTATCTTAGGAGCAGAAATAGTAAAAAGAAATAATATACATCGGTGGCTACAAACTCAACCCGGATGTGCCTCGCAAAATAATATTACATCACTTTTATAAATTACATGACTGAAAGAAAAGAAAACACTATTCTCACAACCCCCTGGCTATTCCATCACGACGATCTAATAAAATTCATATACACAAACCAACACAGATTACAGATATGTGCAACCCCCAACTAATCGACGTATAGTAATTAGCGGAGGTTTACGAACACATATATCAAACAGAAAACCCGATTAGCTAAAGTACTTATAATTTCGATCGATTATCCAAATTTGAATCTACCCCAAGTACAACACTGTGCACAAAAGATCCTGGGAAGGAACAAAATATCCCAAAATTCACGACTCAAAAATATAGACCAACTTTAGAAAATCTGGTCGAGTCACCCTTGACTCGGCCGCGGAACAGCGGCCAAACGCATGGTTTGGCGGCGTTTCCGCGGCGGTCTTGGAGATTCAGGGACCCAATTTTCTTCAGTAGTCTCCAAATACCCTGCACGTATTTTTAAGGCCCTTGAAAAGATTTTTGGACCAGTTTTTAAAATCGACAGAAAATGGGTTTCTCGGATGTAATTTTAGGATTTCTTCGTCGATCGAATTTCTAACACTTTACTAACTAGCTAGTTAAGGTTTTGTAGGCTCTGATACCACTGTAAGACGATCTCGCGCACCCCACGGTTTGCGGGGAGGCGGAATTTTCAAAAACGATGATGTTTCTCTACGCAACACCGGCTAAAACTCCAGGATCTTTCCTAAAGCCTTAACTAGCTAATCTATCTAGAGGTTTAACTACTCTGTAGAATGGTTATACCTCCAAGATACGGTACTTCGGGTCTTCTAGTGCTCCTCTCCAAGGCTCCACGGTGATCGGATCGGGCTAGTTCCATCGGCCTTCTTGCGTAAAAGATGATCCACCGTGAGAGAATGTGCTCCAACCTTCAACCTCTAAATGAGCTAACTATGGTAGATTGTTCGCTAAACTAACTAGCCTAGGAGATGTAGAATGTCTAATGGATTGTTTGTCTCACTAAACCCTATGGCTCACAACACATGTGAAGGATTAGGGTTTAGTCTAGAGGAAGAAGGAGATGGAGAAACTCAAGAGAGTATGAGAGGAGAGCAACTCAAGAAAGTCTCAAGAGTTTAGAATGAACCAACAAGAGAAAACTAAGTGTAGAGAATGGCTAAGTATTAGCTCAATTATTCAAGTATGCAATAAAATACAATAGAATTAAGCACCCATGCTTGAATAGTATGTCAAGACAAATAAAATAATACATGAGCCATTCCTCACACCATGCCTCACAAAGTCTCCTCCATTTCTATCTCATTAATCCATTTAAGTAAACGGATAATACAAATAATGAGGTAGCGCCTTCTAGAAGCTTGTCTTGACAAATTACAAGAACGCGCCTCTCACCGTATATACGTACCCGTATCCGTATTCCGAAAAATACGGATACACTGAGACGATAACAATTCAATAATACAATACTAGGATCCGGCTTAAACCAAAGCCCACTAGTATTGTCTTCCTGATCAGGATCCGTGTACAAGTACACGTATGTGATCGAAACCCAGTCGTAAAACTATACGACGTCTACATTAATTTCCTGAAGCAGGGAAACCCTCTATGTGGGACTCTAAAGACTCGACAGTACGCTGGCAGTGGGTTTAACCATAAGCCGTCAGCGCTACTAACTGCACGTAACGGCTACCTAGGTATCTGTTGATAAGAAGACCGATAAGCAAACTCACCAGGACTCCTACTGAGCCTATCGGTGACAATCTCCGTACAGTCCGGTCTGTTCGTCTAAGATACTCGATATCCACCTAGGGGGATGGTAAACGTCAGACCCCTAACAACGTGATAAGTCGTGCCAGAGGAGAGCCCAATACACCACGAGAAACTAGTGGAGTACTTTACTAGTATTTCTCGACTGCCCTTGTAGGGTTACGGCAGCGCCCCGACCATCAATCTGTGGCTAAACACGGAACAAAATCTTTAAAAAACCGGCGCTAATGGAACCTTGATCGATGGATCGTACCATTAACCCTATACTAGTTATATATATAGGAGGTTAAAAGATTATACCGATCGATCTGTGTCCTTCGGTCTGCAATCTCTGTCCTTAGCTTGTTGCGGCTACCTCGATCAAGTTCTCTCTCTGGTTTCCCTCGTCAAAGAGGATCCACATCGAGGATTAGTATTACGGGCTCCTGCTTCAAAACTGAAGCAACTCGGGCATCCAGTTTGCTAGCCTAGATACCCAAGATGAAGTAGAAAGAGTGTCTGATCATTTTGTCTCAAAACATCCATAGCTTCTCTACTCATGAGAGGGTATGGATGGAGGTGAAGAAGAAGCCATGTAAAGTGAAGAGTTCTTAAGACTTCGCTTAAGAAAAAACAACCAAAGAAAGTATCTGTTGTTTTTGGCTTGAGACTTGTGAGCGTATTTGTTGTGAGCAATTATAAAAACCAACTCAAGAAAAACCCACCACACACACACAAAAGATCTGCCACTCTCGTGCTCACCACAAATATCTCATAAAAAATCTTAAGCAAAACAAAACCATGGCATACGCACAATCAATGCCACAAGCCAAGACTTGCACTCACAATTTCCATCGCCACAATATTTAAACATTAAGATAAATGTTTAAATCCAAAGAAAAGAAATACCAACTCTAAAAGTAATCTTGTAACGGATCACAAGAATACCCCTCATCTGTATATACATACCTACATCCATATTCCGACTGAATACGGATACAACGAGACGAAAGTAATCTAACAATATAATACTAGGATCCGGCTTAAACCAAAGCCCACTAGTATTATCCGTCCGATCATGATCCATGCACAAGTGTACGAATATGATTGAACCCTGCCATAAAACCATACGGCCTCTACAACATTTCGCCCGAACCAGGGAAACCCTCTGTGTGGGACTCTAAAGGCTCGTCAATACACTGGCAGTAGATTTAACCACAAGCACGTTAGTGGCACTAGCTGTATGTAACGGCTACCCAGGAATTGAGCGAAAGGAAGGCCGATGAGAAAACTCATCCTGAAACCGTACTGAGCTTGATAGTGACAATATCCGTACAGTCCGGTCCGTTTGTCTATGATTATCGCATATCGAGTCTAGGGGGTGGATAAAGTCAGACCCCTAATAACGCAACATTTAGGGTCGGTATGAAGCCTATAACCAAGTGAGAAACTACTGATCCGAATCAGTAATTCTCGTCTACCCCGGCCAAGGATTTCTGGTGATGGCCACCCATGCACACCGCGACATCAACCCCCAATATACTGGGAGAGACGAATCCCCTGACGATCCGCTCACTGCCTCCATGTGGCTTGGGACTGTACCCAACTAAAACCTGTTTGCATGACTCCTTTGAGCCGTGGTAGGGTAGTAATCAAAGCACAGTGGGAACTCACAGGAGACAAAAGACGATCTCAGGTCGATAGACTAACCTGTACACATGTCACCTGGGAACTGCTATCTGACAATAGGTATAATACCAGCTATCATGTTCCCGGCGAGTCCATCCGGTGTACTCATAACCCAATGAGCACCTTTATACATCTTAGGTGAACCAACGAACAGCAATGGCTTGTGAGACCGGCCACTGCCCCTCGTCAGGGTCTCGATCCATATACACTAGTCTACTCTTGGAGTATCGATGTCCAGTCTCGAAACTCTCTCGACTAGGGACACTTTAAGGATGTGCTTATAGACCACTCAACTCTCACGTATATGATCGCCATCATACTGCTGGCAGTCAAGTGTCACGACCCGAAAGAGCACGTGACTGGCCCTTGAACCATAAGAAGTCTATAGGACCCCATCTGATCCATGTAAGCCAAAAGCCCAGAAATCTAAAACCATTTTAAGGAGTAAATAAGGAAAACTTGTTTTAAGAAGTAAAGAAATCATGTTTTGAAAATCAAAGCTTTTAAATAACTAAGCCGAATATGCATTTTTAAAATGTGTAACCTTTCCTGAAAATTTCGGCAGAGTTTCCATTGTAAAACTGGCCCCGAATGGGGAACAACAAGAATAATATATATGAAATGATAAAAGGCATCCCCAAGCGGGAGCTAGCTCTTTGTCAATCGACGGTCATAACCACGCAAGCAATAATAATATACAACGCCAAAGGGCGAGGATGAAAACCCAAAAAGAAACTCAAAACAACCAGAAAACCGTAATACTACAAGCGCGACTCTAAGGTCGAAACAATATACAAGTTTTGGTTGATGGAATTTCTAGATACAATGAATAATACACGTACATTGGCGGTTCTGATACAAAAGAACCCACCTACCCAAGCAAGTCACCCATAAGGAAGCAGTGCGCCAGAAATGCCGCTATGGAATCTGTACGGCAAAACCTGCAAGAAATGTGGCAAAACGGGGGTGAGTTGCCAACTCGTGAATAGAAAATATCTACAAGCAGAGATCGAATGTATGGCCCATCCTAGGTCAATACGATCAGATATAAATAAACCTCAATATGAATAAGTCTGAAGCATGTTAAACTGGCAAGGTAATCTCTATGCATGAATGTAGTGCCAAGTGCTCGTGCCACTGCCTCAGGTAATAGCATATCATAAATGTAAGGTATGATCAATGTAATCAAATCTGCATGTACGTGGATCCCGTCCACTCGTCACCCAATGACAATAACCATCATGCATGTAAATATCATCAGCATATGCATGGAAATATGAGGATATAAACCATCTGTGTCCCTCGCGACACGTCAAAATCATGGAACCGGAGTGCCCAGCATCGACACTCGAAAACATCATGAAAACTGTGCCAGCATCGGCACGTAAATCCTTATATATCGGGCTCCGTCAGTCTGGTTCAGCCCACGGGCTCTGTCTGCGGTATCGGCCCTCGGCCCCGGCAGTACGCCCATATCCATCTATCGATTCTGGTCAGTATCCTCCGGATAACCGCCAGGTCCAACCAATCACCGGTAGGTACTCGCCACCTTGCCAGGCTCATCGTCTACTCCACGAAAAATATTTCTTGCCCCGGGGAACCATACCGGGTCCACCATGTACCCGCAATCGGCCTCATCCGCCTCCTCGAATCGGGTTTCACTTGTCGCTCTCAGCACCGAGAAAACACATGGTGGACGCACTGAAAATATCATATCAAGGGTAACCGGGTTTTAAAACAATTACATATTCTCCTTTTGAAACACCCACGGTTCCCAAAACCAGAAATATCATGAAAACAACATATCTCAATGCATATAATCAGAAAGCATGATGTATGCGACATGTAAAGAAATGTAAGCAACATACACTGAATGCAACAGTACTACAGTGTACTGACATGGCAATTATCGATGATGAAGTGTGTGAGCCGGCAAACAAGTGTACGTGGAACATACGCATCATCGATAATGGTGCTGGTGTCCTAGCAGCGTGACTGAAATATATCAACAATACAAGCGATGCAATGCAAATAGCATGAATATGCGGAATCGAATAATCAATGCAACAGTAAAGAACCTGCCTCAAAAAATATTTCATGCGACCTTGCCTTTTGAAATAAGACGAATCAGGGCTTTTGGTAAAATAAGGGCTACGGTGTTTTAAGAAAAGATGCGTCGCTTGAAAATATCCGTAGAATCCCTTTTTGCCTATCTTTAAAATATCCCCGATTCGTTAGTTTTGAAATAGGTATGACTCGGGTCAAGTCTAATGCCTACTATGCGAACTACGGACCCAACTATCAAGTCAATCGGGAGAGGCATGGAAACCACCTGAATCTGAGTCGATATACATATATATATATACAATAGTCGGTGATCTCGCCTCAATAGTATCACGTACGATACAGTATATCATATAACATCCTCGAGTCATGAGTGCGGATCTAACATCAATATAAAGCTCGTACGGTAAATCGTCGCACGATATCCCAATAGCTAGGTACGGGTCAATATCACATTCATCTCATCACATAGCAGGTATCAGTACCACATATCACATCTCAAATACGAACTCTGTCATATCGCCGAATCTCACGGCCTCAATCAAACCTCATCGACTCATCTCAATCCCATGTATCATCCTCAATCCCGTATATGAACACATAGTCCCATACCCATGTGTAGATATACACACCTCTATATGCGCAGAGATAAATGAAAGAATGTATGCAAGTATATGTGTACGTGTATGTGTGGGTGCAACCACTACTCTAGGGTTTCGCACTATACTAAACCAATACATCCTTATCATCAATAATTCCATTATTACCATCAATAATCCTAAACAACACATAATAAATATATGTGTGTATACGTATTCATATACATCACCACGGACTGCGGGGGTGCTATACTCCATCCACCCGACTTCTCCCCGTAGATATAAATCTACTCACCTTGCTTCTCATGTGTCGATGCCGATATCTCCATCTTCATCTTCTTTGCCTCAACATCACGTAGGGTACCTACAAGTATATCATAACGCTAAAGCACATGAAAATCACATCGGAAACCAAAATAGCATACGCTACTCGCATAGGTAAAAACCTATCATCTCGCATGTAAACACGTTCAATATCCACTTGTCGTTGACGTCCAAACGCCACCCGACAGAAACGAATCACCAAATACCAAAATCCATGCTAAAACAAGTCGTAAATCATACGCCAACCCAAGCAAATCAACCCAGATTTTACCCTAACAGGAATTTGTCAAAACTAGACATACCAAGGGTCAAGACTACTGGAAATAGGGCCATGCACCAAAATTGAGATGGTTCCCTCCTGCTCTAGCCGCAAATTGCGGCCCGAAGGAATTAATTGGCGGCCGGGGTTTGGAGTTGGGGGCTAGGGTTTGGTGTGGTAGTTCCATGGTGCCTGCACATCTCACTGTCAACTCAGTTTTATTTTTGGGGCCCGGGGTGATAGCAGATTCCTAAATACATTCACAAATTAACAGTTTTTCCCCCGACATCGTCTCATAAATCCGTATTCTGTGTTCTAGTCTCTAGTTTGATCCAAAATAACATCACACCAGGGATTCTAAGGTCACCACAATCCTCAATTTCATCTTTAATTTCAGATCTCACATAAACCCTAACTTGAAGTTTCACAAATCCATCAAACGACACCATATCGACATGAAACTAGAACGGATGCAATAAGAATTGAAATACTAAACTAGTGGTGCAGAAATTACCTCATTTGGCAACTCAAGAATTTTCTTGAGTTGCTCAAAGTCCTCTTCTTGAGTTGCTCAAAGTCCTCCAAATCCAATCTTGCTAGGTTCAATGTGTAGCTAGTGAGCTTGGGAGCAAGTTTTGTGAAGTGGGAATGGGGTTTTGGGGTTGATTTCATTGTGGATCTAGGGTTTCATGAAGAGGGAGAGAGGGGGAGAGGGGCAGCAGCAGCTCAAAGAGAGGGAGAGGAGAGAGAATGAGAAGGGGGAAATGATGGGAGTATGGTTCATAAAGTGAGGGTTGACTTGGTCTCTCTCTCTCTCTCATAATCATTCCAACCTTTTTCTTTTCTTTTATTTTTCTTCTCACTCCAATAGTGAACCCAAATGAACAACCATGGCAATAGAAATGTAACATAAGTGTAACAAGTGTGGAAAATGATATGTGCACATTTTTGCACAAATGCCAAAAATCCGATTAGCGATTTTTAATCGTGATTAGCACTATATTAGCATATAACTAATCATAAAAACTTTAAAATGGCATAATTCTATAAAATACCCTATTTTAGAATTTTCCATAATTTTCCCCCATTTATTTGTATTTAATTATACCCGAATATTAAAATATTCATTAAAATAATATTAAATTATAAAAATTCCCAAAAATCATATTTTATCATTTTGAAATGTTACATCAAGCAAGAATCCTATGGGCTCTATCAATATGTAATAGTGATCTGTAATGTCATCTGAAGCATGTACACGATGATAAGACAAACCCGATAGCATACTATCATCTCGAGTAAGACTGTTCTACCGGTATAGATCATCCCTCAATCATTGCAATCACATGCCTGCAATCCAATAATTGACTTGAGGGCACTATAACCAACAATCTCCCACTTACACTTAAGGCCAATTATTGCGGTGTCACATACTCACAGCCCGTGTGATACCGAACACCCAACTTCTCTTCTAATCAGTTTCACAAAGCCCGTTTGTGAAACTATTGTGTTCAAGAAATAGCCTCAGTGGGTGGATCCACTCCAATGTTTCTTTCTATGTCTCTCTTTATCTTAAGTTCGCGGAGAAAACCATCTCCCGAAATGAGAAATACCTGTCTTAGAATATGTCCGGATATCTGATGGGACCCAGTTCACAAATGAACTCCAAATCTAGCAAAACTCCTTAGACTGTATCATCAACTGAATTTAATCAGTATCCTGCGCCATGCCTTCCTCAGTATCCTCTTGGACCACCTGTACAAACTACCGCCCCTCAAAAGAGGGAAAACTATAACTCTGACAGTCACTATGTCATCCAGGTCACCTTTGAAGCCTGGAACGATAACCGTCTCCCGAAAGAGGATGTCGTTACCAAATCCCTAGACCATCCACTTATGTTCATAAACTGCTTCCGAATGTTTCTCCAAGATTGGATTAATATATCAACTTATTGCATCTAGTGCAAAAAAAAAAATCTGGTGCAGTACTTGACATCTCATGATTGACTCAATTGCCTACACAAGTGATATGCCAATCATGCACATCCCTCTCCCCTTTAGTCTGTAAGACACCTTTAGAGAGGGTGACTCCATCACCTGCAGGTACACTACCATGCCAGGTGTCATCTATTCTAAAACACCTTTAGAATAGTGTCAAAGTACCCAGATTGGGAAACTACCCAAATCTATATCTAAAACCATAGATGTAGTGACCAGCATGCCATATATAATATCCATATCCTATATAGAGAAACCACTGTATGACAACCACAGTATAACCGATCGAAGTATAGGAATTTTACTTCCTAAAAAGTGTATGTCATCCAAATACCAGGACATACCATCCTACCATCTTGTTAACAGATCTATCTCCTATTCTGATGAAGTCAAAGCCTATGTCTGTTACATCAAAAATAGATGATCTATCTCTGCTATTCCTACTTAGTCTATAAATAGACACAAGCTACTTGTCCACTATGATACCGCTGCTCCCACTGACTACAACAACCCTCTGGTGGAGTCATATACACGTGCACTTCTAAAGCTAGTTTAGAACGACGCTATACTCATCCTCCTGCCGGGTCTTATAGTCTGCAACAACAGTAGTGTCAAGTTTGGGTAAACAAGAACCTCCCTGTCACCGTATTTGAGGATACCGGAGTACCTCTCGGGTGGCTGAGGTTACCCACCATATCTGTGGAGTGGCTAATGGAATGTCAACCCGATTGAATCTTTAGGTTCTATTAAATTTTCAGTAATCGTTTGCGGTTCTGGAATCACTTCCAGTTCTACCATACTCCCACTGCTATTTTCTGAAAAAGTCCATTTTGCTAAAACTGTGGCGAGTCAAGAACAATATCACTATTGATCATCCAGATGGTGGAAAGTTACCCCGCGTCATAGCCCGGGATAACCCACAAACTGCCATTACAGAAACGTGCCTTGAGTTATCCAGAGTCCGGTTTTAAGCATAAGCCGGACAACTCCATATACCTTAACATCGTTAAGATATGAACCATTCTATATAGAATATAAAAATAGAGGCACTGATTTAATTGGAACCAGATTCAAATCATGCAACTATCTCCAGTGCATATCAACTAAATGGAGAGAGGCCGATCAACATTACTCAACTAGGAGTGCATCCAAATATGAGTAACCTGAAAGAGAAGCAAATTCTCAAAAACTATTACTATCAACTGAATACCAAACACAAGTATCTAAATCTTCGATCACATTGATGAATCCTGATGCTTGCATCACGTGGTTCTCTAATTTATTCTTGTATCTATAACTTCTCAAAACTTGGACCTTGTATTTCTACGAAACACTTGTCTAAGACTGGAGAAGTCATAAGTAAACAGAATATAGTACGAGGACCAACCCTTCTGTCCTAATGGACACTGGACAACATACAATACTTTATATAAGTCCCCTGAGTTGAATAACTCAAATCCTGTGCATCGTAGGTTGAAAACTGTATTATGGTTAAGAAGAATTACACCGTTGTTTAATGCTCCTTACCTAACCATCAACTGATATAGGTAAATGTCATGGACATAATTTCAAAAATTTATATCTCACTTTATAAAATAAACGTATAGATATATCAGTTTGAAATTGGTGCATAACAACGGATATTCAAAACCAAATATTTGCCATCAGGCAGAACCCCAGGTGATTTCCTCAAATATCACCAATTACAACGAATTCCGATATAATGAGGATATAATCACCTAATTCCCAATAATTTACTCCCACTCATTATCTGTAAAACCATACAGATATGATAATCAAACCTAGTAAATACATACCCTAGAGCAAGGATCCAAATGGGAAATTAGTTTTCAATTAACAACACATAGTAAAAATGAAACATGAAAATGTTTCTAAGGGGTAGCCGGGTATTCTTAGTAATGCCTCTTCCATTATCCAGATACATGACTATAACCGTATATTTCTTTGCCATCTCTCCAAATCTCTTTATTTGTCTTTACTCATTACCTTCTGTACACCATCCTTAGGCTAAATAGTTTTCTTCCTTCCCAAACGTTCAGCACCAGCCTATGGTTTGGAAGAAAACTATCCAATAAACGTAATAGGTGTACTCTCCTAATCCTAAGAGTGCTCGCAACTTGAGATAAGGTAAAGATACAACTGAATAAACCTTATTATATTTCTCCTGAACCAGAATCCATCCTCGAACTGGAACAAGTTCCTTCGAGTTCGTATATAACTATACGATAGATTATCCAATAAATGTGGATCTTCATAATGACACGGGGTGTTCTGGAGAAATCTAAAGGTGAAGTAGGAGTGGCAATGATATACATGGTTTTGTCGTGAATGATAGCAGTCGTAATTTACTTTGCACTCTTTCTAATTTCTTTATTTGTCTTTACTTATTACCTTCTGTACACCACACTTAGGCTAATTGGTTTTCTTCCTTCCCCACCTTTCAGCACCTGCCTATGGTTTGGAAGAAGACTATCCAATAAGCGTAATAGGTGCACCTTCTCCTAATCCTAGGAGCCCTCATAACCTGAGAGAAAGTAAAAGGAAAAGACAACTGAATTGTCCTATTCAATTTCTCTAGAACTGGAAACCATTCTCGAATCTGAAAAACGTTTCTTCGAGTTCGTATGTAATTATACGATGGTCATATCTAATAAATGTGGATCTTCATAGTGATATGGAATGTTCCGGAGAAAAGCAAAGGGTAAAAGTAGGAGTGGCAATGAAGTATGCAACTCTGACAATCCAGAATTCAATATGTTTTAAGAAGGTTCGGTTAACTTGGTTACTGAGTTATAGTCTAGGGTCAGGTCATGGTCGCTGCTAAAGAGAGAGAAAAGAAACACTAAGCGTACATTCTAACCTAGATCAGAATGGTCAATCACTTTATCTAATCAAGATGTCTCCCACAATATCCTCAAATTCTCCTCCAAACCTGAAAGAAGAATTAGTCGGGATCAACTAAAATCACCCGAGGAGTAAACCAACTCATCAGTGGGTATCGGGATCCAACTATCATCGCATGATAACCTGATGGAATCCACTCAAGTTATCATACTCCAGAAGGTATGCGCATGCCTGGCAAGTTTCAGTTTCTTTAGAAACCCCGATGTGATTTTTACCCCATGCTCTTATGACCTTGACGAAGGCCAACATATCATAAGTCGCATGTCAAGTTCTACCCGTCATTGTTCAGGTTAATTTGAACCCATCCGTACATACCCTTGACGAAGGCCAACATAGTAGTACGACTGTCCCAAACCAACACATCTATCTATGCAACAGAAAAATAACAAATAGCTACCAAACACTATCCCATGACGAATGCCAACAAATATAGCATGAATACTAAGTGCTACCCGTCTGAAATGACGGAGGGCTACGAATGGTTTTTAGCGAAAAACCTTTAACATAATGAACTTGATATCGTTGAAGGAATCGGATAACTTTTTATAAATATATAGTGGCAAAAACCTTTGCTAAAGAGGTCACTCCCGGTGAAGGGATCTCGGCTCTTTCCTCGTCGAATGAGGTGCAGGGTATTCCCATTGAATACCACGATGCAAAGCAAAAAGTAATCGACTATAGTCAAGTTATTACCCTGACGAAAACTTCTTCCCAAGAGGTCACTCCCGGTGAGGGGATCTCGGCTCATGCCTCGTAGAATGAGGTGCTGGATATTCATAACCGAATACCGCTGTGCAAAACAAAAGAAAACACCCATGTAATAACAGCATTTTAAAATTGTTCCAACAACATCGAATAGGTCTGTTTTTCTTGCGTTGATCTGAATCAACTCAATCCTATCAATTAATCACACTACAAAAGAATGAAAATATGATGTACATATATGCCATCCGCATTCGCCACTGGGTCCCGTCATCACCCGTTAGGTTACTTAACTAATGACAGAGCGGGGACTGGGCTAGCGCGGGTGTAAAACATATACAACATCTACTAGTATATATATAACAATATATAATAATCTCTCCAGGTATGATAAATGCAACATCATAGACAAGCGATAAGCAACACAGAACAATACAGATAATCTGGGATTCCCGGGTTTCCTTTGAGCCGCAAGTGAAACTCGACGTTCCCCTGGTCGTATGGATAGCCTGTGCAATGAAAACCTAGACCCCTACAAGCGCGGCAAGTTACCCACCAAAACCAGAAGCGAGGCATCCGCCTTCATCAAAGTGAATGGGCCACCCAGCACTTCATGGAATCCGGTAACTTGAGCACTCCTCCTTGGGTCAACCTTTACCCCCTGCGAGTGCGACGAATAGCCCTCTAATTCTAGAGTTAGGCCCCCTCCTTCTCAATGTCATGATATGTGAACCCGTTGTCCTCCAGAACCCAGCTATCCGTGCACTCCATCGTGGGGTAATTCTAGTACAGAAAAGAAAATATGTACAATGGTGACATCGACCTCAACCCGGTTGTGACCCAAACAAATAATATACAAGCAGGAAGTGACGACAGTCCACATGTCGGACACTCGCCCCGCGATATCAAATGTACAAATAAAACTAATCTGTACTAACATTGACCCAAGCCATCCACCACGACGAATCCGCAACAATACAGCACAACACAGAACATCAACGTGAATGTCACGTTCGCAAACCCCTCTAAATGAACTATAGCAAATAGACAAGTTGTACTGATCTAATGACATTCATGGTCGCAGATAATAATGCATGTACTGTAAACTTTAAACAATGTTAGAAATATCGATTTCGAAATAACCTCGAATAGCCCTAAACTACTAGATAAAACCATATCAAAACTGGGCCAAACAAGCAATACCACCGAACCAATATTCCAGAGACCAGACCACACCCAAAATACGAAGCCCCAAATCCGAAGTCTGGCCGGCCAGCTCGGATTTTCACTCAATGTGCTCGGTCTAAAACAGGTGGAAGTGGCTCGTATTTGGGGTATGTTCTATTTGTCACCTAAGTAGTCTTCTGCAGTTGCTAAAATATTTTTAGAAGACACAGAAAATTTTGACAGAAACTAGAATACATCAAGTGATATTTCGGAGTTGTTTCGGTTTCGATACTTTAACATCGTCTAAATAACTAGTATGCGGTTAATGGGTTGGCTCTGATACCATGTAGGGTTACGGCAGTGCCCCGACCATCAATCCGTGTCCAAACGCGGAACAAAATCTTTAAAAAACCGGCGCTAACGGAACCCTAATCGACGGATCGTACCGTTAACCCTATACTGGTTATATATATAGGAGTTTAAGAGATTATACTGATCGATCCGTATCTTTCGGTCTTCAATCTCTGTGCTTAGCTCGTTGCGGCTTCCTCGATCAAATTCGCTCTCCGGTCTCTCTCGTCGAAGAGGATCCACGTCAAGGATTAGTAATACGGGCTCCTGCTTCAAAACCGAAGCAATTCGAGAATCCAGTTTGCTAGCCTAGATACCCAAGATGAAGTAGAGAGAGTGTGTGATCATTTTGTCTCAAACATCCATGGATTCTCAACTCATGAGAGGGTATGGATAGAGGTGAAGAAGAAGCCATGTGAAGTGAAGAATGTGAGCTCAAGACTTAGCTTGAGAAAAAACAACCAATGAAAGTATCTGTTGTTTTTGGCTTGAAACTTGTGAGTATATTTGTTATGAGCAATTATAAAAACCAACTCAAGAACACCCCCCCACACACAAAAGATCTTCCACTCTCATGATCACCACAAATATCTCATAAAAAATCTTAAGCAAAACAAAACCAAGGCACATGCACAATCAATGCCACAAGCCAAGACATGCACTCACAATTTCTATCACCACAATATTTAAACATTAAGCTAAATGTTTAAATCCAAAGAAAAGAAATGGCAACTCTAAAAGTAATCTTGTAACGGATCACAAGAATACCCTTCATCTGTATATACATACCTGCATCCGTATTCCGACTGAATACGAATACAACGAGACGAAAGTAATCCAACAATATAATACTAGGATCCGGCTTAAACCAAAGCCCACTATTATTATCCCTCCGATCATGATCCGTGCACAAGTGTATGAATATGATTGAACCTTGCCATAAAACCATATGGCCTCTACAACGTTTCGCCTGAACCAAGGAAACCCTCTATGTGGGACTCCAAAGACTCATCAATACGCTGGCAATGGTTTTAACCACCATCACATCAGTGGCACTAGCTATACGTAAAGGCTACCCAAGTATTGAGAGAAAAGGAGGCCGACGAGCAAACTCATCATGAAACCCTACTGAGCCTGACAGTGACAATTTCCGTACAGTCTGGTCCGTTCGTCTCTGAGTATCACATATCGAGTCTAGGAGGGTGGATAAAGTCAGACCCCTAATAACACGACATTTAGTGTCGGTATGAAGCCCACCGCAAAGTGAGAAACTACCGATCCGAATCAGTAATTCTCGTCTACCCCGGATGAGGATTTCTGGTGATGGCCACCCGTACACACCGCGACATCAACCCCTAATATACAGGGAGAGACGAATCTCCAAACGATCCGCTCACTGCCTCCATGTGGCTCTGGACTGTACCTAACTAAAACTTGTTTGCACGACTCCTTTGAGCCGTGGTAGGGCAGTAATCAAAGCACAGTGGGAACTCACACGAGACAAATGACGATCTCAGGTCGATAGACTAACCTGTACACATGTCACCTGGGAACTGCTATCTGACAATAGGTATAATACCAACTAGCATGATCCCGGCGAGTCCGTCCAGTGTACTCATAATCCAATGAGCACCTGTATACAACTTAGGTGAACCAACTAACACCAATGGCTTGTGAGACCGGCCACTGCCCCTCGTTGGGGTCTCGATCCGTATACACTAGTCTACTCCTGAAGTATCGATGCCCAATCTCGAAACACCTACGACTAGGGACACTTTAAGGATGTGCTTATAGACCACCCAACTCTCACGTATATGATCGCCATCATAATACTGGTAGTCAAGCAGGAATCCTATGGGCTTTATCAACATGTAATAGTGATCTGTAATATCACCTGAAGTATGTACACGATGATAAAGACAAACCAGATAGCATATTATCATCTCGAGTAAGACTGTTCTACCAGTATAGGTCCTCCCTCAATCATTGCAATCACGTGCCTGTGATCCAATAATTGACTTGAGGGCACTATAGCCAACAGCCCTGGCCAGGGACTTTGTGTAATGGCTTTTCGAACACTGCACGATATCAACCCCCAATACCGGGAGAAGCGAATCCAATCTAATCGCTACTGCCTCCAAGTGCTTCGGGACTACACCCAACTACTACATGTTTGCACAATTCCTTTGAGCGTGGTAGGGTAGTAATCAAATTGGAGTGGGAACACGCTCGAGATGAAGTCGCGATGGCAAGTCAATGGACTAAGCTGTACTCATGCCACCTAGGAACTGCTACCTGACGATAGGTATAATACAAACAAGCAATTCCCGATGAATCCTGTCCAGTGTAACTCACAACCCAGTGAGCACCTGCATACCTTCTCCAGTACGTCATATTAATGGCTGTGGGACAGACCATATCCCCTGCTGGGATGAGAAGCGTACACACTAGTCTACTCCGGAGTATCGATACCCCGTCTCGATAATCCAACGACTAGGGACCTGTATAAGGATGTGCTTATAGACTACCCAGCCCGCATAAGGGTGACTGCCATCACAACGCTGGTACGCAAGCAAAGATCCTAAGGACTCTACCAATATGTATAAACGATATGCTAAAAGAAATGCATGCACATATTGAGGTAGAATCAAACCAATTAGCATACTACCATATCGAGCAAGACTGTTATTATAATTGTGAAATATGCCAGGCATCCAATATATAATATACAATCCGGTATGATACAATAATGGACTCTAGGGCATATATCACTAACAATAAGTACATCCTTTAATTGTTCATAGTCGAGGGGATATCGAGACATGGCATCGATATTCCACAGTAGACTAGCGTATACGTTTCTTAACCCTGTATGGGGCGATGGTTGATCCCATAGCCATTGGTGTTTGACATCAAAGATTGTTCACAGGTGCGCATTAAAGAATGGGTACACCGAATAGGACTCGCCGAGAACTCCTAGATGGTAATATACCAATCGTCAGATAGCAGTTCTTTGGTGACACTAGTACATGTTAGTCTGTAGAACCGAGATCGTCATAGAATCTTGTGTGGTTCCCACTGTGCTTTGATTTCCTCCCTACCACGGCTCAAAGGAATCATGAAAACTGGTGGATTTTGGGTACAGTTCCGAGTCATATGGAGGCAATGAGCGATAGGAGGGGTTTCGTCTCTCTCGGTATTGGGAGTTGATGTTGGGCTATACTCGATTGGCTATAACAGCAAGTCCCTGGCCAGGACTGATGTTGAGATTTACTGGTAAGTATTATCAGTAGTTTCTCGGACCGTTATGAGCCTCACATCGGCATGACTTATCAAGTTACTGGGGTCTGACGTTTACCACCCCTAAACTTGATATGCGACATATCAGACGAAGAGACCGGACTGTACGCTAAGTGTTACTTATAGGGTTCATGGGAGTTTGCTTGTTGATATTCTATTCGCTCAATACCTGGATAGCCGTTACGTCCAGCTAGTACCGCAGACGGCTTGTGGGTAACTGATGTGATCATTACCTACTGCTGGCATATTGACGAGTCTTTAGAGTCCCACGCAGTGGTTTCCTAGCTCAAGCGAAAAGAAGTAGGGCACATATGTGATATGTGCGGGACCTTGATTAGATACGTGTATGTGATACCGTATCCTAATCTCACGATATATAATATCGGTCAGTTATATGTGATATAACCGGGTTATTGAATCAAGTGTTGATTCGATAAATTTATATACATATAAATGATATTAGTCGGTTATATATGTATAGCCGGATTATTGAATCAAGTGTTGATTTAATAATTTGATATATAATTATATATATTTGATATATTAATATATTTTAACTAATATTAGCTCACTAAAGAATTTCTTCTCTTGATGTGTGTGTGTGTGTGTGTGTATATGTTGATATATACATATGATTATGTGATATATATATATATGTATATGTATGTATGTATATATATATATATATGTATGTATGTATGTATGTATGTATGTATGTATGTATATATATGTATGTATATATATGTATGTATATATATATATGTATGTATGTATATATATATATGTATTATATATACCATTGTGTCATGGTGGATGATACATTGAACATGGGTGTATGAGACTCACACCTAGGGTAAAGATAATTAGGGTAATTATTCATTTAGAGTAAAATCAAAATGAGGTGGAAATTAGCATGGCTTAGATGCTTGTAGAAGCATATAGAAGCCTTGACTAATTCCACTAATTTTGTTTTACTCTAAATATTTTATAACTTAACCATTTATCTTTAGCCTTGGTTAAGTCTCTACAAATATCACTTGTGATATTTTCTTCGCTCTAGTTCTTCCCTAGTTCATCTTTTTCCTCTCTTGATTTTCCATAGTGAAAAAGAAAAAAAGAAATAAAATTCTAAAGTGAGCAAAATTCCTAATTCATCAATCTATACCAAACTAGCCCTTTATTATAGGTTGTTTCCTTCACTAATTCCTTAATTAGTGAAGAGGTGGCTTGAGTTGGAGATTCTTCAAGGTGGATCATCTTCGGCCTCGAAGATCCTTAAGCAAGCTCATTCTTTTCACCAAGTGGAGCCTAAGAAGAGTTCTAGGGAGCACTACTTTGAGCTAATGGACTACTACTTAGAGCTTCCGAAGTGAAGGACCGGTCTACAAAGGTTGTATTCTCTATTCACTTAGTATAAAGTTTGTTTACATGCATAGAAACCATAATTCTTTAGTTCGAGATTTTTTTAAATTATATACTTGATGATTCTTAAAACCTAGTAGTGGTACTAAGGCATACTTTCATGGTATCATAGACAAGCTAGAGCATTAGGTTTGGTCTAAACGACGTTAAAGTGTACGATCGGAATTTTCGAAACCCTAAAATCATAGTTTTTGTCTATTTTTTTCAAAAGTTGATATTTTACAAATTAAAAATATTCAAAAAATCATGCAGGTAATATTATGGTGACCCAAGAAGTACGAGACCATATCTCTACCATGCCGCCGCGGAACCGCTGCCAAACCCTTGGTTTGGCCGCGGTTCCGCTATAGTCTTGGTGAGTTGATGGTTCTTATTTCTTGTGTTGCTCCATTCTGGCATTTAGCACTTTCTGGGTATATTTAATGAGGCTCAACTTGTTGAGGTCTCTGTTATTTGTGGGTGTTTGATATATCAATCGAAATATTTAACGTCGTCTAGATTATTATGATATGTGATACAATATTTGAAATCCACAATAATTGGTTTTGGGAAAACTACTTGGTATTTTGTAAATCTAGCAATTTAGTCTCTTTTTATCGATTGCCACGAAGTTTCGATTCGGATCAAAACTCCGTCGCAATCTCGTATAGTACGCGAACACTCGCCGGGTAACACTACTAGACAGCCATGCCCCATAGCCCCGGCCAAGTGGCTAAAGGAGAACCTCATTTCCAAAAGCAACCTTTCGGGTGGTCGCGGCCACGGTGTTCCACCTAAGTAGACTTCGTCAATGGCATCAGGGGTGCGGCCATCTACTAAAGTTCTCGATAAGCATTCGATCAGGTTTTCGGGAATCTTGTTGAATTACCCGTTTGGTTATTGAAAAGTGTTTTCAATTCGAGACTAAAATGCGAGGTTCATAATGTTAGGCATGAAATCCGAAATATGAGATATTCCGGGTCTATGATGTTTAAGGATGTTGTGGATTATAATTATTGTAGTTTTCATTTTCTTTTCTGCGACCGTAAGTGTAATATGTGGTGTATCGCCGATCTCGTTGCTATACATCAACGACTTTCGGGATACGCATATTTACTTACGTTGATGACATGTGATGTTTATGTGTTGATGTGATATGTTATGTTGCATCGTCGTGTTTGAATAGCCGGGAGTTTTTGCGTGAGATGAGAGTTTTTCATTTTCATTCATGTAATAAATTGTATGTAATATTCTTTTATTGGGAAACTTCCGGGTTGAGGTTGATGTCACCATTGATGTATATTATTTACTTTTCCGCATTAGGATAGACCTAAGGTAGGAAGCACAAGTAACCGGGTTCTCTAGTCCGGTGGGAGGCCATCTCGAGGAGTCGAGACCGGGTCGCCTAACTCTAGAATTGGTAATGTTGCTTGCCGCTCTTATAGAATCCGTGTTTTTTACTGGCTTAATTTAAAACACGGACCTCCTAATTTATCCTATATTTCATATGTTGACTTCTGCTACTATGTTCTGTGATGTGATCATATAACTGCATAAGACGAATGCATTATATTATATATATGATATAAAATAAACGTTGCTTATTTGTTGCACCCGCGCTAGTCCTGCCCCCGCTCTGCCGTTAGTTAAGTAACCTAAGGGTGCATGACGGGGCCGCGTGGCGAATACGGATGGTATAAGCGAACGTTCTATTTTTGTTTCTTCTGTGATGTTTAGGAAACATAAATGATGGGACGTCATTAATGAGATTAATGAAAAACAAAGAAACCTAAAGATGTTGTAGAATCAAAATTTTCAAAGAGGTAGCTCTAGTTCTTGCTTTGCATAGCGGTATTCCTTTATGAATATCCAGCACCTCATTCAATAAGAAAAAAACCTAGATCATTTCACCGGGAGTGACCTTTTTAGCAAAAGCTGGCAAATTCTACAACCTACTTGGTTTATTTTGAAAACACTCGATTTTAAAAGCGGAGCTTAAACCACTCCTTTTCAAATCACTCGGTTCTACAATGATATCATGTTCATTACGCAAAAGCTTTTCTTAAAAACCTGTCGTAGGCCTCCGTCATTTCAGATAAAGACTATTTAGTATTCGTGCTTCGTTTGTTGACCTTGTCAAGGCGTAGCGTGCGATAGCTGATTAGTGCTTATCTGTAATCATATGATGCGATTGGATTTGGGTAGTCGTACGGCTTTGTTGACCATAGCCAAGGGTCGTACGGGTGGGTTTAATTCAATCAGGAAATAACGGGTTAAACTTGGCTAGCGCTTATGATTTGTTGACCATAGCCAAGGTCATAAGATTCTAAGGGTAAAAATAGTTATTGGGAATTTTAAGTGTTGAAATTTGCAATGAGATTGCATACCTTTTATGAGGTAGTTGGATCCCGATACCCACTACGAGTAAATGTTACTCCTGAGAGAGTTTTCCAATTTACAATTAGCTGATCTAGTGGGTGTCTAAGAAAAAGGTGTTAACGGGGTTATTCCCCTGCGGAAACGAGGTTATTTAATTATTTCCATGTGATAGAATGGGGAGACTCCCTCAGATTACCAATACTTGTCTGGCTGACCGATTGGCGAACTTGTAGGGTGTAATTAATCCTGGCTTGTCTTGCTATTTAAGGTTTGAAGGAAGATTTGATAAAAATAATGGGAGCCATCCTGATTAGATAAGATAATAACCAATCTAATCTTTCAAGTGCATACGATAAAGTGTTTTTCTTCTCTCTCTCTCTCCAGGTAGCGACCATGATACGCTTTACTCAAGATAATAATATGGATGTATTGACCGAAACCGCTTATTATACAGAGCTGGGGAATGTTGGTCCCGCTTTACCTTATGACTGTCATAAGTCTGAGCAAGAAATAGGGGAATGTGTCATGATCCATAATTTAGCACGTGACTGGCACTTAAATCACGCAACGTCTAAAAGCGTAACGTAATTCAATTAAGCCGAAGCCCAAAAAATCTAAACCATTTTACGGAAAATAGTAGGGGTGCAATTTTGAAATAAAGATATAATGAAATAAAGTTTATCTATAAATGCATAGCTAACGATATAAGAAAATGCAAGTAGAATGTACTAAAATTGAGAACATTTTCTGTCTTTAAAAATTTAGGCAGCACCTCCATTGTATATTTTGAACCGAAACCACATATACATAACAATATAAAAGGCATCCCCAAGCGGGAGCTAGCTGTTAGTGGATGTTCCACACCCTCACAACACTTGTGAGGAGGCGGAAGTGGCAAACAAAAAACTTCTCGCATGCAACACCCACATAAAAGAAAGATCATGTGCTTAAACCTTAACAAGCAAACCCTATCAAGAGTTCTTAACTACTATGAAAGGGTTATACCGTATGAACCGGTACTTCGGGTCTTCTCTTTGATGCAAATCCTTAGCTCCTTCGGATGCTTGCGATGCCCTCGATCTCCAGCCAGCTCAAGACGTAGATGATCCACCTGAGAGTTATGGAACAAGATTCAAACTCTTCTCAAGAGTTAACTAAGAGATCAAGTTTGCCAGAAGAGATCACTTAGATGATATAGAGATCAAGTAGTGGATTATTATTTTGGTCTAAGCTTTTGATTCACAACTCATGTGAAGGTTAAAGCAAAGAGGAGGAAGAAGGAGAGAATGAGGAAAGAGAATGTCAAAGTGAAGAATGAAAAAATCAAGCATGGAAAAAATGATATGGCTCAAATGAAAATAATTGAAGCATGCATTAAAAAATTGCACCATACTTCAATAGTAACTCCAAATGAATAAAAATGAAAGAAGCCATTCTTTCATCCACGCTTAGTCTTTTTCAAATTCCACCTCATTTATTTATTTTCACAAAATAAATATCTAATAATGAGGTATCTCCTTCTAGAAGGTATTCTTGTAACAATTACAAGAATACCCCTCCATCGTATGCCGTATAAGTATACCCGTATCCGAATTCTGAAAAATAAGAATACAAATAATCCAATAATATAATACCCGTATCCGGCTAAAACCAAAGCCTACCAGTATTATCCTTCCGATCATTATTCCTGTAATAATTACACGAACATGGTCAAAACACTGCCGTAACAACTTACGGCCTCTACAACTTTTGCCTGAACCAGGGAACCCTCTATGTGCGACTCTAAATACTCGACAGTACGCTGGCAGTAGGTTTAACCACAAGAACGTTGGCGGCACTAGCTGTGCGTAACGGCTATCCAGGTACATGACGAAAATGTGGCCGACGAGCGAACTCTTCACAACCCTAACGAGCCTGTAAGAAACACTTACCGTACAGTCCGATCTCTTCGTATGATACGTCGCATATGAAGTCTAGGGGTGGTAAATGTCAGACCCTAGTAACTTTATAAGTCATGCTGATTTACGGCCCATAACGGTTCGAGAAACTACTGATAACTTTTATCAGTAAATCTCGAGAACCCTGGCCAGGGATTTGCTGTTATGGCCGATCAAGTATAGCGCGACATCAACTCCCTATACTGGGAGAGACGAAACCCCTCCTATTGCTCGCTGCCTCTATGTGATTCGGGACTGTACCTAAAATCACCTGTTTGTATGACTTAGTAGAGCCATGGAAGGGAAGAAATCAAAGCACAGTGGGAATCACACAAGACACTATGACGATCCCGAGTATACAGAATAACCTGTACAAGTGTCACCAGAGAACTGTTATCTGACAATATGAATGTATACCATCTAGGAGTTCTCGGCGAATCCTGTTCGGTGTACCCATTCTCCAATGAGCACTTGTGTACAATCTCTGATGTCAAACACCAATGGTTGTAGGATCAACCATCACCCCCAGAGTCAAAAAACGTACACACTAGTCTACTCTAGTAATATCAATGCCCTGTCTCGATATACCCACGACTAGGAACTATTAAAGGATATGCTTATAGACTGCCTAGGCCCCACTAGTATGATCTACATTATAATCCCGGCAGTCAAGCATAATCCTAAGGGCTTCATTAACTTGTATATAAAGATATGAAATACAATACATCACACGTTAAGATGAAGATAAACCAGATAGCATACTATCATTTCGAGCAATGATTGTTTCTGTATATATACATGCCTAGCATCCTATACAATACAGGCCTCGAGGGCATACATATCTAATAATCTCCCACTTGCACTAAGGCCTGTAGTTGGTGCAATAAGTACCCACTATCTACACTAGAACCAGTTGCCGGCGTACTGCATGCCCAATAGCTCGAACAATTTCTCAAACTGTACTTGAGGGATGGACTTGGTGAATGGATCTGCTGTGTTATCTTTCGTGTCTACTCTCCGTACCTCGATGTCCTGGCGATCCACTATCTCCCTCATGAAGTGATACAGCCTCAAGATATGTCTGGATTTCTGATGGGACCTCGGTTCCTTTGCCAAAGCCATGGCTCCATTATTATCGCAATATAGAGGTATTGGATTAGCAATGGATGGAACCACCTGAAGTTCAGAAATGAACTTCCTCATCCAGACTGCCTCTTTTGCGGCATCATTAGCAGCAATATACTTAGCTTCCATCGAGGAGTCAGCGATGGTATCTTACTTGAAACTCTTCCAACATACCGCCCCTCCATTTAGGTAAATACAAACCCTGAGATGGACTTACTATCATCCTTGTTGCTCTTGAAGCTGGAGTCGGTAAAGCCCTCCATTTGGAGATTTTCGTTACCATACACCAAAAACATTTCTTTAGTTCTTCTCAACTACTTCAGAATGTTCTAAACAGCAGTCTAGTGTTTCTCCCCTGGGTTGGATTGATACCTGCTTACTGCACTCAGTGCATAAGCTACATCTGGGTATAATGCTCATGCGATCCCTCTTCTCATCAGTCTTTAGAGACATCTCTTTGGAGAGGGTGATCCCGTGACAAGCGGGTAAATTACCTCGCTAGGATTCTTCCATACTAAACCTCATTAGTATGGTGTCTATGTATCTCGATTGGGACAATCCCAATAATTTCTTAGATCTATCTCTATAAATCTTAATCCCTAAAATGTACGAGGTATCACCCTGGTCTTTCATGGAGAAACTCTGCGATAAGAATAGTTTAACCGATTGTAGTATAGGAATATCATTTCTTATCAAGAGAATGTTGTCCACGTACAATACGAGAAATGTAACAGTACTCTCTACAATTCTTTTATAAATAAATGGTTCATCTATATTTTTTATAAAACTAAACTCTTTGATTGTATCATCAAAGCTGATGTTCCAACTCCGTGATGCCTGCTTTAATCCATAGATGGATTTAAGCAGCCTGCATGCTTTTCCGCTGCTCTCACTATCAATGAAGCCTTCTGGCTGGTCCATAAAAATGCATTCTTCTAAATCACCATTTAGAAATGTCGTTTTAACATCCATCTGCCAGATCTCATAATCATAGTGAACAGCTATAGCAAGCAGGATCCGAATGGATTTGAGCATCGTGACTGGTGAAAAGGTTTCATCATAATCCAAGTCTGGTCTTTGATGAAATCCTTTAGCAACCAGCCTAGCTTTATAGGTCTCCACCTGACCATCCACACCGATCTTTTCTTAAAGATTCATTTGCACCCTATGGGTTTTACTCCAAAAGGTGCAACCTCCAAAGTCCATACTTTATTAGTGTGCATGGATTCCATTTCGGATCTCATGGCATCCAGCCACTTCACTGAGTCACCACTCGTGATAGCTTACTGAAAACTAGTAGGATCATCATCATCCATGATGCAATCTTCTCTATCACCGTAGTATCTATTAGGTGGGCGAGAAGTCCTACTAGATCTACGGAGTGGCTGAGGTTCGTCATGTTCTATTGAAACCTCAGGTTCAACCAAATCATCGGTAATTGTATGTGTATCTGGAATTTCTTCCAGTTCTACCGCATTGCCAACAGTATCATATGTAAAAAATTCATTTTCTAAAAATGTGGCATACTGAGAAACAAACACCCTTTGTTCCTCCTTGTGGTAGAAAAGATATCCATACGAGTGTTTTGGATATCCCACAAATCTACACAAAACCAATCGTGTCTCGAGTTTGTCCGGATTCTGCTTTATCACATAAGCCTGACAACCCCATATTCTAACCCTTTTAAGAGATTGTCTCTTCCCATACCATATCTCATATGGAGTGGTAGACACGGTTTTGGTTGGAACCCTATTCAATAGATAAATCGCAGTCTCCAATGCATGCCTCTAGAATGATATTGGTAACTCAGCATCACTCATTATAGATCGTACCATATCTAATAGGGTACGATTTCTCCTTTCCGACACACCGTTGTGTCGTGGTGTGTACGGAGGAGTGAGCTGAGAGAGAATCTCATTCTCTTTTAGAAAATCTAGATACTCTGAGCTTAGGTACTCACTTCCTCGATCTGATTGAAGTTTCTTGACACTCAAGCCTGTTTGTTTTTCTTCTTCAGATTTATACTCCTTGAATTTTTCGAAGAATTCAGACTTATGTTTAAACAAGAACATGTGCCCAAATCTCGAGAAATCATCAGTGAAAGTTATGAAGAACGAAAAACCACCTCTCGCATGTGTAAACATTGGTCCACATACATCATTATGTATGAGGCCTAAGAGTTCAGTGGCTCTCTCTCCGTGTCCAGTAAAAGGAATTTTGGTCATTTTATCTTTGATAGAAGACTGGCAAGTCGTATCAGATTTATATTCAAACGGGTTTAAATATCCATCTTTATGTAGCTTGGTTAGTCTTGTTTCGTTAATATGACCAAGTCTACAATGCTAAATGAAAGCTTCATTTATGTCTGAAACCTTTCTTTTGTTTGTGTATTGTATATTGAAAACTGTGTGCTGGTTTAGGACGTATATCCCGTTATTTAATGTACCTGACCCAATCAACTCTTGATTAAAATTAATGTTCATAACATTAGATTGTAATACAAAATTATATCTAGCATTGTCAAACAACGATACAGATATAATATTTCATAATATCGAAGGTACAAAATAACATGGGTTCAAAACCAATATACAACCCGAGGGCAAACCAAGGTGATACTCTCCCACTGCTACAGTATGTACAGAGGAACCATTCCCAACTCGGAGAGTGTGATCACCTTTCTTCAAAAACCTGCTATTTCTCAGCCCCTGCACACAATTGCAGATATGAGATCCTGACCCGGTATCTAATACCCAGGAAGCAGAGTTAATTGAAAAACAGTTTTCTATTACAAACACATCTGAAGTGGAAGCATCAGTATGCTTCTTCTTCTTGAGGCCGGCCAGGTATCCAATGCAATTTCTCTTCCAGTGCCCATTCTGGTGGCAGTGGAAGCATTCCCCTCATCCTGTTGCTGCAGCCCCTTTCTTGTCCTTCCCCGGTGCTTTTTCACTCCTTCTCTCGGCTTGATGGGATTCTTCTTCTTCTTTCCCTTGGCCTTAGCTTTCGGGATAGAAAAGGAAGATGACCCAGCAATTAAAGCGGGAGTTTTCGCTACCCTTAGCGTGCCTTCTACACTCCTCAACATATTGAGGAGTTCAGGTAGTGACTTTTCCATGTTGTGCATGTTGAAGTTCATAATGAACGGAGCAAAGGCAGGGGGGAGGGACTGTAGAACAATATCAACATACTGTTCGTTCTCCATGGTCTAACCCAGGTCCTCTAGTTCTTCGATAAGTCCAATCATCTTCAATACATGGTCACCTACAGACTTTCCAGGAGCCATCCACATCTGAAACAACTTTCGAGATGCCTCGTATCGGAGAGTACGAGATTGCTCTCCATACATGTCCTTTTTATGGAGAAAGATGGATTATACGTCCATCTTTTCATGTTGCTTCTGATGTTCATTGTCCATAGAAGCAAGCGCGAGGAACTTGGCTGTTGCACAGTCTATATCTCATATCTTGCGGATTTCTTTATCCGCAACTGATGAATCATGGCTTGGTTTAGGAGAGGCTGGAGTAGTCAAGACGTATCCGACCTTATCATAAGTCAGGGCAATATTTACGTTCCTCAGCCAATCTTTGTAATTCGGTCCTGTGAGTTTATTCTTCTCTAATAAAAGCTTATGTCCCGTCATAGGTATCTACCATTAGGAGAGAGAAAAGAAGACACTCAGCGATTGCTCTTGCATAATTAGAGTGGTTATTAATCTTATCTAATCAATGTCTCCCACTGCTTTTTATCAAATTTTCCTTCAAACCTTAAAAATAAAATTAGCCAGGATTAATTGCAATCTACAAGTTTGCTAACCGATCGGCCAGGCCAGTGTCGGTATTCCGAGGGAGGTTCCCCGTGCTTTCGCACGGACCTAATTAAAATAACCTCTCTTTCCTAGAGGCATAACCTTGTTGATATCTTTCTAGACACCTACTGGATTAGCTAATTGTAAAGTGCAAAACTCTCCCGGGAGTAACTTTTACTCACAGTGGGATCGGGATCCAACTATCAAATAGAAGGTATGCAATCTCATTGCAAATTTCAACTCCTGAAATTCCCGATATGATTTTTACCCTTAGTGTCTTATGACCTTAACTATGGTCAAAAAATAAGCACTAGTCAAGTTCTACCCGCCATTTCGTGATTGATTTAGACCCACCCGTATGACCCTTAACCATGGTCAACAAAGTCATACGAATGTCCTAATCGATCGCATCAAATGCTTTGTAGGAAGACATCACTTAGCTACCGTACACCGCGCCTTAACTGTAGTCAACAAACATGGCACGAATACTAAGTACTCTGCTTCCTAAAATGGCGGAGGGCAATGGATGGTTTTTATTAAAACCCTTAACGTTTTGAACTTGATATGATTGTAGAATCTAGTGAAAGGAGTGGTTTAAGCTCCAGTTTTAAAAGTCGAGTGGTTTTGTAGTATCTTTCTAATTTCGCTAAAGAGGTCACTCCCGGTGAAGGGATCTCGGCTCTTTCCTCTTCGAATGAGGTGCTGGATATTCATGAATACCACGATGCAAAGAAAAAGTTAGATCAACTATAAAAACAATCGAGTACTCTGTAATATTTGCTAGTTTCACTAAAGGGGTCACTCCCGGTGAAGGGATCTCGGCCCTTTCCTCATCGAATGAGGTGTTGGATATTCATCAATAAATACCACTATGCAAAGCAAAAACTAGAGTTACCCATTTTTAAAAGTTAGATTTTACAACATCTTTAGGTTTCTTTTTCTTAACATTAATCACATTAATGTTGTCCTATCATTTATGTTTCCTAAACATCACAGAAAAGAAACGAAAATAGAACGTACGCTTATGTCATCCACATTCGCCACGGGGCCCCGTCAAGCACTGTTAGGTTACTTAACTAACGGCAGAGCGGGGGATAGACTAGCGCGGGTGCAAAACATAAGCAACGTTTATTATATATCTTATATATAAATAGCCATTCGTCGCACGCATTTATAAACATTCCAGATCACAGATGAATACATTAGATATACTAGGAATTTCGTATTTCATTTAAGCTCTTAATGAAAGACGGGTTCCACGGTCATGATGAATAGACAAACCCTACCCTAGACCCCTATGGGTGCGGCAAACTACCTGCCAAATTCCCGAAGTGAAGCAACCTCCCTCAATAAAGTGAGTAGGCCACTCGGCACTTCGAGAACCCGGTAGTTTGTGCACCCCACCTTGGGTCTATCCTAGGAGCAAATACAGTAAAAAGAAAATATACAACGGTGGCTACAACCTCAACCCGGATGTGCCCCACAAAATAATATTATATTGCTTTTTACAAATTACATGAATGAAAGAAAAACGCTCTTCTCACATTCCTGGCCATTCATCACGACAATCCAATATATTCATATACATATACCATCGCATGATACCAATACCGATGTGTGCAACCCCGACTAATCGATATATACCAATTAGTCGACGTTTTTATAACACACATACACATCACTAAGCTTGTAAAGTAACTGCGACATTAGAATTCCGCACGAGATTAGCAAACTAAACCATTTTCCAACTCTTGAAAAAATCCAGTGAGCTACTTTTTAAAAAACCGATCTTTTGAGCCAATCCGGGAGTCAAAACGAACTCGAAACCCGCCCGAACTTTGCGGAGGCTAAGAAAAACATATTAACGGTCGAATGGGGGGGCTCAGGGGGTAGCACCCCCGGGGGCCACCTCGATGTGGCCCCATGGGGTTGGCAGACCCGAGAGCACCCTGTTGGGGTGCTCTCGGGTCACCCACCCCTAAGGCCACCTTGAGGTGGTCTTGGGGTGTGGGTATGGCCTCTGGTCCCGTCGGAGTATCCCCGGGGTGCGCATGCTCCACCCCGCAGCTTCTTAGTTTAAACCGTGAGCCGCGGAGTTTGCAAACAACTCAAAACTTCAATTTTTAAAACTGTTTTTTCGGCTGTTTTTGCACGAGAAAAAACGGCAGAATTCTAACATTGCTACAAGCTATTTAAGGTTTAAGATAGGCTCTGATACCATGTTAGTGGATGTTGCACAACCTCACAACACTTGTGAGGAGGCGGAAGTGGCAAACAAAAAAATTCTTGCATGCAACACCCACATAAAAGAAAGATAATGTGCTTAAACCTTAACTAGCAAACCCTATCAAGAGTTCTTAACTACTATGAAAGGTTTATAACTTATGAACCGATCCTTCGGGTCTTCTCTTTGATGCAACTCCTTGGCTCCTTCGGATGCTTGCGATGCCCTCGATCTCCGTCCACCTAAAGACGTAGATGATCCATCCGAGAGCTATAGAACAAGCTTCAAACTCTTCTCAAGACTTAACTAAGAGATCAAGTTTGCTAGAAGAGATCACTTAGATGATATAGAGATCAAGTAGTGGATTATTATTTTGCTCTAAGCTTTTGATTCATAACTCATGTGAAGGTTAAAGTAAAGAGGAGGAAGAAGGAGAGAATGAAGAGGGAGAATGAAAAAATCAAGCATGGAAAAAATGATATGGCTCAAATGAAAATAATTGAAGCATGCATTAAAAAATTGCACCATGCTTCAATAGTAACTCCAAATAAATAAAAAATGAAAGAAGCCATTCTTTCATCCATGCTTAGACTTTTTCAAATTCCACCTCATTTATTTATTTTCACAAAATCAATATCTAATAATGAGGCGTCTCCTTCTAGAAGGTATTCTTGTAACAATTACAAGAATACCCCTCCATCGTATACCGTATAAGTATACCCATATCCGAATTCCGAAAAATAAGAATACAAATAATCCAATAATATAATACCCATATCCGGCTAAAACCAAAACCTATTAGTATTATCCTTCTGATCATTATTCCTGTAAAAATTTCACGAACATGATCGAAACCTTGCCTTAACAACTTATGGCCTCTACATCTTTTACCTAAACCGGGGAACCCTTTGTGTGGGACTCTAAAGACTCGACAATTCACTGGCTGTGGGTTTAACTACAAGCACGTCAGTGGCGCTTGCTGTGCGTAACGGCTACCCAGGTACATGACGAAAAGGTGGCCGACGAGCGAACTCATCACAACCATAACGAGCCTGTAAGCAACACTTACCATACAGTCCGATCTCTTCATCTGATGCGTCGTATATGAAGTCTAAGGGTGGTAAATGTCAGACCCTAGTAATTTTATAAGTCATGTGAATTTATGGACCATAACAGTTCGAGAAACTACTGATAACTCTTACCAGTACATCTAGAGAACCCTGGCCAGGGATTTGCTATTATGGCCGATCAAGCATAGCACGACATCAACTCCCTATACGGGAGAGATGAAAACCCTCTTATCGCTCACTGCCTCCATGTGATTCGGGACTGTACCCAAAATCCACCTGTTTGCACGACTCGGTAAAGCCGTGGTAGGGAGGAAACCAAAGCACAGTGGGAATCACACAAGATACTATGACAATCTCGGGTCTACAAACTAACATGTATAAGTGTCACCATAGAACTGCTATCTGATAATAGGTATATATACCATCTAGGAGTTCTCGGCGAGTTATGTTCGGTGTACCCATTCTCCAATGAGCACCTGTGTACAATCTTTGATGTCAAACACCAATGGTTGTGGGATCAACCATCATCCCCAGGGTCAAGAAACGTACACATTAGTCTACTCTGGTAATATCTATGCCCTGTTTTGATATACCCACGACTAGGAACTATTAAAGGATATGCTTATAGACTGCCCAGTCCCCACTAGTATGATCTACATCATAATCCCGGTAGTCAAGAATAATCCTAAGGGCTTCATTAACATGTATATAAATATATGAAATACAACACATCACATGTTAAGATGAAGATAAACCAGATAGCATACTATCATTTCGAGCAAAGATTGTTTCTGTACATATACATGCCTAGTATCCTATACAATACATGCCTCTAGGGCATACATATCTAACACTAGCTCTTCGCCAAATGGCGGAATCATAACCACACAAGTAAATAATATATATATGACACCCAACGGTGAAGATCAGCACAGAAAGAATGATAAATAAAGCGAGACATCAAATCCACCAATAGCGAACATATACCCCATCGCTCTAAGTCTCGCAAACACAAGTCTTTCTAAGTCTTACTAAATATACAAATACTAGTTTTCTGATTGATGGAGTTTATCTAGATACAATAGGAACACTAAATACAAGAGTGGGCACGATCCAATATGTCCTACTTACCATAGCAAAACACCCGAATGCAAGCTGTGTGCCAGCGATACCGCTGCTGATCCAAGCAGACAAAACTGCAAGAACTGTGGCACAACGGGGCTGAGTTGCCAACTCAAGAGTAGAAAACATCAGCTGGTAGAAATCGAATAAAACAATGATTCCTATGTCATACTATATCATGAAGGTAATACTATGATATCTAAGGTGACCATGCTTGCATATATGTCAAAAATATAATCAACGCCAATGACATATACAATAAACATCTGAATCATATGCCTTTTTGCATATGGATATCAACCACGTGTGTCTATCAACGACAGAAACAAGATCATGGAACCTGGGTGTCCAATATCGACACTCGAAACATCATGAAAGCATAAGCATGTATATATGAGGATAACAACCAACGTGTTTCCATCAATGACACATCAAAATCATAGAACCCGAGTGCCCAACACCGACACTAGAAACATCATGAAACCTATGTCCAGCATCGACACGTAAATCCTCATATCTCGGGCTCCGTCAGTACGGATCGGCCCATAGGCTCCGTCAATTCAGATTGGCCCATATCCATCTCTCGACTCTGCTCGGTATCCTCCGGATAACCGCCAAGTCCAAACTATCACCGGTAGGTAGTAGTCCCTCTGCCAGGCTCATCGTCTACTGCACAACATACCTTTCTTGCCCCGGGATACCATACCGGGTCCACCATGTACCCGCAAACGGTTCATCCAGCTCCTTGAATTGGGTATCACATAGCTCATAACCGAGAAAACTTATGGTGGACACCTCGAAATATCATATCAAGAGAAATCGAGTTTTCAAAGCAATACATAATTTTTCCTTTGAAATATAACCACAATTCTCAAAATCCAGAATCTCATGAAAACAACATCTCAATGTGTATAATCATAAAGCATGACGTATGCAAACATAGAACATAAATGTGAGCATATCAGTATATCATGCAACATAGAATAGTGATGTGAACATATCAGTATATCATGCAAACGAGTCATGTGATAATACTAAACAATTAAGAGTAATAGCATAATATAGCAATTTGACTGTGTAAGTGACATAGCAATTACCGATGATGATTTTGTGTGAGCCGGAAAATCTGTGTAAGTGTAACATACGCATCATCGATAATTGTTCAGGTGTACTAGCCGAAGATATCATAACAAATAATGGAAGCACATGTATACGTAATGTAATGAGAATATCGTAAACGTAGCAGAAGGTAAATCGTAAGCGCACTATTTTAAGGTATACGTATCTAATCTAACATCTACATAAGGGCTAAACTAAGTAGTGTAGACAGTGATTAACAATATCTATAACATATCCGAGTCTATGAATCTATCAATCGGCAGTCCAGCCTCACAGCATCACGTACAGTATAGTCCATCGTACGGCATCCTCGAGTCAAGGGTATGGATCAATCATCAGGTAAAACTCATCGCATACTGTAATCCATCGTACGATGACATTAAACAAATAGGGATTCTATCAACATATACAACGATGAGGATACGGATCTAACGTCTGTACGGTATATCACTCATTATTGTCATAAATATATATTTATCTTATTTTACCGATCTCATAACACATCTATCTCAATCTTATCATATTTATCAATCTCATGTCATATCCTTATAGATCCCATCTCATATATTGGTATAAGTGTTCAATCATTCATATCATCTCCAACTAACATTTTGATCATATCCATAGTTTCCGAGATAGGTTTCTCCGACTATATTCTATATATCAGTCTCCATTTTATAATTGCGGGGGTGCTATACGCCATCCACCCTTTTTTCCCCTTAGATATAAATCAACTCACCTGCAATACTCCTCGCTAAGCCGAAGTCGATGTGCTTCGTCGTCTCGGAAGTCCACGCGAGGTACCTACAAATCAACACATATGGCAACGTTATGAAAACCAAGTCTGAAAACCGATACGGCACACGAAGTGCTCATAGGTTAGAACCTATAACTTACGCATGCAGCAACAACCAAATAACCCTCGTCGTTGACGTACAAACGTCCAACAACCAAATACAATATCAAATACCAAAACCCAAGTTCATAAATCGCAAACACCAAATTCAGCAACATAGGATTTTGCTCCCAGATTTCTCACTAGGTCAAATCAAGCCATTTTGCATATAGGGTTGGTCTAGATATAGGATAAGGGAATCATAGACCAAATTGTTAGTTATGTGTATGCCCTAGAAGCCATTATTGTACATATGATGTCTATTATAGTGGATGCTTGGACATATATAGAGAGGACTTTCTTACTCGACATGATAGTATGCTATCTGGTTGCTCTTTTGTCTTAACGTGTAGACTTGTATTGTGATACTGTCTTGCTCTCACATGTTGATAAAGCCCTTAGGATGTGTACTTGACTACCAGGACTATGATAGAAATCGTACTTGTTGGATATATGTATGCCCTAGAGGCCATTATATGATAGTAGATGTATCGGGATGTTTGTATATACATTTACAGGACATTCTTGCTCGACATGATAGCATGCTATCTGGTTGTACTTTATCTTGACATGTTCCTTTGATCATGCTTCTTACTCATTTGGTACATGTTGATAAAGCCCTTAGGATATTTGCTTGACTACTGGGATTATGATCAGGATCATGGTAGTGGGACATGTGTAGTTTATAACCATATCCTTGAAAAGGTTCCTAGTCGTGGGTGTATCGAGACGGGGCATCGATATTCCAGAGTAGAGTAGCGTATACGTTACTTGTGTTAGTTATGTATATACCCTAGAGGCCATTGCTGTACATAAGATGTATATTATAGTGGATGCTTGGATATATATAGAGAGGACTTTCTTGCTCGATATGATAGTATGCTATCTGGTTGCTCTTTGTCTTAACATGTTGACTTATATTGGGTTACTGTCTTACTCTCACATGTTGATAAAGCCCTTATGATATGTGCTTGACTACTAGGACTATGATGTTGATCATACTAATGGGGCCAGGGTAGTCCATAAGTACATCCTATAACTGTTCCTAGTCGAGAGTGTATCAAGACAGGGCATCGATACTCCATAGTAGACTAGCGTATACGCAACATGACCCATATGATGGGCGATGAATGATCCCACATCCATTGGTCTTCGACATCAAAGATGGTATACGGGTGCTCAATGGAGACTGCGTACACTGAACGGACTCGATGAGAACTCCTTGTTGGTATTATACCTATCGTCAGATAGCAGTTCTCTGGTGACACTGGTACAGGTTAGTCTGTAGACCCGAGATCATCATAGAGTCTTGTATGATTCCCACTGTGCTATGATTTTCACCTTACCATGTTCAAGAGAACGTGTAAAACGGTGGCTTTTGGGTACAGTCCCGAATCACATGGAGGCAATGAGCGACAGGGGGTTTCGTCTCTCCCGGTATTGGGGTTGATGTTGCGCTGTGTTTGATTGGCTATAACTGGAAGTCCCTGGCCAGGGCTGATATGAAGATCTACTGGTAAGTGTTATCAGTAGTTTCTCGACCTGTTATGAGCCTCCCATCGACACGACTTATCGGTTACTGGGGTCTTATGTTTACCATCCCTAGACTGGATATGCGACATATCAGACGAAGAGACCGGACTGTACGGTAATGTTACTGACTGGATTTACAGGAGTTAGAGCAGACTCGCTTCTTGATCTTCTGATCGCTCAATACCCGGGTAGCCGTTACGTTTAGCTGACCACTTGCGGCTTGTTGGTGTTTGATGTGATCATCACCTACTGCCGGCGTATTGATAAGTCTTTAGAGTCTTACATAGAGGTTTCCAAGCTCAGGGAAAACGGAGTAGGAACACATATGTGATATGTGCGGGATCGAGATTAATACGCATATGTGATACCGTATTCTATTCTCGCGATATGTGATATCGGCCGGTTATATGTGATATAGCCGGGTTATCGGATCAAGTGTTGATTCGAAGAAATAATATATAATATATATGTATACATACATACATACACACATACATATATTATATGCTCACTTAAATATTTATTATTCTCACTTATGATGCATTTAACATATATATGATATATGTTTATTGTATTATTTTCTTTTGTTACATGAATATTATATATGTGATATATAATATTGTGACATGCTATGTTACACATGCAACATGTATGTATAAGACTCATACCATGCTAGGGTTTATGTTAGGGTTTCATTTATCATTAAATAATTACAAATTAGTGGATTTAATCATAGCTCGAAGCTTGTAGAAGCTTGTAGATAAGTTTTGACTTAGTCCACTCTTTTGTTTCTACTTAAGATATTTTGTGACCTAACCATTAACCCTTACCATGGTTAATTCTCAACATGGGTTAGTGTATGGATGATATACTCACCAAGGGTTGCATTTGAACTATGAGAGATATTTTCATCACTTAAGATATTTTTTCTTCTTCCTCTTCCTCATCTCATTTTTGCTCTCAAGATTTTGAGATCAAGAAGAAAAATAGTGAGAAATTAAATACTAAAGTGAGTTAAATTCCTACTTCATCATCCTCTTCTATACTAGCCATATAGATTAGTGTGTTAGCTTCACTAATTTCGTATTAGTGAAGAGTGAGCTTGAGTCCGTGTTTCCTCGACGTAGATCATCATAGACTTTGAAGACTTCAAGAAAGGATGCATCGTATATCTTGTGGAGCCTCTCAAGAGTTCGGGAGTTCATGGATCGCAGCGAAGGGACCACTACTCGGAGCTTATGAAGCGAAGGAACGGACTACAAAGGTTGTAATCCCTATCACTTAGATGTAAAGTTGTTTACATGTAAAGTTAACCCTAATTCTCTATTTCGATTACTTAGTTAGTTTGTTTAGCACCCTAAAAATTTTAATATAGCATGTTTGATGCTTGCCAAAACCTTGCTAAGGTGCTAATCTAACCCTACAACTTGACCCATATGATGGGCGATGGATGATCCCATATCCATTGGTGTGGTGACACCAAAGACCGTATACGGGTGCTCAGTGAGACTGGGTACATTGAACGGACTCGCCGATAACTCCTATGTGGTATTATATCTATCGTCGGATAGCAGTTCTCAGGTGACACTGGTATAGGTTAGTCTGTAGACGCGAGATCGTCCTAGAGTCTTGTGTGTCCTCCCACTGTACTTTGATCTCCACCCTACCACGGCTCTACTGAGTCGTGCAAACAGGTGGATTTTGGGTACAGTCCTGAGGCACATGGTGGTAATGAGCGATAGGATGGGTTTTGTCTCTCCCGGTATTGGAGGTTGATGTTGCGCTATGTACGATTGGCTATAAAAGGAAGTCCCTGGCCAGGGCTGATGAGATTTACCGATAAGTGTTATTAGTAGTTTTTCGATCTGTTATGAGCCATATACCAGCATGACTTATTGAGTTATTGTGGTCTACGATGCCTTCCCTAGACTCTATATGCAGCACATCTGAGAAGAGACCGGACTGTACGGTAAGTTTTGCTAGTTAATTCGACGGGAGTTCTGACAGGTTCGCTTGTGTTTCTTCTGATCGCTCAATACCTGGGAGCCATTACGTACAGCTTGTACCACTGACGGTTTGTGGGTATATGATGTGATCACTGCCTACTGCTAGCGTATTGATGAGTCTTAGAGTCCCACAAAGGGGTCTCCTAGCTCAGGAGAAAAGATGTAGGGTGCATATGAAAAATGAACGGGAGCACGATTAAATGCGTGTATTTGATACCGTATTTTAATCGGGCATTTACTATTGGACGGAGGATCCGCGGCGCCACTTGAGAGGCTTAGGTCGGGCCCTTCAGCTATAGGTCCGTAGGAACTGTGGTATGTCTCTGGTTAACTTTAACAGTGCTCAAGTGTTGAGCTCTCTGGGAAATTTTTGGAATTCGTTGAATCGGTCGAATTGTCTAACTTCGCCTAGCTATCTGTGCTTGTGATACAATATGTGGAATTCATATAGTTAGGCATGAAATCCGTAATATGTGATATTTCGGGTTTATGATATCTAAGGTGATTGTGGATTCTAAATGTTGTAGTTTTACATTTTCTTTTCTGTGACTGTAAGTGCAATATGTGGTGTATCGCCGGTTTCGTTGCTATACATCAACGACAATTGGGATATGCATATTTAGTTACGTTGATGACATATGATGTTATGTGTTGCTCTGATATGTTATATTGGATCGTCGTGATTAGAATAGCCGGGGGTTTTATGAAAGATGAGAGTTTTTATTTTCATTCATGTAAAATTCATTGTATGTAATATTCTTTTATTGGGGCACTTCCGGGTTGAGGATGATGTCACCATTATTGTATATTATTTACTTTTTCGGATTAGAATAGACCCAAGGCAGGGAGCACAAGTAACCAGGTTATAGAGTCCAGTGGGAGACCAACTCGAGGAGTCGAGTCTGGGTCTCCTAACTCTAGAATTGGTAGGGTTGATTGCCGCTCTCGTAGGGGTCTAGGGATGTGGGTTTGGCTATGCATCACGACCGTGGAATCCGTGTTAGTTGTATGTATGCCCTAGAGGCCAGTATTATACATATGATGTATGTTATATTGGTTGCTTGGATATATATAGAGAGGACTTTCTTGCTCGATATGATAGTATGCTATCTGGTTGCTTTTTATCTTAACATGTATACTTGTCTCTTGATACTGTCTAATGGTTACATGTTGGTAAAGCCCTTAGGATGTGTACTTGACTACCAGGACTATGATGCAGATCATACTAGTGGGGCCATGGTAGTCCATAAGTTTATCCTTTAACGTTCCTAGTCGTGGGTGTATCGAGACAGGGCATCGATATACCAGAGTAGACTAGCGTATACGCTTCTCGACTCATGAGATGGGCGATGGATGTGTTAGTTGTATGTATGCCCTAGAGGCCAGTATTGTACAGATGATGTATATTATATTGGATGCTTGGACATATATAGAGATGACTTTCTTGCTCGATATGATAGTGTGCTATCTGGTTACTCTTTATCTTAACATGTACACTTGTCTCTTTAAACTGTCTTATAGTTACATATTGATAAAGCCCTTAGGATGTGTACTTGACTACCTGGACTATGATGCAGATCATACTAGTGGGGACATGGTAGTCCATAAGTACATCCTTCAAGGTCCCTATTCGTGGGTGTATCGAGACAGGGCATCGATATACCAGAGTAGACTAGCGTATACGCTTCTCGACCCATGAGATGGGCGATGGATGATCCCATATCCATTGGTGTTTAACATCAGAGATAATATACGGGTGCTCAGTGGAGACTGGGTACACTGGACGGACTCGCCGAGAACTCTCAGATGGTATTATACCTCACGTCAGATGGCAGTTCTCAGGTGACACTTGTACAGGTTAGTCTGTAGACCCGAGATCGTCATAGAGTCTTGTGTGATTCCCACTGTGCTTTGATCCCCACCTTACCACGTCCATGAGGGCATGCAAAACGGTGTTCTTTGGGTACAGCCCCGAGTCACATGGAGGCAATGAGCGATAGGAGGGGTTTCGTCTCTTCCGGTATTGGGGGTTGATGTTGCGCTGTGCTCGATTGGCCGTAACAGGGAAGTCCCTGCCCACGGCTGATCAGAGATTTGCTGGTAAGTGTTACCAGTAGTTTCTCGACCCGTTATGAGCCTCATATCGGCACGACTTATCGGTTATTGGGGTCTGATGTTTACCACCCCTAGACTTGATATGCGACATATCAGACGAACAGACCGGACTGTACGGTAAGTGTTACTGGTTGGATTCACAGGAGTGTGAGCGGGCTAGCTCGTCGATCTTCTGATCGTTCAATACCCGGATGGCCGTTACGTTTAGCAGACCGCTTGCGGCTTGTGGGTGCTTGATATGATCATCATCTGCTACCGGCGTATTGACGAGTCTTTAGAGTCCTACACAGAGGTTTCCTGGCTCAAGCGAAACAAAATAGGAGCGCATATGAGATATGTGCGGGACCGAGAATAATGCGTGTATGTGATACCGCATTTCATTCTCGCGATGAATGTTTCGATTGGTTATATGCGATATAACCTAGTTATCGAATCGTAGATTGATTCGATAAGTCGATACATTGGATACTAGTCGGTTATGTGCGACATGACCGGATCATTGAATCAAGTGTTGATTTAATGATTTAATGTATAATTATATATTTGATATATTACTTTGCATTAACTAGTATTGGTTCACTTTAAATGGATTTTCTCACTTGATGTGCAAGTTGTATATGTGATATACTTTTGTGCACATCTTTGTATCATGTTTGATGAGGCTTGCTCATTTGGTTAAGTGTAAAGAATTAAACCTAGGTTAAGAAAGTGATTAGGGTTTTAATTATCCATTCTTTTATTTATTGATTTTGGAAAAAGAATGGCATAAGAATACAAAATGGTTGCTTTCATTCTTGAACCTTTGTGAAGCTTCATGAAGCTTTGACCAAAGTGACCAATTTGTCTTCATGCTTAACCCTAACCACTCTTCTAACCTTGGTCAATTCTCTACACCTAACCATGGAAGTATTCATTTCTTTTTCATTTTTGATTAACTTATCATAATATTTCCTTCTTCTTGATCTTCTTCTTCAAGAAAGAAAGATTGATGCCATCAATGGCAACTTGAGTTCTAAAGTGAGAAATCCAATTCTAAAGTGAACCCACCTCCTATTTCTTCACCCTCTACCTCTTGCCAAGTTGTTTTGGGTGTTTTCTTCACAAGTTTCACAAATTTGTGAAGTCGGAGCTTGAACTTGTGATGCCTCGACGTAGATCATCTTCGGCACGAAGCCGACGACCTAGTCCGCCCTTTTCTCCGATCAAGCCGACGATTGAGTCCGGGATTCGAGATGGACAGCGAGAGGACGCCTACGTGGAGCCAAGGAAGTGGATATCCGGATCTACAAAGGTTGTAGCTTCTTATCTTTAGTTAAGTTGTTAACTAGATTCGTATTTCGCCTAAACTTCTAGTCAACGATCCGTATTAGGGTTTCTCGGCACCCGTAAAATTTGAAATTGGCATGGTTGATGCCTTGTGAGACCTCTTGAGAGTGCCTAGGAACCCTACAGTGGTATCAGAGCCTAGCTAGAGCCTTAGGCGAAGTCCAGACGGAGTTTGAAGTCCGATCGAATCGAAACCCTAATATCAAAGTTGCTCTCTGTACATTTTTTAAAAACTGGGTTTTTTCCAGATTAAAAATATGCAGAAAATTCAGCAGGACTTTCTAAGAATTACTGTGAAACACGATCACCCAATTCCTCCATAGTGCGGCGGAACCGCGGCAGAAGCCTGGCTTCTGCGGCGGTTCCGCGGCCGTATGATGTCTTCACCCACCCAATTTTGCACAGTAACTTCTTTTATTCAGTGCTGAGTTCTCTGGGAATTTTTAATATTTATTCAAGAGTTGAGTATTCTGGGTTGTATTGGGGACTCGGTATTTCGATCGGATTATCGAACTTTGTCTAAGTGCTTTCCGGATAATTTTTTGAATATGTTAAAAAGTCCGACCGGATATAAATACCCAACTTTTCCCCTGCCGGAAAATATCCAAGTGTTAGATTTTTGTGTGGTTTAAGGACGTTCTGAGTAGTGCAAGTAACGCGATGGTCCCTCTAGAAGACAACAAACCTTAACTCGATTATGTGACCGTCTTGAACTGCCTTTTGAACCTTCGGGTTTGGGGCAGTACGGCATGCCACATGTGAGGCATTGGATTGACCCTTCTACGGCTGGACCGTTGGTACTGAGGCATGAAGTGAATGTCTTTGAACCTATTTCATGTGTTGGACGGTTTCGGGAAAACTTGGGTGTTCGAATATTCGATCGGAAAGTTTAATATTTTCTATTTATCCGGAATGGGATACAATAATTGGAATTCACAAACAGTTATGAGATAACTGAATGAATGATATAAATCTAGCGGTTTAGTTTCATTTGATATTGAAAAGAGTTTTCGATAATGAGACTAAAATGCGGGGTTTATAACTGTTAGGCATGTGATGTCTAAGTATTTCATTTTGATTAGGCATGCGATGTCTAAAGAGGTTGCGGATTCCAATTGTTGTAGTTTTACACTTTCTTTTCTGTGACCGTAAGTGTAATATGTGATATCGCCGGTTTCGTTGCTATATGTCAACGACAATTGGGATGCGCATATTTACTTACGTTGATGACATGTGATGTTATGTGTTGCTGGATATGTTATATTGGATCGTCATGTTTGAATAGCCGGGGGTTTTTATGTGAGATGAGTGTTTTTCATTTTCTTTCATGTAAAAACTTGTATGTAATATTCTTTTATTTTGGGGCACTTCCAGGTTGCGGAAGATGTCACCTTTTGTATATTATTTACTTTTCCGCATTAGGATAGACCCAAGGAGGGGAGCACAAGTAACCGGGTTCTGGGGTCCAGTGGGTGACCAACTCGAGGAGTCGAGTCCGGGTCTCCTAACCCTAGAATTGGCAGGGTTGCTTGCCGCTCTCGTAGGGGTCTAGGGGTGTGGGATTGGCTATTCATCACGACCGTGGAATCCGTGTTTTATACTGGCTCGTATTGAAAACACGGACGTCCTAGTATATCCAATGTTTCATATGTTTCTTCTGCTGCGATATCTGTGATGTGATCATGTGATGTTCTGTGATAGATACAATATATAGTATATATGATATATTATATAGACGTTACTTATATTTTGCACCCGCACTAGCCCTGCCCCGCTCTGTCGTTAGTTACCTAACCTAACGGTGCACGAGGGGACATCGAGGCGAATGCGGATGGCATAAGTGTACGTCACATCTATCTGTGATGTTTAGGTATTTAAATGATGGGACTTCATTAATGTGATTAATGAAAGAAAAGAAACCTAAGATGTTGTAGAATCAAATTTTAAATAAAAAAGGGTAGCTACAGTTCTTGCTTTGCACAGCGGTATATGTGATATATCCTGCACCTTATTCGATGAGGAAAGGACCGAGATCCCTTTGCCGGGAGTGACTCCTTTAGCAATAACTGGCAGATGCTACACACTCGGTTTGACTTTTGATTGCTTCTATAGTTTCTGCTTTGCACAGTGATATATATGATATATCCCGCACCTCATTCGACGAGGAAAGGGCCGACGATCCCTTCACCGGGAGTGACCCCTTTAGCAAAACTAGAAAAGCCACAAAATCACTCCATTTTCAAAACTTCATTTGATTCTACAACGATATCAAGTTCATTACACTCATGGTTTTCAGAAAAACCTGCGTAGCCCTCCGTCATTTCAGATAAGTAGTAGTTAGTATTCGTGCTACGTTTGTTGGCCTGCGTCAAGGCGTAGTGTGCGGTAGCTAACTAGTATTTACCTGCTTATGCATATGATGCAGATTGGATTAGGGTAGTCGTGCGACTTTGTTGGCCTGCGTCAAGGGTCGTACGGGTGGGTTTAATTCAATCAGGAAATGACGGGTTGAACTTGACTAGCGCACTATGGTTTGTTGGCCTGCGTTAAGGTCATAGGACGCTAGGGGCAAAATATTATCGGGAATTTCAAGTGTTGAAATTTGCAATGAGATTGCATACCTTCTATGAGATAGTTGGATCCCGATACCCGCTGCGAGTAAGAGTTACTCCTGGGAGAGTTTTACACATTACAATTAGCCGATCAAGTAGGTGTCTAGAAAGGTGTTAACGAGGTTACGCCTCTGGGAAAACGAGGTTTACATTAATTAGGTTCGTGCGAAAGCACGGGGGACCTCCCTCAAAGTACCGACACTGGCCTGGCTGAAAGATTGGCGAACTTGTAGTGTGTAATTAATCCCGGCTAATCTTTCCTTTTAGGGTTTGAAGGAAGATTTGATAAAAAGCAGTGGGAGCCATCCTGATTAGATAAGATAATAACCAATCTGATCTTGCACGAGCATACGCTAAAGTGTTTTCTTCTCTCTCTCCAGGTAGCGACCATTTCATGCCCTAATGAAGATAGTAAAGAGGGATATAATTTTGTATTACAGGACAATGTTATGAACATTTTCCGTAACCAAAAGTTGGTTGGATCAGGCACGTTGTGCAATGGCATTTATGTTCTAAATCAATCAACAGTTCTGAGCATAACAAATACACACAAGAGGAAGAGTTCAGAACTGAACGAATCCTTCTTGTGGCATTGTAGACTGGGTCACATCAATGCGACACGATTAGCTAAGTTGCATAAGGATGGATATTTAAATCCGTTTGAATTTTCATCTTATGACACTTGCCAATCATGTCTCAAAGGCAAGATGACCAAAACTCCGTTTACGGGACACGGAGAAAGAGTTACCGAACTCTTGGGACTGATACATAGTGATGTATGCGGTCCCATGTCTACACATGCCAGGGATGGTTCTTCGTACTTCATTACATTCACTGACGATCTCTCTAGATTCGGATATGTGTTCCTGATGAAACACAAATCAGAAGCTTTTGAGAAATTTAGAGAATATAAACAAGAAGTCGAGAACCAAACCGGAAAAAGTATTAAAATCCTTCGATCTGATCGAGGAGGAGAATACTTAAGCAATGAATTCCTGGACTTCCTAAAAGAGAATGGGATTCTCTCTCAGCTGACTCCTCCATATACACCACAGCACAACGGTGTATCAGAACGGAGGAACCGCACCCTATTGGATATGGTGCGCTCTATGATGAGCACAGCTGAGTTACCTATTTCCTTCTAGGGATATGCACTGGAAACAGCTGCAGATCTATTGAATATGGTTCCCACCAAAATCGTGCCAACCACTCCATATGAGATATGGAAAGGAAAGAGACCATGTCTTAATTATGTTAAGATATGGGGTTGTCCGGCATATGTAAAAACGCAAAATCCGGACAAACTCGCGGCAAGGTCCATTCTGTGTAAGTTTATTGGATATCCCAAACATTCGCGCGGGTATATCTTCTACTACACCGAGGAACAAAAGGTGTTTGTTTCTCGACATGCCACCTTTTTAGAAAAGGAATTTCTTGAAAAAGAGATTAGTAGCAAGGAGGTAGAACTGGAAGAGGTTCCAGCAATACAGACTACAACAGAAGATTTGGTTGAACCAGAGGATTCAGTAGTTCCCAATGAACCTCAGCCTCTCTGCCGATCTAGTAGGGTTCCTCGCCCACCTGAGAGTTACTACGGTTTTCTCATGGATGGTGGGAGCGAGGATTGCATCATAGAGGATGATGACCCAACTAGCTTCGAGCAGGCCATCACGAGTAGGGACTCAGTGAAATGGCTGGATGCTATGCGGTCCGAGATGGAATCCATGTACACCAACAAAGTATGGACTTTGGATGTTGCTCCTGAAGGGGTAAAACCCATTGGGAGCAAGTGGATCTTCAAGAAGAAACTTGGTGTAGATGGAAAAGTGGAGACTTTCAAAGCTATACTTGTTGCAAAGGGTTTTCGTCAAAGACCAGGTGTGGACTATGACGAAACCTTTTCTCCAGTGGCTATGCTTAAATCCATCCGGATCATGCTTGCCATCGCTGCATATCATGACTACGAAATCTGGCAAATGGATGTTAAGACCGCCTTTCTAAATGGTGATTTAGAAGAATGCGTGTACATGACTCAGCCAGAGGGCTTCGTAGATAGTGGGAGCAGCGGGAAGGTGTGCAAGCTGCTTAAATCTATTTATGGATTAAAGCAAGCATCGCGGAGTTGGAACATCTGCTTTGACGTCGTTATCAAAGAGTTTGATTTCGTCAAAAACCCAGATGAACCTTGTATCTACAAGAAGGTAGCAGAGAGTAAGGTTGTCTTCCTCGTATTGTACGTGGACGATATACTCTTGATAGGAAATGATATTCCTATGTTACAATCGGTCAAGCTCTTCTTATCACAAAGATTCTCAATGAAAGATCTTGGTGATGCCTCTTGCATATTGGGAATAAGGATCTATAGAGATAGATCCAAACGGATATTGGGATTGTCCCAATCCAGGTACATTGACACCATACTAAAGAGGTTTAGTATGGAAGAATCCAAGCGTGGGAACTTGCCCACGATCTCTGGAGTCACTCTCTCCAAAGAGATGTCTCCCAAGACTGATTTGGAGAGAGCTCGCATGCAAGGGATACCCAATGCTTCGGCTGTAGGCTCTATCATGTATGCGATGTTATGTACCAGACCCGATGTAGCATACTCACTAAGTAGAGTGAGCAGGTATCAAGCTGATCCTGGAGAGAGTCACTGGACAGCTGTGAAGAGCATTCTCAAGTACTTACGAAGGACTAAAGAGATGCTCTTGGTGTATGGTAACGGAGAACTCCAAGTGGAGTCCGTTAACGATTCGAGCTTCCAGAGTGATAAGGACGACTCTAAGTCGCAGTCGGGATTTGTCTTTACCCTTTACGGAGGGGCGGTTAGCTGGAAGAGTTCCAAGCAGGAAACCGTGGCAGACTCGACGATGGAGGCTGAATACATCGCTGCCAACGATGCTGCCAAAGAGGCTGTCTGGATCAAGAAGTTCATTACTGAACTAGGAGTGGTTCCATCCATTGAGTATCCAATACCTTTGTATTGCAATAACAATGGAGCGGTGGCTTTGGCCAAGGAACCCAGGTCCCATCAGCGATCCAGGCATATTCTGAGGCGGTATCACCTGATCCGGGAGATAGTTGATCGCCGGGAGATCGAGGTCAGGAGAGTTGACACGAAGAACAACACGGCGGATCCACTCACGAAGGCCATTCCCCAGATACAGTTTGAGAGACTCTTCGGGATGCTCGGTATGCGATACTACAGCAGCTGGCCCTAGTGCAAGTGGGAGATTGTTAGTTGTATGTATGCCCTAGAGGCCAGTATTGTACAGATGATGTATATTATATTGGATTCTTGGACATATATAGAGATGACTTTCTTGCTCGATATGATAGTATGCTATCTAGTTACTCTTTATCTTAACATGTACACTTTTCTCTTTAAACTGTCTTATAGTTACATGTTGATAAAGCCCTTAGGATGTGTACTTGACTACCTGGACTATGATGCAGATCATACTAGTGGGGACATGGTAGTCCATAAGTACATCCTTCAAGGTCCCTAGTCGTGGGTGTATCGAGACAGGGCATCGATATACCAGAGTACACTAGCATATACGCTTCTCGACCCATGAGATGGGCGATGGATGATCCCATATACATTGGTGTTTGACATCAGAGATAATATACGGGTGCTCAGTAGAGACTGGGTACACTGGACGGACTCGCCGAGAACTCCCAGATGGTATTATACCTCACGTCAGATGGCAGTTCTCAGGTGACACTTGTGCAGGTTAGTCTGTAGACCCGAGATCGTCATAGAGTCTTGTGTGATTCCCACTGTGCTTTGATCTCCACCTTACCACGACCATGAGGGCATGCAAAACGGTGGTCTTTGGGTACAGTCCCGAGTTACATGGAGGCAATGAGCGATAGGAGGGGTTTCGTCTCTCCCGGTATTGGGGGTTGATGTTGCGCTGTGCTCGATTGGCCGTAACAGGGAAGTCCCTGGCCATGGCTGATCAGAGATTTGCTGGTAAGTGTTACCGGTAGTTTTTCGACCCGTTATGAGCCTCACATCGGCACGACTTATCGGTTATTGGGGTCTGACGTTTACCACCCCTAGACTTGATATGCGACATATCAGACGAACAGACCGGACTGTACGGTAAGTGTTACTGGTTGGATTCACAGGAGTGTGAGCGGGCTAGCTCGTCGATCTTCTGATCGCTCAATAACCGGATGGCCGTTACGTTTAGCAGACCGCTTGCGGCTTGTGGGTGCTTGATATGATCATCATCTGCTACCGGCGTATTGACGAGTCTATAGAGTCCTACACAGAGGTTTCCTGGCTCAAGCGAAACAAAATAGGAGCGCATATGAGATATGTGCGGGACCGAGAATAATGCGTGTATGTGATACCGCATTTCATTCTCGCGATGAATGTTTCGATTGGTTATATGCGATATAACCTAGTTATCGAATCGTAGATTGATTCGATAAGTCGGTACATTGGATACTAGTCGGTTATGTGCGACATGACCGGATCATTGAATCAAGTGTTGATTTAATGATTTAATGTATAATTATATATTTGATATATTACTTTGCATTAACTAGTATTGGTTCACTTTAAATGGATTTTCTCACTTGATGTGCAAGTTGTATATGTGATATACTTTTGTGCACATCTTTGTATCATGTTTGATGAGGCTTGCTCATTTGGTTAAGTGTAAAGAATTAAACCTAGGTTAAGAAAGTGATTAGGGTTTTAATTATCCATTCTTTTATTTATTGATTTTGGAAAAAGAATGGCATAAGAATACAAAATGGTTGCTTTCATTCTTGAACCTTTGTAAAGCTTCATGAAGCTTTGACCAAAGTGACCAATTTGTCTTCATGCTTAACCCTAACCACTCTTCTAACCTTGGTCAATTCTCTACACCTAACCATGGTTCCTATTATGATAAGTATTCATTTCTTTTTCATTTTTGATTAACTTATCATAATATTTCCTTCTTCTTGATCTTCTTCTTCAAGAAAGAAAGCTTGATGCCATCAATGGCAACTTGAGTTCTAAAGTGAGAAATCCAATTCTAAAGTGAACCCACCTCCTATTTCTTCACCCTCTACTTCTTGCCAAGTTGTTTTGGGTGTTTTCTTCACAAGTTTCATAAATTTTTGAAGTCGGAGCTTGAACTTGTGATGCCTCGACGTAGATCATCTTCGGCACGAAGCCGACGACCTAGTCCGCCCTTTTCTCCGATCAAGCCGACGATTGATTCCGGGATTCGAGATGGACAGCAAGAGGACGCCTACGTGGAGCCAAGGAAGTGGATATTCGGATCTACAAAGGTTGTAGCTTCTTATCTTTAGTTAAGTTGTTAACTAGATTCGTATTTCGCCTAAACTTCTAGTCAACGATCCGTATTAGGGTTTCTCGGCACCCGTAAAATTTGAAATTGGCATGGTTGATGCCTTGTGAGACCTCTTGAGAGTGCCTAGGAACCCTATAGGATGATCCCATATCCATTGGTGTTTGACATCAGAGATGGTATACGGGTGCTCAGTGGAGACTGGGTACACTGGACGGACTCGCTGAGAACTCCCAGATGGTATTATACCTCACGTCAGATGGCAGTTCTCTGGTGACACTTATACAGGTTAGTCTGTAGACCAGAGATCGTCATAGAGTCTTGTTGATGGTATACTAGTGGGGCCATGCCCTAGGGGTTTCGTCTTTCCCGGTATTGGGAGTTGATGTTGCGCTGTGCTCGATTGGCCATAACAGGGAAGTCCCTGGCCAGGGCTGTTTTAGAGATTTACTGGTAAGTGTTACCAGTAGTTTATCTACGCGTTATGAGCCTCACATCGGCATGACTTATCGGTTATTGGGGTCTGACGTTTACCACCCCTAGACTTGATATGCGACATATCAGACGAAGAGACCGGACTGTACGACAAGTGTTACCGTCAGGCTTTTGCAGGAGTTAGAGCGGGCTTGCTTGCTGATCTTCTGATCGCTCAATACCCGGGTATCCGTTACGTCCAGCTAGTACCGCTGACGGCTTGTTGGTGCTTGATGTGATCATCACCTACTGCCGGCGTATTGACGAGTCTTTAGAGTCCTACATAGAGGTTTTACTGGCTTAAGCAAAACGAAATAGGAGCGCATATGTGATATGTGTGGGACCGAGAATAATGCGTGTATATGATACCGTATTCTACTCTCGCGACTTATGTATCAGTCGGTTATATGTGATATGGCCGGGTTATCGAATCAAGGGTTTATTCAATAAGTCGATGCATTGGATGTTAGTCGGTTATATGTGATATATCCGGATTATTAAATCAAAGGTTGATTTAATAATTTAGTGTATAATTACATATGAGATATACTAATTTACATTAACTAACATTGGTTCACTTAAGCATTTGTTTTTCTCACTTGTGCACAACTTAATATATATATGTGATATATATTAAAATGTGTTTTCATTTTGTATCATGATTGTTGATAGATCAAACATGGGTGTGTAAGACATACACCATTCTATTTGTGATAATGGGTTTTATTATTTAAAGTGAAAACAAAATTAGTGGAATATTGGTTGAAAGCATGAAGCTAGTAGAAGCTTGTGGATGCTTTGACTAAGTCCATTAGTTTTGTTTTACTTAAGATATTTAGTAACCTAACCATCACAATTAGCCATGGTTATGTCTCGACATGGGTTAGTATATGATACTCACTCACCATGGTTCACTCTCTCACTTATTCATTATTCTCATTTCATTTGGTTCATCTTCTTCCTCAAGCTCAAAAAGCTTGCTAGGTTTTGATTAAGTGAGAAAGTAAAGTGAGAAAAGAAATTCTAAAGTGAGCTCACTTCCTATTACTCCATCCTCTACTAGATTAGCACTTTAGTTTAAGGTGTTTACTTCACTAATTCTCTAGTTAGTGAAGTAGTAGCTTGAGTTGGCATCCCCTCAACGTAGATCTTCGGCCTCGAAGACTTTAAGCAAGGTCGCTCTTTTTTCCTCGTGAAGCCAAGCAAGAGTATGGGAGAACCACGATCGCAGCGAAGGGACTACAACAAAGAGCTAATGAAGTGAAGAACCAATCTACAAAGGTTGTATTTCCCTTTTCACTTAGATAATAAATGGTTTACTATGTTTCCGTATTATATTCTAGTTAACGATTCTAGTATAGAGTTCCTTTTAACGGCAAAGATTTTAAAATGGCATGGACGATACCTCCCGAAACCTCGTTGTCGTCGATAGGGGCCCTTCAATCCGCGTTTTTACAGGCTTAAATAAAACACAGAATTCCTAGTATATCCAATATTTCATATGTGATTCTTCTGCTGCTAATATTCTGTGATGTGATCATTTTATATGCGTGAGACGAATGCTTATACTATATATATATGATATATAAATATCATTGCTTTTGCTTCTTCTGTGATGCTTAGGAAGCATAAATGATGGGATTTCATTAATGGGATTAATGAAAGATAAAGAAACATAAAAAATGTTGTAGAATCAAATTTTCAAAAAGGGTAGCTCTAGTTCTTGCTTTGCATAGCGGTATTCCTTGTAGAATATCCAGCACCTTATTCGATAAGGAAAGAGCCGAGATCCCTTTACCGGGAGTGTCGTCTTTAGCGAAACTAGCAGATGCTACAACTCACTCGGTTATGTTTTTGATTGCTTCTATAGTGCTTACTTTGCATAGTGGTATTCCTTGTAGAATATCCAGCACCTTATTCGATAAGGAAAGAGCCGAGATCCCTTCACCGGGAGTGACCTCTTTAGCGAAAATAGTAAACGCCTCAAAAACACTCATTTTCAAAATTACTTGTTTCTACAACGATATCAAGTTCATTACACTCATGGTTTTCTTAAAATCCTGTGTAGCCCTTCGTCATTTCAGATAAGTAATATTTAGTATTCGCGCTACGTTTGTTGGCATGCGTCAAGGCGTAATGTGCGGTAGCTAACTACTATTTATCTATAACATAAGATGTGATTGGATTAGGGTAGTCGTAAGACTTTGTTGGCCTGCGTCAAGGGTCGTGCGGGTGGGTTTAATTTAATCAGGAAATGACGGGTTGAACTTGACTAGTGGACTATGGTTTGTTGTCCTGCGTCAAGGTCATAGAACGCTAGGGGTAAAAAGTATCATTGGGAATTTCAAGTGTTGAGATTTGCAATGAGATTGCATACCTTCTATGAGATAGTTGGATCCCGATACCCACTGCGAGTAAGAGTTACTCCTGGGAGACTTTTACACATGACAATTAGCCGATCAAGTAGGTGTCTAGAAAGGTGTTAACGGGGTTATGCCTATGGAAAACGAGGTTTATCTTAATTAGGTTAGTGCGAAAGCACGGGGAAGCTCTCTCAAAGTACCAACACTGACCTGGTTGAAAGATTGGGGAACTTGTAAGGTGTAAATAATCCCGGCTTGTTTTACCTTTTTGGGTTTAAAGGAAGATTTGATGAAAAACAGTGGGAGCCATCCTGATTAGATAAGATAATAACCAATCTAATCTTGAAAGAGCATACGCTAAAGTATTTCCTTCTCTCTCTCTCCAGGTAGCGACCATGTCAGGCCTTAATCAAAATAATAATATGGATGTATTGACCGAACCTGCTTATTATACTGAACAGGGGAACGTTGGTTCCGTTCTGTCTTATAACTGTTATAAGACTGAACAGGAAAAAGGAGAATATCCGGAATCCCATGCCACCCATTCAAAGAACGAGCATACTGATGCATCTTCTTCGGGTGTGTTAGTTACCGAGAACTGTTTCTCAGTTCACTCTGCATCCTGGGCATTAGATACCAGATCAGGATCCCACATATGCAATATATTGCATGGGCTAAGAAAAGGTAGAGAACTGGGATTGGATGATCATTCCGTAAGAGTAGAGAATGGTGCAAATGTTGCAGCCAAAGCAGTTGGCGAATATCGCCTTGTATTACAAAGTGGTAATACATTGATTCTGAACGAATGCTATTACATATCGAATATGATATGCAACATTATATTAGTTTCTTTATTAAGTAAAGAAGGATATAATTTTGTAGTACAGGATAATGCTATGAACATCATCCTGAATCAAAAGTTGATTGGATCAGGCTCGTTAAATAATGGCATATACGTTCTAAATCAAACTACAGTTCTTAATGTGCAAAACACACACAAGAGAAAAAGTTCAGAAATGAACGAATTCTTTTTATGGCATTGTATACTAGGTCATATCAATGCGACACGACTAGCTAAGTTACATAAAGATGGATATTTGAATCCGTTCGAATTTTCATCTTATGATACTTGCCAGTCATGTCTCAAAGGCAAGATGACCAAAACCCCGTTTAGTGGACATGGAGAAAGAGTAATGGAACTCTTGGGACTGGTATATAGTGATGTATATGGTCCCATATCTACACATGCCAGGAATGGTTCCTCGTACTTCATTACATTCACTGATGATCTCTCAAGATACGGACATGTGTTCCTGATAAAACACAAGTCTGAAGCTTTTGAGAAATTCAGAGAATATAAGCACGAAGTAGAGAACCAAATGGGTAAAAGTATTAAGATCCTTCGATCTGATCGAGGAGGAGAATACGTGAGCAATGAGTTCCTGGATTATCTAAAAGAGAATGGGATTCTTTCTCAGCTTACTCCACCGTATACACCACAGCACAACGGTGTATCGAAACGGAGGAATCACATTAGAAATGGTGCGCTCTATGATGAGCACTGCTGAGTTGCCTATTTCCTTTTGGGGATATGCACTGGAGACAGCTGCAGACCTATTGAATATGGTCCCCACAAAATCTGTGCCAACCATTCCATATGAGATATGGAAAGGAAAGAGACCATATCTTAATTATGTTAAGATATGGTGTTGTCCGGCATATATGAAAACACAAAACCGGACAAGCTCGAGGCAAGGTCTTTTCTGTGTAAGTTTATTGGATATCCCAAACATTCGCACGGGTATATCTTCTATCACACCGAGGAACAAAAGGTGTTTGTTTCTCGACATGTCACCTTTTTAAAAAAGGAATTTCATGAAAAAGAAATCAGTGGCAAAGAGGTAGAACTGGAAGAAGTTCTGGCCACACAAACTGCAACAGATGATTTGGTGGAACCAAAGAATTCAGTAGTTCCCGATGAACCTTAGCCGCTCCGCCGATCTAGTAGGGTTCCTCATCCACCTGAGAGATACTACGGTTTTCTCATTGATGGCGGGAGCGAGGATTGAATCATGGAAGATGATGACCCAACTAGCTTCGAGCAGGCCATCACGAGTGGCGACTCTGTGAAATGGCTGGATGCAATGCGATCTGAGATGGAATCCATGTACACCAACAAAGTATGGACTTTGGAAGTTGCTCCTAAAGGGGTAAAACCCAATGGGAGCAAATGGATCTTTAAAAAGAAACTTGGTGTATATGGAAAAATTGAGACTTTCAAAGCTAGACTTGTTGCAAAGGGTTTTCGTCAATGACCAGGTGTGGATTATGACGAAACCTTTTCTCCAGTGGCTATACTTAAGTCCATCCGGATATTACTTGCCATTGCTGCATACCATGACTACGAAATCTGGCAAATGGATGTTAAGAACGCCTTTCTAAATGGTGATTTAGAAGAGTGCGTGTACATGACTCAGCCAGAAGGTTTCGTAGACAGTGGGAGCGGCGGAAAGGTGTGCAAGCTGCATAAATCCATCTACGGGTTAAAGCAAGCATCGCGGAGTTGGAACATCTGTTTTGATGTTGTAGTCAAAGAGTTTGACTTCATCAAAAACGTAGATGAACCTTGTATATACACGAAGGTAGCAGAGAGTAAGGTTGTCTTCCTCGTATTATACGTGGATGAAATACTCTTGATAGGAAATGATGTTCCTATGCCGCATTCGGTCATTCTCTTCTTATCACAAAGATTCTCAATGAAAGATCTAGGTGATGCCTCGTACATTTTGGGGATTAAGATCTATAGAGATAGATCTAAACGGATACTAGGATTGTCCCAATCCAGGTACATTGACACCAAACTAAAGAGGTTTAGTATGGAAGAATCCAAGCGTGGGAATTTACCTACGATTACTGGACTCACACTCTCCAAAGAGATTTCTCCTAAGACTGATTTGGAGAGAGCTCGCATGTAAGGGATACCCTATGCTTCGGTAGTAGGCTCTATCATGTACGCGATGCTATGTACCAGACCCGATGTAGCATACTCACTAAGTGTAGTGAGTAGGTATCAAGCAGATCCAGGAGAAAGTCACTGGATAGCTGTGAAGAACATTCTCAAGTACTTGAGAAGGACTAAAGAGATGTTCTTGGTGTATGGTAACGGAGAACTCCAGGTGGAGTCCTTTACCGATTCGAGCTTCCAAAGTGATAAGGACGACTCTAAGTCGCACTCGGGATTTGTCTTTACCCTCAATGGAGGGGCGGTGATTGGTATGGTTCCTGCGTGTTCAAGTTTAGTTAATTACCGCAATCAAAACGGTTTCGCTTGTAGCTAGCCGGTTGAGTACGGGTCGTCCGCAGGGAGATGTGAATCTTTTTCTATGCGCTTTAACGAGTTAAGTCCAAGAGTCTAGATTTGTTTGTGATTAACTAAGTGTTAAAATGATATGTAAAGAGAGCTTGTTAGGGTTAGGATTAGATTAGTTTGAGTTAAGAGTCGCTCACTTCTTTCGTTGCCACTCTTAATATCGGTGTTACGGTAATCGGCAACAACGGGGATTAGCACGACTAGGAAGGAACTTGCGAGTATAAGCTAAGCTTTCCAACGCATAAGTTCTTCCTTTTGGTGCTTGTCCGTCCGTTCTTGGCTCATAGCCTTAACCTCCGGTTAATTCAACCACAACCGGTCTCACTACGGAATCACCGCTATCATGTAGGATAGGGTGCCGTAGGGAGCGGATTGTGGTTCAATTAACGGGAGTTCGATTTAAGATGTTGGGTAAGGAAAGAGTGGGAGAGATTTCCTTCTCTCAAACTTTCCTTATCATACCCTAACAAGTATGGAAACTACTCACCCATTACAAGAAGAACGAAAAATAAAACAAAGGAGGAAGATAGAAAAAAAGAGATTAGAAGATTACAACTAGCTATTTGCGACCTCACCTCGGCAAGGATCAAGCGTAAGCATCATGGTTGTTTAAGGATAAATGAAAAGAGAAAAGAAAGAAACAACAATAAATAACAACAACTACTTATCAATTAAAGATTACAAGCAATTAACATAACAAGAGCAAGACAAGTATAATAACAAAAATAACTTCTTTATTCATCATCCTTCACTCACAAAAGCTCACTACAAGTTTTTCAATGGAGAAGAGATGAGAAGAGGAAGAAGAACAACAAGTATTCTAAAACCTAAAATACAAGATTAAGCACTCTTGGCTTCACAAGGTTCTGGGCTATTTATAGGCAGGGGAAAGGAAATCAAGGGCAACAATCAGAACAAACATGAAAAGACCAAACAGCCCCTAAAAAATCTTCAGTTGACAAGCCTAAACGGCCGCGGAATCGCGGCCTAGACCCCCTATTGGCCGCGGTTCCGCGGCCGTATAGGGGAGTTGGGCCCTCCGGTTTTCTGTGCTTCCCTGGTCCTCTTTTGTCTGTAGTTTGGCACATGTTTTTTCTGATAATCTTTTCACATCTCTTCCAGAATTCCAGTAGATCAAAAGGTGATTGGACATGGATCTTTTGTCATGATTTTCTTGAGCTCCGCGTAGATTTCTTGGACTTGGTGTTGCCATTGTGCTTTGTGCATGAAGGTGACAATCGATTTGTCATTTTGTCTCTTAAACTGGTGTGTGGCAACAACGGATAGAGAGCGGAGACCCGTGTTTTATCTGTGGTTGGCAGGAATCCGGATTTTGTCGTGATTTTCCATGAATTTCATCGTTTAGAGCCGAGAACCTGTAACCTGCAATTGACTAGCAAACATGGTTCAAGAGTACCTACCGATAAGCAATATGATAAAAATTGGGTAGTATAAAAATGCAAAAATCTGATATGAACAATTACCCCCAAACTTATCATTTACTCGTCCCGAGCAAAGCCAATTTATTCACAAAAATTCCTAACCTCACTTTCGCAGGGAACGCGATTGCACTGAGCATGTGCAACAAGCCGTTAAACCTCTAGGTGTCCTTAGTAGGAGGAGTGTTGTCTCCTGAGGGTTTTCAGCGGATACTACCCACAAAGTCCGGTCAAGCTAGTTTTGCGAAATTACTATATTCAAACCCCTAAAGTTTTGTTTCAAAAAATAATAATTCTATGATCCTAAGTCTAGACTATCGAACCCTTATTTTTCACACCTCGTTTCTTATTTAACTTAAATTTTATATGTCTTTACGTGCAGTGCAAATAGTGTCGTTAAGTTCCAGAAGGATCGATTAAAGTCATCACACCATAAAAGCCCGGATAAATTTTTTAAAAAGGATCACATAAGTTTTATAAAGAGTTAAGCATTTTTCAAGTTTCGTTTTCCAGTAAGGTTTCAACTTCAGAATTTCTATCTTCCTTAACAGGAAACTAGGTCTTATTTTTCACTCCACCTTTTTCTTGTTTTCATTTCATACACACCTCTGTGAACGTGCAATAGTCTTTATCAAAGAATCAAACCTTCATATCTCCGCTAAAATTTTTATAAAAGCCTGTCTTTTATCAAGATTATTCTCATACAAAGAACCGCTAGGACTTTTAACTCGGAGAGAACACTTGCTTGACCTTTTTTTAATCTGGACTTTCTAGGCTTCTTAGCGAGCTTTGGGCCAATGCACCCAAACCAGTTGGCTTTAGGGCATTAGGTGTAGAAACACCCCAGCGGACTTAATTACTCAAGTTACCTAGGTCCAAAAACAAAAGACAGTTTGGCGTGAAAATCATGATGATTCAAAACGAACGGAGACATAACCGGCAGTTCAATTATTTTTTTGGATAAAAGACGTGTTTAGTGGGTTCGGTTTGTAATCATTCCAATCAAGTTTCAGATGGGTTATTTTTCAGACTTAGTTCCAATTAAGGCATCAATAACATTCCTTCATATTCACTTCACTTCATAAACTATTCTTGATATTACTTATTTCAGAACAAACCTATTTGATCCTCAGAAAATCATTTATCCATTTAAAAGTTTTTAGACATAAAAGACTTGTCACCTAATTTCCAAAACTCACGACACGTGTAGTGTGATGTAAAGACGTATATCAGCTATAGTTAACTTCAAAGGAGAGTTATCTTTCGGGTTTTCAAAATCTAAAAATAAGATTTAGTTATTCTTATTTTATCAAACAAAACCGTCGAAATGTTGAATCAGAGTCCTCCCACTAGCTAACTTGACAAAAAAGTTTTTATGTTTTTAGAAAATTTTCTGATTTTTATGGATTTTATGGATTTTAATATGCAGATGCAAAATATACATATGAATGCGAAGGTAAGAAATGCGTACCGAGCGTACCCCCAAACTTAAACTGGACAGTGTCCTCACTGTCATTGCATGAAGAGATCATTTGAAGGGTCAAAATTGTCGGTTAGATATACACATTCTTTTTGTTTTGTTTTTAAAGAAAAGAAAAAGAGAAAAAATGGAAAAGAATATCCACAAATATATACAAAATGGTATATACATACCCCCAAACTTATTTGGAACAGTGTCCACTGTTCTTGGCTGGATAACCGAAGTTTGGTGGTAGGCAGAGGAAGATTATGCAGGATAAACCGGCTCCTGTAAGAACAGGAGCTCCTCTGTTGGTTCGGCGCTAAGGTACGGTTTTAGTCGGTATCCGTTCACTTTGAAAAATGAACCGTCCTTTGGATTCTCCAAATCCACAACGCCATACGGATACACATTCCGCACACAATACGGCCCTTTCCAGCGAGATCTGAGCTTTCCTGGATGGAAGTGTAGCCGGGTGTCGTAAAGCAGTACCTGTTGACCAGGTACGAAAGTTTTGCGCAAAAGGTTTTTATCGTGAAACACCTTCGTTCGGTTCTTAACGACAACCGCGTTATCGTAAGCCTCATCCCTAATCTCGCTCAATTCGTTCAACTGCAGCTTCCGATGGCTGCCCGCATCCTCGAGAGATAGATTCAGTTCCTTTATCGCCTAAAATGCGCGATGCTCAATTTCGACAGGTAGGTGGCAAGCCTTTCCGTACACAAGCCGATAGGGAGACATGCCAAGATTGGTCTTATAAGCGGTTCGAAATGCCCAAAGGGCATCAGTGAGTTTCAGCGACCAATCTTTTCGGTTCTTGGAAACCGTCTTCTCCAGTATCTGCTTGATTTGCCGATTTGAAACTTCGGCCTGCCCGCAGATTTGGGGGTGGCAGGGCGTAGATAGCTTATGATTAATGGAATATTTCCGCATCAAGGCCTCGAAAGTCTTATTGCAGAAATGAGTTCCATTGTCGCTAATGATCGCTCGGGGGTGCCCAAAACGGGAGAAAATTTTTTCTTTAAGAAACCTAACGACGACCTTCTTGTCGTTAGTCCGGCTGGGCACAGCCTCGACCCACTTAGAGACGTAATCAACAGCGAGAAGGATGTACAAGTTCCCGAAAGAGCTGGGAAACGGCCCCATGAAATCTATCCCCCAAACATTGAAAATCTCCACAACCAAGATTGGTTGGAGCGGCATCTCGTTCCTCCGGGATATCCGGCCCATGTGTTGGCACCGGGAGCAAGTCTTGCAATAGTCATGAGCGTCTTTGAAGAGTTGTGGCCAGTAGAAACCACATTGCAAGATCTTCTCGGTTGTCTTTCTGGGGCCAAAATGCCCGCCACACGCTTGATCGTGGCAAAACGACAGCACACTCATGAATTCATCGTCAGAGACACACTGACGAATAATCTGGTCGGGATAGTACTTGAACAGATAGGGTTCGTCCCAGTAAAAGTGTTTTACTTGGGATAAGAAGCGAAGTCTGTCCTGACTTGACCATTCAGTCGGTAGTAATCCTGTGGCCAAATAGTTCACAATATCTGCGTACCAGGGTTCGCAAGATACTGTCAAGAGCTGTTCATCCGGGAAAACGTCGTTGATCGGAATTGGAAGCGAAGGAGAAGAAGGAAGTCGTGAGAGATGGTCGGCAACTACGTATTCACATCCTCGTTTGTCCTTAATGACAAGGTCAAACTCTTGAAGCAAGAGGATCCAACGTATTAGCCGAGATTTTGCATCTTTCTTCGCAAAAAGATGGCGCAGAGCAGAATGGTCTGTGTAGACAATGACTGGAGAGCCGATGAGGTAGGGCCTGAATATTTCTAAAGAAAATACAACAGCTAAGAATTCCTTCTCAGTTGTTGTATAATTAAGTTGGGCGCCGTTCAGGGTTCGGCTAGCATAATAGATTACGTGCGGCATCTTGTTGATGTGTTGTCCAAGGACAGCACCAATGGCAAAGTCGGATGCATCGCACATAATCTCAAACGGGTGCGTCCAGTCAGGTGAAGAAAGAACGGGAGCAGAAGTGAGTGAGCTTTTTAATGACTCGAACGCAGTCACACAGCTCGAGTTGAAGTCGAATGGCGTGTCCTTGGCCAGTAGAAGAGTCAAGGGCCTAGCAATCTTGCTAAAGTCCTTGATGAACCGTCTATAGAAACCGGCATGGCCAAGGAAGGCTCGGATGTCTCGGACGCATCTGGGAGGAGGTAGATTGGAAATGACCTCAATCTTTGCTTTGTCAACCTCTATGCCATTTTGCGAGATGATATGTCCTAAGACAATACCTTCGCGCACCATGTAGTGGCACTTCTCCCAATTCAAAGTAAGGTTCTTGTCCTTACATCGGGTAAGGACAGCGTCGAGATGCAGCAAACACTCGTTGAAGGAATCGCCGAAGATGGAGAAATCGTCCATGAAGATCTCCAGAAATTTTTCCACCATGTCTGAGAAGATTCCCATCATACACCGCTGGAAGGTAGCGGGAGCATTGCATAACCCAAAGGGCATGCGACGATATGCAAACGTGCCGAAAGGACAAGTGAATGTGGTCTTGTCCTGGTCTTTTTCGGCGATGGGAATTTGATTATAGCCGGAGTAGCCATCAAGAAAGCAGTAGTACTCGTGTCCGGCCAATCGTTCAAGCATTTGGTCAATGAAAGGTAGTGGAAAGTGGTCTTTCCGCGTTGCGGCGTTGAGTTTTCTGTAATCGATGCATACTCGCCACCCAGTTTGGGTGCGAGTAGGGATTAACTCGTTCGCCTCGTTGGTTATGACCGTGATGCCTGATTTCTTAGGGACAACGTGAATGGGGCTAACCCACTGGCTATCAGAGATAGGGTAAATGATACCACTATCCAGACATTTTACGATCTCCTTCTTCACAGCCTCTTTCATGACTGGGTTGAGACGTCTTTGTGGATCCCTGGCTGGTTTGGCATCATCCATCAGATGAATGTGATGTTCAACGATCAGGGGACTAATCCCCTTGATGTCCGCCATGGACCAGCCAAAATCTTGCCTATTGCTGTGCAAGACCGCGAGAAGGGCTTTCTCTTGCTCTAGAGCTAGAGAAGCCGAGATGTTGACAGGGAGGGTCTCGTTCTCACCTAAGTAAGCGTACTTAAAGTGAGACGGCAAAGGCTTGAGTTCGAGCGTTGGAGGTGAAACGATTGAAGGCAAGATTGGTGCAAAGGTCTCGAACTCAAAAGATTCCAGCAAAGGTTCAAAACGAGTGTAAGCGACCGAGTTGGATGGTTCAGGTAACTCATCCGGAAATTCGAAGGATTCAAACTCGGGTTGTGAGCGGCTAAGATCGTTCGAGAACGTGAAACACTCGTAGTCGTTGTCGGGCGCAGAAACAGCAGCAGGTTCGAGGAGGAACGCACTAGTGGCGTTAAGGTTATCGTGATCAAACAGAAACTCCTCGAATTCACACTCTTCTGGGGTGATCTCCTGGATTGAGCAAACGTCCAGTATATGAGCATTAGGTTCGGAGGGCTGATTCCCCAACCTAAAATGTTGAGTTCAATTGTCATGTTTCCAAAAGAGAGGTTCATCGAACCATTGCGACAATTGATCACAGCATTTGAGGTTGCAAGGAATGGGCGACCGAGTATCACCGGAATTTGATTTCGGGGGTTAGCTACAGGCTGTGTGTCTAAAACAATGAAGTCAACAGGGAATATGAAGTCCCCAACTTTGATTAACACATCCTCTAGCTCACCCCTAGGATGGGTGATCGATTGGTCGGCCATTTGGAGAGTACAGTGTGTGGGTTTCAGCTCTCCTACGCCTAATTGCTCGTATACTGAGTATGGAAGCAGGTTAACACTGGCACCAAGATCTAATAGTGCGCGGTTGATGTTCTTATCCCCAATGGTAATAGAAATCGTAGGACAGCCAGGGTCCTTCCGTTTTTGTGGTAAAGATTGGGTAAGAGCATCACTCACAGCAATAGCCAAGAAAACTTTCTTTCGTACCTGAGACTTCCTCTTTTTCGTGCACAAGTCCTTTAAGATTTTCGCGTAGGATGGGACTTGTTGGATGACATCTAAAAGAGGAATGTTAATGTTAACCTGCTTAAATAACTCCAGAATCTTCTCCATTTGTGGATTTTGTTTAGTGGACCTCAACCGGTTTGGAAATGGAACGTTTTTAAAATTAGTTGAGTCCAATGCTTGTGGAGGAGATTGTGGAGCTGGAGCGGATCCCAGAACTGGTGTTTTCGTGGAGTGAGAAGTGGGTCCGTTCAGAGAAGAAGAAGAAGAAGAGCCTTTTGAAGAATGGAGAATAGGCTCAGAAGACGAAGACGCAGCAGAGGAAGAAGATGAAGAAGAAGAAGAAGAAGCGGCCGGGGTGTCATCGTTGATCCGTGTGCCGATGTTGTTTTGCAGCATGCTTCCCGATCTCAAAGTGGTCACGGCACTCACATTATGGTTCTGTTGTTCAAGAGCAACATGTACATTATGTGGGTGACCGGGATTTATGAGTGGCTGGGACGGGAGCTTCCCCTTCTCTCGCTCGCTTAAGGCCGCATTCAGCTGTGCAATCTGGGCCTCGATGGTCTTGATGCTTTGCCCGTGAGCGGCAGTGTGTTGCACTAAGGACTGAATGGAAGACTGGATGTTGGCAGTGGATTGTGTCGATTGTTTAACGAACGCCTCCAGACTTCGTTCGAGCGAGGAAACCTTATCGTTGTTTGACGGAACAAAGTTGTTTTGGGGAAAAGAATTGTTGGGTGTAAAGTTGTTCGTCTGATTTTGAAAAGGTTGGGGTTGGAAGGGCTGCTGAAATTGATGTTGAGTTTGTTGTTGTGCTTGTTGTTGCGGCGGAGGGGGCCTTTGGAAATTGTTGCCTTGGAATTGATGCTGATTCTGATTCCAGGCGAAATATGGGTGGTTCCTCCAACCGGGATTGTAGGTGGAAGAGTATGGATCATTCCTCGGTCTTTGCTGAAATGCAGCATTAACCTGATCCTGTCCTTGAGATGGTGGATTGTAAGGACACTCTTCGGTTAAGTGAGAAGGATCGGAACAACAAGCGCAAATGGTACGAAGGGGAAGAACAGGGGCAGGAGCAAGAGAAGAAAATTTGCTCTCTATCGCTTCAAGTTTTCTCGTTATTGCAGCCATTTCAGCTTTCATCGCAATAGAGACATCAAGTTGGTGAATTCCTACCCTAGACTGACCGGTAGAAGTGGAGGTAGAAGAAGAAGAAGTCGGTCTGGTGCTCTCCCATTGTAGCGTCTGTTCCGCAAGGTCGTCGAAGAATTGCCACGCTTCCTCGTCAGATTTCGATAGGAAGTGGCCCTGACAAATGGTTTCCAACAACTGCTTGGTTGCTGGGTTCAGGCCCTCGTATAAGGTTTGGCAAAGTTGCCATTTCTCGATACCATGGTGAGGGCACTAAACAAGAAGGTCTTTATACCGGTCAAAGCACTTCCAGAAGGGTTCAGAAGGAAGCTGAGAGAATTGGTTGATTTCGTTACGGATCCTTGCGGTTTTATAATTCGGATAGAATTTTTTGAGAAACGCTTTAACAAACTCGTCCCAACTGGTTATGGAGTGGGAAGCGGTGCTATACAGCCATTTTTCAGCAAGATCGCATAAAGTGAACGGAATGACCCGTAGCCATATAGCATCGTCCGACAGTTAGGTAGTTTTCATCATGGCACAAACGTTTTGAAATTTGCTGATGAAGATATAGGCATCTTCAGATTCAAGCCTATGAAATCGCGGAAGCATGTTGATGAAGTGGGGCTTAATTTCAAAGTTATCCCCATTGGCCGGTGGAAGAGAGAGACTGGTGGGAAGTGCAGAACGGGTGGGATAGAAACGATCCTGGAGCGCGATTCGCTGCGGCGCTACAACAGGCGGTGGTGGTGGGTTATTTGCCTCCATAGGAGGTGGAGTCAATCCAGGGGTAGTCAAAATTTGGATTAAATCCTGACATCGCGGAAGAAGAGGTTGGTGATGGCGAAGGTGAAGATGTATGAACAGAATTCCAGTCAACGTCGGTGTTGGCCGGCAAAGGTAAGGGTGAAAGAGGAGTGGACGGAGTTTCGACGTCTGAGTCGATCGCGTAGTCGGTAGCGACTAACGTAACGCGGACTAGGAGGGCGCTAGTGTCCCGAGTCCAAATGAACATACACTAAACGAGTTTAGTATAGTCAAAGCGGAGAAGGTGAGTGTAAGAAAACTTCAATGGAGAAATACGATGGGTGGTGGATGAAAAATGGATTCTGGCGACAAAGGGCAAGTTTTTATAAAAGTTTTTGATTTTTTCCTTTTTTTCCCTTTTTTTAGAAAGAGCTTTACAGAAATATGTACGGATTTACGGCTTCAAGCAATCACAAACAAGATATGCACAATCACACCTAGATGTAGGGTCACCTAGGTCAACTAGACAGCTCGTAACTGTTCCAAAGGGCTAGAAACAGGACCTCAAACCGCCTCTTCTCCAACAATCGCGGCCAGGTAAGTGCCAGGTAAGTGGGAGGCTCCCCACTACGTAAGTAGTGGTCCTAATTAAGTAACCACTTGCCTTCGACACACTTGCCTAGACACCGCAAAAGTCAGGATGGGATAAACGGCCGATGCCTGTAACTAGTCCTCTGTACTATTGAGCGCGAAGCCCTTAGGGATGAGTCTAGTATTTTTTAATTAACAATGGTCAATGCATATGCTTTTTGTGATTTCTGGGGTCCTGGGAAGGGTGATGAAATCCCCACCCAATCTGAATTGGTTTCAAGCCCCTTAAAGTCCGTATTAATGAATGCAAAGCGGTAACAAATCAACTGCAAACAATTTTTATTTTTTAGCGCGGCGCAAAGAATCCTGCACAAGAACAGTTTATTGGAAGGGGGGAGAGAATTTGCGCAAAGAATGCTGCAGAAAAAACAGTTTAGTGGAGTCCAGAGGAGTTGGGAGAGGGAAAGAAACTTACCCAGAAAGTTTTGCACCCTGAAGGCACCAAACGGCCGCGGTTCCGCGGCCTAAGCTTGCTTATGCCGCGGTTCCGCGGACGAAAGATGAGATTGGGACATCATTTTTCTTGGGTTTGCTGAGTTGGGTGTCCTCTTCTGTTTTTAAGACCCTGAATCTGGATTTGCTCACTGGAACTGCTCCAGAATCTTTCAGTAGACCGTTTTATCCGTCTTGAATCTGTCGCGGTGTAGCCGCGAAATATGGGTCTATCTTCCCACGTCTTTGGCACTGAACTCGAACTTCGTATATCCCACGTCTTTGGCACTGAACTCGACCGTCTTTTGTTCCTGCATACTTGCACAAAAACTAATCAAAAATAACAAGATGGTTTTTTTTTACAATGTATATTTTTTTTTCGGTTAGCTTTATATTCACAAATTAACCCGAAATTACACAAAGAAATAAACTACCGTTTCCCCGGCAGCGGCGCCATTTGATTGGTATGGTTCCTGCGTGTTCAAGTTTAGTTAATTACCGCAATCAAAACGGTTTCGCTTGTAGCTGGCCGGTTGAGTACGGGTCGTCCACAGGGAGATGGGAATCTTTTTCTATGTGCTTTAACGAGTTAAGTCCAAGAGTCCAGATTTGTTTGTGATTAACTAAGTGTTAAAATGATATGTAAAGAGAGCTTGTTAGGATTAGGTTAGTTTGAGTTAGGAGTCGCTCACTTCTTTCGTTGCCACTCTTAATATCGGTGTTACGGTAATTGGCAACAACGGGGATTAGCACGACTAGGAAGGAACTTGCGAGTATAAGCTAGGCTTTCCAACGCATAAATTCTTCCTTTTGGTGCTTGTCCGTCCGTTCTTGGCTCTTAGCCTTAACCTCCGGTTAATTCAACCACAACCGGTCTCACTACGGAATCACCGCTATCATGTAGGATAGGGTGCCGTAGGGAGCGGATTGTGGTTCAATTAACGGGAGTTCGATTTAAGATGTTGGGCAATTCAAGAGTGAGAGAGATTTCCTTCTCTCAAACTTCCCTTATCCTACCCTAACAAGTATGGAAACTACTCACCCATTACAAGAAGAACGAAAAATAAAACAAAGGAGGAAGATAGAAAAAAAGAGATTAGAAGATTACAACTAGCTATTTGCGACCTCACCTCGGCAAGGATCAAGCGTAAGCATCATGGTTGTTTAAGGATAAATAAAAAAAGAAAAGAAAGAAACAACAATAAATAACAACAACTACTTATCAATTAAAGATTACAAGCAATTAACATAACAAGAGCAAGACAAGTATAATAACAAAAATAACTTCTTTATTCATCATCCTTCACTCACAAAAGCTCACTACAAGTTTTTCAATGGAGAAGAGATGAGAAGAGGAAGAAGAACAACAAGTATTCTAAAACATAAAATACAAGATTAAGCACCATTGGCTTCACAAGGTTCTGGGCTATTTATAGGCAGGGAAAAGGAAATCTAGGGCAACAATCAGAACAAACATGAAAAGACCAAACAACCCCTAAAACATCTTCAGCTGACAAGCCTAAACGGCCGCGGAACCGCGGCCTAGACCCCCTATTGGCCGCGGTTCCGCGGCCATATAGGGGAGTTGGGCCCTCCGGTTTTCTGTGCTTCCCTGGTCCTCTTTTGTCTATAGTTTGGCACATGTTTTTTCTGATAATCTTTTCACATCTTTTCCAGAATTCTAGTGGATCAAAAGGTGATTGGACATGGATCTTTTGTCATGATTTTCTTGAGCTCCGTGTAGATTTCTTGGACTTGGTGTTGCCATTGTGCTTTGTGCATGAAGGTGACAATCGATTTGTCATTTTCTCTCTTAAACTGGTGTGTGGCAACAACGGATAGAGAGCGGAGACCCGTGTTTTATCTGTGGTTGGCAGGAATCCGGATTTTGTCGTGCTTTTCCATGAATTTCATCATTTAGAGCCGAGAACCTGTAACCTGCAATTGACTAGCAAACACGGCTCAAGAGTATCTACCGATAAGCAATATGATAAAAATTGGGTAGTATAAAAATGCAAAAATCTGATATGAACAAGCGGTGTGTTGGAAGAGTTCCAAACAGGAAACCATTGCAGACTCAATGATGGAGGCTGAATACATCGCTGCTAACGATGCTGCCAAAGAGGCTGTCTGGATAAAGAAGTTCATTACAGAACTTGGATTGGTTCCGTCCATCCAGCATCCAATACCTTTGTATTGCGATAACAATGGAGCTGTGGCTTTGGCCAAGGAACCCAGATCCCATCATAGATCCAGGCATATTCTGAGGTGGTATCACCTGATCCGGGAGATAGTTGATCGCCGAGAGATCGAGATCAGGAGAGTTGAAACGAAGGATAACACTGTGGATCCATTCACGAAGGCCATTCCCCAGATACAATTTGAGAGACTCTTCGGGATGTTGGGTATGAGATATTACAACAGCTGGCCTTAGTGCAAGTGGGAGATTGTTAGTTATGTATATGCCCTAGAGGCTATTGTTGTACATATGATGTATATTATAGTGGATGCTTGGATATATACAGAGAGGGCTTTCTTGCTCGATATGATAGTATGCTATCCGGTTGCTCTTTGTCTTAACATGTTGACTTATATTGGGTTACTGTCTTATTCTCACATGTTGATAAAGCCCTTAGGATATGTGCTTGGCTGCTAGGACTATGATGCAGATCATACTAGTAGGGCCAGGGTAGTCCATAAGTACATCCTATAACTGTTCCTAGTCGAGCGTGTATCAAGACAGGGCATCGATACTCCAGAGTAGACTAGCGTATACGCATCATGACCCATATGATGGGCGATGGATAATCCCACATCTATTGGTGTTTGACATCAAAGATGGTATACGGGTGCTCAGTGGAGACTGGGTATACTGAACGGGCTCGACGAGAACTCCTTGTTGGTATTATACCTATCGTCAGATAACAATTCTTTGGTGACACTGGTATAGATTAGTCTTTAGACCCGAGATCGTCATAGAGTCTTGTATGATTTCCACTGTGCTTTGATTTCTACTTTACCACATTCAAGAGAACGTGCAAAACGGTGGCTTTTGGGTACAGTCTCGAATCACATGGAGGCAATGAGCGATAGGAGGGGTTTCGTCTCTCCCGGTTTAGGGTTGATGTTGTGCTGTGTTCGATTGGCTATAACTGGAAGTCCCTGGCCAGGGCTGATATGGAGATCTATTGGTAAGTGTTATCAGTAGTTTCTCGACCTGTTATGAGCCTCCCATCGACACGACTTATCGGTTACTTGGGTCTGACGTTTACCACCCCTAGACTGGATATGCAACATATCAAACGAAGAGATCGGACTGTACGGTAGTGTTACTGACTGGATTTAGAGGAGATAGAGAAGAATTGTTTGTTGATCTTCTGATCGCTCAATACCTGGGTGGCCGTTACGTTTAGCTGACCGCATGCGGCTTGTTGGTGTTTGCTGTAATCATCACCTACTGCCGGTGTATTGATGAGTCTTTAGAGTCCTACATAGAGGTTTTCAGGCTCAGGAAAAGTAGAGTAGGAGCACATATGTGATATGTATGGGATTGAAATTGATACGTATATGTGATACCGTATTCTATTCTCGTGATATATGATATCGGCCGGTTATATGTGATATAGCCGGGTTATCGGATCAAGTTTTGATTCGATGAAATAATATATAATATATGTGTGTGTGTGTGTGTGTGTGTATATATTATATTCTCACATAAATATTTATTATTCTCACTTATGATGTATTTAACATATATGTGATATATGTTTATTGTATTGTTTTCTTTTGTTACATGAATATTATATATGTGATATATAATATTGTGACATGCTAAGTTACACATGCAACATGTATGTATGAGACTCATACCGTACTAGGGTTTATGTTAGGATTTCATTTACCATTAAGTAATTACAAATTAGTGGATTTAATCAAAACTAGAAGCTTGTAGAAGCTTGTAGATTATCTTTGACTTAGTCCACTCTTTTGTTTCTACTTAAGATATTTTGTGACCTAATCATTAACCCTTACCATGGTTAATTCTCTACATGGGTTAGTGTTTGGATAATATACTCACCCAAAGGTTGCATTTGAACTATGAGAGATATTTTCATCACTTAAGATATTTTTTCTTCTTCTTCTTCCTCATCTCATTTTTGCTTTCTAGATTTTGAGACCAAGAAGAAAAATAGTGAGAAATTAAATACTAAAGTGAGCTAAATTCCTACTTCATCATCCTCTTCTATACTAGCAATGTAGATTAGTGTGTTAGCTTCACTAATTCCGTATTAGTGAAGAGTGAGCTTGAGTCCGTGTTTCCTCGACGTAGATCATCATAGACTTTGAAGACTTCAAGAAAGGATGCATCGTATATCTTGTGGAGCCTCTCAAGAGTTCGGGAGTTCATGGATCGTAGTGAAGGGACCACTACTCGGAGCTTATGAAGCGAAAGAACGGACTACAAAGGTTGTAATCCCTATCACTTAGATGTAAAGTTGTTTACATGTAAAGTCAACCCTAATTCTCTATTTCGATTACTTAGTTGGTTTGTTTAGCACCCTAAAAATTTTAATATATCATGTTTGATGCTTGCCAAAACCTTACTAAGGTGCTAATCTAACCCTACAACTTGACCCATATGATGGGCGATGGATGATCCCATATCCATTGGTGTGGTGACACCAAAGACCATATACGGGTGCTCAGTGAGACTTGGTACACTGAACGGACTCGTCGATAAATCCTATGTGGTATTATATCTATCGTCGGATAGCAGTTCTCAGATGACATGTGTATAGGTTAGTCTGTAGACGCGAGATCGTCATAGAGTCATGTGTGTCCTCCCACCGTACTTTGATCTCCACCCTACTACGGCTTTACTGAGTCGTGCAAACAGGTGGATTTTAGGTACAGTCCCGAGGCACATGGAGGCAATGAGTGATAGGAGGGGATTTGTCTCTCCCAGTATTGGGGGTTGATGTTGCGCTATGTACGATTGGCTATAACAGGAAATCTTTGGCAAGGGCTGATGAGATTTACCGATAAGTGTTATCAGTAGTTTTTCGATCTGTTATGAGCCATATACCGGCATGTCTTATTTAGTTATTGGGGTCGACGATGCCTTCCCTAGACTCTATATGCAGCACATCTGGCGAAGAGACAGGACTGTACGGTAAGTGTTGCCAGTTAGCTCGACGGGAGTTCTGACAGGTTCGCTTGTGGTTCTTCTGATCGCTCAATACCTGGGAGCCGTTACGTACAGCTTGTGCCACTGACGGTTTTTTGGTATATGATGTGATCACTGCCTACTGCTAGCGTATTAACGAGTCTTAGAGTCCCATAAAGGGGTCTCCTAGCTCAGGAGAAAAGATGTGGGGTGCATATGAAATATGCACGGGAGCTCGATCAAATACGTGTATTTGATACCGTATTTTTATCCGGCGTTTACTATTGGACGGGTCGTATGTGATATGACCGGGTTATTAAATCAAGTGTTGATTTAAAATTAAATCCATTAGGTCATTTATTAAAACCTATTTCTTTTTGATGCATGCATGAGTGTATGTATATGTTGATATGGATGCACACATGCAAGCATACATGTGTCATAGTTGATGATAAATTGGTGAAGGCAATGCAAGACTCGCATGGTAACATATATATATATTTTGACAATTTGAGAAAAGAAAAATGGGAATAAAATCATGGTTGGCTATTCAACTATCTTCTCTTGTGTTGACCAAAGTCAATACCATGGTTTTATTGCCCATGGTTTTGTAGTCCATGGTTTTTCTTAAGCTCAAGTCTCAAAATATCTATATATTTTATAACCATGGTTAAGGATGACATAATTCTCACTTATTTTGGATTATGTTGAGATAATTCTCACTTGAATCAAGTTAAGCCTTTCTCCTTCTTCTTCCTCCTTCAAGCTTTCTAGGGTTTCAAAAGTGAGTGAAGAACTTAAAAAGAAAAGGTTTTTAAGTGAGATCCAAACCCACATCACCAATCTATATTAGTTTAGCCCACTAGTGTAGGTTGTTTGCTCCACTTCTTCAAAGATCAAGTGAAGTTAGGAGCTTGAGCAAAGGGACTTCGTGGTGAATCGTCATAGACTTGGAAGGATTCAAGCGAACTAGTTCAAGCCCTAGTAGATCCAAAGAGTCGCAAGAGGAGGTCTACAAAGGTTCTATTACTTACCTCTTAGTGTTAGACACTCATTAGTATGTGATACTAGTAGTTGTTACCCTAATTTTCTAGTTCAATTCATGGTTGGTATTATTTAGCACCCTCTTAAATTTTTATTATAGCATGTGTGATGCAACCCAAACCCTAGCATGATGCTAGAAAATACCTACAGGGGTATCAAAGGCAAGCTCGAAACTTAGACGTTGTTAGATAAATTAAGAAAACCGAAACATCTCCGAAATTACGATATTCTGTAACCCTAGGATATGCTCTCTGTCGTTTCTTAAATGGGCTCAAAAAAATTTTTTTAGCAACTACAGAAGCTTGCATATGATGCACTGAGAACAGTGGAGAAAAACGAGGCCCATCCATCAGATTTCACCCGAGCACATGGCTATTTTTTCCGGCCTGGCCGGCCCCCTGCCCTCTATTCTATCTCGTTTTCCTATGGTGCTCTGGTCTGTAGATTTTTGGGTTTCAGGTATTGTTTGTTTAGCCCAAAATTTCATGTGATGGTAATTTTTCTTAGGGGATAATTCAGAGTATTTCGTAGTTGTAATTTTAACATTGTTTTTTGTAACTTGGATGACGTTTAATAGTTCGAGCGAACATCAATCACCCCTTCATTGCTCTCGCTGGAAATTTTCCAAGTGTTGGAATTTTCCAAGTTAAAGATATTTGAAAGTTCATGCAAGTAACCCTATGGACCCTCTAGAGGAACGTAACCCAAACTCGATTCTATGACCATGAAACCACGGCCAAACCTTAGGGTTTGTCGTAGTCCCGTGGCGCCATAGGTGAGGCAAGGGTTAACCCTTCTACGGTTGGTCCATAGGCACTGTGGCATTTTTTTTGGGTATTTTAGCTTTGCTCAAGTGTTTAGCTCTCGTGGTAATTTGTGGGTGTTTGTTGATTCGATCGAAATGTTTAACATCGTCTAGATATTTGTGAATGTGATACAAAAATTGGAATCTACACTAATTAGTTTTGTGAAAAGTAATTAGTTGCGTGTAAATCTAATATTTTGGTCTCGGAAGAATCGAGAATCTTGTTGAATTACCCGATTTCTTTTGAAAAGGTGTTTTCATAGTTGAGACCCAAATTTAAGATTTGCATCGTTCGGCATGAAATCCAAAATATGTGATATTCCGGGTTTATGATGTCTAAAGACATGTTGATTCCAATTGCTGTAGTTTTTCACTTTCTTTTCTGCGACCGTAAGTGTAGTATGTGGTATATCGCCAGTTTTGTTGCTATACATCAACAACAATTGGGGTACGCATACTTATTTACGTTGATGATATGTGATATTATGTGTTGCTAAGATATGATGTACAGAATCGTCGTGAATGAATGGCCGGGGGTTTTATGTGAGATAGGAGTTTTTCTTTTCATTCATGTAAAATTAATTATATTTAATATTCTTTTATTGGGGCACTTCCGGGTTGAGGATGATGTCACCATTGTTGTATATTATTTACTTTTCCGTATTAGGATAGACCCAAGGAGTGGAGCATAAGTGACCGGGTTCTAGGGTTCAGTGGGAGGCCATCTCGAGGAGTCGAGACTGGGTCTCCTAAACTCTAGAATTGGTAGGGTCACTTGCTGCTCTCGTAGGGGTCTAAGGGTGTGGGCTTGGCTATTCATCACCACCGTGGAATCCGTATTTTCTATTGTTGGCTAAATACAAAATACGGACCTCCTGGAAAATCTTATATTTTCATATATGTGCTTCTGCTGTTGATATTCTGTGATGTGATCACTTTATATGTTGAGACGTATGATATATTATATATATATATGATATATAATAAACGTTGCTTATGTTTTGCATCCGCGCTAGTCCCGCTCCGCTATGCCGTTAGTTAAGTAACCTAACGGTCCATAACGGGACCTTGTGGCGAATGCGGATGGTATAAGCGTACGTTCTATTTTCGTTTCTTTTCTGTAATGGCTTAAGGACTTAAATGATGGGACTATATTAATGAGATTAATGTAAACAAAAAGGAACATAAAAAGATGTTGTAGAATCAGATTTGAAACCTAATCGGCTTTTTATGAAAAAGCATGTTTTCAAATTGCGGAGCTTGAGCCACTCCTTTTAAAACCATTTGATTCTACAACGATATCAAGTTCAAAGCATTAAAGGTTTTCTTAAAAACTATTCGTAGCCCTCCGTCATTTTAGGAAGTAGAGTACTGAGTATTCATGCTGCGTATTTTGACTATAGTTAAAGTGCGGTGTACGGTAGCTAAGTGATGTCTTCCTACACCGTATATGATGTGATTAGTTAGGACATTCATATGATTATGTTGACTATAGTTAAAGGTCATATGGGTGGGTCTAGTTAACCACGAAATGACGGGAAGAACTTGACTAGTACTTATGATGTGTTGACTATAGTTAAGGTCTTGAGTGCTAGGGGTAAAAACCATATCGGGAGTTTCAAGAGTTGAAATTTGCAATGAGATTGCATACCTTCTATGTGATAGTAGGATCCCGATCCCACTGTGAGCAAAAGCTGCACCTGGGAGAGTTTTGCACTTTACAATTAGCTAACCCATTAGGTGTCTAGAAAGGTGTCAACGGGGCTACGCCTCTGGGAAAATGATGTTTATTTTAATTAGGTCCGTGCGAAAGCACGGGGAACCTCCCTCAGAAGTACCGACACTGGCCTGGCTGAATGGTTAGCGAAGTTGTAGAATGTAATTAATCCTGGCTAAATTTTCTTTTTAAGGTTTGAAGTAAAATTTGATAATAGTAGTGAGAGAAATCGATTAGATAAGATAAATAACCAATCTGATCTTTGCAAGAGCTTTCGCTGAGTGTGTTCTTTTCTCTCTCCTAATTGCAAATACCCATGACTAGACTTAAGCTACTGTTAGAGAAAAATAAGCTAAATGGGTCGAACTATAAAGATTAGCTGAGGAACATTAACATTGCTCTCACATATGATAAAGTATCATATGTCCTCACTGGCTCAGCCCCTCCCAGCCCTGGCCCTGAATCTTCTGTTGCGGATAAAGAGATCCGCAAAACGTGGGATATTGACTGTGCTACTGCTAAATGCCTTACGCTTGCATCGATGGACAATACACATCAAAAGAAACAAGAGCAGATGTATGTTCAATCCATCTTTCTCCATACAAAAGAGTTGTATGGGGAGCAATCTCGTATCTTACGATACGAAGCATCTCGAAAGCTGTTTCAGATGCGGATGGCTCCTGGCATACCAATAGGAGATCATGTTTTGAAGATGATAGCTCTTATTGAAGAGCTTGAGGGCCTCGGATGGACAATGGAGAACGAGCAATATACTGATATTGTTCTACAGTCTCTTCCCTCTGTCTTTGCTCCATTCATAGTGAACTTCAACATGCATAACATGGAGAAGTCACTACCCGAACTTCTCAATATGTTGAGAAATGCGGAGAGCACGCTTAAAGCGAAGTCTCCCTCTCTGATTATTGGAAAATCTTCCACTTTCGTCCCAAAAGCAAAGGCCAGGGGAAAGAATAAGAAGAAATCCACCAAACCGAGAGGTGGAATCAAGAAGGCACAAGGAAGAGACAAATACAAGGTTGACAAGTCGGGAAAAGGAGAATGTTTCTATTGCAAGAAGACGGAGCATTGGAAGCGGAATTGTGTCATGTATATTGTTGATCTCAACAAAAAGAAGTAAGGTGATGCTTCTACTTCAGGTGTGTTTGTGACTGAAAACTGTTTTTCTATAAACTCTGCTTACTGGGTATTAGATACCGCTTCAGGTTCTCACATATGCAATTCTGTGCAGGGCTTGAGAAATAGCAGAGTTTTGAAGACCGGTGATCACACTCTCCGAGTTGGAAATGGTTCCAATGTACATGCAGTTTCAGTGGGAGAGCATCACCTAGGATTTCCATCGGGTTGTTTTTTGGTTTTGAACCCATGTTATTTTGTACCAAACATGCTTCGTAATATAATATCCATTTCTTTGTTAGAAAATGAAGGATATCATTTTGTATTGCAGTATAATGTTATGAACATTAAACTAAATCAAGAGTTGATTGGTTCTGGTATACTTAATAACGGGATATACGTCCTAAATCAACACACGGTTTTCAACATACAATACACAAATAAAAGAAAATTTTCAGATATAAATGAAGCTTTCCTTTGGTATTGTAGACTTGGTCATATTAATGAAACAAGGCTAAACAAGCTTCATAAAGATGGATATTTAAATCCTTTTGAGTATAAATCTTATGCGACTTGTCAGTCTTGTATCAAAGGGAAAATGACCAAAACTCTGTTTACTGGACACGGATAAAGAGCTACAGAGCTCTTGGGCCTCATACATAGTGATGTATGTGGGCCATTGTCTACACATGCGAGAGGCGGTTTTTTTTACTTCATAACTTTTACTGATGATTTCTCGAGATTCAGTCATGTGTTTTTATTAAAGTATAAGTCTGAAGGTTTCGAGAAATTCAAGGAGTACAAACTTGAAGTAGAAAAACAAACAGGAATGAGCATCAAAATACTTCGATCAGATCAATGTGGAGAGTATCTTAGTACAGAATTTTCGAACTTCCTAAAAGAGAATGGGATTCTCTCTCAGCCCACCCCCCCTTACACACCACAGCACAACGGTATGTCAGAGCGGCGGAATCGTACCCTATTAGATATTGTACGATCTATGATGAGTGATACTGAGTTACCTCTCTCCTTTTGGGGGCATACATTGGAGACTGCAGCTTTTCCATTAAACAAAGTTCTAACCAAGACCGTGTCTACCACTCCATATGAGATATGGTATGGGAAGAGACCATCACGTAAACGAGTGAAGATTTGGGATTGTCCGGCTTTTGTTAAAAAGCAGAATCCATACAAACTCGAGACACGATCAGTCAAGTGCATATTTGTGGGATATCCGAAACATTCGTTTGGGTATCTTTTCTACCACAAGGAGGAACAAAAGGTATTTGCTTCTCAGTATGCCACATTTTTAGAAAATGAGATTTTTCCAAATGATACTGATGGCAATGTGGTAGATCTAGAAGAGGTTCTAGAGACACAAGTTACAAATGACGACTTGGTTGAACCTGATGTTACAACATAAACTTATGAACCTCAGCCACTTTGTAGATCTGGTAGGACTTCTCGCCCACCGGAGAGATACTACGGTTTTCTCATTTATAGTGATGGAGAAGACTGCATCATGGATGATGATGACCCTACCAGTTTTCAGCAAGCTATCATGAGTGGTGACTCTGTGAAGTAGCTGGATGCCATGAGATCCAAAATAGAGTTTATGAACACCAACAAAGTATGGACTTTAGATGTTGTACCCCTTAAGGTAAAACCCGTCGGGTGCAAATGGATCTTTAAGAGAAAGATCGGTGTAGATGGCAGGTGGAGACCTATAAGGCAAGGCTTGTAGTGAAAGGATTTCGGCAAAGACCAGGACTGGACTATGACGAAACCTTTTCTCCTGTAGCCATGCTTAAATCCATTCGGATACTATTTGCTATTGCTGCTCACTACGACTATGAAATCTGGCAGATGGACGTTAAAACTACTTTTCTAAATGGTGATTTAGAAGAATGCATTTATATGGATCAACCAGAGGGCTTCATTGATAATGGGAGCAGCGGGAAAGCATGTAGGTTTATGGATTAAAGCAGTCATCATGGAGTTGGAACATCTGTTTTGATGATGTTATCAAAGAGTTTGATTTCGTCAAAAATCCAGATGAACCTTGTGTTTATAAGAAGATTGTGGGAAGTACTGTCACATTCCGCGTATTGTACGTGGATGACATTCTTCTGATAGGAAACAATGTTCCTATGCTACAATCGGTCAAACTGTTCTTATCACAAAGGTTCTCTATGAAGGACCTGGGTGATGCCTTATATATATTGGGCATGAAAATCTATAGGGATAGATCTAAAAGGTTGTTGGGATTGTCCCAAACTAGGTACATTAACACCATCCTAAAGAGCTTTAGTATGGAAGACTCCAAGCGGGGTGTCTTTCCCGCTAGTCATGGAGTCACTCTCTCCAAGGACTTTTGCCCCAAGACTGATAAAGAGAGAGCTCGCATGAGCATTATGCCCTACTCTTCTGCTGTAGGATCTATAATGTATGCGATGTTATATACACGTCCTGATGTAGTTTATGCACTGGGTGTAGTAAGCAGGTATTAATCCAACCCAGGTGAGAATCACTGGACAGCTGTGAAGAACATTCTTAAGTACTTGTGAAGGACTAAAGAAATGTTCTTGGTGTATGGTAATGGGGATCTCCAAATGGAGGCCTTTACCGATTCGAGCTTCCAGAGTGATAAAGATGACAGCAAATCTATCTCAAGGTTTGTGTTTTCCCTCAATGGAGGGGCGGTATATTGGAAGAGTTCTAAACAGGAAACCGTTGCAGACTCCATGATGGAAGCTGAGTATATTGCTGCAAATGATGCTGCCAAGGAAGCCGTCTGGATGAGCAAGTACATCTCGGAACTAGGAGTAGTTCCAACCATTATAGATCCAATACCAATGTATTGTGACAATAATGGGGCTATGGCGTTGGCCAAAGATCCCAGGTCCCTACAGCGATCCAGACACATCCTGAGGCGATATCATCTGATCCGGGAGGTAGTTGATCGCCGTGAGATTGAGATTCGGAGAGTAGATACAAAGAATAACACCGTGGATCCACTCACCAAGGCCCTCCCTCTGCTGCAGCATGAGCAACTTTTTGAGATGTTGGGTATGAGATACGCCAATAATTGGACTTAGTGCAAGTGGGAGATTGTTGGATATATGTATGCCCTAGAGGCCATTATATGATAGTGGATGTGGATGTATCAGTATGTGTATATATATATTTAGAGGACATTCTTGCTCGACATGATAGTATTCTATCTGGTTGTATATTATCTTGACATGTTCATTTGATCATGCTTCTTACTCATTTGGTACATGTTGATAAAGCCCTTAGGATATTTGCTTGACTACTGGGATTATGATGCAGATCATACTAGTGGGACATGTGTAGTATATAAGCATATCCTTTAAAAGGTTCCTAGTCGTTGGTTTATTGAGACGGGGTATCGATATTCCAGAGTAGACTAGCGTATACGTTACCTGACCCATATGATGGGCAATGGTTGATCCCATATCCATTGGTGTGGTGACACCAAAGACCGTATACGGGTGCTCAGTGAGACTGGGTACACTGAACGGACTCGCCGAGAACTCCTATGTGGTATTATATTTATCGTCGGATAGCCGTTCTCAGGTGACACTGGTACAGGTTAGTCTGTAGACCCGAGATCATCATAGAGTCTTGTGTGTCTTCCCACTGTACTTTGATCTCTACCCTACCACGGATCTACTAAGTCATGCAAACAGGTGGATTTTGGGTACAGTCCCGAGGCACATGGAGGCAATGAGCGATAGGAGGAGTTTCTTCTCTCCCAGTATTGGGTGTTAATGTTGCGCTATGTACAATTGGCTATAACAGGAAGTCCCTGGCCAGGGCTGATGAGATTTACTGATAAGTGTGATCAGTAGTTTCTCGATCTGGTATGAGCCATATACAGGCATGACTTATTGAGTTATTTGGGTCGACTATGCCATCCCTAGACTCTATATGCAGCACATCTGACGAAGAGACCGGACTGTACGGTAAGTGTTGCCAGTTGGCTCGACGGGAGTTTTGACAAGTTCGCTTGTGTTTCTTCTGATCGCTCAATACCTGGAAGCCGTTACGTACATCTTGAACCGCTAACGGTTTGTGGTTATGTGATGTGATCACTGTCTACTGCTAGCGTATTGACGAGTCTTAGAGTCCCACAAAGAGGTCTCATAGCTCAGGCAAAAAGATGTGGGGTGCATATGAGTTATGCACGAGAGCTCGATTAATTGCGTGTATTTGTTACCGTATTTTAATCGGGTGTTTACTATTGGACGGGTCGTATGTGATATGACCGGGTTATTAAATCAAGTGTTGATTTAATATTAAGTCCATTAGCTCATTTATTAAAACCTAGTTCTTTATGATGCATGCATAAGTGTATGTATATGTTGATATGGATGCACACATGCAAGCATACATGTGTCAAGGTTGATGATACATTGGTGGTGGTAATGCAAGACTCATATGGTAACATATTTATATATTTTGATAATTTGAGAAAAGCAAAATGGGAATAAAATCGTGGTTGACTGTTCAACTCTATTCTCTTGTGTTGACCAAAGTCAATACTATGATTTCATTGCTCTTGGTTTTGCAGCCCATGGTTTTGCTTAAACTCAAGTCTCAAAATATTTAGATATTTTGTAACCATGGTTAAGGATGACATAATTCTCACTCTTTTTGGATTATGTTGAGATAATTCTCACTTGAGTCAAGTTAAGCCTCTCTCCTTCTTCTTCCTCCTTCAAGCTCTCTAGGGTTTCAAAAGTGAGTGAAGAACATAAAAAGAAAAGGTTTTTAAGTGAGATCCAAACCCACATCACCAATCTATATTAGTCTAGCCCACTAGTGTAGGTTGTTTGCTCCACTTCTTTTAAGATCAAGTGATGCTAGGAGCTTAAGCAAAGGGACTTCGTGGTGGATCGTCGTGGACTTAGAAGGATTCAAGCGAACCGGTTCAAACCCTAGTAGATCAAAGGAGTCACAAGAGGAGGTCTACAAAGGTTGTATTACTTACCTCTTAGAGTTAGACACTTATTAGTATGTGATACTAGTAGTTGTTACCCTAATTTTCTAGTTCGATTCATGGTTGGTATGGTATAGCACCCCCCTATATTTTTTTATAGCATGTGTGATGCAACCCAAACCCTAGAATGGTGCTAGAGAATCCCTACAATACTAGTGGGGTGAGGGTAGTCCATAAGTACATCCTTTAATAGTTCCTAGTCGAGGGTGTATCGAGATATGGCAATGATATTCCAGAATAGACTAGCGTATACGCTTCCTGACCCATATGATGGGCGATGGATGATCCCACATCCATTGGTGTTTGACATCAAAGATGGTATACGTGTGCTCAGTGGAGACTGGGTACACTGAACGGACTTGCCGAGAACTCCTGGTTGGTATTATACCTATCATCAGATAACAGTTCTCTGGTGACACTGGTACAGGTTGGTCTGTAGACCTGAGATCGTCATAGAGTCTTGTGTGATTCCCACTGTGCTTTGATTTCCACCTTACCACGTTCGAGAGAACGTGCAAAACGGTGGATTTTGGTTACAGTCCCGAATCACATGGAGGCAATGAGCGATAGGAGAGGATTCGTCTCTCCCGGTATTGGGGGTTGATGTTGCGTTGTGCTCTATTGGCTATAATAGAAGTCCCCGGCCAGGGCTGATACGGAGATCTACTGGTAAGTGTTATCAGTAGTTTCTCGACCCGTTATGAGCCTCATATCGGCACGACTTATCGGTTACTGGGGTCTGACGTTTACCACCACTAGACTAGATATGCGACATATCAGACGTAGAGACCGGACTGTACGGTAATGTTACTGAAAGGGTTTACTAGAGTATGAGCAAGCTTGCTTGTTGATCTTCTGATCGCTCAATACCCGGATAGCCGTTACGTCCAGCTAGTACCGCTGACGGTTTGTGGGTGCCTGATATGATCATCACCTACAGCCAGCGTTTTAACGAGACTCCAGAGTCCTACACAGAGTTTTACTGGCTCAGGCAAAACGAAGTAGGAGCACATATATGATATGTGTGGGACCGAGATTAATATGAGTATGTGATACCATATTCCATTCTTTCGATTTATGATATCGATCGGTTATATAAGATATAGCCGGGTTATCGAATCAAGTGTTGATTCGATAAGTTGATACAAATAATTTTAGTCGGTCATATGAGATATAACCGGATTATTAAATCAAATGTTGATTTAATGATTTAATATATAATTATATATTTGATATATTAATTTACATTAACTAATATTAGCTCACTTAAGCATTTCTTTTCTCACTTATGCATTTAATATATATGTGATATATATTAATTGTATTTCCTTTTGTGTCATGCTTGATGATACATGCTACATGGGTGTATGAGACTTACACCATGCTCATGATAATTTAGGGTTTATTTATTTAGATTAAATCAAATATCAGTTGGAAATTAGTCACATGGGTGAGCTTAGTGGAAGCTTGTAGAACCATTGACTTAGTCCACTAGTTTTGTCTTACACCCATAGTGAAGTCTCTATATGAGATATATGAGATATTTGTCACCTATGGTTGCCATAACATTATCTTCTTCATCTTCATCATCAACAAGAGAGAGCTCTCTAGCTTTTGAGGAAGTGAGGAAAAATAGTGAGAAAAATAATTCTAAAGTGAGAAAAATTCCTACTTCATCATCCTCTACTAGATTAGCCATTTAGTTTAGGGTGTTAGCTTCACTAATCCCTAAATAGTGAAAAGGTAGCTTGGATTAGTGTCTCCTCGATGTAGATCATCTTCGGTCTCGAAGACTTCGTGCAAGCTTGTTCCTTTCATCTTGTGGAGCCATTCTAGAGTCCGGAAGATCACTACTTAGAGCAAAAATACTACTACACGGAGCTATTGAAGTGAAGGACCCGTCTACAAATATTGTATTCTATATTCACTTAGATGTAAAGTAGTTTACATGTTCTATTGTCTAATTCTGTAGTTATGATTCTAGGGTTAGGATCGTTTAGCATGGCAAATTTTTGAAAATGGCATGGACGATACCTCCCGAAACCTTGCTGTCGTGCTAGGCAATCCTACAGTGGTATCAGAGCCAAGCTAGGGAATTAGAAGATGGTTGTAGATTTACGAAACCGTAACAACTCCGAAACACTCGAAACTAAAACCCAGTTTCTGTCAAAAATTTTAAGTCGTCGAAAATTCTTTTAAGCAACTGCAGAATGTTATATGAGATGTAACATGAACACTGAAAAAATATGAACCCATTTCGCCGGTTTTGACCCGATGACATGCCCAGAATTTCCGAGCTGGCCGGCCCCCTCTGGTCTGTTTTGGTTCATATTCCTTTGGTGTTCTGGTCTCTGGGTTTTGGTGTTTCAGGTCTTGCTTGTTTTTGCTGAAATTGCATGAGATGTTAACTTTCTGTAAAGGGAATTCGGAGTGTTTCGTAATCGTAATTCTAACATTATTTTAGGTTATTTAGACGGCGTTAAAAAGTTCGAACGAATATCAATAACCCAATTTTTCCCTCAACGGAAATTTTCCAAGAGTTGGATTTTTCCAAGTTAAAAAACATTCAAAAATCATGCAAGTATGCGATGGACCCTCTAGAAGAACGAAACCCAAACTCGATTCAATGACCGTAAGAACCGCCGCCAAACCCTAGGGTTTGCGGTAGTTCCACGGCGCCATAGGTGAGGCAAGGGCTGACCCTTCTACGGTTGGTCCCTAGGTTTGTGGCATGTTCTGAGTATTTTTAAACTGCGCTCAAGTATTGAGCTCTTTGGAAAATTTTAGGTGTTTGTTGATTCCATCGAAATGTTTAACATCGTCTAGATATTTGTGGAATGTGATACAATATTTGGAATTTATTTGGTTAGGAATGAAATCCGAAGTATGTGATATTTCAGGTTTATGATGTCTAAGGTAATTGTGGATTCCAAATGTTGTAGTTTGATATTTTCTTTTCTGCGACCTTAAGTGTAATATGTGGTGTATCGCCGGTTTCGTTACTATATGTCAACGACAATTGGGATACGCATATTTACTTACATTGATGACATGTGCTGTTATGTGTTGCGGTGATATATTATATTGAATTGTCGTGTTTTTGAATGAACGGGGTTTTTTTTATGTGAGATGAGAGTTTTTTCATTTTCATTCATGTAAAAACTTGTATGTAATATTCTTTTATTGGGGCACTTCCGGGTTGAGGATGGTGTCACCATTGTTATATATTATTTACTTTTCCATATTAGGATAGACCCAAGGTGGGGGGGCACAAGTAAACGGGTTCTAGAGTCCAGTTGGAGACCATCTCGAGGAGTCGAGACTGGGTCTCCTAACTCTAGAATTGGTAGGGTTGCTTGCTGCTCTCATAGGGGTCTAGGGATGTGGGTTTGGCTATTCATCACGATCGTAGAATCCGTGTTTTATACTGACTTAATTTAAAACACGGAATTCCTAGTATATCCAATATTCCATATGTTCTCTTATGCTGCTGATATTCTGTGATGTGATCACTTTATATGCGTGAGACGGATGCTTTATTATTATATATATGATATAATAAACGTTGCTTATATTTTGCATCCTCACTAGTCCTGCCCCACTATGTCGTTAGTTAAGTAACCTAACGGTGCATAACGGGACACTGTGGCGAATGCGGATGGTATAAGTGTGCGTTGCATTTTCGTTTCTTCTGTGATACTTAAGAAGCATAAATGATGGAACTTCATTAATGAGATTAATGAAAAAGAAAGAAACCTAAAACGATGTTGTGGAATCAAATTTTCAAAAAGGGTAGCTCTAGTTTTTGCTTTGCATAGCGGTATTCCTTGTAGAATATCCAGCACTTCATTCGATAAGGAAAGAGCCGAGATCCCTTCACAGGGAGTGACCTCTTTAGCGAAACTAGCAGATACTACAACCCACTCGGTTTTGTCTTTTGATTGCTTCTTAAGTTCTTGCTTTGCATAGTGGTATTTGTGAAATATCCTGCAATTTATTCGATAAGGAAAGAGCCGAGATCCCTTCACCAGGAGTGAGCTCTTTAGCAAAACTAGTAAAAAGCATAAAAACACTCCTTTTCAAAAATCACTTAATTCTACAACGATATCAAGTTCATTACGCAATATGTTTTCTTAAAAACCTGTCGTAGTCCTCCGTCATTTCAGATAAAAACTATGTAGTATACGTGCTACGTTTGTTGACTATGTTAAGGCGTAGTGTGCGGTAACTAATTAGTGCTTATCTGCTAAAGCATGAGATGCGATTGGATTAGGGTAGTCGTATGACTTTGTTGACTATGTTAAGTGTCGTACGTGTTGGTTTAATTCAATCAGGAAATGACGGGTTGAACTTGGCTCGGGAATTTCAAGTGTTGAAATTTGCAATGAGATTGTATACCTTTTATGAGATAGTTGGATCCCGATACCCACTGTGAGTAAGAGTTACTCCTGGGAGAGTTTTACACATCACAATTAGCCGATCAAGTAGGTGTCTAGAAAGGTGTTAACGGGGTTACGCCCCTGGGAAAACGAGGTTTATTTTAATTAGGTCCGTGCAAAAGCACGGGAAACCTCCCTTAATGTACCGACACTGAACTGGCTGAAAGATTGGCGAACTAGTAAGGTGTAATTAATCCTGGCTAGTCTTACCTTTTAGGGTTTGAAGGAAGATTTGATAAAAAACAGTGGGAGCCATCTTGATTAGATAATATAATAACCAATCTAATCTTGCAAGAGTATACGCTAAGTGTTTTCTTCTCTCTCTCTCTCCAGGTAGCGACCATGTCAGGCCTTAATCAAGATAATAATATGGATGTATTGACCGAACCCGCTTATTTTATTGAGCAGGGGAACATTGGTTCCGCTCTAACTTATAATTTTTATAAGTCCAAGCAAGAAATAGGGGTATATCCGGATTTCCATGCCACCCAAATGAAGAATAAGCATATTGACGCATCTTCTTCGGGTGTGTTAGTTACCGAGAACTGTTTCTCAGTACACTATACGTCCTGGGTATTAGATACCGGATCGGGATCCCACATATGTAATATGTTGCATGGGCTAAGGAAATGTAGAGAACTGGGTATAGGTGATTATTCTCTAAAAGTAGGGAATGGTGCAAGTGTTGCAGCCAAAGCAGTTGGTGAATATCACCTTGTATTACCAAATGACAATACTTTGATCTTGAACGAATGTTATTACGTGCCTTCTATGATATGCAATTTAATATCAATTTCTTTATTAGATAAAGAAAGATATAATTTTATAGTAGAGAATAATGTTATGAACATTTACCTAAATCAAGTGTTGATTGGGTTTGGTGCGTTATGTAACGGTTTATACGTTCTGAATCAAAACACAGTTCATAACGTATAGAACACACACAAGAGGAAGAGTTCAGAAATGAACGAATCCTTCTTGTGGTATTGTAGACTATCTCATATCAATACGACACGACTAGCTAAGTTACATAAGGATGGATATTTGAGTCCGTTCAAACTATCATCTTATGAAACTTGCCAGTCATGTCTCAAAGGAATGATGACCAAAACTCCGTTTACTGGACACGGAGAAAGAGTTGCGGAACTTTTGGAACTGATACATAGTGATGTATGCGGTCCCATGTCTACACATGCCAGAAATGGTTCCTCATACATCATTACATTCACTGGCGATCTCTCAAGATTCGGACATGTGCTCCTGTTGAAACAAAAGTCTGAAGCTTTTGAGAAATTTAAAGAATATAAGCATGAAGTTGAGAACCAAATGGGTAAAAGTATGAAAATCCGACGATCTGATCGGGGTGGAGAATACTTGAGCACGGAATTCTGTGACTACCTAAAAGAGAATGGGATTCTCTCTCAGCTTACTCCTCCGTATACACTATAGCACAACGGTGTATCGGAACGGAGGAATCGCACCCTATTGGATATGGTGCGCTCTATGATGAGCACCGCTGAGTTGCCTATTTCCTTTTGGGGTTATGCTCTTAAGACGGCAGCATACCTATTGAATCAAGTTCCATCTAAATCTATACCTACCACACAATATGAGATATGGAGTGGGAAAAGACCATATCTTAAACGAGTTAAGATATGGGGTTGTCCGGCCTATGTCAAAAGGCAAAATCCGGACAAACTCGAGGCACGATCAGTTCTTTGCATGTTTGTGCGATATCCAAAGAATTCACAAGGATATATTTTCTACCACACTGAGGAACAAAAGGTGTTTGTTTCTCAATACGCCACCTTTTTCGAAAAGAATTTCTTGTAAAAGAAATTAGTGGCAAAGAGGTATAGCTGGAAGAAGTTCCAGCAGCACAAACAACAACTGATGATTTATTAAAACCAGAGAATTCAGTAATTCCCAACGAACCTCAGCCTCTCTATGGATCTAGTAGTGTTCCTCATCCACCTGAGAGATACTACAGTTTTCTCATTGATGGTGGGAGCAAGAATTGCATCATGGAAGATGATGACCCAACTTGCTTCGAGCAGGCCATCAAGAGTGGTGACTTTGTGAAATGGCTGGATGCAATGCGATTTGAGATCGAATCCATGTACACCAACAAAGTATGGACTTTGGAAAATTCTCCCGAAGGAGTAAAACCCATCGGGAGAAAATGGATCTTTAAAAAAAAAATTGGTGTAGATAGAAAAGTTGAGACTTTCGAAGCTAGACTTGTTGCAAAAGGTTTTCGTCAACGACCAGGTGTGGATTATGATGAAACATTTTCTTCAGTGGCTATGGTTAAGTCCATCTGGATCCTACTTTCCATCGCTGCATACCATGACTACGAAATCTGGCAGATGGATGTTAAGACCGCCTTTCTAAATGGTGATTTAGAAGAGAGCATGTACATGACTCAGCCAGAGGGCTTCGTGGATAGTAGGAGCAGCGGAAAAGTGTGCAAGCTGCTTAAATCCATTTACGGGTTAAAGAAGGCATCGCTGAGTTGGAACATCTATTTTGATGCGGTAGTCAAAGAGTTTGACTTTGTCAAAAACGTAGATGAACCTTGTATATACAAGAAGGTGGCAGAGAGTAAGGTTGTCTTCCTCCTATTGTACGTGGATGACATACTCTTGATAGGAAATAATGTTCCTATGCTGCACTCGGTCAAACTCTTCTTATCACAAAGATTCTCAATGAAAGATCCAGGTGATGCCTCCTACATTTTGGGGATTAAGATCTATAGAGATAGATCTAAACGGATACTAGGATTGTCCCAATCTAGGTACATAGACACCATACTAAAGATATTTAGTATGAAAGATTCCAAGTGTGGGAATTTACCCACGATCACTGGACTCACTCTCTCCAAAGAGATGTCTCCCAAGAATGATTTGGAGAGAGCTCGCATGCAAAGGATACCCTATGCTTCGGCAGTAGGCTCTATCATGTATGCGATGTTATATACCAGACCCGATTTAGCATACTGACTAAGTGTAGTGAGCAGGTATCAAGCAGAATCAGGAGAGAATCACTGGACAGCTGTGAAGAACATTATCAAGTACTTGAGAAGGACTAAAGAGATGTTCTTGGTGTATGGTAACGAAGAACTCCAAGTGGAGTCCTTTATTGATTCTAGCTTCCAAAGTGATAAGGACGGCTCTAAGTCGGTCTCGGGATTTGTCTTTACCCTCAATGGAGAGGCGGTTTGTTGTAAGATTTCCAAGCAAAAAACCGTGGCAAACTCGAAGATGGAGGCTGAATACATCGCTGCCAACGATGCTGCCAAAAAGGTTGTCTGGATGAAGAAGTTCATAAACGAACTTGGTGTGGTTCCGTCCATCGAGCATCCAATACCTTTGTATTGTGATAACAATGGAGCTGTGGCTTTGGCCAAGGAACCCAGGTCCCATCAGCGATCCAGGCATATTCAGAGGTGGTATCACCTGATCCGGAAGATAGTTGATCGCCGGGAGATCGAAATCAGGAGAGTTGACACGAAGAACAACACGGCGGTTCCACTCATGAAAGTCATACCCCAGATACAATTTGATAGACTCTTCGGGATGTTGGGTATGAGATACTGCAACAACTGGCCTTAGTGCAAGTGGGAGATTGTTAGTTATGTATATACCCTAGAGGCCATTATTGTACATATGATGTATATTATAGTGGATGCTTGGACATATATAGAGAGAACTTTCTTGCTCAACATGATAGTATGTTATCTGGTTACTCTTTGTCTTAACATGTAGACATGTATTGTGATACTATCTAGCTCTCACATGTTGATAAAGCCCTTAAGATGTATACTTGACTACCAGGACTGTGATGGAGATATACTAGTGGGGCCAGGGTCGTCCACAAGTACATCCTTCAATAGTTCCTAGTCGAGGGTGTATCGAAATAGGGCATCGATATTCCAGAGTAGACTACCGTATACGCTTCCTGACCCATATGATGGGCGATCGATGATCCCACATCCATTTGTGTTTGACATCAAAGATGGTATGCAGGTTCTCAGTGGAGACTGGGTACACTGAACGGACTCACTGAGAACTCCTAGTTGGTATTATACCTATCGTCAGATAGCAGTTCTCTGGTGACACTGGTACAGGTTAGTCTGTAGACCTGAGATCGTTATAGAGTCTTGTGTGGTTCCCACTGTGCTTTGATTTCCACCTTACCATGTTTAAGAGAACGTGCAAAACAGTGGCTTTTGGGTACAGTCCCGAATCACATGGAGGCAATGAGCGATAGGATGGGATTCGTCTCTCCCGGTATTGGGGGTTGATGTTGCGCTGTACTCGATTGGCTATAACAGGAAGTCCCTGGCCCGGGATGATACGGAGATCTACTGGTAAGTGTTACCAGTAGTTTTTCGACCCGTTATGAGCCTCATATCGGCACGACTTATCGGTTACTGGGGTCTGAAGTTTACCACCCCTATACTAGATATGCGACACATCAGACGAAGAGACCGGACTGTACGGTAGTGTTACTGACAGGATTTACAGGAGTAAGAGCAGCCTTGCATGTTGATCTTCTAATCGCTTAATACCCGGGTAGCCGTTACATCCAGCTAGTACCACTGACGGCTTGTGGGTGCCTGATATGATCATCACCTGCTGCCGGCGTATTGACGAGTCTTTAAAGTCCTACACAAAGGTTCACTGGCTTAGGTAAAATGAAGTAGGAGCACTAATGTGATATGTGCAGGACCGAGATTAATACGAGTATGTGATACCGTATTCTATTCTCGCGATTTATGATATTGGTCGGTTATATGAGATATAGCTGGGTTATCGAATCAAGTGTTGATTCGATAAGTTGACACAAATAATATTAGTCGGTCATATGAGATATAGCCGGATTATTAAATCAAGTGTTGATTTAATAATTTAATGTAAAATTATATATTTTATATATTAATTTATATTAACTAATATTAGCTCACTTAATCATTTCTTGTCTCACTTATGCATTTAATATATGTGTGATATATATTAATTGTATTTCTTTTGTCATGCTTGATGATACATGCTACATGGGTTTATGAGACTTACACCATGCTCATGATAATGTAGGGTTTATTTATTTAGAGTAAATCAAATATTAGTTGGAAATTAGTAACATGGGTGAGCTTAGTGGAACCTTGTAGAACCATTGACTTAGTCTACTAGTTTTGTCTTACACTAGATATTTATTAACCCAACCATTATATAAACCCTTGGTGAAGTCTCTACATGAGATATGAGATATTTCTCACCCATGGTTGCCATAACATTATCTTCATCGTCTTCATAATCAACAAGAGAGAGCTCTCTAGGTTTTGAGGAACTGAGGAAAAATAGTGAGAAAAAGAATTCTAAAGTGAGCAAAATTCCTACTTCATCATCCTCTACTAGATTAGTCATTTAGTTTAGGGTGTTAGCTTCACTAATCCCTAATTAATGAAGAGGTAGTTTGGGTTAGTGTCTCATTGACGTCGATCATCTTCGGCCTCGAAGACTTCGTTCAAGCTTATTCCTTTCATTTTTTCGAGCCATTCTAGAGTCCAAAAGATCACTACTAGGAGCAAAGGGACTACTACACGGAGCTATTGAAGTGAAGGACCGGTCTACAAAGGTTTTATTCCATATTCACTTAGATGTAAAGTAGTTTACATGTTCTATTGCCTAATTCTCTAGTTAAGATTCTAGGGTTAGGGTTGTTTAGCATGGAATTTTTTTTTAAATGGCATGGACGATGCCTCCCGAAACCTTGCTGTCGTGCTAGGCAATCCTACATAAAGATCATCGAATTCCATCTTAATTTGGCTGCAAATTGCAGCGACAAGTAATAAATCTGCAGCCAGAATAGGTAGGAATGGGCTCGGGTTTCAGGGGTTGCTTTATGGTTGCCTGCACGTCTCACTGTTATGGAATCTTATTTTATAGTGGTCTCGGGTCATCCCAAATTCCCATATACTATCACAGACTGTCAAATAATCAATGTCGGGCAAATTCTATGTTCGTGTTTTGGGTTCTAGTCTCTGGTCTTGGCTAGAAAATCATCATCTAAGTCTTGTAAATACCCACTACGTCTCAATTCACCACTTACAAGTCAAGTCTCCCACTAAACCTCAACTTTGAAAATTCAAAGATCACTAATCCATACTTGTTTAACTCTAAACTACCACTAGGATACATATAACATAATCACTTAACTAAAAGTGTAGGGATTACCTCATTTGGCAACTCAAAACTTTTCTTGAGTTGCTCAAAGTCTTCCAAAATCCAACCTTGAAAGGTCTATAGGGTGTAGGATGTGATGGGGATCATTTTTAGTGAAGGGAGTATATGGTTTTGGTGAAGAATTAGAGATGCTTTCATGGGGTAGAGAAGGTGATGGAGGAGATGAAGAAGATGAAGGAAAAGTTGAGAAAATAAAATGATGAAGGAAAGAAATGAAGAAGGGTCAAGAGGGTAGCATGCCATCTGATTGTTAGATATTTTGCATGCTTAGTTTTAGTTATCCCAATCAAGACGGTTTCGCTTGGTAGCTAGCCGGTTGAGTATGGGTCGATCCACGGAGAGATGGGAATCTTTTTCATAATGTTTTAACAAGTTATGTCCAATTTTTCAAGGTTTTTTAAGTTTCACTGTAACACCCTAGTTCATTTATACCAGTTCTATTTTGAGTATTTCTTCATTTATGGTATTTTCCTGATTTATTGTGTTTTGGGTGCGAATAGTGTATTTGACATCTGTATTTGCATCCAACGCGACCTGCTTGCTAGAAACCCGTCTTGATTCCTGTTTATGATTTATCCAGGCTAGTTATGAGGATCCGTGCACTTTTAATATTGTTTATACTGCATACTGGCATTTTGTCTGGCATCTGCATATTTTTCGATATAACATTTAAAGTCTAATAAAATATTTTAAAAATATCTTGTATGGCCTGCATCATATCCCGACCCTGTGGTAGCATCCGTGCATCGTATTCTCGTTCCGTTCAGTGAAACGGACCTGTTTGGATCGCTACGTACACGCTACGTGTATCCGTTCTTGGGGGTATGCATTTTCGTTACTCGGATATCCTATTTTGGTTTTGGTTGATACGTATATAATCCGTATTTTTAAACCGAAATTTTAGACCCGACCCGGACGTGTTTTGGACTATTTTTGTATTATCCTGAAATCTCAAATTTTATAATATAAAATTCTTTATATATATAGACTGTTAAATATATATGTTTATATTTTTTTTAAACAAAATATATTTTTTTTAAATCTATCTCAACAGTTTCGCTCTCTCTCCATCTCTCCAATCTCACCTGCCCCTCTCTCTCCTCCACACACACACACACACATACACACACAAACAATATACATTTATTATTTTTCTTTAACACACTAAAAACCCACGTAGCTCTCTCTCTCTCTCCCTTTTTCACCTTCACCTTCCTCATTCCCGCCTTCGTTTTCCTCCTCGCTCAAACGCACACCTGTGTTATCGTCGTCGCCTCCACCATCCTCGCCTAACACCCCGACCTCGTCTCGTCACCCTCGTCAACCTCTTCTCCACTTCCTCTATCCAACCCCGATGACCCCTTTACAAACTCCCGTCGCAACCCAAGAAACCGCGAGTACAAGACAGACAACGATATACGCCAGGTATAGTGTTAGTGCAGCTTTTCTCTCTCCGGATTTCAATGATAATGGATCAAAATATTTCACCTGATAGAATTCCCGACCTTGTCGCTGCTCCACCTTCGTCATCACCTCCGACTCCCGACACCACCACAACCATCCTCGGCTCTTCCCTGCACACCTGACCTTGATCCGACCCCTGCAAGAACCGACTTCAAGAAACCCATAACCCTTCCCTCACCTGCACACCCTGCCTCACCGCCGGTGACCACGTCGTCGTCGCTTCATCCTCACCCCGTCGCCACCACCTTCTCTCCTCTCTATGCAAACCATCACCACCTCCTCAAACCCAGATCCTTTCCCTGCACAAAACCCTAACCCAAGCCTTCACCGCGGCCACTGCTATCGCCGCGAATCTCGCCGTCGATGGCCCATCATCGTCGTTATCATCTCTCCTACCTCGTATCGGTCCACAACCACCAAAACCCCATACCTCCTTCTTCTTCTTCATCTCCTTCTTCTTCTTCTCTTTTCTTTTTTTCTTGATTTCTTGATTCCGTTTTATGGTCATCAACGGAGCCGTGCTTGCCGCCGCTGATCAGGGCAACCATATGGACATCCCCTGCCTACGTGGTTACCTTCTTGCCTTGCCAGGACCCGTCCCTTGTGCCGTGTGTGCGTTACAACGTTTACCCGACGTCGGACGTGTCGTACGCACCCGTCGTGTGTTTTGCTCAGGCAAGTTTATCTTGCTACATGCTATACTACTATATTTTTCATTCATGCGAATAATAATATTACATATTATTTAGTTATGCATCTATATTACAATTTTACAGTTTTTCGATACCCGTATGAATCCATACCTTTATTTACATATCTAGTCGCATGCAAGTTCATCTTGCTATATGCTATGTATCCTATTTTGCATCTATAATAATAAAAATATCACATGTTGATTGCACTGTTCACCCATAATTAATGTTTTACTGTTTTTGGATACCCGTATGCATCCATATCATTTATTATATAAGTAGCTGCATCTACAGATCATATTATTTCATATTAATGTTACATTAGTACCCCGTGTTTGATAATGTGCATCCTACATAGTCATGGAGCTGTAGTTGTAACACTGATAGATATATATGCATCCATGCTTTATTGTGTATCCAAACCATTAATTCTATATATCCAGTTGCATACCATATTATACTAATTCATATTATTATTACATTAGTACCCCATGCTTGATAATGTGCATCCTACATAGTCATGATGTAACCTCTGATAGATATTTGTGCTTACATGTTTTACCGTGCATCCGTACTTTTACCCTGATTCGATACTTGCTACACGTTACTGTTGTTCATCCATTTGATGCATGTGCATTACCTGACATGACCTGATATACCACTACTTGACCTGTTACCTGATCCTGTTCCTAATGCCGACAATCCTGACATGTTGTCCCGATGGACATATCCTGTTGTCTGTATAGATAAACCTGTACCTGCTTGATCCTGTGTTGGCATTAGCTCCAGATTTATCAATACCTGACTTGAACACATAACCTTGGGGGTAAGGGGAAATCAATAATGAAACCTGACTTGTAACTCAACAGTTCGACGCTTATACTGATCAGTTTTGGCGGCTAGGCCAGTCCCGAGATGATGTTGCTGACATCATTTGTCTGTACATGTTTCCTGTTTGTGCTTAGCGGCACATCTCGGATTCAGCCTCGAGAGTCTGGACCGTGGTCCCGTGTATGCACGGGATACTATTGAGTTACATCGACGATTCATTAAATTGATTTCAATGACTTGAGAGTAGATAACCCAGTAATATAGTTAGATTACTCATCGCACATCACATACACTGATACACTTCACTATTCCATACTCATGTTACTGTTATACACTTATTACTGCTCATACTCATGCCTGCATATCTTGTTACCTCCTGATTATATTATTGTTGATATTACGACGCATTGACGTCTGGGTTTTGTATGGCCCAGATCCTTTTTCTCTTTCGCAGGACGACCAGGAGTACTTCAGTCGACAAGCCGAACAGCGAGGAGCATTTTGGTATTTAGTTTAGTTTAGTTTAGTTTTCTTTCAGCATTTTCATTTCCTGATGTGAGCCCGTATTTGGGACGTACTTTCCAGATGTTATTGCTTCTACATATATTATTTCTTGACTCTTTTATTCTGGCATATGGACATGTACTAGATAGTTTATTTTATTTCTACTGTTCTTGATATCTTATAGACAGCCGTAATGTGACTGTGGAGGGATGTTTCCTAGCGACAGGTAGCATGGTTGGCTCTGTCACATGCCGATCTTAGCGCACTCTGGGAAGCGGGGCATGATAGGGTTTGTTTCGTATCAGAGACATAGGATTTAGGTTAATCGGGTTTGATTCTTTTGTAGTTGGGTATTGGACCCAATACATGAATAAGAAAACCCGTAATTAGGAACAAGTCTTGCCACATTGTTATCGTGATTCTTGAATCATATCTTTCTCTTGACGATATGCAAATGACCTTACATCTCGACTTGAGATCCTTTTGGTTCCCTATTGTTTCTCCCGTCCTATTCCTTTGGTTCTGATACTAGGATTTGGGCGACTTGAACGGAGTTATGTGATTGTGACTCTGAACTGCAGTACGGTTACAATGCGGTACTTTTTTTAAGTAACTTGGAGTTCTAGTCTTGATTCACTTCCTTGTTTTATGGTCGTTATATTGCCTTGCTTCTCTTTCTTTCCAGATCATGTTTTATCGTCAGCTTGAATCCTGTTTACCGTGCTTATCTTCTTCAGTATCTTGGCTTCAGATGAAGTCGTTTCTGGTATCCTACTTGTTTATGATTTTCCCGCTAGCATTATACGATTCTGAAGCGTCCCAATATGCTATGTTGTCCAATTTTATTACTGCACACTTGATTGCTTGCATGGCTTTGTCTTGTTGTTGGGACATACACACTGGGAATGGGAAGATCATATCTAGTAGTGAGTGCAAGGATTGTTCAGTTGTTATCTGCGGATGGGAGTTATCTGCATATTTTTTGGTGATCGATACCGACAGTTATGATATTTTCTTGGGAATGGACTTTCTCGGCACTTTCCATGCTCATATTGATTGTAGGGCAAAGAAAGTGATTTTCTAGATTCCTAGACATCCAGAATTTGGTTTTACTGGAGGTAGCAATTCTGTCGGGCCAGTCGAGTTTAGGGCTAGGCCGACGGACGTCGTTCTTTCGTCAATGGAAGTTGATAAGGAGGAAGCGCCTCCTGTAGTTCGAGAGTTCATGGACGTGTTCGAGGATATATCGGGTTTACCACCAAAATGAGATGTGGAGTTCGCGATCGATCTTGTTTCTGGTGCAGCGCCAATCTCAAAGGCGTACTATCCGATGGCACAACTGAAGTTGGAAGAAATCAAGAAGCAGGTTACTGAATTGCTAGAGAAGGGTTGGATTCACAGCAGCAATTCACCCTGGGGAGCTCCAGTTCTTCTAGTTAAGAAGAAAGATGGCACAAGGAGGATGTGCATCGACTATCGAGAATTAAACCGGGTGACTATTAAGAACAAGTACCCGATCCCTCGCATTGGCGAATTATTCGAGCAACTCAATGGCGCGAGGGTATTCTCGAAGCTGGATTTATGATCCGGATATCATCAAGTTCGAGTTAAATCAGAGGATGTTTGCAAGACTGCGTTCCGAACTCGATATGGACATTACGTGTATTTAGTGATGCCATTCGGAGTCACGAATGCACCGGCGATATTTATGGACTTAATGAACCGAATCTTTTCACCATTCTTGGACCAGTTTATAGTGGTGTTTATCGATGATATTCTGGTGTATTCGAGGAGCCTAAAAGAGCATGCAGAACACTTGAAGATCGCACTGAAGAAGTTGAGGCAAGAAAGAATATATGCAAAGATGAGCAAGTGCGAGTTTTGGCTTGAAGAAGTGAAGTTTTTGGGGCATGTCGTATCCGGAGATGGAATCGCCGTTGACCCTGAGAAGATTACAGCAGCTCAAGATTGGCCGATTCCGATGAACGTAGCAGAGTTCAGAAGTTTTCTGGGACTTGCCGGATATTAAAGAAGGTTCGTAGAGAATTTTTCTCGATTGGCTAAGCATTTGACCAAGCTCATACGGGAGGAAGTACCGTTCATATGGACGGATCGTTGTGCGTCAGCTTTTGAGGCGTTGAAACAAAGGTTGATAACCACTCCTATTTTGACCGTACCAGACAGTTCCGGAGGATTGGTGATTCACAGCGACTCATCTGGGAAAGGTTTGGGATGTGTTTAGATGCAGCATGGGAAGGTTATAGCCTACGCATCGAGATAGTTGAAGACCCATGAGAAGAATTACCCAACTCATGATTTGGAGCTTGCAGCAGTGATTTTCGCTTTGAAGATTTGGAGACACTACTTATTGGGCGAAAGGGTTGAAGTATTCACCGATCACAAAAGCCTGAAGTATGTGTTCACACAGAAAGAGCTTAACATGAGGCAGCGTAGATGGTTGGAGCTGATGGCTGACTATGATCTTGATCTTAAGTACCATCCTGGGAAAGTTAATGTAGTGTCGGATGCGCTTAGTCGGTTGCCAGCAATACGGATGTTGACTGCACAGAAGGAGATTATCGAAGAATTTAGGAGATTCGAGTTGGAGATCGTGCTACCGTATTTTTCGGGACAGTTGATGCAGCTGCAAGTACAGTCGTCGTTGATCGAGAGTATTATAGCGGCGCAGTCACAGGACCCAAGATTGCTGAAGTTTCGAGAACAGGTCGAGGCAGGATTTCGAACGGACTTGTTAATTCATGAAGATGGTTCGTTGCGTTATGGTAGCCGTATGTGCGTGCCAAAAGGAGATACTCGTGAAGAAGTTATGAAGGAGGCATACAGTTCCACATATTCCGTACATCCAGGAGGCACGAAGATGTATCGTGATCTACGACAACATTTCTGGTAGGAAGGCATGAAAAGGGAGATTGCCCATTTTGTAGCGAAGTGCTTGGTGTGTCAGCAAGTTAAGGCTGAACATCAAAGGGTAGCTGGTTTATTGCAACCACTTTCGATTCTTCAATGGAAGTAGGAACATATAACCATGGATTTCGTGACATCTTTACTGCGGAGTCCAAAGGGAAACAATGCAGTTTGGGTGATCGTTAATCGATTGACCAAGGCAGCTCATTTCATACCATTTCGAGTTGGTCAGTCAACAGAAGCATTGGCAGAACAGTACATGTAGGAGATTGCGAGATTGCATGGAGTACCTGTGAGCATCATTTCCAATCGTGATACCCGATTCTTATCGCACTTCTAGAGGAGTTTACAGGAAAGTTTGGGGACGCGATTGAAGTTTAGCACCGCTTATCATTCTCCGACAGATGGCCAGTCGGAGAGAACGATCCAAACTCTTGAAGACATGTTGAGAGCTTACATGTTAGACTTCAAGGGTTCATGGAAGGATAATCTACACTTGGTGGAGTTTTCTTACAATAACAGCTTTCAGGCGACTATTCAGATTGCTCCATTCGAAGCATTATATGGTCGCAAATGCCGCTCACCTGTTTGTTGGGACGATGTTGGAGAACGACGATTGTTGGGACCAGATTTGATCGTGCAAACAATAGAGAAGGTTAATACTATCCGGAATCACATGAAGGCAGCACAAGATCGGCAGAAGAGTTGGGCTGATACATCGAGAAGACCTCTAGAGCTCACTGTTGGTGATCTGGTATTCTTGAAGATATCACCGACTAGAAAAGTGATTCGTTTTGGGAGTCGAGGAAAGCTTAGTCCTTGATTTGTTGGGCCTTTCGAGATTATTGAGCGTGTTGGAGAACTAGCTTATCGATTGGCGTTACCACTATCTTTGGCGAATGTTCATGACGTGTTTCATGTATCTCAACTCCGTAAGTATGTTCGAGATAAAACACATGTGCTAGATCATTTGGAGCTGACTGTAAGGGAGGATTTGACCTTTGAGGAACGACCGATCTCGATTGTTGATCGATAAGAAATGGTCCCCAAGAACAAGGTTATCCCTCTCATACTTGTTTCATGGGGGAATCGCTCGCATGGAGAATCGACTTGGGAATGAGAAGACGAGATTCGACAGATGTTTCCACACATGTTCTTGTAGATTCATGTTTTTTTATCTTTACTTGTTCCTGGAATTTCAAGGACGAAATTTTTTTTGCAGTTGGGTATAACGTAACACCCTAGTTTATTTATACCAGTTCTATTTTGAATATTTCTTCATTTATGGTATTTTCCTGATTTATTGTGTTTTGGGTACGAATAGTGTATTTGATATCTGTATTTGCATCCGACCAGACCCGCTTGCTGGAAACCCGTCTTCATTACTGTTTATGATTTATCCCGGCTAGTTACGAGAATCCGTGCACTTTTAATATTGTTTATATTGCATACTGGCATTTTATCTGGCATCTGCATAGTTTTCGATATAACATTTAAAGTCTAATAAAATATTTTAAAAATATCTTGTATGGCCTGTATCATACCCCTGACCCTGTGGTAGCATCTGTGCATCGTATTCTCGTTCCGTTCAGTGAAACAGACCCGTTTGGATCACTGCGTACACGCTATGTGTATCCGTTCCTGGGGGTATGCATTTTCATTACTCGGATATACTATTTTGGTTTTGGTTGATATGTATATTATCCGTATTTTTAAACCGTAATTTTAAACCCGACCCGGGCGTGTTTTGGACTATTTTTGTATTATCCTGAAATCTCAAAATTTATAATATAAAATTCTTTATATATATAAACAGTTAAATATATACGTTTATATTTTTTTAAAACAAAATATATTTTTTAAATCTATCTCAACAGTTTCGCTCTCTCTCTCTCTCTCCAATCTCACCTGCCCCTCTCTCTCCTCCACACACACACACACACACACACACACACACAATATACATTTATTATTTTTCTTTAACACGCTAAAAACCCACGTACCTCTCTCTCACTCTTTCTCGCCTCCACCTTCCTCGTTCCCGCCTTCGTTTTCCTCATCGCTCAAACCCACACCCGTGTTGCCGTCGTCGCCTCCACCACCCTCGCCCAACTCCTCGACCTCGTCTCGTCACCCTCATCAACCTCTTCTCCACTTCCTCTATCCAACCCCGATGACCCTCTACAAACTCCCATCGCAACCCAAGAAACCTAACTTCCCGACCTTGTCGTTGCTCCACCCTTGTCATCACCTCCGACTCCTGACACCACCACCACCATCCTCGGCTCTTCCCTGCACACCTGACCTTGATCCGACCCCTGTAAGAACCGACTTCAAGAAACCTATAACCTTTCCCTCGCCTGCACACCAAGCCTCACCGCCGGCGACCACGTCGTCGTCGCCTCATCCTCATCCCGTCGCCACCACCTTCTCTCCTCTCTATGCAAACTATCACCACCTCCTCAAACCCCAGATCCTTTCCCTGCACAGAACCCTAACCCAAGCCTTCACCGTGGCCACTACCATCGCCGCGGATCTCACCGTCGATGGCCCATCATCGTCGTTATCGTCTCTCCCTCCTCGTATCGGTCCACAACCACCAAAACCCCAGACCACCTTCTTATTCTTCTTCTTCTTCTTCTCCTTCTTCTTCTTCTCTTTTCTTTTCATTCTTGATTTCTTGATTCCGTTTTCCGGTCATCACCAGAGCCGTGCTCACCGCCGCTGATCAGGGCAATCCTATGGACGTCCTCTGCCTACGTAGTTACCTTCTTGCCTTGCATGGACCCGTCCCGTATGCCGTGTGTGCGTTGCGACGTTTACCTAACGCCATACGTGTCGTACACACCCATCGTGTGTTCCGTTCAGGCAAGTTTATATTGCTGCATGCTATACTACTATATTTTGCATTCGCGAATAATAATATTACATATTGTTTAGTTATGCATCCATATTACAATTTTACAGTTTTTCGATACCCGTATGAATCCATACCGTTATTTACATATCTAGTTGCATGCAAGTTCATCTGCTGTGTATCTTATTTTGCATCCATAATAATAAAAATATCACATGTTGATTGCACTGTTCACCCATATTAATGTTTTACTATTTTCGGATACCCGTATGCATCCATATCATTTATTATATATGTAGCTGCATCTACAGATCATATTATTTCATATTAATGTTACATTAGTACCTCATGTTTGATAATGTGCATCCTACATGGTCATGGAGCTATATTTGTAACCCCTGATAGATATATGTGCATCCATGCTTTAGTGTGTACCTATACCATTAATTCTATATATCTAGTTGCATGCCATATTATATAAATTCAGATTATTGTTACATTTGTACCCCATGCTTGATAATGTGCATCCTACATAATCATGATGTAACCCCTGATAGATTTTTGTGCTTCCATGCTTTATCGTACATCCGTACTTTTACTCTGATTCGATACTTGCTATACTTTACTGTTGGGCATCCATTTGATGCATGTGCACTACCTGACATGATATGATACACCACTACTTGACCTGTTAGCTGATCCTGTTCCTAATGCCGACAATCTTGACATGTTGTCCCGATGGACATATCCTGTTGTCTGTATAGACAAACCTGTACCTGCTTGATCCTGTGTTGGCATTAGCTCTAGATTTATCAATACCTGACTTGAACACATAACCTTGGGGGTAAGGAGAAATCAATAATGAAACAAAACTTGTAACTCAACAGTTCGACGCTTATACTGATCAGTTTTGGGGGCTAGGCCAGTCTCGGGATGATTTGCTGACATCATTCGTCTGTACCTGTTTCCTGTTTGTGCTTAGCGGCACGTCTCGGATTCAGCCCCGAGAGTCTGGACCATGGTCCCGGGTATGCACGGGATACTATTGAGTTGCATCGACGATTCATTAAATTGATTTCAAAGACTTGAGAGTAGATAACCCAGTAATATAGTTAGATTACTCATCGCACATCACATACACTGATACACTTCACTGATCCTTACTCATGTTACTGTTATACACTTATTACCGGTCATACTCATGCCGGCATATCTTGTTACCTCCTGATTATATTATTGTTGATATTATGACGCACCGACGTCTGGGTTTGGCATGGCCCAGATCCTTTATCACTTTCGCAGACCGACCAGGAGTACTTCAGTCGAAAGGCCGAATAGTGAGGAGCATTTTGCTATTTAGTTTAGTTTATTTTTCTTTCAGCATTTTCATTTCCTGACGTGAACCCGTATTTGGGAGTACTTTCCAGATGTTATTGCTTCCGCATATATTATTTCTTGACTCTTTTATTCTGGCATATGGATATGTACTAGATAGTTCATTTTATTTCTACTGTTCTTGATAACATATAGACAGCCGTAATGTGACCGTGGAGGGATTTATCCTAGCCACAATATTATCGCACACTGGGAAGCGGGGCTTGACATTCACTATGTGCTAAAATATGTCTAAAGAAAGCTTGTTAGGGTTAGGATTAGGTTAGTTTGAGTTAGGAGTCACTCACTTTTTTCGTTGCCACTCTTATTATCGGTGTTACGGTAATCGGCAACAACGGGGATTAGCACGACCAGGAAGGAAACTTGCGAGTATAAGCTAGGCTTTCCAACGCTTAGTTCCTTCCTTTTGGTCCTTCTCCGTCCGTTGTTAGCTCTTAGCCTTAACCTCCGGTTAATTCAACCACAACCGGTCTAACTAGGGAATCACCGCTATCATGTAGGATAAGGTGTCGTAGGGAGCGGATTATGGTTCAATTAACGGGAGTACGAATAAAGATGTTGGGCAAAGAAAAGAGTGAAAGAGATTTCCTTTTCTCAAACTTTCCTTATCCTAACCTAATAAGTGAGAAACTACCCACCCATTAAAAAGAAAAAGAAAATAAAACAAAGAAGGAAGATAGAAAGAAATGAGTTTAGAAAGTCACAACTAGCTATTTGAGCCCTCACTTTGGCAAGGATCATACTTAAGCATCATTGTTGTAAGGATAAAGGAAAAGTGAAAAAAAAGCAAACAAACAAAAAAATAACAACAACTAGTTAAACAAATGAAAATTATAAGCAAATATAATAACACAATTACAAGACATGCAAGTTAATAAAAAGAACTCTTCTTTTATTCATCATCACTCATGAAGCTCACTACAATATCAATGGAGAAAGATGAAGAGGAAGAAGAACTACAAACTCTTATCCTAAAATCTAATACAAAGAAAAGCACCTTTTACTTGGCTTAGAACTAGGCTATTTATAGGCAGATACATGAAACCCTAGGGATAAAATCTGAGCCCAAATACAATTACAAAACTACCCTTAAAAACGATCCACTACTGAGTTGACTCGGCCACGGATCCGCGGCCTAAGTGCCACATTGGCCGCAGATCCACGGCCCTTTGGGTGAGTTGACATGTCTTTTTTTCTGGGGTTCTCCATGTTGCTGTTCTTCTCTGTTTGGTATACTTGGCTTCTCAGAATCTCTTCATTTTTCTTCCAGATTTTCAGCAGTCCAAAAAGGTGAAAAGATGTGGAATTTTGCCATGATTTTCTTGAGCTCCGCGTTGAAATCTTGGATCTTATGCTACCTCTTGAGCTTTGTGCATAAAATGACGAATGATTTGCTATTTTGTCCCTTGAACTGGTATGCAGCATCTGACGGATGGTGAGCGGATACCCGTATTTTATCTGTGGTTGGCAGAAGTCCTGAATTAGTAACGCCTTTTCCTGAATTTCACTGTTTAGAGCTGAGAACCTATAACCTGCAATTATTTAGCAAACACAGATCAAGAGTAACTACCCATATGCAATGTGATCAAGAATGGGCGGTATAAAAGTGCAAAAATCTGATATGAACAAATACCCCCAAATTTACCTTTTGCTCGTCCCGAGCAAAGCCATTTTATTCACAAAAAGTCCTTACCTCACTTTCAAAGGGAACGCGATTGCACTGAGCTCGTGCAACAAGCCGTTAATCCTCTAGGTTACCCTAAAGAAGGAGTGTTGTCTCTTAAGGGTTTTCAGCGGATACTACCCACAAAATCCGATCAAAATTGGTCGTCGACTCTAATTCTACAATTCAGCATTCTAGCAAGAACCACTATCATCTTTAACTTAGAAATCTTCAACCTGTATTTTTCACACTTCATTTTTATTTAACTTAAGATCATATACGTTTTGCCAGTTTATAAAGCTCTCGGCATCTCTTGAGTCTTCCTTCTAAGACGCAATCTTAAATCCGGAATTTTTATCATCTGTACTGAAGATATAAGCCCTATCTTTCATAACTATCTCTCCTCCAAACTCCGATCATATACCCTTACGTGTGTGTAATTATCACCCCTACACTTAGAAATTCAATTTAAGCTATAATACCCTTGCCTTAATACCTAGTACTACTTCTTTTCATTAATGATGGACGGTTTTGCTCATACACCTTTCATGCGACTATTAATGCTTCTTGAGGCACTAACATCCGATTACTGAATGTATGAGCTTAAAGCGTAAATAGCAATTTCCAGGTCTTGTATTTTATTATTATTATTATTATTTTTAATTTCAAGACCGGTTATATTTTTCAATGATGCTCTTTTGGTGGTTAGCTTTAAATGTCGTTTTTTCTTTCATACTAGACTTTCAGGCAAGAGTATTTCTAGGTATCCTCTACTATCCCAAGTTTCAAGGTGCGTGTATGTGCGATTTGTAGGGTATATATTTTCAGAATTTGGACTTAAGCTTCAGAATTATTTTTCATACTTACTCTTCAAATAGAGCTTTCAATAATTTTCCCTCATTTCAAGTTAGCCCAAGAACTGAACTCAAAATTGATTATTTCTAAATAAACTGCAAGGACGTATATATTCTACCGTTATACTTCAAGGAAGGTTATTTTTAGAGTTTTTAATTTACTAAGTTTAAAATCTAGTTTTTTCTAACTAGTCAACTGTCATGTGGAACTTGAGTCAAAAATGACCAATATTGAAAATCTCAACAATTTTTTTATTTTTTTATTTAATTTTTAAAAAAAATATTTTTACTTTTTATATTTTATTTTTTTATTTTTTTTATTGCAATGCAAAAAAATGCGATGCGGAATTTAAACATGCAAAGCAAAAACAAATATTTACATAAATAAAAAAACGTGCAGATGCAATGCAAGGATAACTATTTACAACCAAACCTCACCCCCAAACTTACCGACAGCAGTGCCCTCACTGCTGCCTGCGGCGTCTCCTAGACGCGGCATCACTCATTCCTGCATTTCCCATGTCTGTCCCCCAACCACTCGATCGTGCTCATTCCTCTCTTCCCAGTAGGGTGGACATTCCTTGTTCCAGACTCGTTAACCGCTGATCAAAGTTTGTCAGCATCCCTAACACTCGTTCTACCTCCCTATAGGTTCGTCGAATTAAGCGTGCTTGCGCAGTGGGGGTTAGCTCTTCATCTCACACAGTAGAGCTCGAGCAAGGTGTCTTCGCCATCACATCTTCGGCTAGCTCGGTGCGTGACCATAAACCATGAAGTCATGTGTAGGATGTGGAGACACCCTCAAGAAGGGGTCAAATGGAACCTCGCCATGCATGTAAATTTCAAATTCCTAAACAGGAAGGAAATAGAGACATAGTTGTGTCACCAATATTGGGCATGGATAATTGGCAGCCCTCTTGCCGGCGCCAATCGAGTGTAGCAACACAGTGCACATGTCATAGATAGGGTTTTTGGTCATTAATGTGTGCACTATGTGAAGGGATGGAGTAAAAAATATGGTGTTGTGCGAACTGCCGAAAATGTTATTTTGTACCCAACGGCACACTGTTAAAACATTCGCATAAAGCGTGTAACCTTTAATGCCCTTCCTAGACTCCCTAGAACAGTCATCTCCCAATAATGGTAGGTAGTCCTCAAAGCGGAGGGCTTGATCGTGGACGGGGATTCGTGGTATTAAATTGACTTCGTGAATGAAGTCCCTATCGATTATAATTTCCCGATCCCCCCACAGTAATCGTATGAATCTGTGTCTAGCTAAACATCCCTCCTCTATACTTTCAAAGAAACGTGCAATGAGATCCAGAATCGCGAACGCGTTTGGATGGTTAAATAACAGAAAATTCAATCCGCGTTTTTGGATCTCGTCGCCGAAATAGCTACCATACAAGTCATGCGTAAATAAGTGGGAGAAATCCCTTTCAAATTGCAATGTAGGGGCCATGGACAGAGAGAAAATACTGAAGTAATAAATCTACAGAGAGGAGAAAAAATTTGCAAACCTCCTCTGAAATTTTCAGAGGGTGAAGAAGAAGGGCGACGGCGGTTGTGCGGAAGGAAGGAGCTATCAACGACGGTTGCGTGGCAGAATGAGGGGATCTCTGGTGTATTTTTGCTGCGGCGGCTAGGGTTTTTGTGAGGGATGAAATTAGGGCTCGGGAGGTGCAGAAAAAGGTTGAGGGTGTATTTATAGGGGCTGTTGGTTATTTGTACAAAGGCCCCCCCAAAAAAATAATTAGTAAAAAAAATATGTTATTTATAAAGAAAATTTTAATTTTATTTATGTTTCTGAATATTTACAAAAACACCCCTCCCCTAAAAAAAAATTTTTGTTTTTTTATTTTATTTTTTATTTTACAAATTATTACAAGTTGGAATTTAACAAGGCATACAAAAAAAACAAAGTGGTATATTCATCCCCCAAACTTATTTGAAACAGTGTTTCCACTGTTTATGGCTGGATAACCGAAGTTTAGTGGTAAGCGGATGAAGATTTGTCAATGTAAACTGGCTCCTGCAACATCAGGAGCTCCTCCGATTGTCTGCGATGAGGAACGGTTTTACCCTGTGTCCGTTCACTTTGAATAGTGAACCGTCCTCTAGATTTTCCAAATCAACCGCGCCGTGCGGATATACAGTCCGCACAAAATAGGGTCCTTTCCGGCGAGATCTGAGCTTACCGGGATGGAAATGTAGTCGGGAGTCGTAAAGAAGCACCTGTTGTCCAGGTGTGAAAGTTTTGCGCGTAAGGTGTTTATCGTGAAACACCTTCGTTCGGTTCTTAATGACAACCGCGTTTTTATAAGCTTCATCCCAAAGCTCGTTCAGTTCGTTGAGCTGCAGCTTCCGATAGCTGCCTGCATCCTCCAGGGTTAGATTCAGCTCTTTGATCGCCCAAAATGCGCGATGCTCGATTTCCACATGAAGGTGGCAAGCCTTCCTATAAACAAACCGATAAGGAGACATGCCAAGATCATTCTTATAAGCAGTTCGAAATGCCTAAAAGGAATCAGTGAGTTTCAAAGACCAATCCTTACGGTTCTTGGAAACCGTTTTCTCCAAAATCTGCTTGATTTGCCGATTAGAAACTTCGGCTTGCCCACATGTTTGGGGGTGGTAGGGCGTGGATAGCTTATGATTAATGGAGTATTTCCGCATCAAGGTCTCGAAAGTCCTATCACAGAAATGTATTCCATTGTCCCTAATGAGCGCGCGGGGGTGCCCTAACCGGGAAAAGATGTTTTCCTTAAGGAATCTAATGACAACCTTGTTGTCGTTCATCCGGATTGGCACAGCCTCGACCCATTTAGAGATATAATCAACAGCTAGAAGAATATACAGGTTCCCAAAAGAGCTGGGAAACGGCCCCATAAAATCAATTCCCTAAAATCGAAAATCTCGACAACCAAGATTGGTTGGAGCGATATCTTGTTTCTCCTGGATATCCGGCCTAAGTGTTAGCACCGGGAGAAAGTCTTGCAGTAATCATGAGCATTTTTGAAGAGTTGTGGCCAGTAGAAGCCACACTGCATGACTTTCTCGGTTGTCTTTCTTGGGCCAAAATGCCCGCCACATGCTTGATCGTGGCAAAATGACAGCACACTCTTGAATTCATTATCAGGAACACACCGACGAATAATTTGGTTGGGACAGTACTTGAAAAGGTACGGTTCGTCCCAGTAAAAGTGTTTTACTTGGGATAGAAATCAAAGTCTGTCCTGACTTGACTATTCGTTCGGTAGTAATCCTGTTGCTAAATAGTTCACAATATCTGCGAACCATGGTTTGCACGATACTGTCAAGAGTTGTTCATCAGGAAAAACATCGTTGATTGGAAGTGGAAGCGTCGGCGAAGAAGAAATTCGTGAAAGATGGTCGGCCACTACATTTTCAAATCCTCTTTTGTCCTTAATGACAAGGTCAAACTCTTAAAGTAAGAGAATCCAACGTATTAACCTAGATTTTGCATCCTTCTTCGCGAAAAGATGTCGCAGATCTGAATGGTCTGTGTAGACAATGACTGGAGAGCCGATCAAGTAAGGCCTGAACTTTTCTAATGCAAATACAACGGCCAAGATTCCTTCTCGGTTGTCGTGTAATTCAGTTGGGCATCATTCACGGTCCGGCTAGCATAATAGATTACGTGCGGCATCTTATCGATGTGCTGTCCTAGGACCGCACCGATAGCAAACTCGGATGCATCGCACATAATCTCAAAGGGATACATCCAGTCATGTGAAGAAAGAACGGGAGCAGAGGTGAGTGAGCTTTTTAGCGCTTCGAACGCAGTTACACAGCTTGAGTTGAAGTCGAATGTGGTATCCTTGGCCAGCAGAAGAGTCAAGAGTCTAGCAATTTTGCTAAAGTCCTTGATAAACCGTCTATAAAAACCGGCGTGGCCAAGAAAAACTCGAATGTATCTGATGCATCGGGGAGGAGGGAGATTGGAAATGACCTCAATCTTCACTTTGTCAACCTCAATGCCATTTTGCGAAATGATATGTCCTAACAAAATACCTTCGCGCACCATGAAGTGGCACTTCTTCTAGTTTAAAGTGAGGTTTTTGTCCTTACATCGGGTAAGGACAGCGTCGAGATGTTGCAGACACTCGTCAAAGGAATCGACAAAGATGGAGAAATCATCCATGAATATCTCTAAGAATTTCTCAACCATGTCCGACAAAATTCCTATGATACACCACTGGAAGGTAGCGGGAGCATTGCATAACCCAAAAGGCATGCGGCAATATACAAACGTGCCGAAAGGACAGGTGAACGTGGTTTTGTCCTGGTCTTTCTCGGCGATGGGAATCTGGTTGTAGCCAGAGTAGCCGTCCAGAAAACAGTAGTACTCATGTCCAGCCAATCGTTCAGGCATTTGGTCAATGAATGGTAGCGGAAAGTGGTCCTTCCGCATTGCGGCGTTGAGTTTTCTATAATCAATGCATACTCGCCACCCAGTCTGGGTGCGAGTAAAGATTAACTCATTCGCGTCATTGGTGATGACCGTTATGCCTGACTTCTTAGGGACAACGTGTATAGGATTGACCCACTGGCTATCTGAGATAGAGTAAATGATACCACTATCCATAAATTTGACGATCTCTTTTTTCACAGCCTCCTTCATGACTGGATTAAGTCGCCTCTGTGGATCCCTGGATGGTTTGGCATCATCCATCATATGAATGTGATGTTCAACGATCATGGGACTAATCCCTTTGATGTCCGCCATTGTCCCGCCAAAAGCTTGCCGATTGCTTTGCAAGACCGTGAGAAGGGCTTTCTCCTGCTCTAGAGCTAGAGAAGCCGAGATGATGACAGGGAGGGTCTCGTTCTCACCTAAGTAAGCATACTTAAGGTGAGATGGCAACGGCTTGAGTTCAAGCGTTGGAGATGAAACGATTGAAGGAAAGGTTGGCGAAAATGTCTCAAACTCAAAGGATTCTAACAGAGGCTCAAAACGAGTGTATGCGACCGAGTTGGATGGTTCAACTAACGCATCCAAAAATGCGAAAGATTCAAACTCGGGTAGCGACAAGCCAAGATCGTTCGAAAAAGTTAAATACTCATAATCATTGTCGGGAGAGGAAGCAGCATAGATTCATAGAGGAACGCACTAGTGGCGTCAAGATTGCATGATCGAACAAGAATTCCTCGAAGTCACAGTCCTCTGGGGCGATCTCCTGGATGGAACAAACATCGAGTATATGAACATTAGGCTCGGAGGGCTGATTCCCTAACCTAAAAATGTTGAGTTCAATTGTCATGTTTCCAAAAGATAGGTTCATCGAACCATTTCGACAATTGATCACAACATTTGAGGTTGCAAGGAATGAGCGACCGAGCATCACCGGAATTTGATTCCGGGGGTTAGCAACAGGTTGTGTATCTAAAAAAATAAAGTCAAAGGTGAATATGAAGTCCCCTACTTTTATTAACACATCCTCTAGCTCACCCCTAGGATGGGAGATAGATCGGTCGGCCTTTTGGAGAGTAAAGTGTGTAGGTTTCAGCTCTCCTACACCTGGTTTCTCATATACCGAATACGGAAGCAGGTTAACACTGGCACCAAGAGTGCACGGTTGATGCTCTTATCCCCAATGGTTATTGAAATCGTAGGACAGCCTGGGTCCTTCCGTTTTTGAGGTAAATCTTGGGTAAGAGTATCACTCACAACACCAGCTAAGAAAACCTTCTTGGGAACCTAAGATTTGCTCTTCTTAGTGCACAAGTCCTTCAAGATTTTTGCATAGGAAGGGACTTGTTGGACTGCGTCTAAGAGGGGAATGTTGATGTTAACCTGTTTAAACAACTCCAGAATCTTCTCCATTTGTGAATTTTGTTTATTGGACCTCAACCGGTTTGGAAATAGAACATTTTTTAAATTGGTTGAGTCCAATGCTTGTGGGGGAGATTGTGGAGTTGAAACGGATCCCAGAGCTGGAGTTTTAGTGGAGTGAGATGTGCGTACGTTCGGAGCAATGGAAGAAGAAGAGCCTTTTGAAGAATGGAGAATAGGCTCAGAAGATGACAAATAAGAAGAAGAAGGAGAAGAAGAAGAAGAAGCCGGGGTGTCATCATATATCTGCGTGCTAATGTTGTTGTGCAGCATCCTTCCAGATCTCAACGTAGTCATGGCACTCACATTATGGTTCTGTTGTTCAAGAGCAACATGTGTATTATGTGGGTGACCAGGATTTGGGAGTGGTTGAGATAGAAGCTTCCATTTCTCTTGCTCGCTTAAAGCTGCGTTTAGTTGTTGAATCTGGGCTTCGGTGGCCTTGATGCTTTGCCAGTGTGCAGCAGTGTGTTGCACTAAAGACTGAATAGAAGACTGAATGCTGGCGGTGGATTGAGTCGATTGCTTTACAAACGCTTCCAGACTCCGTTCTAGCAAGGAAAACTTATCGTTATTTGACGGAACAAAGTTGTTTTGAGGAAAAAAATTGTTGGGTGCAAAGTTGTTCGTCGGATTTTGAAAAGGTTAGGGTTGGAAAGGGTGCTGATATTGATATTGAGTTTGTTGCTGAGCTTATTGTTGAGGAAGATGAGGCCTCTGGAAGTTGTTGTGGCCTTGGAATTGATGATGGTTCTCATTCCAAGAGAAATTTGGATGGTTCCTCCAACCAAGATTGTAAGTGGAAGAGTATGGATCATTTCTTGGTCTTTACTGAAATGCAGCATTGACCTGATCCAGTCCTGGAGAAGGTGGGTTGTAAGGACACTCTTCGGTCAAATGGGATGGATCATAACAACAAGCACAGATGGTACGAGGGGGAAGAGCAGGGGCAGGGGAAGAAGATGAGAATTTGCTCTCAATTGCTTCCAGTTTTCGCGTGATTGCTGCCATCTCCGCCTTCATTGCAATTGAGATATCGAGTTGATGAACTCCTGCCCTAGAGAGACCGGAAGAAGAAGTAGAAAAAGAAGAAGTGTTTGGTCTGGTGCTTTCCCACTGAAGTGTCTATTCCGCAAGATCGTCGAAGAATTGCCAAGCTTCCTCGTCAGATTTGGATAGGAAGTGGACTTGACAAATGGTTTCTAACAACTGCTTAGTTGCTGGATTCAGGCCCTCATATAAGGTTTGGCAGAGTTGCCATCTCCCAATACCGTGATGAGGGCACCGAACAAGAAGGTCTTTGTATCGGTCAAAGCACATCCAAAATGGTTCGGTAGGAAGCTGGGAAAATTGGTTAATTTCATTTCGGATCTTCGCGGTCTTGTGATTTAGGTAGAATTTTTTAAGAAACGCTTTTACAAACTCATCCCAACTGGCTATGGAATGCGATACGATGCTATACAGCCACTTTTCAGCAAGGTCACACAGAGTGAAAGGAATGACTCGTAGCCGTATAACATCGTCGGACAGTTGGGTCGTCTTCATCATTGCACAGACGTTCTGGAACTTGTTGATGATGATGTAAGCATCTTCGGATTCCAGCCCGTGAAATTTGGGCAACATGTTGATGAAGTGGGGCTTAATTTCGAAATTATCTCTATTGGCCGGTGGAAGTGAAAGACAGGTAGGGAGTGCAGAGCGGGTAAGATAGAAACGATCTTGGAGCGCGATGCGCTGTGGCACTACAACAGGAGGTGGTTGCGGGTTATTCACACCCAGATGAGGTGGAATCAGTCCTGGAGAAGGTAAAGGGATGTTTGGAGGAAATCCTAACATCTCAGAAGAAGAATTTGGTGATGGTGATGGTGAAGGTGAGGATATATGAACAGAATCCTGGTCAACGTCGGAGTTGGCCGGCAAAGGTAGGGGCGAAAGAGGCGTGGAGGGAGTTTCGACGTCGGTGTCGATCGCGTAGTCGGTAGCGACTAACATAACGCAGACTAGGCGGACACTGGTGTCCCGAGTCCAACCGGACATACACTAAACGAGTTTAGTATAGTCAAAGCGTAGAAAGTGAAGGTAAGAAAACGTCAATGGAGAAATGTGGATGAAAGGTATGTGCAATGGAATTCTGGCGACAAAGGGCAAGTTTTTATAAATGTTTTGTTTTGTTGTTTTTTTTAGAAAGAGATTTGCAAAAATATGTATGGACTTATGGCATAACTTCAAACAATCACAGTCAAAATATGCACATTCATACCTAGAGCTATGGTCTTCAAAGTCCACTAGACTGCTCCTGACTGTTCCAAAGTGACAAGTTGTGAGATAACCCTCAAATCGTCTCTTCACTGCCAATTGTGGTCAGGTAAGCACAAGTGAGGAAAGGAGGGTTCCGCTCACCGTGAGACGGGCCTTTTAAAATTACCTTTCTCACCTGTCTAGCCTAGGCGCCACAAAGTCAAGTTTAGATAAACGATTGAATGCCTATAACCTTCCTCTGTCCTATTGAGCACGACAGTCCTTAGTTGGATATATTCACAAATTAACTCGAAATTACACAAAGAAATAAACTACCGTCTCCCCGGCAACGGCGCCATTTGATTGTTAGATATTTTGCGTGCTTAGTTTTAGTTACCGCAATCAAGACGGTTTCGCTTGGTAGCTAGCAGGTTGATTACGGGTCGGTCCACGGAGAGATGGGAATCTTTTTCTTAGTGTTTTAACGAGTTAAGTCTAATTTGTCCAGGTTTGTTTAGTTTCACTATGTGCTAAAATATGTCTAAAGAGAGCTTGTTAAGGTTAAGATTAGGTTAGTTTGAGTTAGGAGTCGCTCACTTCTTTCGTTGTCACTCTTAATAATGGTGTTACGGTAATCGGCAATAATGGTGATTAGCACGACTAGAAAGGAAACTTGTGAGTATAAGTTAGGCTTTCCAACGCTTAGTTCCTTCCTTTTGGTCCTTGTCCGTCCATTCTTGGCACTTAGCCTTAACCTCTGGTTAATTCAACCACAACCGGTCTAACTAGGGAATCACCGCTATCATGTAGGATAGGGTGCCGTAGGGAGCGGATTGTGGTTCAATTAACGGGAGTCCGAATCAAGATGTTGGGCAAAAAAAGAGTGAGAGAGATTTCTTTCTCTCAAACTTTCCTTATCCTATCCTAACAAGTGAGAAACTACTCACCCATTAAAAAAAATAAATAAAACAAAGAAGGAAGAAAGAAAGAAATGAGTTTAAAAAGTCACAACTGGCTATTTGAGACCTCACTTTGGTAAGGATCATACTCAAGCATCATTGTTGTAAGGATAAAGGAAAAGAGAAAAAAAAGAAAGCAAACAAACAAATAACAACAAGTAGTTTAACAAATGAAAATTACAAGCAAATATAATAACACAATTACAAGACATGCAAGTTAATAAAAAGAATTCTTATTTTATTCATCATCACTCATGAAGCTCACTACAATATCAATGGAGAAAGATGAAGAGGAAGAAGAACTACAAACTCTTATCCTAAAATCTAATACAAAGAAAAGCATCCTTTACTTGGTTTAAAACTAGGCTATTTATAGGCAGATACATGAAACCCTACGGATAAAATCTGAGCTCAAATACAATTACAAAATTACCCTCAAAAAATGATCCACTACTGAGTTGACTCGGCCGTGGATCCGCGGCCTAAGTGCCACATTAGCCGCAGATCCGCGGCCTTTTGGGTGAGTTGACTTGTCGTTTTATTTGGGGTTCTCCATGTTTTTGTTCTTCTCTGTTTGGTACACTTGGTTTCTCAGAATCTCTTCATTTTTCTTGCAAATTTTCAGCAGTCCAAAAAGGTGAAATGATGTGGACTTTTGCCATGATTTTCTTGAGCTCCGCGTTGAAATCTTGGATCTTATGCTGCCTCTTGTGCTTTGTGCATGAAATGATAAATGATTTGCCATTTTGTTCCTTGAACTGGTATGCGACATATAACGGATGATGAGCGGATACCCGTATTTTATCTGTGGTTGGTAGTAGTCCTGAATTTGTTGTGTCTTTTCCTGAATTTCACTATTTAGAGCTGAGAACCTATAACCTGCAATTATTTAGCAAATACGGATCAAGAGTACCTATCTGAATGCAATGTGATCAAGAATGGGCGGTACAAAAATGCAAAAATCTGAAATGAACACCATCCTCTCTCTCTCTCTTGAGCCCATGCCCCATGTCATGACTTTTGTCCCCTCTCTCTCCTCAATCATTTGTTCTCTCTTTCTTTTTCTCTTTATCCTTTCTCACTCACAATTAAATCACAAATGCAATGAAAACAACATGTAACAAAATGCAACATGTCATGATGCATTAGCCATGATTAATTAAAAATACGGATTTGACATAATCGTGATTAGTAGTGCACTAATCGAGTTTAATTTAAACTTGCATATAATTAATTATAAAAATGCCCAAATCCAATAATTATATTTTTAAATGAATAAATCATTTTAATCTCCAATTATTTCCCAAATATTGGTATATATTTATACCATTTTCTGAAAACCCCAAATTCGTAAATCGAATAATTTTTGCGAAATATATTATTTTAATATTAAATTCCAAAAATAATATTTCATATTTCTGAAATGTTACAATCTCCCCCCGTTAAATAAATTCGGTCCCCGAATTTAAATTTAAACCCCCAAATACTAAATCATTTTAATAATTTTGTTCAGATCAATGGGGCTCCGAAATCACGGAATACATAGAATACCACAGCGCATCATGTGCGCATGAAAACGAGTGTGAAACTCAAAATCGAACTCTGTCAAGTGCCACAAAATTATCAGAGTTAAAATGGAGATATAGATCTCGAAATCCACTACTGAAATCCAATATACTATGGTCAATATCATAATACGTATATAGTACGCATCCCTTTAAATTCCTCTAAAATCTGGATAAAACACATGGAAATCTTTTCCGAATCGCCGTGCGACGCGTAGCTCACGGCACAAGTGGCAGACGCTCAATTGTAAAGTAGTAAATATATCTATATATGTTTTGATCAAAATATACGTTCCACCCTTTTGAAATATCCCAGATGTCTTTCTTTGTAAAGATTCGTGTCACTTACGGACACATAAGAAGTAGCAAGGCTATAGCTCATTTTTGAAAGCCTCTTGGTAAACTTTTGATGCATGCAAAAGTACTCAGGTACTGTCCTCAGATCAGTTCTGCTCGGTTACAATATATATAGTACCCAACATCAAAATATAATGCTCAAGAGCAAAAATTAGCCTCAAAAGGCGTATCCAATCATCACGTGCGGCTGGTGTGCACGGAAACCAAAACCCAATACAAGTGTCACGAATGTGCACAAAAGCCAAACTAAGTGCAACGGGTGTGCACGAGAGCATCTGTCAAATGCAACAGGTGTGCATGACAACAACATCAGGTGCGTCTAGGGTGCACGAAAATCTCAACCCAGTGCAACTAACTTGCACGAATGAAAATCTAAATCAAGTGCATCCAACATGCATGAATAGAATCTCAATCAAGTGCATCCGACATGCAAGAATAAAATCTAAATCAAGTGCATCCAACATGCACGAATAAAATCTCAATCAAGTGCGCCCGGTGTGCATAAAACCACATCTCATGCGCCCAGTGTGCGCAAAACTCTAAATCAAATACATTAGGCCCGTATAAAGCATCCAGTGCAGTAGAATGCACGATAACAAACGTCAAGTGTAGACGCGCACGAAAAAATAAATCTGGTGCAACAAATGCTCAAAGACATAAATCGAGTGCAACAAATGTACGGAGTATAATTCTAGTGCAACCAATGCACGAAATAAAAACCTGGTGCAACAAATGCACGAAATACCAATCTGGTGCAACAAATGCACGAAATACCAATCTGGTGCAACAAATGCACGAAATAAAAATCTAGTGCAACAAATGCACGAAATACCAATCTATATCTCAAATGCGTATAAAAACAACACCGAGTGTACCAAGGTGTATAAAATCATAAACGTGTACAACTGCGTGCACAAAACACGTATCAATGCACTGCAAGCACCTGTGAGCTATACCGAGTGCAAAAATCAAATCGAGTGCATACCACATGCACAAAATCAAATCAACCATATGAAATCCACGAAATCATAAACACGTCCAGCCAAGGCATAAAATCAATATCAAGTGAAATAGATATGCACAAATCATAAACCAGTGTAGAGGTGTATAAAGAAAAATCAAATGCAATAACAGTGCATAAATGAAAATATCCAATAGGTGCAGCCATGGTGCACAAAAACATAATTCATGAAACCCAATCATTGAAACTCCAGTCCAAGCGATAAAAGTGTGATTCTTGGATCAAAAAACACGAATCGTAATAAATGACACTGAGGTACACCTCCTTCAATATCAAAAATTATGCCGGTGCGCCCAAAACTGGCAGAGCAAAATCATCTACTTGCTTCATGCTCACGGTATTGCTTCTTCGGTCTCCGGGTTCCCATTTCTCTATGGATTATCAATCTTACGATCCTTCTGCTCATCAACCTAGTCAGGTGTATTAATGGAACAGTCCCGCTCTGGAACTCCTCTGATCACCGTTTGGCCAATCAACATGACCACTCGCAAACGGCACATTACTGACGGCGGCATCTGGCCCTCTGAATACGCACGATATAACTGATCCTGGATACAATTCTTTATCGCTGCGGTGTCCTAGAAAGGACCTGCTCATGGCTTCTTCCAATCTCACCTATGCCAAACTATACGGAGGCTGGTATTCTTACATAATCTTTTCTCATTTTCTGGACATCTGCATTCTCAGCACATCTTTTCCTCGGGAATTGGCCGTATCCTAACGCCTCTGTATACATATCTAATCTCTAATCTCAACGGGGAGTAACAACATCTCATTAACATCTCGCACGAATCTCTCGTTTCACCCGTATTCATTATCGTCCACATCAAAATCACGTCTCGTTGTTTGCGTATAGCAATTCGTTTTCGGCTACAGTCAATCAGGAGTCTCTCACAAGGACTTGAAATTTCGAACTCAGTTATCTTCACCACTCTGTGGAAGATATCAGCCGATTACATCTTCAAGAACTCGTCCAATTTATCGGAGGAATACGCTTCATTCGTCAGTCCTTGATCAACTCACAATGCATCTGGGTGAGATCCTCTATCCGAAGCTGGTCAACTTACTGATCTCCTATCGGAGCATCCAACAAACAGCGTCCTCTCTGGATCGATCTACTATAGATCTGAGTAAGATTCTCCACACTGAAAATTTTCAACTCCAGTGAGCCTGCGTCGGCGCATCAAATCAGATGAATCATCTTCGTCTCTTAACTCAAGATAGACTAGCTATCTTCTGTCACATCTCTGCCTAAAAGCTCCAGCGATATCAGCTCATAACTCTGGAGGCGACGTCCCATCATCTCAGCAACAGCTGGGTCATCCGTATGCACGGTAGACAACATCACGGTCTCTAAGGTAGGTTGTACATCAACAGTCCTCTCAATCTGGCAGCCTCTATCAATGGCCCGATCATCCGGTGCAAAACCGAACACTCGCCTTAACAAGATGTCACAACACAACACTAAATCGATACGTTCCCATATCACCATAAAACACGATGGTCAGTCCTTGTCATGACGAGCTCGTCCTGACCGCATCTCTAGAAGCAGCTCAATCTACGCTCAAACCATGGTAACAGAAACCTCAAGCATGTATCAATGAAGATAGATCAAAGCAACGAAAGGAATCAATGGATCCAAAATGGGTACATGATCATAAGGAGGAATGGAATCAATGAGAGTATGATCATTGGAACGAATAGAAGCACGGATCTCAAGAATATACATTCAAAGGTCACTTTAGCGGAGTATCGTATCGTAAGTATGCCACGGAACATACGCACGGTACGTCACTCTCCTCAATCTACCTACTCCATTAATCAAGGTCAACCTGAAATGAAAGTTTGGGTCTAATACCCCCTCCCTTCAAGTCTAAGTTCTGTAAGGTCAAGACTAGGTTTCGAAATATATATACGCCCTAGACTCCTCATAGTCAAACCTAGACTCAAACCAAAGTAAAATCTAACGGTCTGATACCAACTTTGTCATAACCCATAATTTAGCACGTGACCGCACTTAAATCACGCAACGTCTAAACGCGTAACGTAATTCAAGTAAGCCGAAACCCAGAAAATCTAAACCTTTTTATGGAAAAGAGTGGGGGTGCAGTTTTGAAATAAAGATATAATGAAATAAAGTTTATCTATAAATGCATAGATAATGATATATGAATATACAAGTAGAATGTACTAAAATTGAGAAAAAATTTCGTCTTTAAAAATTTGGACAGCACCTCCCTTGTATATTTTGAGCCGAAACCACATATACATAACAATATAAAAGGCATCCCCAAGCGGGAGCTAGCCCTTCACCAAATGGCGGAATCACAACCACGCAAGTAAATAATATATATACAACACCCAACGGTGAAGATCAGCATATAAAGAATGATAAATAAAGCGAGACATCAAATCCACCAATAGCGAACATATACCCCATCGCTCTAAGTCTCGCAAACACAAGTCTTTCTAAGTCTTACTAAATATACAAATACTAGTTTTCTGATTGATGAAGCTTATCTAGATACAATAGGAATACTACATACAAGAGTGGGCACGATCCAATATGTCCCACCTACCATAGCAAAATACCCGAATGCAAGCTGTGTGCCAGCGATACCGCTGCTGATCCAAGCGGACAAACCTGCAAGAACTGTGGCACAACGGGAGTCAGTTGCCAACTCGTGAGTAGAAAACATCAGCAGGTAGAAATTGAATAAAACAACGATTCCTAGGTCATACTATATCATGAAGGTAATACTATGATATCTAAGGTGACCATGCCTGCATATATGTCAACAATATAATCAACGCCAATGACATATATAATAAATATCTGAATCATATGCATGTATGCATGTGGATATCATCTATGTGTGTCCATCAACGACACAAATAAGATCATGGAACCTGAGTGTCCAACATCGACACTCGAAACATCATGAAAGCATAGGTATGTATATATGAGTATAACAACCAACGTGTGTCCATCAACGACACATCAAAATCATGAAAACTAAGTGCCCAACACCGACGCTCGATACATCATGAAACCCGTCTCCATCATCGACACGTAAATCCTCATATCTCGGGCTCCGTCAGTCCGAATCGGCCCATGGGCTCCGTCAGTCCGGATCGGCCCATATCCATCTTACGACTCGAGTCAGTATCCTCCGGATAACCGCCGGGTCCAAACTATCACCGGTAGGTAGTAGTCTCTCTGCCAGGCTCATCGTCTACTACACAACATACATTTCTTGCCCCGGGGTACCATGCCGGGTCCACCATGTACCCGCAAACGGTTCATCCAGCTCCTCGAATCGGGTATCACATAGCTCATAACCAAGAAAACTCATGGTGGATGCCTCAAAATATCATATCAAGAGAAACCGGGTTTTAAAAGCAATACATAATTTTTCCTTTGAAATATAACCACGGTTCTCAAAATCCAAAATCTCATGAAAACAACATCTCAATGCGTATAATCGTAAAGCATGACGTATGCAAACATAGAACAGAAATGTGAGCATATGAGTATATCATGCAACATAGAATAGTGATGTGAGCATATCAGTATATCATGAAAACGAGTCATGTGATAATACTAAACAATTAAGAGTAATAGAATGATATAGCAATTTGACTGTGTAAGTGACATAGCAATTACCGATGATGATTGTGTGTAAGCCAGCAAATCATTGTAAGTGTAACATACGCATCATCGATAATTGTGCAGGTGTACTAGCCGACGATATCATAACAAATAATGGAAGCACAGGTATACGTAATGCAATGAGAATATCGTAAACGTAGCAGAAGGTAAATCGTAAGCGCATAATTATAAGGTATACGTATCTAATCTAACATCTATATAAGGGCTAAACTAAGTAGTGTAGACAGTGATTAACAATATCTATAACATATCCGAGTCGATGAATATATCAATCGGCAGTCCAGCCTCACAGCATCACGTACGGTATAATCCATCATACGGCATCTTCGAGTCAAGGGTATGGATCAATCATCAGGTAAAACTCATCACGTATGGTAATCTATCGTACGGCGGCATTAAACAAATAGGGATTCTATCAACCTATACAACAATGAGGGTACGGATCTAACATCTCGTAGGTATATCACTCATTATTCTCATAAATATATATTTATCTTATTTTACCGATCTCATAACACATCTATATCAATCTTATCATATTCATCGATCTCATGTCATATCCTTATAGATCTCGTCTCATATATTGGTATATGTATTCATTCATTCATACCATCTCTAACTAAGATTTTGATCATATCTATAGATTCCTAGTATAGGTTTCTCCGACTATATTATATATATCGGTCTCCATTTTATAATTGCGGGGGTGCTATACGCCATCCACCCGACTTTTCCCATAGATATAAATCTACTCACCTGCAATACTTCTCGTTAAGCCGAAGTCGATGTTCTTCTTCATCTCGGAAGTCCATGCGAGGTACCTACATATCAACACATATCGCAACGTTATGAAAACCAAGTCCGAAAACCGATACGGCACACGAATTGCTCATAAGTTAGAACCTATAGCTTACGCATGCAGCAACAACCAAATAACCCTCGTGGTTGACGTACAAACGTCCAAGAACCAAATACAATATCAATTACCAAAACCCAAGTTCTTAAATTGCAAATACCAAATTCAGCAACATAGGAATTTGCTCCCAGATTTCTCACTAGGTCAAATCAAGACATTTTGCACATAGGGTTGGTCTAGATATAAGATAAGGGAACCATAGACCAAAGATCATCGATTTCTACCATAATGTGGCCGCAAATTGCGGCCACAAGCAATAAATCTGTGGCCAGAATAGGTATGAATGGGCTCTGGTTTCAGGGGTTGCTTTATGGTTGCATGCACGTCTCACTGTCATGGGAACTTATTTTATAGTGGTCTCGGGTCATCCCAGATTACCATATACCATCACAAACTGTCAAATAATCAATGTCGGGCAAATTCTAAGTTCGTTTTTTGAGTTTAGTCTCTGGTCTTGGCTAGAAAATCATCACCTAAGTCTTGTAAACACCCGCTACATCTCAATTCACCACTTACAAGTCAAGTCTCCCACTAAACCTCAACTTTGAAAATTCCAAGATCACTAACCCATACTTGTTTAACTCTAAACTACCACTAGGATACATATAACATAATCACATAACTAAAAGTGTTGGGATTAGCTCATTTGGCAACTCAAGAATTTTCTTGAGCTGCTCAAATTCATCCAAAATCCAACCTTGAAAGGTCCATAGGATGTAGGATGGGGTGGGGATCATTTTTAGTGAAGGGAGTAAAAGGTTTTGGTGAAGGATTGGAGATGCTTTCATGGGGTAGAGGAGGTGATGGAGGAGATGAAGAATATGAAGGAGGAATTGAGGAAATAAAATGATTAAGGAAAGAAATGAAGAAGGGTCAAGGGGTAGCATGCCATCCTCTCTCTCTCTCTCTCTCTTGAGCCCATGCCCTATTTCATGACTTTTGTCCCCCTTCACTCTCCTCAATCATTTGTTCTCTTTTTCTTTTTCTCTTTATCCTTTCTCACTCACAATTAAATCACAAATGCAATGAAAACAACATGTAACAAAACGCAACATGTCATGGTGCATTAGCCATGATTAATTAAAAATACGGATTTGGCATAATCGTGATTAGTAGTGCACTAATCGAGTTTAATTTAAACTTGCGTATAATTAATTATAAAAATGCCCAAATCCGATAAATATATTTTTAAATGAATAAATCATTTTAATCTCCAATTATTTCCGAAATATTGGTATATATTTATACCATTTTGCGAAAACCCCAAATTCGTAGATCGAATAGTTTTCGCGAAATATATTATTTTAATATTAAATTCCAAAAATAATATTTCATATTTCTGAAATGTTACAGAATGTCAGGATTCCTACGCCACCCGAACGAATAAAGAGCATGCAGATGCATTTTCTTCAGGTATGTTCGTAACCGAGAATTGTTTCTCAGTCTGCTTTACGTCTTGAGTATTAGATACCGGATCAGGATCCCACATATGTAATTTTTTACATGGGCTAAAGAGAGGTAAAGAACTGGGAGAGGGTGATAAGTCTGTAAGAGTAGGGAATGGTGCTCTTATTGCTGCCAAAGCAATTGGCGAATATCACCTAGTATTACCAAGTGGTTATACAATGATTCTGAACGACAGTTATTATATACCGAACCTGATATGCAATATTATATCAGTCTCTTTATTAGATAAAGAAGTATATAACTTTGCATTAGAGGATAATGTTATGAACATTTTCCTAAATCAAGTATTGATTGGGTTTGGTACGTTATGTAACGGTATATACATTCTGAATCAAACCACAGTTTTTAACATATAGAACACACACAAGAGGAAAAGTTCAAGTATGAACGAATCCTTCTTATGGCACTGTAGTCTAGGTCATGTCAATGCGACAAGGCTAGCTCAGTTGCATAAAGATAGATATTTAAATCAGTTTGAATTTACATCTTATGAAACTTGTCAGTCATGTCTCAAAGACAAGATGACTAAAACTCTGTTTACTGGACACGGAGAAAGAGAGACTGAACTCTTGGGACTGATACATACTGATGAATGCGGTCCTATATCTACACATGCCAGGAATGGTTTCTCGTACTTTATTATATTCACCGATGATCTCTCAAAATTCGGACTTGTGTTCTTGTTGAAACACAAATCTGAAGCTTTTGATAATTTCAAGGAATATAAGTATGACGTTGAGAGCCAGACGGGTAAAAGTATTAAAGTCCTTCGATTTGATCGGAGAGGAGAATACTTGAGCACGGAATTCTGTGACTATTTAAAAGAGAATGGGATTCTCTCTCAGCTTACTCCTCCGTATACACCACAGCAAAATGGAGTATCGGAGCGGAGAAATCGCACCCTATTAGATATGGTACACTCTATGATGAGTATTGCTGAGTTACCTATTTTCTTTTGGGGTTATGCACTTGAGACAGCTGCATAACTATTGAATAGGGTTCTGACCAAATCTGTGCCTACCATTCCATATGAGATATGGAATAGGAAGAGACCATCTCTTAAACGAGTTAAGATATGGGGTTGTCCGACCTATGTTAAAAGGTAAAATCCGGAAAAGCTCGAGGCAAGATCTGTTTTGTGCAAGTTTGTGGGATATCCAAAAGATTCATATGGATATATTTTCTACCATACTGAGGAACAAAAGGTGTTTGTTTCTCAGCATGCCACCTTTTTAGAAAAGGAATTTCTTATGAAAGAAATTAGTGGCAATGAGGTAGAACTGGATGATGTTCCAGCTACATAAACTACAACTGATGATTTAGTGGAACCAGAGAATTCAATAGTCTCCAACGAACCTCAGCCACTTCGCACATCTTGTAGGGTTCCTCATCCACCTGAGAGATACTTCGATTTTCTCATAGACGGTGAGACTGAAGATTGCATCATGGAAGATGACGACCCGACTAGTTTTGAACAGGCCATCATGAGTGGGGACTCTATGAAATGGCTGGATGCTATGCTATCTGAGATGGAATCCATGTACACCAACAAATTATGGACTTTGGAAGTTGCTCCTGAAGGGGTAAAAGCCATCAGGAGAAATTGGGTCTTCAAGAAGAAACTTGGTGTAGATGGAATAGTTGAGACTTTCAAAGCAAGACTTGTAGCAAAAGGTTTTCATAAACGACCTGGTGTCGATTATGATGAAACATTTTCTCCAGTGGCTATGCTTAAGTCCATCGGGATCCTACTTGCCATTGCTGCATAGCATGACTAAGAAATCTGGCAGATGGACGTCAAGACCGCTTTTCTAAATGATGATTTAGAAGAGAGCGTGTACATGATACAGCCAGAGGGCTTCGTAGACAGTGGGAGCAGCGAAATGGTGTACATGCTGATTAAATCAATTTACAGATTAAAGCAGGTATCGCGGAGCTGGAACATCTATTTTGATGTGGCAGTCAAAGAGTTTGACTTCATCAAAAAACATAGATGAACGTTGTATATACAAGAAGGTTGTAAAGAGTAAGGTTGTCTTCCTCGTATTGTACGTGGATGACATGCTCTTGATAGGAAATGATGTTCCTATGCTACACTCGGTCAAGCTCTTCTTATCACAAAAGTTCTCCATGAAAGATCTAAGAGATGCCTCCTACATCCTGAGGATTAAGATCTATAGAGATAGATCTAAATGAATGTTGGGATTGTCCCAATTCAGGTACATTGAGACCATACTAAAATGGTTTAGTATGGATGATTCTAAGCGTGGTAATTTACCCACTTGCTTAGGAATCACTCTCTCCAAAGAGATGTCTCCCAAGACTGATTTGGAGAGGGCTCGCATGCAAGGGATACCCTATGCTTCGGTAATCGGGTCTATCATGTATGCAATGTTATGTACCAGACTGGATGTAGCTTACACACTTAGTATGGTAAGCAGGTATCAATCAGATCCTAGGGAGAATCACTGGACAGCTGTGAAGAACATTCTTAAGTACTTGAGAAGAACTAAAGAAATTTTCTTTGTGTATGGTAACAAAGAACTCCAAGCGAAGTCCTTTACCAATTCGAGCTTCCAAAGTGATAAGGACGACAGTAATTCGGTCTCGGGTTTTATCTTCACCATCAATGGAAGGGTGGTATGTTGGAAGCGTTCCAAGCAAGATACCGTGGCATACACGACGATGAAGGCTGAATACATCGCTGACAACGATGCCGCCAAATATGCTGTCTGGATGAAGAAGTTCATAGCTGAACTTTGTGTAGTTCCATCCGTTGAGCATCCAATACCCTTGTATTCTGATAACAATGGAGCTATGGTTTTGGCCAAGGAACTCTTGTCCCATCAGCGATCTAGATATATTCTTAGGCGGTATCACCTGATCTGGGGGATAATAGATCGCCGGGAGATCGAGGTCAGGAGAGTTGACACGAAGAACAACAAGGCGGATCTACTCACGAAGGCCCTCCCCCAGACGCAATTTGAGAGACTTTTTGGGATGTTGGGTATGCAATACTGCAACAACCGGCCTTAGTGCAAGTGGGAGATTGTTAATCATATGTATGCCCTAGAGGCCATTATTGTACATGATTGTATATTATAGTGGATGCTTGGACATATATATAGAGAGAGGACTTTCTTGCTCGACATGATAGTATGCTATCTGGTTGCTCTTTATCTTAACATGTACACTTGTATTATTATACTCTCTTAGGATATATACTTGACTACCAGGACTATGTTGCAGATCATACTAGTGGGGCCAGGGTAGTCCATAAGTACATCATTTAATTGTTCCTAATCGAGGGGATATCGAGACAGGGCATCGATATTCCAGGGTAGACTAGTGTGTACATTTCTTGACCCTTTTTAGGACAATGGTTGATCCCATAGCCATTCGTGTTTGGCATCAAATATTGTACACAGATGCTCATTAAAGAATGGGTACACCGAACAGGACTCTCCGAGAACTCATAGATGGTACCATACCAATCGTCAGATAGCAGTTCTCTGGTGACACTGGTACAGGTTAGTCTATAGACCCCAGATAGTCATAGAGTCTTGTGTGGTTCCCACTGTGCTTTGATTTCCTCCCTACCACGGCTCAAAGGAGTCGTGTAAACAGGTGGATTTTAGGTACAGTCCCAAGTCCAATGGAGGCAATGAGCGATAGAAGGGGTTTCGTCTCTCCCGGTATTAGGAGTTGATGTTGGGCTATGCTCGATTGGCTATAACAGCAAGTCCCTAGCCAAGGCTGATGTTGAGATTTACTGGTAAGTGTTATTAGTAGTTTCTCGAACTGTTATGAGCCTCACATCGGCATGACTTATCAAGTTACTTGGGCCTGACGTTTACCACCCCTAGTCTTGATATGCGACATATCAGACGAAGAGAATGGACTGTATGGTAAGTGTTACTTATAGGCTTCATGGGAATTTGGACACATTTGCTTGTTGATCTTCTATTCACTTAATACTTTGGTAGCCGTTACGTCCAGCTAGTACCGCTGACGGCTTATGGATAACTAATGTGATCATTACCTACTGCCGGCGTATTGACGAGTCTTTAGAGTCTCACACAGAGGTTTCCTAGCTAAAGAGAAACGAAGTAGGGCACATATGTGATATGTGCAGGACCTTGATTAAATACGTGTATGTGATACCGTATTCTAATATCGCGATATATAATATCGGTCGGTTATATGTGATATAAACGGGTTATTGAATCAAGTGTTGATTCGATAAATTGATATACACATAAATGATATTAGTCGGTTATATATGATATAGCCGGATTATTGAATCAAGTTTTGATTTAATAATTTGATATATAATTATATATATATGATATATTAATATATATTAACTAATATTATCTTACTAAATAATTTCTTCTCTTGATGCATATATATATATATGTTGATATATATATATATATATATATATATATGATTATGTGATATATATACACACACACCATTGTGTCATGGTGGATGATACATTGAACATGGGTATATATATACCATTGTGTCATGGTGGATGATACATTGAACATGGGTGTATGAGACTCACACCAAGGGTAAAGATAATTAGGATAATTATTCATTTAGAGTAAAATCAAAATGAGGTGGAAATTAGCATGGCTTTGATGCTTGTGGAAGCATGTAGAAGCCTTGACTAATTCTACTAATTTGTTTTACTCTAGATATTTTATAACCTAACCCTTTATCTTTAACCATGGTTAAGCCTCTACAAATATCACTTGTGATATTTTCTTCACTCTAGTTCCTCACTAGTTCATCTTTTTCCTCTCTTGATTTTCTTGGAGTGAAAAAGGGAAGAAAAATAAAATTCTAAAGTGAGCAAAATTCCTACTTCATCAGTCTATACGAGACTAGCCCTTTAATATAACTTGTTTCCTTCACTAATTCATTAATTAGTGAAGAGATAGCTTGAGTTAGAGATTCTTCAAGGTGGATCATTTTCGGCCTCGAAGATCCTTAAGTAAGATCGTTCCTTTCACCAAGTGGAGCCTAAGAAGAGTTCTAGGGAGCACTACTTAGAGCTAAGGGGATACTACTTGGAGCTTTAGAAGTGAAAGACCGGTATACAAAGGTTGTATTCTCTATTCACTTAGTGTAAAGTTTGTTTACATGCATAGAAACCCTAATTCTCTAGTTCGATTCTAGGATATCATGCATTAGCACACTAGATTTTTTAAAATTTTATACTTGATGCTTCTTAAAACCTAGTATTGGTGCTAAGGCATACTTTCTATTATAACATACGTGTAATTCATCTCGATGATTATCAAGAACCACCTCCTCCTGCAGCATCTGAAATTCCCAAAATTCCATAACATCTATATGATTTTCACGACTTTGAAAATCATTTGTTTCAATACATGACCGATCTCATCTCGAAACCCGACAAATCATGAATACTGGTTTTGCCAATGTCAACTCCAGACTCGATGAGACCAACGCTCGTATAGACTATCATTTTGACTACATGTACCCTCATTTGACTTATCCTCCACCGCCACCATTTCACTACCTCCCACTGATGGACTTTGATCGGCCTCCTCCGCCACCACAGGACAACGAGTAATTATTTTGCTTTATCTTGTGCTTATGTAGTAGTTTAAATCTTGGTTGTATGACTTTATGTTTGTTTGAAACAATGTTGCTTATGTTTATATAGTTATTTAAACCTAGATGATAATATATTAGTTTGTGTGCTTATATGGTTGTGTATATTTTAGGTCATGTCTCTTTATTTTCTTTTTATCTGATTTTCTCTACAAAAGACTCCGTATTTTAAAAACTTTTTGATATTTTCAAAAGGAGGGAGAAATATATGCGACAATTCAAAGGGAGAGAATTTTATATCTCTTTGAAATAATGCATATTTAATTTTATTTTAAGTTTTGTAAAATATCAAAAAGGGGTGAATTGTTGACTTTTGGGTCTCATTCTCTTTAATTTTGACTATTTTACAAAAACTATATTTCAAAGATATTATATGTTACTAAAAATGCCGGATAAGATAAAGTGCTAAAACAATGGAATTATTCAAGTAAGAGAATAATCAACACTTCAAATGGCATCAAAACAGTAATATCGAGTGACTCTGAAAACCAAATTGTAAGTTCAAACGAAATATTGAAGAAGTCACACAACGGAGTATTTAAGTCATTTATATTCTTTGAGTCTAGAGTCGATCTTATTAGTTAGAATCTCTTTTCCAATCTATATTTTCTATACCTTTTTAATTAGAATTTTCAAAAACCAACAAAATTCTTTATAAATTTTTTAGACATCCAAAGGGACATCTATGTCTGATATATCTGTCATCAGACGTCCCAGTAGACATCCCCCCCCCCCCCCGACGTCCAAAACAGTTATAGCCCTTTCAAAAAAATTATTTTCAGTTTGAATTTCAAACTTCCAATGGGTATAAAATTTCAATAATGGTCCTAACTTTTAGGAGTAGTTATTCTAATTGCCCCATCTGCCCATTTTCAAATTTATATATAAAAGGCCAATTTTCAAAAGAGTTTTCACTGAACTATTCTTTAACGCTTTCACGATTTCAAGTTTTTTTTTCAATCTTTAATTCTTTCATGAAAACTCTGTCACTCTCATGATTTAAAGTTTTTTAGTAATCTTTTTGAGAGTAGAGATATTTCAGAGCTTATATTTTTCTAGTTATTAGAATCAAAAGATCTCTGAAATTTTCGAAGAAGTTTCTGTTTTTAAACTTTTCTTAAAATCATTTAAGAACTTCTTTGAATTGTTTTTAAATTTTCTTAATCTCCAAAACACAATCCATTATCTTCTTCGAATTGAAACTTAATTTATCTTTGAGATCAATAGGATTGTATAGTTGGTTCTGTAAAGATTTATTAAAATCTTATCTGTAAGTTCTAATGAAGAAAGGTCCAAGATCTTCATATTATAAGGGTTTTGGACTTGAGCCTTTTGGAAAAAATCTATGTGTTCACCTCCTGCAAGTGTAAAGATTTTAAGATCTGAACCTGTGAAAAAATCTAAGTTTCTCCATCCGTAAGGAGTCACTGGATAGTAAGTTTGAATTCTGAGCAAGAGCTCTTAGGCAGGGATTAGCCATAGAGTTGGTGAACTCTAATTAACAATTCTCTGTGTCATTTAGTTTGTGTGCACTTTATCTTTGTGAAATTGTTTTAATTTTATAATCTGATTTTTAATTAGCTGCAAAATTTCTTAAATCCGCACAATTGCATTAAATTTACCATAAAACTTTACTCACCCACTCTAAGAGTGTTTTCACCCACGCATTAAACCATAGGGGCCAAAGATCATTCATTCTTATTATTATTTCTTTAAAATTTATATTTTATGCCCCTAAGATTATCACCGTAGGGGAACATATATACCCCTATGAATTCCACCGCAGGGGCACAATTTCAGGTTTTTCAGACATTATGCCCTTATGGGTTGACCCGTAGGAGCATACGGTTGCCCATATGGTTGTTACTGTAAGGGAAAAAAATTTATTAAATATTTTCCCCGTTTTTTCCTCCATGTACACAATAATATATATATCATATACCTGAATGCAGAAATATTAATCAATAACATCTCACGCATAATATATAACGAAATAAACAAACATAATACAAAATCAATCTAAAATCAGGATCATAATTAATATATACAACAACCGATATCAAAAATATAAAATATGTATAAAATAAAGTACATTCCTCTTAAAAAATCAAAAAATATAAATAAATCACTACTGGCTCAGCTCAGGTGTTCCATCTCAGAGTATCTGGGAAATCTAGTGTATCTGTTCCTCGGTACAGCCCTAGGATGACAAAAGCTCAAGTACTAAAGCTACAGGGGTAGGAGTGGCATGCAGAGCCGAAGCCAAAGGAGTGTCCTGCGCAGAAGAAGCTGAATGAGTGGTCTGCGGAGCCGGAGCCGGAGCCGAAGGAGTGTCCTGCGTAGCCGTAGCCGAAGGAGTGGCCTGTGCAGCCACAGCCGAAGGAGTGGTCTACAGAATCTGTAATGTTTTTAAGTTTGTGTAATAAAAGAATAAGAAACGGTGTACTAAATTCAGTCTATATGTCTTTTTTGCGAAATTCTAAGTCTAGACTTAAGTCTTGCGAATTGAAATGATGTGTTTTTTATCTATATGATTCGTGTACGATTCATATCAATATTGGATTCTTGCGAATCCTCGAATCCTACTCATATCCGTATTTTAATCCATGCTATATAAATTAGAACTATAAAGATATAAGTATACACGAACAAAAGTAGCTTACATACCATCATCTCCTTTAACTTCTTGACTTTGGATCACAATGCGGCCATCTGCTTCTCCAGACGTCACTCGCGGGGGTAGCAGAAGTAACCGCCGGAGAGGAGGACAACTTCAGCAGGGCCCTACTGGGACCAAGTCCCCGGCCTCTCTCCCAACCACCGTGGTTCCTTCCATGTACGTCGTCTAAGACAAGGGTTAGCACAGCAGGATCGGTCTCTGCATTGAAATCAATCCCTGATACCTCCGCCTTCTGCACCACCCGCGCGTACACCATGTAAAGCACTCAAAGTAAGTAAACTATTTAAATTTAAACTTATCAAAACAAAATTTCATTCGAATTATAACAATTATTAACACTTACACAATACTCCTCGGTAGCAGCATCGGGATATCGAATCTCGCCCGTGGCAGCCTCCGTCGATGTGGTGTGGACGGCCAAATAATCCTTCAACACGCTCGGTGTACCACCCTCCGCCACGGTCCAAGCTCTTTGTAATTCACCAAAAACACACATATATATAACATAACTTTTCATATTGCGATATATTTTAATTTACTTTTGCCTCCATGGCACGAGTAATGTTCCTTAACCCACCCGTGTAAGTAGGACGACCCCCTTCACGAACTTTCTGTAACGTTTTAAAAATAATTAAATAAATAATTAAATGAATAAAATTGTTTAAGTGAATTTTATGAATTTCGGTAAAGTAAAATGTATTTTTCGTAAAATTAAACCGTAATTGTTTTTCATTATAATTTCAAAAATACATATTTTAATTATGTAATTACTAGTAAATGGTGTTTATTTAGCCACTTATAAATTTTTATTTTAATTAAATATTTTTCCTAAATTAATTATTTTAAATATTAACATAAGCTTTATTTTTTAAACTAAATTAGTGTAAATTACAAATTTGAATGGTTTTAATTTGTAAAAATGAGCCATGGTATATTAGAATCAAGTGTGTAATATGCAAAATCTTTTCCAAAATCTCTCCATGGTTCTAGAAATTTCTAGGAAAAGGGTTAAATTGAAAAAGTTAGATAATAAAGGGTTTAAGTGAAAAAATGCATTATTTATGAACTTTCTACACAATACCACACATTTTTTTCTCTCTCTCCACCCTCCTCCCTCTCCATGGCCGGCCTCCCCTCCATGGGTAGCCCCAAAATTTTTCCCCCATCATTTTTGCAATAAAAATCATCAAAATTCATCAAAAATTCCAAAAATAAATCTCAAAAATCAACATTCAACCTCTACCATTTTCCTTTGACCTATTTAGCATGGATTTTGGAGATGGAAAGCATGCATTTTTGAGGCTCATTTTCATGTTTGGGTTTCATATTTTGAAGGTATAAATTTCCTTCTTTTGTTTTATTTCTATTAGATGTTTCTTTTAAAGCATAATTAGATTTAATATATTAATTCTAGTTGCAAATTTTAAAATTAAAGTTAGGGTTTGTAAATTCAATTTGTGGTTTTTATTAATTAAATAAGGTTATAATAGCTAGTTTAACATCTTTTAGAGTGGAAAAATATTGCATGGTTGTTGTATAATAAATTGTTTATTCAAATTGTTTTAATTAAGCTAATTAGCTAACTAGATTTTTCAAAAATGTGTTTGTGGGTAAAATAAAATTCTTATTAAGCTTGTTATCATTAGATGGTAGTTTTAATGAGAATATTAGCATATTAAAGGAAAGAAAAACTTAATTTGATCACTAGTTTCCTTTGATAATTGGAAAATAACAATAAAATACTAGTATTTTGTAAACTAGATTTTGGAAATTCCTATATAAATGAAATTAAAAATATAATCATGGTTTCATCATATCATTATCATCATGAATTGTAGTTTAGTACATTAATTCATGCAAAATCATGTTTTGTGGTGGAATTTAGGTATTTTGCTTGAAAAATGTTGAAAATTGTTAAAGGTTGCAAACTAGAAATTTCAAATTAATACAAATTTGTATAATAAAAATATAGTAATGGTTTGTATAGTCTAGTTATGCTATTTAATGAGTTTTATGACCATTGGTTTCATTTAAATGTCAAGTTTTGATGAAAAACGGTAAATTGGTATTTTCGGGTTTTACGAAATTGGACGGTTTGATGGATTTTAGGGTTTCGATAGATTTAATCATGTTTTATAATATAAGTAAGGTGTTTTAAAACTACGAGTTATTTGTTGATGTTTATCTCGATCCATCGGAGTTTGTACGCCGATATCGAGCGATATTTGGTTTTTTTGCGTGGACGGGACATAGGTTTTAACATATGCTTGTTCCTTGCGTCGTTTTGGCTTTTGTATGTGATTCAGTTTACGGTACTATTTATATGTTTGCGTTTAGGTACCCCTCACATGGACTGCGGGCGATGAAGAGGATGATGGCGACACCGTCTTCGGCAGACATGGACCAGGTGAGTAGATGCATATCTACGGGGGGAAGTCGGGTGGATGGCGTTTAGCACCCCCGCAACGTAGAATAGGAATAGTACTTATTGACATTAGGAAACCAGATATGACCCTAGATTCTTAATGAGTAGGACCCTAGTAATGACCCTAGGCTGGACCAGACTGATTTAGGAAGACCATACCAGAGGATGAATACCCTGGAAGAGGTTCGTAGGTTTCAGGTAGAAACACACACGCACACACACTGAAACTCGACATGGTGTATACGGGTATGTGTATATATATAGGACTAGGTATAGGTATATATATAGATATATACAACACGTATGTGGGATACATTGATACACGGGAATGAAACAGGATAACTGGGCTTGATGCCGTGATTCTTGACTATATAGTCGTATTAAAGTGTTAGCGGATCATTAGAGAATGAGATAATGAACAGGTATACCTAAATTATAATGGGTAGTGATGATATTGAGGTACATGGGACTCTAAAATAGAACCCGAACTGTAACTTGTGACTGATCACGATATGATATATGTATGACTTGATTACGACATCATATAGGTGTGACCTGATGTCGATATCATATAGGTGTGACTTGATGACGATATGATATCAGTATGACTCGATCACAACATGATACATATGACATGCTATTTCTGAGGATAAATTAATGAGGTATATTTATGATGACAATGTTATATAATTGATGTATGCGATTACAGCATAGCACCTCGATCATGGCATGTGTTGATGATGATATTATACGAATAATGAGACACGTAGGTGATATTTGACCCGTACCCCGATATTGGGATGCCGTACGATGGATTTTACCGTACGAGGCATAGATGTGATAATTGATCCGCACTCTTGATTTGAGGAAGTCGTACTATGTACGTAACGCTATTGAGGCAGGATCGCCGACTATTAGAGATATGGACTCAGGCTTTAGGTATACTTCTATCGACCAGTTCTTAGGTTTAGTTTTCCTTAGGGGGGTTAGATGGACACTGCGTTAGGTTCGAGTCGTATAGTGGTAGTGGTAATTGTATATCAAATGAGTGGATAACACACATCCGTCTTTACTTTCACATTGTAATCATAATATTGCATGTTCTTACATATGTTGCTATAATCAGTATAAACTTTACCTATTAGGACACCAGCACCATTACCGATGATGCGCATATTCCACGCACACTTATTTGCCAGCTCACACACATCATCATCGGTAATTGCTATGTCACGTACACTTTAGATCATATTGTCTTTTATGGATAGAATCAGTTAACAACTAGACCGATATAATATTGTGATTATTCTCTGATGTTAGTATAGACATGATATTTATTACTTAGACATTCATGCATTCATATTTTCATGTTATCATGCAGTATTATGGGCATATGCCGACACTTATCATATAGTTACTCATGATTTTGAGATTTGGATTTCTATGAGATTTCTGGATTTTGGGGAAAACCGCAAGAATATGTAAAAAACTTCTCTCTCTCCTCCTCCTCTCTTTTTAAAAACATAAGATGCGGTTTTCTCGTGATGTATGTGTCGTCCACCATGAGATTTCATGTTTTCTGTTGGATTTCGAGACCCGATTCGAGGAGTGGATGAACCGTCTCGGGTACATGGTGGGCCCGGTATGGTACCCCGGGGCAAGAAGATCGAGTTGTAGACGATGAGCCTGGCAGGGGAAGGCTACCTACCGGTGATGTCTGGCGCGGCGGATATCCGGAGGATACCGACCGTTGTCGTGAGATTTGATGATATGGGCCGATCCGGACTGACGGAGCCCGAGATATTGAGACTTGAGATTACATGTGTTGTGTCGACGCTTGACACGGATTTCCATGGATTTCATTGTTGAAATTTCAGATTCTTATACACATTTTACTATGATAACAGCTAAAGATTTCTTATACATATATATCTGGATTTCAGGATTTGTTACTTTACATTCATGGTGCATGCATTTCATTTCATATGACATAGTATTATATGAGGCACTGACACAAGCATGGAGTATCTGCACTTACACGTAGTTTTACCCTGCTATTACTAGATGATTGGGATATTATAGTGTATTATTATGACCTAGGATAGCGTCGTGCATTCGATTTCTTTTCATAGATGTCTTAAACTCACGAGTTGGCAACTCACCCCCGTTGTGCCAAATTTTATTTCAGGTTCGATGTACAGTTTTCCGTGGCAGCTTGTTGGCACATCTTTTCTTCAGGGTGATTTGCACGGTAGGTTGGTTCACTTGTATCCGAACCACCATTGTATTTTTATTCATTCATTTGTATCTAGTAAGCTCCATCAACCATACTTGTATTACTTGATAAGTTTATTGGACCAGTCTTTTATTTCGACCTTAGAGTCGCGCATGTATTATTCTGATCTGGTGGTTTTGTTTTCTTTTGAGTTTTGAGCCTCGTCCTTTGGCGTTGTATATTATTGTGTTTAATGTGGTTGTTTCCGCCTGTTGGCGTTGAGCTAGCACCCGTTTGGGGATGCTTTTTATTGTTTATTTATATTATACTTGTTGTACCCGTTTGGGGGCCAGTTTTTACAGAGGAGACTCTGCCGAAATTTTTGAGAAAATTTGCTGATGCTTTTAAACTTGTTTTCTTTTTTCTTCTTCTTCTTCTTTTATGGTTTAGATTTCTGGGCTTCGGCTTACTTAGGTTACGTGGCGCCTCTAGACGCTTCGTAATCTAAGTGCCGGTCACGTTCCGTACTTTCGGGTCGTGACACTTTCGATTCTCCTTGTTTTTTTAGGCTTGTTTCTTCTTGCACTCAGATGCTCAAAACATGCACAAAAGAGGCATGTCTCTAAATTGACCCCAGTAAACGCCGGAGACTGTAGAAGAGCCACTCTCTCCACCTCGGGGGTTGCCAGCCATAAGTCATAACAATCTATGTTCAGCCGATTCCTATTATACCGGACCTTATTCTGCATGCTGATTATGAGGCCCCGGTAAATAACCTAAAGATCGAGCCCTCTATCAAGGCCATCGGGATCGACTGTGGCTTGAAAGTCGTAATCGAGCTGCAAATACAAGAAATTAACGTCTTTGAATTATAAATGTCGAATGATTGTAAATTTATTTGATAAATCAAATAAAAATATTTAACAATACCTGAGCCTACTCAAAGAAGAGGTCAAAAGAGCGCTTGTGTTGCGCGCCTTAATCATTATGAAAAGGATACTTCTTGAAGTGACGGCTCTTACCCCCATATACTGGCCCAACATCTCAGCATTATCGCCAGTAGGTCGGGAGTCGGCGGTAAAGAGGACATGGAATGCTCCTTGGGACTTAGCGGAATCGGGCTTCATCTTGTAGGACTGAGTCGGCTCTCGAGTCCCACGGACGGGTCGTGGTTGCCCTGCATCATTAAAAAATATAGATATACATGCAATATCAAGACAAAACAAATTATGCATACAATAATCAATAAAACAAGGATAGGGTGCTAGTATATGATAAAAGAATGTTTGGAAGGACGGAAAATTGGACAAAAATAAGTTTTATGGAGGGAAATTATTAATCATATTTATCCGTTATCTTGTGGTTCAACTGATAGCTTACTTGAATTCTAAGCTATGGATTCTAATGTGTTTGTTTGATTTATATATCACAATTAAACTTAAAGCATTTGTCTCGTTTACATGATATCATAATTTTTGGAGTGCAGTATATACCTCCAGCAATATCACCATGAGCCTGAGCCTGTGCAGCAGCACGAGCGGGATGATAGTTCCTCCGGTGAAGAACAGTCGATGACCCGGACGTAGATGCATCCCCTCCAACTAGATGATAAACAATGACAATATAAGTAACTTCTGAATAAAATAATACATAATCAATTTGACGTATTATATAGTAAAGAATACTAACCTGCAGACTGAGCGAAGGGTACAGATCGTGCAGGAGCGGCCTCTGTCCCGGATGTAGAGGCACCCTCTCCAACTAGACAATAAAAATGACTATATAAGTAATTTCGAAATGAATATAAGTGTATATCTATAATATAACATTCAAAATGAATATACGTATAATATAGAATATGTAAACGTACCTGCTGCGGGTGTAGGAACTGCTTGTACCCGGATGTGGGAGCGGCCTGTGCCCCGGATATGGAGGCACCCCTCCAACTAGACAATAAACAATGACCATATAACTAACTTCAAAATGAATATGCGTGTATATCTATAATATAACATTCGAAATGAATTAATATGCGTGCAATATACCTAGAGGTGTGACAAAGTCCACACGTAATGCGAGATCTAGAGGTGGGTACAGATGGGGGTGCAACAGAATCCCTCTGTTGTAGGATCTGCTCCCTACGCAGAACTCCGGGCAACAGAATTCCTCTGTCGCTGCCCTTGCTGGTGCCCTTCGCTGCTCCTGACGTCGTCATCAACCATAGATAGAAGTATAATCATTATATATGCATGCAATACATGTATATAAGAGAAATAGTAACAACAATACATATTAAACTTCTATATATCTATCCTTTTTCATTTCGTAGCCGCATTAGGAATATCTACTTGGATTTCATCATTAATATCATTCCTAACCCACGTAACTTCATGCTCAGCCGATGACAACCTGTCTATAGAGACAAACAGTTGGAGCACTCTAAGTCTTCTCTCTTCTTCCTTCTCATCGTTGTCATACATGCGATTCTCGAATTCTGGGACATCATAAATATCGCCGGGTTTCTATTGGCATACGACACTTTATCCCGGATGCTTCAAGAACTTTGAGTAGTATACTTGAAATGTTTATTGCGGAAAGATAAATAGATCGTCCTCACAGCAAAATCGATGTGTGTTTACAATAGTCAATCCATATTCATTTTCCAAGTCCCGAGGTTTTCTCTCCACCTATTCATATCGGTTCATGTATCGTACCAAATATACTGAAATATATAAAACGGTTGTGATCGTCTGGGATATTGTATACCAAGCATGCAATCTAAGTACCTATAATAAACCACACCATCCGATCCTATGGTCGCAATCCCACGATTCTGGGTGGTTCGAGATTTTTCGATGTCTTTAACTTCAAATTTATATCCAATGACACCGAATCCTTTGTAGTATGTAACCTCTATGCTAGGATATTGTGCTATACATCTTGAGTCTCTCTCTAATGATATAAACATGTTTGAATCTTGGATCTGACAAAACAAATTATGTGGCAAATACATAACAATATAAGTTTACACTAGCACTATTCGCAAAAACATGAGACTCGAACATCTTACATCATCTGCAAATCGGTCGCAAAAATTGTCCTGATCATATTTTTCTAATCGATCATCAGTTCAATTAGGATACCCCTCACATATTTCATTGTTATGAATTTGACGTCAACATTATATTATTTCATATATATATATATAATGAACAATTAATGCAAAACATACTTACTTTCTAACTTCTTCAAGACATCCGCTATTGAGGATGATAAATTGATGTATCTTGTTGATAAGCATAGGTTCTACTATCTTGTAATCAACTTTATCGTATAGTCCATCTTAAATTCTGCGAGTTCTATTAAGTTTCATCTCAATTTCTTCGTCCAGATAGCGAGAACAAAATTTGGTTAATTCATCTAGGAGATAATCTTGCATGATAGAATCCTCTGGTCGAATTCTATTGCGTATATAATTTTTTTTAAGTATAGAGGTATCTAAAAAAAATTTTAAATAAAGGAATTTAAGCATATAAATAAGATAGCAAAATTTTTATAAAATGCGTGAACCGAAAAATTCAAGTGTACCTTTCGACGGGATACATTCATCGATATTGTACCGGTCCGACAAGTTTAGCCTTGGTTGCAAGATGAACCGTCAGGTGTATTATGATATCGAAGAACGGTGGCAGGAAAATCTGCTCAAGCTTGCACAGTATCATAGGAATCGCATTTTCTAGTTTCTCCAGCGACACAACTCGATGAATTTAGTACACAATTCTCTAAAGAAACAATAATGATCGTTGAGTACTAGACCAACCGATTCAGAAAGGGAAGTCCTGAGTGATAATGGGAGAAGATACTCCATAATAATATGGTGATCATGACTTTTCAGTCTATTGATCTTTCCTTTTACAATCTTTATCTTCTTACTAAATGATCCTAACAAATATAAGGGAACTTTCAAAACATGTAACACCTGTGTAACATTTTGGAAAATTATAAATATTAATTTATAATTTAAAATATGGATATAATGAGTTTACAAAAATGATATCGCATATGAATTTTGGTATCGTATTGATATCCGCAAAAATGTAATTATTTTGGAGAAAGTGAGATATATGTGATATCCTATAAAATGACAAGTTTTTTGTTTTTAATATGATATGAGATTTTATTATAATGATTATGGTATTTAAGTGTTATGATAAGCATTTTATTTCTTTTAAAATCAAGAATTTAGATTTTTAGTGACATGAAGGTATTTATTTAAAAAGGTTTCTATTTTGTTAAGAGGGTGGGTATATATTTAGGCTAGTTAAACCCTCACAACCTCTACACCACACACACCCTCACCACACTCCACCTCATGCTTCTACCTTTACATCTCCTACTTGCTCTACACAAATTATTGACACCTCCTACTTGTTCACACCGTCTCCTACACTTTACCAACAAATTTTCACGGTTCATTCACTCACTCTCAAACTGAACCAAATACCTTCATCTCAATATTTCTATCTTTCATCAAACCAAAAGAAGAAAAGTTAAGGTTCTTTCATCAAACTTGTGCATGCCATCAAGCTAGAGCCATTACAACCTTTAGGAGCTTCCACCATGCACTTCTTGAGCTAGAATTTCCTTATGCACCATCCCTATAGGTAAATCTCATCTCAATTGCAAGTCTTGTTTTGTTAAATATCAGTTTCCTAGTTCAAATATCAGAAAAATTGAATTTTTGTGATATTTGGGATGATCATTTTGAATCTAGAACTACTAGGTTGGTCTATTAGAAAAACTAACAATACTAGGATATGGTGAGACCAATAGGAGGCAACCCCTAAAGCCCGAGCCCCTAACTCCTCAATAAAACCGGTGGTTTTCCCAATATTCCCTCTACCGAGGGTTTTACTATTGATTTAGGTGTTAATTTTTCTTCTGTAGCTTCAATTGATGTTAATTTAAGGCTGTTGTATTGTTTGTTTTGTCTCAGATTCCCTATAGAGAAATCTGATAGTGTTTTAGTATTGTTTTAACAATGTTTCCAATATTTATGATACAGTTTTTTGTATTTCTATACCTCGACTGAATTATTGACGTTCGTACGTTAATGTCAGGGGTATTTGGTCGTATTTGGATTAAGTGAGCTATAAGTTCTAACCTATGTGCGCTTAGCTCGTTGAATTGCTTTTTGATATGATTTTTACGCCGATGTGTTATAACTAAGATTGTTAGTACGATCGCGGAAATTTCCGAGACGGCAAGGATGGACAAAGCAATCGTGGATTTCGATTAGCTTGACAAATTGGTGAGTACGTAGATTTATATTTACGGAGGAAGTCGAGTGGATGGCATATAACACTCCCGCAACCACTTATATAGAATAGTTATGCTACAACTAGTGTAAAGTGATATGTTAGCTAACTTAGTTACATTATATTAGTGTATGGTAGGTACCTAGTAGATTTCATATGGGTATGGTTATACCTGGATATATGGTATTAGGGATAGACGTACATGACGATAGATCCGTACGATATGGATATGATATTGAATTGATATGGTACGAGGAAATCATACCATACTTATGATGACGAGGATAGTGTGCCGAATACAACCAAGTTTCATTTGGACTCGTGGAGTCGTGAGTTATCCCGACTTGGGACGTTACGATTGATTGAGCTATAGTCTTTTAAAAACCGACGATTCGTTTTCACTTTTAAATGATAAATGACAAGGATGCGATACTATTTCCAAAACGAATATCTATTTTAAATTAATGCAGCTTTCTTATTTCAAAATAACTTTTCGCTCCATTTTCAATGATAATGATATAGCTCATAGCAATTAGTTATGTTTAATAGTTACGCGACACGCTTAGATTTCCTTTATATGCTCGCGATACGCTTATTGATTATATACGTTAATTATGTTTTCTTTTATATGAAAACACTAATAGAATACTGTACAAATACCAAATAGTACTATGTTGCACGAGCACAGACGCATATGTTATACTACACCTCATTGGTATTTCCATGACATTGTAGGACCGCTATACCATGCGATATCTATATAAATGCCGATACGATGCATTATGAATTCATATCCGAAGAATTGGGTTGTAATATTATGCTATAGATATGGGTAGAATTACATTCTGCTATAAACACTTATAGAACACTTGCATAAATACTAATGATTGCCATGCTGCACCTACACAGACGCGTATGCTACACTACATATCATTGGTATTGCTATGACACAGTAGAACTGTTGCGTTTGTTTGCACGACTGACTATATTTATGTACGATGCCTTTATTACTTGTTGAGTAATTGTGAATACCATTACCATGGGCATTCGTATTTGATTAATATGAGTTTTTATGATGTTTTTACCTTCGATGATATATATCAGTGGTATGGGACGCTGATATATATATTGATTATATCATCAGAAAGATATATGCAATTATTATTCTTCTTTACTTGATATTTTCTGGATACGATGAGTTAACGTCCACCATGAGCTTGATATTTTCTGATTTAATTTTATTCCAAATCGAGTGGGGAAGCTATACGGTTACAGACATGCTATATATCCGGACTGAGTGAGGTAGTATACAGTCGGATGCATGGTGGACCCAGTCGAGAACGAGGGGCAGGAAGGACGTAATTGAGGCAGGGAGCCTAGCGAGGACATTCGATACCGGAGATAGATGTGAGCACGGCAGATATCCGGGGATACTGACCGGGGCTAGGGATATCGAGGGGCGACTGATCTACTGAGACGGTGTCAATGATATCTGAATTTGTATGTCGGTGATGGACACGAGATATTTGATGATTTTTGCGTGTCGGTGATGGACACGAGAGATATGATGATTTAGGGTGTCTATGCTGGACACTCATATATTGATATTCTGCGATCATTCGAGATACGCCATTATAGTTTATGCGATATAGTAGCCGATCAGGACTGATCCGTAGGACAATACCTAAATACTATTTATATGTTATATACATATGAGATGATATTTTGTCGGGTTTACGCGATCGATAGTGATGCATTTATTGTGCTTATGCATTATTTATATATACTAGTACAGGATATGATAATACTATACTTTATGACCTAGGTATATCATTATGCATTTCGATTTCTACCCTGCCATATACTTTTATTCATTGAGTTGGAAACCCACCCTCGTTGTGCTCCAGTTTCTTGCAGGATATACCGCTAGGATCATTAACGGCCTACAGCACACTCTTTTCTTCGGTGATTGCTTTTGTAGGTGGGTTACTGTTGTATCGTACCCACACTTATGTGTGTGTGTGTATTCTTTTGTATCTCGTTAAAACTCCATCGACCCAGAACTTGTATACTTATCGACTTAGAAGCGAGATTTAGCGTTTATGTGTTTGTGGGCGTCGCACTCGTTGGAGTCGGCTTTTTATACTTGTTGGTTTTATTTCGCCTTTCTTTTCTTTGCCATTGGGAGTCATATATTTTCTGCGTGGTTACTCCGCCGTTTGGGCGTGAAAGCTAGCTCCCGTTGGGATGCTTTATATATTATGCTTGTATCAGATTTTATTCAAAATTTACAAAGGTGGTGCAGCCGATTTTTAAAACGTCATAGATACTTTTCAAACACACTTATTTAGACTTAAATGATTGTTTTTAAACTGATTTCATCTAATGACTATTTTTAAACTTCACCTCCAATATTTTCGTAAAAAGATTTAGATTCCGAGTTTTGGTTTACTTGAATCGCATTGACGTCTTTAGATGTCACGTGATTTAAGTGCCGGTCACGTGCCACTTTCGGATCGTGACAACCTGTAGGAATCTTTTCTTCTCCGGTTATGACATATGATACGCGGCATTAGGAATTAGAAACTATCCCAGTATACACGCTATTGGTTTAGGATGCAAATCACTTCTAATTTCCCAGTTTTTAAGATCCATCCGGATATGGAGGTTTTCTTTCATTTTTCTATCTTTACAAAGAAGCAAGTTAAGTACGTGCTCGGATAATCCCTTCTCGATATGCATGACGTCCAGATAATGACGCACAAAATTTGTTGACTGATACGTTAGCTCATAGAAAATTCTTAACTTGTTCCAGTAGGGTGGAGTGTCCTGTCTTTCCAGATCAATCCCGAAGGTCATGTTATCTTAACCATTCCACTGAGCAATCACGTCCTCTCTAGACAATGGGGTTGGAGGCCCAAGAAACTCCTGATGACCATAAAAGTGAGCACCGTCAAACCTGTAGGGATGGTCTAGTGGCAGGAAACGCCGATGACCGCAATAACAAACCTTGTTGCTCTAATTCAACCGTCTCGATGTTTTATCCTGGTGATAGTAAGGGAATGCTTTGTAACCATGTATGGACGAACCTGATAGCATTCCATACGCAGGAAAGTCATTAATTGTCCAGATTAAAGTCGCACGTATCGTGAAGGTAGTATCTGTGTTTGCATCGTAAGGCTCCACACCATCAATGAATAAGAATTTTAACTCATCGATCAGAAGTCGGAAGTAGACGTCAATATCGTTTCCTGGTGATTTCAGTCCGTCAATAAGAAGATACATTATAAAGTAGCATTGATCCATAGCCAACCACGGTGACAGATTATAAACCATCATTACAACGGGCCATGCGCTGTGACCTCTACCCATACAGTTGAATGGGCAGAAGCCATCACTAGCTAGTCTGAGCCTGATATTGCGAAGATCACTACTGAATGTTGGGTGCCTCCTATCGAAATCCTTCCATGCCGGCGAATCTCTTGCATGACCCATTCTTCTGTCTTCGCCTGGAGTAGCACGGTGATACCAAATCATTGCCTCCGCCATCTTTTTTCACTTGAATAGTCTTTGCAGCCTCTGTGTTATGGGAAAGTATCTGTTAGTTATATGTATGCCCTAGAGTCCATTATTGTACATATGATGTATATTATAGTGGATTCTTGGACATATATAGAGAGGACTTTCTTTCTCGACATGATAGTATGCTATCTGGTTGCTCTTTGTCTTAACATGTAGACTTGTATTGTGATACTGTCTTACTCTCACATGTTGATAAAGCCCTTAGGATGTGTACTTGACTACCAGGACTATGATGGAGATCATACTAGTGGGGCGAGGGTAGTCCACAAGTTCATCCTTCAATTGTTCCTAGTCTAGGGTGTATCGAGACAGGGCATCGATATTTCAGAGTAGACTAGCTATACGCTTCTTGACCCATATGATGGGCGATGGATGATCCCGCATCCATTGGTGTTTGAAATCAAAGATGGTATACGGGTGCTCAGTGGAGACTGGGTACACTGAATAGGACTCTCCAAGAACTCCTAGTTGGTATTATACCTATAGTCAGAAAGCAGTTCTCTGGTGACATTGGTACAGGTTAGTCTGTAGACCTGAGATCATCATAGAGTCTTGTGTGATTCTCACTGTGCTTTGATTTCCACCTTACCACGTTTAAGAGAACGTGCAAAACGATGGCTTTTGGGTACATTCCCGAATCATATGGAGGCAATGAGCGATAGGAGGGGATTCGTCTCTCCCGGTATTGGGGGTTGATGTTGCGCTGTGCTCGATTAGCCATAACAGGAAGTCCCTGGCCAGGGCTGATACGGAGATTTACTGGTAAGTGTTATCAGCAGTTTCTCGACCTGTTATGAGCCTCACATCGGCACGACTTATCGGTTACTGGGGTTTGACGTTTACCACCCCTAGACTAGATATGCGACATGTCAGACGAAGAGACCGGACTGTACGGTAGTGTTACTGGCAGGCTTTACAGGAGTATGAGCAGGCTTCCTTGTTAATATTCTGATCGCTCAATACCCGGGTAGCCATTACGTCCAGCTAGTACCGCTGACGGCTTGTGGGTGCTTGATATATCATCACCTACTGCCGGCATATTGACGAGTCTTTAAAGTCCTACACAGAGGTTTCCTGCCTCAGGAGAAACGAAGTAGGAGCATATATGTGATATGTACGGGACGGAAATTAATACAAGTATGTGATACCGTATTCTATTCTCGTGATATGTGATATCAGTCGGTTATATATGATATAGCCGGGTTATCGAATCAAGTGTTGAATCGATAAGTTGATACATATGATATTAGTTGGTTATGTGTGATATAGCAGGATTATTAAATCAAGTGCTGATTTAATAATTTAATGTATAATTATATATTTGATATACTAACATATATTAACTAATATTAGCTCACTTAAGCATTTCTTTTTCTCACATGTGTACACTTAATATATATGTGATATATATTATTGTGTCATACTTGTTGCTACATGCAACATGGGTGTATGAGACTTACACCATGCTTATGATAATGTGAGGTTTATTTATTTAAAGTAAATCAAAATTAGATGGAATTTAGTCATGGTTGATGCTTAGTGGAAGCTTGTAGAACCCATTGACATGGTCCACTAATTTTGTCTTGCATTAGATATTTATTAACCCAACCATTGTTATTAGCCATGGTTAAGTCTCTAGAAGAGTTATATAAGATATTTTCTCACCCATGGTTGCTATTCTGACTCATTCTATATTCCTCTTCATCTTCTTCTTCATCAAGAGAGTGCTCTCTAGGTTTTGGAGAGGTAAAGAAAATAAGTGAGAAAATTAATTCTAAAGTGAGCAAAAATCCTACTTCATCATCCTCTACTAGACTAGTCATTTAGTTTAGGGTGTTAGCTTCACTAATCCCTAATTAGTGAAAAGGTAGCTTGAGTTAGAGTGTACTCGACTAGATCATCTTCGGCCTCGAAGACTTCAAGAAAGCTTGTTCCTTTCACCTTGTGGAGTCCAACTAGAATCCAAAAGACCACTACTTGCAGCGAAGGGACTTCTATACGGAGCTATTGAAGTGAAGGACCGGTCTACAAAGGTTGTATTCCATGTTCACTTAGATATAAAGTTGTTTACATGCATGTTTTGTCTAATTCTCTAGTTAAGATTCTAGGGTTAGGGTTATGTAGTATGGAAAATTTTTGAAAATGGCATGGATGATACCTCCCGAAACCTTGCTGTCGTGCTAGGCAATCCAACAGTGGTATCAGAGCTAAAGAATTAGACAAAACATGCATGTAAACAACTTTACTTCTAGGCAACCCAACAGTGGTATCAGAGCAAGAGTTTGCAGTAGTTCCGCGGCGCCATAGGTGAGGCAAGGGTTGGCCCTTTTACGGTTGGTCCATAGGTAATGTGACATGTACTGAGTATTTTTAAACTATGCTCAAGTGTTGAGCTCTTTAGGAAATTTTGGATGTTTGTTGATTCGATCGGAATGTTTAACATCGTCTAGCTATCTGTGGAATGTGATACAATATTTGGAATTCATTTGGTTAGGCATGAAATCCGAAGTATGTGATATTTTGGGTTTATGATGTCTATGGAGGTTACGGATTCCAAATGTTGTACTTTGACATTTTCTTTTCTGCGACCGTAAGTGTAATATATGGTGTATTGCCGGTTTCATTGTTATATGTCAATGACAATTAGGATACGCATATTTACTTACGTTGATGACATGTGATGTTATGTGTTACTGGGATATGTTATATTGGATTATCGTGTTTGAATAGCCGGGTTTTTATGTGAGATGAGAGTTTTTTTTATTTTTCATTCATGTAAAAGCTTGTATGTAATATTCTTTTATTGGGGCACTTTCGGGTTGAGTATGATGTCACCATTGATGTATATTATTTACTTTTCCGCATTAGGATAGACCTAAGGTAGGGAGCACAAGTAACCGGGTTCTAGAGTCCAGTGGGAGACCATCTCGAGGAGTCGAGTCCGGATCTCCTAACTCTAGAATTGGTAAGGTTGCTTGCCACTCTCATAGGGGTCATAGGGGTCTAGGGATGTGGGTTTGGCTATTCATCGCCACTATGGAATCCGTGTTTTTTTACTGGCTTAATTTAAAACACGGAAATCCTAGTATATCCAATATTTCATATGTTAACTTCTGCTGCTGATATTCTGTGATGTGATCATTTTATATGCTTGAGACGAATGCTTTATTATTATATATATGATATATAATAAACGTTGGTTATGTTTTGCACCCGCGCTTGTCCCTCCCCGCTATACCGTTAGTTAAGTAACCTAACGGTGCGTAACGGGACACTGTGGAGAATACGGATAGCATAAGCGTACGTTATATTTTCGTTTCTTCTGTGATGCTTAGGAAGCATAAATGATGGGACTTCATTAATGAGATTAATGAAAAAGAAAGAAACCTAAAGATGTTGTAGAATCAAATTTTCAAAAAGGGTATCTCTAGTTTTTTTGGCATAGCGGTATTCCTTGTAGAATATTCAGCACCTCATTAGATGAGGAAAGAGCCGAAATCCCTTCACTGGGAGTGACCTTTTTAGAAAAAGCTAGCAGATGCTAAAACCCACTTGGTTTTGTCTTTTGATTGCTTCTCTAGTTCTTACTTTGCATAGTGGTATTCATGAATATCCAGCTCCTCATTCGATGAGGAAAGAGCCGAGATCCCTTCACCGGGAGTGACCTCTTTAGAAAAAGCCTCAAAAACACTCCTTTTCAAAATCACTCGATTCTACAATGATATCAAGTTCATTACGCAAAAGGTTTTCTTAAAACCTGTCGTAGCCTTCCGTCATTTCAAATAAGTAGTATTTAGTATTCGTGCTACGTTTGTTGGTTTTTGTCAAGGCATAGTGTGCGATAGTTACTTACTTCTTATCTGCTGCATATGATGCGATTGGATTAGGGTAGTCGTACGACTTTGTTGGCTTTCGTCAAGGGTCATGCAAGTGGGTATAATTCAATCATGAATTGTACGGGTTGAACTTGACTAGCGGACTATAGTTTGTTGGCTTTCGTCAAGGTCATAGAACGCTAGGGGAAAAATATTATCGAGAGTGTTGAAATTTGCAATGAGGTTGTATACCTTCTATGAGATAGTTGGATCGCGATACCCACTGCGAGTAAGAGTTACTCCGGGGAGAGTTTTACACATCACAATTAGCCGATCAAGTAGGTGTCTAGAAAGGTGTTAACGGGGTTATGCCCCTAGAAAAACGAGGTTTATTTTAATTAGGTCCATGCGAAAGCACAGAGAACCTCCCTCAAAGTACCGACTCTAGCCTGGCCGAAAGATAGGCGAACTTGTAGGGTGTAATTAATCCCGGCTAGTCTTACCTTTTATGATTTGAAGGAAGATTTGATAAAAAATAGTAGGAGCCATCCTGATTAGATAAGATACTAACCAATCTAATCTTGCAAGAGCATACGCTAAGTGCTTTCTTCTCTCTCTCTCTCTAGGTAGCGACCATGTCATGTTAGTGTATATGCCCTAGAGGCCACTATTGTATCATACCGGTTTGTATATTACTTAATGGAAGCTTGGGATATTCACAGTTGTATTGACAGTCTTGCTCAAAATGGTAGTATGCTACTTGGTTTTTTCTACTTCAATATGTGCATATGTTTCTTTTAGCATATTGCTTATACATATTAGTAGAGCCCTTAGGATCTTTGCTTGATTACCAGCGTTGTGATGGCAGTCACACTAGTGGGGGCTAGGTAATCTAGAAGCACATCCTTATATAGGTCCCTAGTCGTAAGATTATCGATACGGGGCAATGATACTCCGGAGTAGACTAGTGTATACGCTTCTCATCCCAGCAGGGAAGATGGTATGTCCCACAGCCATTAGTACGTCGTACTGGAAATAGTATGCAGGTGCTCGTTAGGTTACGAGTACACCGGACTGGACTCGTTGGGAACTGCGGGTTGGTATTATACCTATCGTCGGGTAGCAGTTCCCAGGTGACATGAGTACAGCTTAGTCCGTCGACTTGACACTGCTACTTCGCCTCGAGTGTGTTCACACTGTACTTTGATTACTACTGTACCACGGCTCAAAAGAATCATGCAAATAGGTAGTAGTTGGGTGTAGTCCCGAAGTACTTGGAGGCAGTGGCGGTTAGACAGGATTCGTCTCTCCCGGTATTGGGGGTTGATATCATGCAGTGTTCGGAGAGCCATTACACAAAGTCCCTGGCCAGAAAAAGAGAGATTTACTGGTAGGTATTCCAGTAGTATCTCAGGGTGTTTTGCGCTACACTCCGGCACGACTTATTGCGCTATTAAGGGTCTGACGATTACCGCACCCTAGGCCCGATATGCGATACTCTTAGACGAACAGACCGAACTGTATGGAGATTGTCACATTCAGGCTCAGTAGGAGTTTGGATGGGTTTTCCTCATCGGCCTTCTTATCGACATCTACCTGGGGACCGTTACGTACAGCTAGTACCGCTTGCGGCCTATGGTTAAACCCACTGCCAGCGTAGTGTCGAGTCTTTAGAGTCCCACACAGAGGGTTTCCCTACTTCAGGCAATTGATATAGACGTCGTATGGTTTTACGACCTGGGCTTCGATCACGTACGTGTACTTGTACACTGATGATGATCAGGCAGACAGTACTAGTGGACTTTGGTTTAAGCCGGATCCTAGTATTGTATTATTGGCTTATTATCGTCTCAGGGTATCCATGTTTTTTGGAATACGAATACGGGTATGTATATACGATGTGAGGGGCATTCTTGTAATTTGTCAAGGTATGCTTCTAGAAGGTGCCACATAATTTTTCGATTTATCCATTTTATTAAATGGATTAATGATATGGAAATGGAGGAGACATACGTGGCATGGTGGGGGAATGGCTCATGGATTAAAATATTTGTTTGGATTCACTATTGAGGCATGGCACATATATTTTATAGTCTTTCTAGCCATGGCTCAATAAGTGAGATGAGGGATTATATATGTGAGCCATTCTCTACACTTGGCTTCTTGATGCTTCATTTTCTTCACTTGATATTTCTTGAGCTGCTCTCCTCTCTTGAGCTCTGTAGGTCTCCTCCAACATCTTCTTCCTCAATGCTAAACCCTATCATTCGCATGTATTGTGAGCCAGGGGTTTAGTGAGACAAAGAATCCATTAACACATTCTACATCTTCTAGGGTAGTTGGCTTAGCAAACCTTCTACCCTAGTTACCTCACTTGGAGGATGAAGCTTGGAGCACAAACCTTCGCGGTGGATCATTTTTGACAAGAAAAGACCGGCGGAGCAAGCTAGATCCGATCACTAAGGAGCCTTGAAGAGGAACACAAGAAGACCTGATGGACTTGATCTACTAAGTATATGAATCTACTATAGTAGATAAATACTCAAGTTAGTCTAACTAGTTAAGGCTTTAGTAAGATCATGGTGTAATAGCCGGTGTTGCGTAGTCAAAAGATTACCGTTTTTTAAATTTCCGCCTCCCCGCGAATTGCGGGGTGCGCGACATTGGCTTACAGTGGTATCAGAGCCTTTAAAACCTTAACTAGCTAGTTAGCAAAGTGTTAGAAATTCGATCGCCGGAAAAATTGCAAAAATACATCAAAATTGCATGGTTTCTGCCGTTTTCAAAACTGGTCCAAAAATTTTTCAGGGACATTAAAAATACGTGCAGGATTTTTGTAGGACACCCATGAAAAATGAGATCGTAACTCGGTTAGACAGCCGCGGAAGCGCGGTGAAACCATGCGTTTCGCTGCGGATCCGCTACCGAGTCGACTCCGAGTCGACTAGTTTTTCCTGCAGTTTGTCTATCTTGGTGTTTTGTGATTTTTATGATACTTTGTTTCTACCCAGAATCTTTTGTATATTGTGTTTTACTTGGGGTAGATTCAAATTTGGTAATCGATCGAAATTCTAAGTACTTTAGCTAATCGGATCTTCTATGTTTGATATATGTGTTTGGAAACGTCGACTAATTGCTATACGTTGATTAGTCGGGGTTGCACATATCTGTGATGTTGTCGTGATGGTTTGTGTATATGAACCTTTTGGATCGTCGTGGATGAATAGCCGGGGATGTGAGATAAGGGTTTTCATTCTTTCAGTCGATGTAAATTTGTAAAGTGATGTAATATTATTTTTTGCGGGGCACATCCAGGTTGAGTTTGTAGCCACCGTTGTATTATTTCTTTTACTGTTTTTGCTCCTAGGATAGACCCAAGGTGGGGTGCACAAACTACCGGGTATTTTGAAGTGCCGAATGGCCTACTCATTTTATTGAGGGAGATTGCTTCACTTTGGGTATTTGGCAGGTAGTTTACCGCACCCGTAGGGGTCTAGGGTGGGGTTTGGATATTCATTACAACCGTGGAATCCGTCTTTCATTACAGGCTCAAATGAAACGCGAAATTCCTAATATATCCAATGTGTTCATCTGTGATCTGGAATGCCTATCATTGCGTCTGACGAATGGATATTATTATATATGTATTATTTAATAGACGTTGCTTATGTTTTGCATCCGCGCTAGTCCAGCCCTGGCTCTGTCGTTAGTTAAGTAACCTAACGGGTGATGACGGGGCCCCGTGGCGAATGCGAATGGCATAAGCGTATATTGTATTTTCGTTGTTTTCTGCAATGGTAGATTAAATGATGGGACTGCATTACATTAATGCAAAGAAAACAAACCAAAGCAGAATCATTGGAACAAATTTTTAAACCACTCGGTTATTTTAAAACAACAGACTTTTAAATGCGGAGCTCAAACCACTCCTTTTAAAAGCTATCAGGTTCCTTCGATTATATCAAGTTCACTATGTTCATGGTTTTGCCAAAACCATTCGTAGCCCTCCGTCATTTCATATGAATAGTCAGTAGTATTCAAGCTATGTTTGTTAGCCTTCGTCAAGGCATAGTGATTGGTAGCTGCCGGGTGTTCATATGTAGCATAGATAGATACGTTGGTTTGGGACAGTCGTATTACCTTGTTGGCCTTCGTCAAGGGTATATACGGGTGGGTTCAAATTAACCTGGATAATGATGGGTAGAACTTGACATGTGACTTATGATTTGTTGGCCATCGTCAAGGTCATAAGAGCATGGGAAAAAAATCCACATCGGGAGTTTCTAAAGAAACTAAAACTTGCTAGTGCTGCATACCATTTGGAGTGTGATAATATTGGTAGGATTCCTTCAGGGTTATCTATTCATATCATAATTTTGCATTATTATATTCCCCATTCTTATTCATTTTACAAATAAATAGGTGCTTTTGATCCATGTCTGCTACATAGTTGCAGATTACAGGTTTTCGGAACAAAACAGTGAGAAGACGATACAAAAGTGAGACTACAACCAACAAAAAAAATCTTGATCATGCCTACAGTTTGAGAGACAAACGAAGATCAATGAACAATTTCACAAAGTACAAAGGCAGCGCAAGATTCAAGACTTTAACACGAAGCAAGTGGTAAAAGTCCACAACATTCTACACTGTGGAAATCTGGGAGAAAATAGAAGATATTCTGAGAAACCAAGTGAAGAAACCAGAATTAAAATGCAACAGAAAGCAACCCAGAAGATTTCAGCCCAAGAGCCTCCAAGATGGCCGCGTATCCGCGGCCAAACAAGGCATATGGCCGCGGATCCGCAGCCGTGCTGAGCACGTGTCGGTGCAAATTTGACGGTGGTGGCGGTGCGTTAACCAGGCTTCTCAGGGTAGTTTTGTAAATATAGATAGAGATCAAATATAAACCCTAGGGTTTCTATAATCTATAAATAGGAACCCTACAGCTCTTTTTGGAGCATGCCTCTTCTTATGCCTCTTTTTATTCATCTATTTTAGAATTTCAATTCCTGTAATGTTCAAAGAGTGCATCAAATAAAAAGTAAGTCTTTTTCTTTACCTTGCCTTAGATAATTTTCTTTTCTGCCCTAGTTAATTTTATTTATCTGCCCTAGTTAATTAGATAGCAATTTTATTTATCTGCCGTAGTTTAGTTAATTAGATCATTGAATTAAAATCATAAAAATGTCTCTTTTTATCAATTCCCTAATGAGTTAGTAGTTCCTCTCTTGTTAGGGTTAGGTTTGGGGAGGGTTTGAGAGATGAAAATCTCTCACCCCTTTCTTGCCCGTTATACATTTTAAATAGGACTCTATGCATACATACACACACCGCTCACTACGGCACCCTATCCCAAGAGGTAGCGGTGATACCGTAGTTTAAGACCCATTGTGTATGTTTTCCATGGAGGTTAGGGTAAGAGTTAAGAAAAGACGGATAAGGACCTAGAGGAAGAAACCTAGTTTCTTCCCGATCGTGCTAATCCCCTTTATTAATTACTATCTTAACACCTAAATAGTTCTTAATTAGGGCATAAAAAGCGGTGAGACATATAAACTTTCCAAACTTAACCTAAACCTAACCCTAGCAAGGTTTTAATCCTAATCAAACTCATTTCAGTTTTTAGTGATAATCAATCCAACCACAATTGGAATTAACTCGTTAAAACAACTAGAAAATACACAAAATCCCTGTAGACCGACCCGTACTCAACCAGCTAGCTACCAAGCGACGCCGTTCTTGATTGCGGTTAATATTCTTTGATTTATCTTTTAAAAGCGCAAGCACGCAAAAACAACTACCAATCAAATGGTGCCGTTGCTGGGGATGGCGTAGTTATTTTCTTTTTGTAATTTCGGCTTAATATAAAATTGAAAAATCATAAAAATTGAAAAATATAAAAATATAAAAAATTAACATCTTGTTATTTTTTGAAGGGTTTTTGTTTGAATTGTGCGGGATCGAAAAGACGAACAGATTCAGATCTGGAAAATCCAGTGAACAAAAACAGAAAACAGCAAATTTGAACAAACAGAGGAGAACCACAGCAGCGCACAGAAAAATTTTGGTGGCTTGAACAGATTTTTAGACTGCGGAACTGCCGCAACACTACGCTTTTGACCGTGGATCCGCCGCGGTCAAGTGATGTCGTCTGTCCAAAATTTCTTTGTAAGCATCTTTTCTTCTTCTGAACCCCTTGATCTCCTATGAAAAATTTTCATGCAGGGTTCTTTGCGCAAAAACTTCTCCCTCTTCTCCAATAACTTGATCTTGTGCAGGATTATTTGCGCCGCGATAAAAGAAAAAAAAAATTGGCAAGTGTTTTGTGTGTTTTACTGCTTTGCATTCTTAAACTGACTTTTAAGGGGCTTTAACACCAATCCAGATTGGGTGGGGATTTCATTACCCTTCTTAGGACCTAAAAAATCATAAAAAGCATTTTGCATTAACTTTCGAGTTAATTAAAAAAGATTAGACTCACCCTATAAGGACTGTCACGCTCAATAGGACAAAGTAATTATTGTAGGCATCGGTCGTTTATCTAAACCAGACTTTGTGGTGCCTAGGCTAGACAAGTGGGGAAAGCTAATTTTAAAAGGCCCGTCTCATGGTGATTCGTGAGCGGATCCCTCCTTTCTTTACTTGTGCTTACCTGGCCACAATTGGCGGTGAAGAGGCGATTTGAGGACCTCACAACTTTCCTTTTGGAACAGTTGGGAGCAGTCTAGTTGACCTAGGAGACCTTAGATTTAGGCTTGATTGTGCATATTGTGATTACTTGAATGTGTGTCGAAGCTTCTTATTAAAAATCTTTTTGCAAAAAGCTCCTTATAAAAAAAAACACAAAACAGAAAATTTTTACAAAAACTTGCCACTTGTCGCTAAGAAATCCATTGCACCCCACTTGCACCCACTTTCTTCCATTGACGTTTTCTTACCTGTTCAGTTGATAAAACTGCATATTTGTTATTACATTTTTCCTACTATTTCTATATTAAAAAAGGTCTTTATTATAATATATCATACATATGAGGGTTTATCTGTAAAAAGACTATTTTCATGTATTTATATATTATAATTAGCATTTGGTAGGAAAATGTATGCAAAAAAATATCATTGACCAAATCTTAAGAAAACAAACTCTACTAAATATCATTTGAGTTGTTGTGCAGAATTTTCAGGACTAAAATCAAGGAAATCAAGTGGTTAAAGCAAACCTCTCTAATTAAGAAAGCAAAACTTAGAAATCAAGTCTGGTAGCAACTGCGAGAAGATTTCCAAGTTCCAAAGGTTCCAGAGATTGCCACATGTCACACAGATGAAGCCACAGAGAAATGGTCAACGGATCAGATCATAGGGCCGCGGATCCGCCGCATTAAAGAAGATTTAGAGGCTACGATTTTTCTGGGTGAATCTTTACTGTTTTCTTCCAAATTTGGAAGCAAGGGTTCTGGCTTTGGGACTATAAATAAAGACCGAGAGCCTCTTGGAAAGATTATCAAGTCAACGAGATCACGAAGTCTAAGACGGCTCATGCATCCAGGCTGATCATCAACGGTTCATCTACCTCCTTAGAAGAGATCGAGAAGCAACTAGTAATTGTAATCATTTTCTAAGGAGTCAAAGTATAATAAATATTGTTGATTAATAAAGGTAGCTTTCTTTTTCTTATTCTATTTCTTTGTAGTTTAATTATGCATTTTCTCTCTATCTCTTTTTCTCCCAACATGCGCGAGTAATTCTCCGCTTGTTAGGGTTCGTAGGATTAGGGTAGGTTAATGGATGATGAAAATACCTAAACTCTTTTTACGTCCTATAAAATTTATAAACTTTATCAAAACAATCATTAACATCCTAATCGGGCGCACTAACAATTCATTGTTAGTCTCGACCGCGATTAGAGATTAGATTAATGATTGTTTTGGTAAAGGCTAGATATGAACGAAGTTCCGTGTCGAGATAGGGGTTAAGAGTGGGATTCCTTTTCCCTCCAGAAAGCCTAATCTACACGCATCACTGTCGTTCTACTTTTAAATCTATTAAAGGATAGAAAGAGTAATTTTTAATTAATCATCCATAACTACTAAATCCTAACGAACCCTACAAGCCCCTTCTTATATTAACTACATCCATGAATAATCTAGATCTATATTTTGCATTAGTGCTTAACGTAGATCTAGAAACCATTCTACAATATTCTTTATCACTCCTCTCTTTTTCAACACATCTAAAGTAAGAGTAAAAGATTCAACGTTTCCCTGAGGACGACCCGTACTCATCTCGGTCTAGCTACACGCGACACCGTTCTGATTGCGGTTATTCTACAAACACACTCTTTCGTACCAATCAAATGGCGCCGTTGCCGGGGATACGTGCGTAATTTTTTTTATTCTTACTATTTGTGTTGAATTCTTATTCGATTCATATCATAATTAAAACAAAACTGCAAATTGCATATTTAACGATTTGTGTGTGAATTTTTGCAAAGAAATATGGAGTCACAGACTTGAGGAAACAGGAGACAGATACATTCATTGAGATCCAGAGAAGTAGAGAAGGCCACAGAAAAAAATTCATCAATTGATCTATCCCTCTTGCGGCTGATCCGCGGTCGGAACTGCACATCGGCGGCGGAAGCGCGGCCGGTTAAGTGATCTAGGGCTTCTGTCTTCTCTGGTAAGATTCTAACCTCTTCCTCTCTCCTCTCAAATCCAATAAAATCTATTTTCTGCAGGATTCTTTGCAAAATATCGCCGCTCAAAAAAAAATCTTTTTACAAAGTTTTGTGATTGGTTTTGTTTTGCATATTTTAATACGAACTTTAAAGGGCAAAGAACAAATCCAGATTAGGTGGGGATTTCATCACCCTTCGTAAGCCCCACAAATCAAAAACCGAGCATCCGCATCAACCCTACATTAATTTAAAAAATATCTAGACCAGACTCTAAGGACTGTCGCGCTCAATAAGGACAGAGGAAGGTCATGGGTAATCTATCGCTTATCCGCATTACTTTTGTGGTGTCTAGGCAAGTGTGTCTAAGGCTAGTGGTTACTTAATTAGGGCCACTACTTGTAGTGGAGAGCCTCCCACTCACCTGGTACTTACCTGGCTACAAGAGTAGTAAAGAGGCGGTAGAGGATTGATCCTACGGCTTGTCCTTTGGAAGTCTAGGAGCGGTCTAGAGACTGACCTAGGTAACCTTAGTTCTATGGTTGTTTGTGTATTTTTGTGTGATTTGTCTTGAGTCTCACTTTTTCAAAACAGACCAATTTTAAAGCACACACACGCTGCCACTTGCGCTAAACCCGCTTAGTGCATGCTTGGCTGGACACGGGATTCCAGTGCCCGTCTTGTCCTCGTTCCTGCTATCGACGCCGAAGTCGGTACTTCTTCATTTTTTCCCCCACCACACACCACGACCGAGATGGACGGTACTCCATCAGATTATAACACCACGCTGCCACCGCCCGTAGGTGCGCAGAATCCACCGCGCATCTCTCTCCAAGAGAGATGCTATCCTATCCGTGGTCCTCTTCCCACTTTTCTATCTATTCCACCAGCTAACGGGGATAATTTCGAAATTAAACCCCACTACATCAATCTGCTGCCCAAATTTCACTGGCTTGAGTCGGAAGACGTGTATGTTTTCATCACCAAATTCGAAAACGTATGCGCAATGATGGGTACTTCACAATTGACTATGGATGCTATGCGCTTGCGTCTTCTCCCATTCATACTGTGCGACTTGGCAGAAAAATGGCTTTATAATACTGCCACACACTCTATCACTAATTGGGATGAATTCGTAATAGCATTTCTTAAGAAGTTATACCCAAACCATAAGACCGCCCGTGTTAGGAGCGAGATCAACCAGTTCACCCAGCTTCTCAATGAACCATTTTGGAAGTGCTTTGAACGTTTTAAAGATCTGCTTGTCCAATGTCCTCATCATGGAATCAATAGATGGGATTTATGCCGAATTATATATGAGGGCATTAATCCAGCGACAAAGCAGATGCTTGAAACAAATTGTCAATGCAATTTCATGTTTAAAGACGACGGTGAAGCTTGGAAATATCTGGAAGACCTTGCTGAACACACTTTGCAATGGGAAAGCGTAAGACCACCTTCTTCTAAGGGAAGTATTCATCAGCTCGATGTTTCCATCGCAGTAAAAGCCGAAATGGTAGCGATACAGAAGAAACTCGACGCTATTGAGAACAAGTTCTCATCATTCTCCCTAAATCAGGTCACGCTTCCTAAGACCGTCTGTGGTTGCTGTTCAGATCCTTCACACTTAACGGAAGAATGTCCTATGAATGCATCGTTTCAAACTAATGCTGCTTTTCAGCAGCGACCTAGAAACGATCCTTATTCTTCCACGTACAATCAAGGATGGAGGAATCATCCTAACTTTGCTTGGAAACAAAACCAACCCCAAAATCAAAATCAGTTCCAAAGACCTCCTCCACAGCAACCACAACCACAGAATTAGCTCCCCTTTCAGTCACAGAATTTTCAAAATCCGGCCAACACTTCTACACCACAAGTGGCCGGTACTGACAACTCTTCACTCGCACAAACTTTGGATATGTTTATGAAACATACCATTCAAATGTTGGCTGAGATGAAGTCTTCTATTGATACCATAAAACAAGATTCCGCCTCCCACGGCGAAAGTATTAAATCAATAGAAAACCAACTTGCACAGTTAAACGCCGCAATGAGTGCAAGAGAGAAAGGGAAACTCTCATCTCAACCCCTACCGAATCTGGCCATTCAAAAAATCATAATGTGAATGCCGTTACTACGTTGAGATCGAGAAAAGTGCTGAATAACCGAGTGGGTGAGCAATTTGATGTTAGTGACACCAATGATACCCCAGCTTCTTCTTCTTCCCCTAATTCGTCTAGTATCCCACCTTCATCCGAGCCTATTCTCCATTTTCCCCAAGACTCGAACATTTCGCCAAATCTATCTAAGTCGATTCCCACTCCAATTTTGGGATCGAATCCGTCCCCACAATCTTCTCCACAAACGTTGAACCCAAAACTTATTGATCAAGCTCTATTTCCAAACAGATTAAGGGCCAACAGACCTAACCCGCAAATGGAGAAGATTGTGGAAATGTTTAAGCAAGTTAGCGTGAATATTCCTCTCCTAGATGCTATTCAACAAGTCCCATCTTATGCAAGAATCCTTAAAGACTTCTGTACTAGGAAGAGAAAAACTCAAGTGCCTAAGAAGGTTTTCATGACGAGTAATGTTAGCACAGCTTTTACCCAACAAATACCAAAGAAACGTAAGGACCCCGGCTGTCCTACAATCTCTATTTCTATTGAGGGTAAAAATATTAATCGTGCTTTACTCGATCTTGGCGATAGCATTAACTTGCTTCCTTATTCAGTATACGAGCAGCTAGGAATTGGAGAGTTAAAACCCGCCCATTGTACTCTCCAAATGGCAGACCGATCACCAAACCTCGGGGAGAACTAGAGGATGTGTTAATTAAAGTCAGGGAATTCATATTTCCCATGGACTTTATTGTTTTAGATACACAACCTGTGGCAAACCCACGCAATCAAATTCCGGTGATACTTGGTTGACCCTTCCTAGCAACTTCTAACGCTGTAATTAATTGTCGTAACGGTTCTATGAACTTATCCTTCGGGAAAATGACAATTGAGCTTAATATTTACAAGCTAGGAAGTCAGCCATCAGAACCTTCTGCTCATTTGCTGGATGTTTGTTCCATCCACGAGATAGCTCCTGAAAGCTGCATGGATGAGGAACTTTGCTTTGATGATCTCGACAACACTAATGAGATATCGTTTGATTTTGCACCACTTCATAGTGAGGATATGTTCAATGAGTCCGTCCTTGAGTTTGAACCCGTTGACTCGTTGCAAAAGTCAGCAGCACTTTCCGAGTCAATATCTTATGCAAGTTTTAAACCTCTTAGGGAGTCCGAATATCATTCCCTTACCCCACCTTCTATTGTCTCTCCGCCAATTCATGATCTCAAACCTCTACCTTCTCATCTTAAATATGCATATTTAGGAGAGAATGAGACTTTGCCAGTGATTATATCCGCTTCTCTAGCCTTAGAGCAAGAGAACACACTTTTGGCAGTGTTGAGATCGAATCGGCAAGCATTTGGTTAGACAGTGGCTGACATCAAAGGGATTAGTCCCTTAATTGTTGAACATTACATACATCTGATGGATGAAGCCAAACCAACCAGAGACCCACAAAGACGGTTAAATCCTGTCATGAAGGAGGCGGTAAAGAAAGAAATCGTCAAGTGCCTTGATAGTGGAATAATTTACCCCATATCTGATAACCAATGGGTAAGTCCAATTCATGTGGTCCCTAAAAAGTCTGGCATCACGGTCATCACTAATGAGGCTAATGAGTTAATCCAAATATGCACCCAGACTGGGTGGCGCATATGTATTGATTACAGGAAACTCAATGCCGCGACAAGGAAAGATCACTTCCCTCTACCTTTCATTGACCAGATATTAGAACGATTAGCTGGACATGAATACTACTGTTTCTTGGACGGATACTCTGGTTATAACCAGGTCCCCATCGCCGAAAAGGATCAAGATAAAACCACATTTACTTGTCCTTTCGGTACTTTTGCCTATAGACGCATACCCTTTGGGTTATGCAACGCTCCCGCTACATTTCAGAGGTGCATGATGGGGATATTTTCAGATATGGTGGAGAATTTTCTGGAAATTTTTATGGACGATTTCTCCATTTTTAGGGACTCCTTTGAGGACTGCCTTCGTAATCTTGACGCGGTTCTTACCCGCTGTAAGGATAAGAACTTGACTTTGAATTGGGAAAAATGACATTTTATGGTCCAAGATGGTATTGTACTTGGACATATAATTTCACGAAAAGGCATTGAACTTGACAGAGAAAAAATTGATGTCATTCATAACCTCCCTCGTCCTAAACGCGTCAAAGATATACGATCCTTCCTTGGCCATGCAGGATTTTATAGGAGATTTATTAAGGACTTTAGCAAAATTGCTAGACCCTTAACCCTTCTATTGGCTAAGGATACTACATTTCACTTCGATTCGGATTGTGAAGCTACTGTTGAATCGCTTAAAAGATCGCTCACTACAGCCCCCGTTCTATCATCTCCGGATTGGAACCACCCGTTCGAGCTTATGTGTGATGCATCAGATTTTGCTATTGGTGCTGTCTTAGGACAGCACATTGATAAGATGCCACATGTAATTTACTATGCAAGTAGGACCTTGAATGATGCACAAATAAATTACACAACTACCGAGAAAGAACTCTTGGCAGTTGTATTTGCATTAGAGAAATTCAGGCCCTACATGATTGGCTCGCCAATTATGGTTTACACAGATCACTCCGCCCTACGACATCATTTATCGAAAAAGGATGCGAAGGCCAGGCTAATACGTTGGATCCTATTGTTACAAGAATTTGATCTTGTCATCCGAGACAAGAGTGGATGTGAAAACGTTGTAGCCGACCATCTCTCACGCATCACTTCTTCGCCAACTTTGACCGTGCCGATAAATGACTCATTTCCTGACGAACAGCTCTTGACTGTATCCTACGAATCTTGATTCATGGATATCGTGAACTATCTTGCGACAGGACTTATTCCTAGCGATTGGTCGAAACAAGACAAGCTTCGATTTCTATCCCAAGTAAATTACTTTTACTGGGATGAACCTTATCTGTTTAAGTATTGTTCCGATCAAATCATTCGCAGGTGTGTCCCTAACGATGAATTCAAGAGCATGTTATCATTTTGTCATGATCAGGCATGCGGCGGTCATTTTGGTCCTCGAAAAACGGCGGAGAAAGTTTTGCAATGTGGCTTTTATTGGCCAACATTATTTAAAAATGCATATGAACATTGCAAAACTTTTCCACGATGTCAGCATTTAGGTCGGATTTCACGAAGAAACGAGATGCCGCTCCAACCTATATTGGTTGTGGAAATATTCGATGTTTCGGGTATTGATTTTATGGGCCATTTTCCTAACTCTTTTGGGAATTTATATATCTTGTTAGCGGTTGATTATGTCTCGAAATGGGTGGAAGCTATACCGTGTCGCACTAATGACAACAAAGTTGTCATTAAGTTCCTTAAAGAAAATATCTTTTCGCGAATCGGACACCCTCGCGCTATAATTAGCGACAACGAGTCACATTTCTGTAATCGGTCTTTCGAGGCCTTGATGCGGAAATATTCAATCACTCACAAGCTTTCTACGCCCTATCATCCCCAAACAAGCGGGCAGGCTGAGATCTCAAATAGGCAGATCAAACAAATCTTGGAGAAGACGGTTTCTAAGAACCGTAAAAATTGGTCAACCAAATTGACGGATGCTCTTTGGGCATTCCGCACCGCTTATAAGACCGATCTTGGTATATCTCCATACCGCCTAGTGTTTGGGAAGGCATGTCACCTTCCTGTCGAGATCGAATATAAAGCAATATGGGCTATTAAAGTGCTTAACTTTGATTTTGATCATGCAGGCAGCTATCGGAAGCTGCAATTGAATGAGCTAAGCGAACTCCGCGATGAAGCTTACGATAATGCGGTGATAGTAAAGAACAGGACTAAAGTGTTCCACGATAAAAATCTTTTTAGAAAAACCTTCACATCGGGACAACAAGTCCTTCTTTATGATTCCCGTCTCCATCTTCATCCGGGTAAGTTTAAATCTCGTTGGAAAGGACCTTTTGTGGTGCGGTATGTACACCCGCACGGGGCAGTAGAAGTTGAAAATTTGAAAAACGGTTCAATTTTTAAAGTAAATGGGCATAAACTAAAACCGTATTTCTCTGCTGACCCCGCGGAGGAACTCCTGTTTTTACAGGAGCCGCTTTATCAAAACTGAATTTCCTCCGCCTCACCTCCATGTTTTGGTAACATTTTCTCATTTTAAGAATGGAGGTGAGTGAAAATGGGTTTAATTGAATATCTGTGCGTGCCAAAGATCAAGTTTGGGGGTAGTTTTCATTTAACTATTATTTTACCCCTTATGTCTCTCCCCTAGTATACAGGTCCATACTATCAAAAGACAACATCAGTGAGGACACTGCTGAAAACAGGTTTAGGGGGAGGTTTGTATTCACTGAATTATCTTTGACACTGGGCATTCAAAAAATTTTTTATAAAAAAGGAGTAGAAAGTGAAAAATTACATCTAAAAGATAAGAATAGTTTAAGAAAACCAAGAAAATTAGAAGTTTTCTTAAAACGAACTAGTAATAAGTAGTTATGAGCTGTTGTCCCAAGGGTTAGTAAGATGAAGGAAGTCACTAATCTGAGGATAAAAATAAGACTGAAAAATAGTTTCTATTCTGAATGCCAAACATTTGAATGTTGATACCCTACTATATGCACTTACACACGTCTTGAAACTCGGGATAGTAGAGGATACCTTGAAATGCTCTTGTCTAAAAGCCAAAGTATGAAGGAAATAAAAAAAATGATGAAAATGAAGAAAATATAAAAATGGTGAAAAGAAAAAGAAGAAAAAATGAACACTGGTTTTGTTATCGCCAAGGCAGCAATAAAAAAATATAGCGAGGGTGCTTCATCACCTAGTGCCTTAGACCAACTGGTTTGGGAGTCACTGCTAAGCCTTAGGTGGTGCAAGATGAGGAAAATACTATCACCTAATCAGCAAGCACATAAGTAATCGGTCGGTTAGTATCTCAAGAAGTATTAACGGTCGCATGAAAATGTGTGAGAAAATCCATAAATATTCATCAAGTTAAAAAAGTACTGAGGATGATGGACAAGAGTATTGATAGCTTGAATTGAATTCTCCGAGTGTAGGGATGTCCATTACACACACGTAGGGTTATATGATCAATGTTTGGATGAAAGGTAGGAATGAAGAATAAAGACGATGTTTTATTGAGGGATGATGTGATTTCTAATATTTTTTCATGACTATTAAGATAGGGCTCATAACAACTGAAAAGCTAGTGTGGTTGGAAACTCTAAATTTTCAAAGTATTTCTTTTATGGTTCTATGTAAATTTCACCATCTCTCTTTTGTTATAGGATTTTGTGGATGTAATCCACTGAAAACCCTAAGGAGACAACACTCCTCCTACTAGGGCCACCTAGAGGTTTAACGGCTTGTTGCACGTGCTCAGTGCAATCGTGTTTGCCTACGAAAGTGTGCTTAGTTTTCTCCTTTCTTTTTTCTCCTTCTCTTCAATAAACTAGTTTGCTCGGGACGATCAAAGATAAGTTTGGGGGTATTTGTTCAGTTGATAAAACTGCACATTTGTTATTACATTTTTCCTACTATTTCTATATTAAAAAAGGTCTTTATTATAATATATCATACATATGAGGGTTTATCTGTAAAAAGACTATTTTCATGTATTTATATATTATAATTAGCATTTGGTAGGAAAATGTATGCAAAAAAATATCATTGACCAAATCTTAAGAAAACAAACTCTACTAAATATCATTTGAGTTGTTGTGCAGAATTTTCAGGATTAAAATCAAGGAAATCAAGTTGTTAAAGCAAACATGCATAATTAAGAAAGCAAAACATAGAAATCAAGTGTGGCAGCAACTACGAGAAGATTTCCAAGTTCCAAAGGTTCCAAAGATTGCCACATGTCACACAAATGAAGCCACAGAGAAATGATCAACGGATCAGATCATAGGGCCGCGGATCCGCGGCCAAACCCCCCTGTTGGCCGCGGATCCGCCGCATTAAATAAGATTTAGAAGCTGCGATTTTTCTGGGTGAATCTTTACTGTTTTCTTCCAAATTTGGAAGCAGGGTTCTGGCTTTGGGACTATAAATAAAGACCGAGAGCCTCTTGGAAAGATTATCAAGTCGACGAGATCACGAAGTCTAAGACGGCTCACACATCCAGACTGATCATCAACGGTTCATCTACCTCCTTAGAAGAGATCGAGAAGCAACTAGTAATTGTAATCATTTTCTAAGAAATCAAAGTGTAATGAATATTGTTGATTAATAAAGGTAGCTTTCTTTTTCTTATTCTATTTCTTTGTAGTTTAATTATGCATTTTCTCTCCATCTTTTTTTCTCCCAACCTGCGCGAGTAATTCTCCGCTTGTTAGGGTTCGTAGGATTAGGGTAGGTTAATGGATGATGCAAATACCTAAACTCTTTTTACATCCTATAAAGTTTATAAACTTTATCAAAACAATCATTAACATCCTAATCGGGCACGCTAACAATTCATTATTAGTCTCGACCGCGATTAGAGATTAGATTAATGATTGTTTTGGTAAAGGCTAGATATGAACGGAGTTCCGTATCGAGATAGGGGTTAAGAGTTGGATTCCTTTTCCCTCCAGAAACCCTAATCTACACGCATCACTGTCGTTCTAGTTTTAAATCTATTAAAGGATAGAAAGAGTAATTTTTAATTAATCATCCATAACTACTAAATCCTAAAGAACCCTACAAGCCCCTTCTTATATTAACTACATCCATAAATAATCTAGATCTATATTTTGCATTAGTGCTTAACGTAGATCTAGAAACCATTCTACAATATTCTTTATCCCTCCTCTCTTTTTCAACACATCTAAAGTAAGAGTAAAAGATTCAACGTTTCCCTGAGGACAACCCGTACTCATCTCAGTCTAGCTACACGCGACACCGTTCTGATTGCGGTTATTCTACAAACACACTCTTTCATACCAATCATTACCCTCGCCTTCTATTTTTACCTTTTGACTACACTACACCTCTTTAGTGTATGTCCGGTTGGACTAGGGACACTAGCGCCCGTTTAGTCCGTGTCTCGTTAATGCCGACTGACGACGCTTTCGACTCCGAAGTTGAAATTCCTTCCACTTCTTTACCTTCATCATCATATTCTTCATCTTCTAAGGAGATGTCGGGATTCAATCCTAACAACCACTTACCCGCGGGACTGATTCCACCTCCACTTGGTGCGAATAACCCACCACACCCTCCTGTCGAAGCGCCCCAACAAATCGCGCTCCAGGATCTGTTCTATCCCATCCGCACCGCTTTACCCACTTGTCTTTCACTTCCACCGGCCAATGGGGATAACTTTGAGATTAAACCCCACTTCATCAATATGTTGCCCAAATTTCACAGACTGGAATCCGAAGATGCCTACATCTTCATTAACAAATTCCAGAATGTTTGTGCAATGATGAAGACCACACAACTTTCTGATGATGCTATAAGGCTACGTGTCATTCCATTCACCTTATGTGACCTAGCCGAAAAATGGTTATATAGCATAACATCACACTCGATAAAAAATTGGAAAGAGTTTGTTAAGGCTTTTCTAAAAATGTTTTACCCACACCACAAGACCGCAAGAATTCGAAATGAAATTATTCAATTTTCCAAGCTTCCTTCCAAACCTTTTTGGATGTGTTTTGAAAGATTTAAAAACCTCCTTGTTCAGTGCCCTCACCACGGTATCGAGAATTGGAAACTTTGCCAAACTTTATACGAAGGACTGAAACCAGCAACTAAGCAGTTGTTGGAAACCATTTGTCAAGGTCACTTTCTTACAAAATCAAGCGAGGAAGCTTGGCAGTTTCTCGACGATCTTGCTGAACAAACACTTTAGTGGGAAAGCACTAAGACCATCTCATCTTCTTCATCAGGTCAGTCTACGGCAGGCATACATCAACTTGATATGTCGATTGCAATGAAGGCCGAAATGGCCGCCCTTACGAAAAAGCTAGAGGCAATTGAGAGAAAATTTTCATCGCCTTCTCCTACCCCTGCTTTACCCCCACGCACTGTTTGCGCTTGTTGTTCGGATCCATCCTATCTAACTGAAGAGTGTCCTTACAATCCACATGTTCAAGGATAAGATCAAGTCAATGCTTCCTTTCAGCAAAGACAAAAAAATGATCCATACACTTCAACTTATAATCCTGGTTGGAGGAGCCACCCAAATTTTGCTTGGAATCAAAATCAACAACAATTCCAAGGCAATAACAACTTTCAAAGGCCTCCTCCTCCACAACAACAAGCACCTCAAAAAACTCAATATCAGCAACCTTTCCAACCCCAACCTTACCCAAACCAAATGAACAATTTTGTACCTAACAATTCTTATCTTCAAAACAATTTTTTTCAACCGAATAAAGATAAGGTTTTCTTGCTAGAATGAAGTCTAGATGCGTTTTTAAAACAATCTAGACAATCCGCAGCAAGGTTGGAAACTTCCATTCAGTCTTTGGTGCAAAACAGTGCTTCAAATGATCAAAGCATCAAATCAATTGAGGCCCAAATTGCACAACTAAATGCTGCGTTAAGCGAGCAAGAAAAGGGAAAGTTTCCGTCTCAACCATTGCCAAATCCCGGTCACACACACAACGCACATGTTGCTTATGAACAACAAAATTATAATGTAAAAGCGATGACCACGTAGAGATCTAAAAGAGTGTTGCACAATAATGTGGGTATTAGTGATGACACCCCTGCCGGTGCTTCTTCTTCATCTTCTTCTTCATCTTCATCTTCTTCCTCTTCTTCAGAGCATGTTCTTCATTCTTCACAAGGCTCTACTTCTTCTAATTCGAACGGACCCACATCTAACTTCCCGAACACACCAACACTGGGATCTGTTCCAACTCCGCAATCTACACCACAAATATTGGACTCAATAAATTTTCAAAATGTTCCATTTCCAAACAGGTTGAGATCCAATAAACCAACTCCACAAATGGAGAAGATTGTGGAGTTATTCAAACAGGTTAGCATTAACATACCTCTCTTGGATGCAATCCAACTAGTTCCTTCTTACACTAAAATCTTAAAGGACTTATGCACTAAGAAGAGGAAGTCACAAGTACCAAAGAAAGTTTTCGTGGCTAGTGCTGTAAGTGATGCTCTTATCCAACCTTTACCCCAAAAACATAAGGACCCCGACTGTCCTACAATTTCAATAACAATTGGGGATAAGAACATAAATCGAGTACTTTTAGATCTTGGTGCTAGTGTTAATTTGCTATCCTATTCAGTATATGAGCAATTAGGCGTTGGAGAGCTTAAAGCCACACATTGTACTCTCCAAATGGCCGACCGATCCATCACCCATCCTAGGGGTGAGTTAGAGGATGTGTTAATTAAAGTAGGGGACTTCATATTCCCCGTTGATTTCATTGTTATGGACACACAGCCTGTGGCTAACCCACGGAACCAAATTCCGGTAATCCTCGGTCGACCATTTTGGCCACTTCCAATGTTGTAATCAACTGTCGTAATGGCCCTATGACTCTATCATTCGCGAAGATGTCAAGTGAGTTCAACATTTACAAGATAGGAAATCTGCCCTCAGAGCCGAATGCTAGTATAATTGATGTTTGCTCGATCCAAGAGATCACGCAGGAGGACTGTGAGCTTGAAAAATTTCTGTTCGATCACAGCAGTTTTGACGCCACTAGTGCGTTCTTCCTTGAATCTGACACAGCTTTTACACCCGATAGCGATTACAAGTGTTTCACTTTTTCGGACGAGTTTGAAGACTCACCACCCGAGTTTGAGTCTTTTGATTTTTCGGATGAGTTAGCTGAACCATCCGACTCGGTTGATTTCACTTGCTTTGAACCATTGATGGAATCCTTCGAGTTCGAGACAGTTTCACCAATGTTACCTTCAATTGTTTCACCTCAAAAACTCAAACTCAAGTTGTTGCCGTCTCACCTTAAATACGCTTACTTCGGTAAGAATGAGACCCTTCCTGTCATCATCTCAGATTCTCTAGCCCGCGAGCAAGAGACAGCCCTTTTAATGGTCTTACAAAACAATCGGCAAGATTTTGGCTGGACTATGGCGGACATCAAGGGGATTAGTCCCCTCATAATTAAACATCATATACATATGATTGATGATGCCAAGCCAGTAAAGGATCCACAGAGACACCTCGAGGATTTTGTGGTTAATCAACCTCCACCTATAGAAGTTGAACCACCACCTTTTCTTCTAATAAAATACGAGAATGTCAATATTCCACTCATTTCTGATCATTCACATTCTCGTTTTTATTCATCATCACCTCTTATCTCCTCACATTCATATTCACGCAAACCCTTTCCATACCACCACTTATCTCTTCCCCACTTCTTCTTGGCTCTATATAACATGTCCTTCCACCGACCTATATGTTACATTGATAAATTCTTCGAATGGTTGGTGTTGACTTTTGGTCATTACAGAGCTTGGCATTGACCGATAACTTTGACCTCCCTCTTTAAAAAGCTTAGCATTATTTAACTCAAGTTTGGGGGTGTATAATTTGGCCTTCAAAAATAAATAAATAAAAATAAAAATTTGAAAATAAAAAGAAAATTTTGGGGTATTTTTTTGTAAATTTTCAGTTTTAATAAAATAAAAATAAAAAAATAAACAAGGGAGTGCCGACAATTTTGACCCTCTTGGTGTAGCCTGACAGTAAGGACACTGTCAAGTTTAAGTTTGGGGGTGTGCTCGGTAAGCTTTCTTCCTTCGCATTCATATTTATAATTTTGCATACTTATCTTAAAACCCATAAAACTTGAAAAAATTTAAAGTTATAAAAATTGAAAAATTCAATTTTGGCCATAATTGACTCAAGTTTGACAAGAAGGTTAACTAGCTAGGAAAAACTAGTTCCTAGACTTAGTAAATTAAAAACCCTAAAACTAACCTTTTTTAAAATTTAACAGTAGAAAATATATGTCTTTTGTAGTTTACATAGAAATAGGCAAATTTTGAGTTCACTTCTTGAGCTAAATCAAAATAAAGGAAGAGTATTGAAATTTTTATTAAAGTGTAAGTCTGAAAAATAATTCCTAAGCTTAAGTTTAAATTCTAAAAATATCTACCGTACAACTTGCACAAACACAAACCTTGAAACTTGGACTAGTAGATGAGACCTTGAAATGCTCTTGTCTAAAATCCTTAGTATGAAGGAAAATAAAAGTATAAGTGTGAATAAAGAGATAAAAAAAATGAACACTGGTTTTGTAATTACTTAAGACTGTGTAAAATAAAAAAAATATTTAGCAAGGGTGCTTTATCACCTAGTGCCTTAGACCAACTGGTTTGGGAGTCACTGCTAAAACCTTAGGTGTTACAAGACTAGGAATTACACCTTAATGTGCAAACACATTTTGTAATCGGTCACTAGTACCTCAAGAAGTATTAACGGTCGCATGAAGGATGTGTGAGCAATTTCATCTAGAAAATTCACCAACTAAAAGTACTTTGGACGATGGACAAAAGTATAAGAGCTTGAATTGAATTTTCAAGTGTAGAGGTGATACATACACACACGTAGGGGTATATGATTGGGGTTTGGATGAAAAATAGGACTTATATTTTTAGTAGAGATGATAAAAATTCCTAAGTTGAGATGGAACCTTAGAAGGAAAACTCAAAAGATGCTCAAAGCTAAATAAATCTACAGAACATATACGCTTTTAAGTTAAATGATAAGAAAGCGTGAAAAATACGGGTTGATGATTTCTGAGTTGAAGATAATAGAATTTCTTGCTAGAGAACCGAATTGAAGAATAAAAGTCAATAGGTCAAATTGATAGGATTTTGTGGGTAGTATCCGCTGAAAACCCTCAGGAGACAACACTCCTCCTACTAGGGACACCTAGAGGTTTAACGGCTTGTTGCACGAGCTCAGTGCAATCGCGTTTCCCTGCGAAAGTTAGGTTAGGTTTTTTCGAGAATAAACTAGTTTTGCTCGAGGACGAGCAAAAGATAAGTTTGGGGTATTTGTTCATATCAAAATTTTGCATTATTATATTCCCCATTCTTATTCATTTTACAAATAAATAGGTGCTTTTGATCCATGTCTGCTACATAGTTGCAGGTTACAGGTTCTCGGAACAAAACAGTAAGAAGACGATACAAAAGTGAGATTACGACCAACAAAAAGAAGAATCTTAATCATGCCTACAGTTTGAGGGATAAACGAAGATCAATGAACAATTTCACAAAGTACAAAGGCAGCGCAAGATTCAAGACTTCAACACGAAGCAAGTGGTAAAAGTCCACAACATTCTACACTGTGGAAATCTGGGAGAAAATAGAAGATATTCTGATAAACCAAGTGAAGAAACCAGAATTAAAATGCAACAGAAAGCAGCCCAGAAGATTTCAGCCCAAGAGCCTCCAAGATGGCCGCGGATCCGCGGCCGTGCTGAGCACGTGTCTGTGCAAATTTGACGGTGGCGGCGTTGCGTTGACCAGGCTTCTCAAGGTAGTTTTGTAAATGTAGATAGGGATCAGATGTAAACCCTAGGGTTTCTATAATCTATAAATAGGAACCCTACAGCTTTTTTTGGAGCATGCCTCTTCTTATGCCTCTTTTTATTCATCTATTTTAGAATTTCAATTCCTGTAATGTTCAAAGAGTGCATCAAATAAAAAGTAAGTCTTTTTCTTTACCTTGCCTTAGATAATTTTCTTTTCTGCCCTAGTTAATTTTATTTATCTGCCCTAGTTAATTAGATAGCAATTTTATTTATCTGCCGTAGTTTAGTTAATTAGATTATTGAATTAAAATCATAAAAATGTCTCTTTTTATCAATTCCCTAATGAGTGAGTAGTTCCTCTCTTGTTAGGGTTAGGTTTGGGAAAGGTTTGAGAGATGAAAACCTCTCACCCCTTTCTTGCCCGTTATATATTTTAAATAGGACTCTATGCATACATACACACACCGCTCACTATGGCACCCTATCCCAAGAGGTAGCAGTGATACCGTAGTTTATGACCGGTTGTGTATGTTTTCCATGGAGGTTAGGGTAAGAGTTAAGAAAGGACGGACAAGGACCTAGAGGAAGAAACCTAGTTTCTTCCCGTTCGTGCTAATCCCCTTTATTAATTATTATCTTAACACCTAAATAGTTCTTAATTAGGGCATAGAAAGCGGTGAGACATATAGACTTTCCAAACTTAACCTAAACCTAACACTAGCAAGGTTTTAATCCTAATCAAACTCATTTCAGTTTTTAGTGATAATCAATCCTACCACAATTAGAATTAACTCGTTAGAACAACTAGAAAATACACAAAATCCTTGTGGACCGACCCGTACTCAACTAGCTAGCTACCAAGCAACGCCGTTCTTGATTGCGGTTAATATTCTTTGATTTATCTTTTAAAAGCGCAAGCACGCAAAAACAACTACCAATCATTATCACACAATGATATTTGGATCCCGATCTTACTGTGAGTATCCGCTACTCCTCGGGACATTCTTCACTTAACGATCAATGCTATAAACCAAGTAGGTATCTAGAACAGTGTTAGCGGGGATACGCCTCCAGGGAAAAGAGGTTATTTAATTAAGAAACTTCACGAAAGCGTCGTAAAACATCCCTCAAAGTACTAAAACTAGCCTGGCTGAACGCTTAAACAAGTATTGTACGGTGAGATTAATCCTGACTAATTCTTCTTTTATAGTTTGAGGAAGCATTCGAGAAACAGTGGGAGCCATCCTGTTTAGATAAATTAAAAACCAATCTAAACTTCCAAGAGTATCATGCTAAGTGTTTTCTTCTCTCCCTCCTGCAGCGACCTCTTGATCAAACATAGGTTACATCTAGATAATAAAATGGCTGAATCTGACTATAATGACTGGCAAAGGTCTGTCCATATGTCCATTGCCTATGACAAACTGGGACACCTCATTACTACTCAAGCCCATGCCGCCCCAGGTCCAATTTCCACCGTTACGGATGTTGATATCCGTAAGACATCGGAAAAAAAACTGTGTGAATGCCAAGTGTCTCGTGTTGGCCTCAGTGGATGGTGTAAACCAAAGGCAGCACGAGAAGATAGACTTAGCTTCCATCTTCCTCCATATCAAAGATTTATATGGAGAGCAATCACGTATCTCAAGATATGAGACATCGATAGAATTGCTTCAAGCGAGGTTGACTATAGGGTCATCTGTACGGGACAATGTCCTTACGATGACTAGCTATATTGATGAGCTCACGGACCTGGAGACCGCGTTGGGAAACAGGTCATATGCTGACTTGTTTCTATAGTCCCTACCATCTACTTTTTCCCAGGTGAAGAAAGTTATACTTCCAGTTGAGAGCACCCTGAAGGAAACCAGGGTGACACCTACTCAGCTTATTGGGGAATCTTCCTCTTCTGCATCCAAGGAGAAAGCAAAAGGTGAGAAGAAGAAGACCTCCACAAAGCTGATATGCGGTGTCAGTAAGGTAGAAGGACAGGAAAGGGCAAAAGTTTCTGGGATAACAGTGGGGAAGGAGGGATATTCCTATTGACACGGGAAAGGACATTGGCAGAGGGATTACAGGGCTTTGAAAGCCTAAATCCAGGTTCCGAAGCATGTTGTGGCTTCGACTTCAGTGTGTTTGTAATAGAAAACTGTATGTCAATTAACTCTACTTCTTGGGTACTAGATACCGGATTAGGATCTCATATCTGTAATTCATTATAGGCTTTGAGAAACCATAGAGTTATTAGGTTAGGTGATATGACTCTCAAGGTTGCTAACGGAATGAGCGTGGACACTAAATTCGTAGGGAAATATCACCGTGGATTGACAAGTGGGCAGGTATTGATTCTACGTAACTGTTTGTATGTACCTAGTCTAGCTTGTAACATCGTATCTGTATCCTTACTTTCTAAGGAAGGATATGATTTTACATTTGTAAGCGATGTGGTCCACATCCACCTAAATCAAACTCTGATTGGGTCAGGTACATTAGATAATGGTATATACGTATTAAATAAAGCTGAGGTTTTCAGTGTCCAGAACACACTTAAAAGAAAGTCTCCGGAATTAATCAGGCTTTCTTATGGCATTGTAGACTGGGTCACATCAATGAAACACGGTTGACGAAGCTACACAGAGAGGGATATTTGGATCCGTTCGAATATCAGTCTTATGCAACTTGTCAATCTTGTCTCATGGGAAAGATGACAAAGACTCCATTCACTGGACACCGAGTAAGAGCAAGCAAGCTCTTGGTACTCATACACAGCAATGTGTGTGGTCCAATGTCTACGCATGCACGAAGTGGTTATTCCTATTTCATTACTTTTACGGATGATTTCTTTAGGTATGGACATGTCTTCTTGATGAAGCATAAATCCGAGGCCTTTGAGAAATTCCGGGAATACAAGAATGAAGTGGAAAAACAAACAGGAAAAAGTATCAAGAAACTGAGATCTGATCGAAGTGGTGAATACTTGAGTGCCGAGTTCCTGGATTACTTAAAAGAGAATGGAATTCTCTCTCATCTTACTCCTCCATACACGCCACCACACAATGGTGTATCGGAAAGACGGAATCAAACCCTATTGGATATGGTTCGTTCCATGATGAGTAACGCTGAGTTTCCGCGATCCTTCTGGGGTTATGCACTAGAATCAGCTGCATATCTTCTGAATAAGGTTCCTACCAAGACTGTTCCTACCACACCATATCAGATGTGGAGTAGGATGAAACCCTATCTTAAGTACCTTAAGACATGGGGATGTCCATCTTTTGTTAAAAAGCAGCATGCAGACAAACTCGAGGCACGCTCAGTACTGTGTAAGTTTGTGGGATACCCAAAGAACTCCAGAGGGTATTATTTCTATTGCGCAGAGAAACAAAAGATCTTTGTTTCTCGTCATGCCCACTTCTTAGAATCTGAATTTTTAGAAAATCAGAAAAGTGGGAGCGCAATAGAACTGGAAGAAATTCCAGAACCACAAGCTATTACTGAAAGCTTGGTAGAACCAGAAGTTTCAGAAGAACCGGGCATTCCAGCGCCACTCCGCAGAAGTAGAAAGCAGTCTCATCCGCCTGAGAGATACTATGGTTTTCTCATAGACGGGGATCGAAAGGATTGCATCATCGACAATGATGAGCCTACTAGCTTCCAACAAGCCATTCAGAGCGGCGACTCGGTAAAATGGCTGGATGCAATGCAGACCGAGATGGTTTCTATGTACACTAACAAAGTATGGACTTTAGACATTGCTCCAGAAGGGGTAAAACTCGTAGGCTACAAATGGATCTTTAGAAAGAAGATTGGTGTAGATGGACAGGTTGAAACCTATAAGGCTAGACTTGTTGAAAAAGGTTTTCATCAAAGACCTGGTTTGGACTATGATGAAACCTTTTATCCAGTGGCTATGCTCAAATCCATTCGGATCCTTCTTGCCATTGCTTCCTTTCACGATTATGAGATCTAGCAGATGGACGTAAAGACGACTTTTCTAAATGGAAATTTGGAAGAGTGCGTTTATATGAATCATCCATAAGGTTTCATTCAGAGTGGGAGCAGCGGGAAAGTGTGCAAGTTTCTTAAGTCCATTTATGGTCTAAAGCAGGCATCGCGGAGTTGGAACATCTGTTTTGATGATACTGTCAAAGAATTCAACTTTATCAAAAATCCAGATGAACCATGCATTTATAGTAAGATTGTAGGGAGAACTGTAGTATTCCTCATCTTGTTCATGGATGATATTCTCTTGATAGGAAATGACATTCCTATGCTATAATCAGTCAAAGGATTCTTGTCATAGAGGTTCTCCATGAAGGGCCTAGGTGATGCCTTCTACATTCAGGGGATCCAGATCTATCGTGATAGATCTAAACGGATAGTGCGACTTTCACAGTCAAGGTACATAGACACCATACTGAAAAGATTCAGTATGGAAGATTCTAATCACGGTAATCTACCGGCTTGTCACGGAATCACCCTCTCCAAAGAGATGTCTCCAAAGACTGATTTGGAAAGGGATCGCATGTCAACAATACCCTACGCATCTGCGGTAGGCTCTATAATATATGCGATGTTGTGTACCAGACAAGATGTAGCATACGCATTGAGCGTTGTAAGCCGGTATGTCATGCCCCGCTTCCTAGTATACGGGCAGAGGATGCGACTGGCCGCTACGTATTTACTCTGAAGCAAATATGCTAAGCGTATCTAAGCAATATAAATGAAATGCACAAGAGACAAAATATAATTGAACAACAACTTTATTTATTCACATTCTTTTTACAATACATGGAAAAGTAAATACATGGGATAAAGCGATGCCTAAACAGTGGCATAACAGAAATGAAAAGTACTGAAAGTAAATGTGTACAATGAATATAAAGCTCTGGATCATTGGCTAGCTGATCCAAGTCCTCGCTGGTGGGCTCGATCTCCTTAAGATCTGAATCACCTGACAACATTCCAAAGAAGAAAAAGAAGGAATGTCGTCAGCGAACAATCACTCGGTAAGTCCCAAAAATAAGGGAGAACTAGAATAGACAGAGAGAGTATATTTTTAAAATGTTGTATTTAGTGTTAACGCTGTTGTTTGTAGCTTGGTACAGAAGAGGCCAATGTATACGAGAGGAGTCTCAGTATGCCAGAGACTAAGGCGAATGGAATGTACAAGGAACCGTTTATGCCACGGTACAACAGCAAATGAATACAGGTTAGGTGTCTTAAATCTTGCTGTCTCATGCCACTTCTAGCACCTTCCGTACCAATCTACCCCTTAAAACCCCACGATGTCTTGATTGTATTGTTATATTGTATTGTAAATTATATTGTCTTGTATAGATGGATGACTTGCTGAAACCATGATATCAGTAAATGGATGTAACTGAAGAATCATGTAAATGGAAGTATATCCATGGTTCGGTTCGGTCAATACAGATTGAATAGGTTGAATATATGGATTCATGGATTCATATTGAATTGTAGTTTGTACTTGAATCATATTCAAGTTAGATTATTTATAATGAGACTCAGTCTGAGTCAGAGCAATTAGAAAAAAAATTGAAGTCTTGAATTAGGTTTTGATGTTATCGGTAACCGCTGCACATGGACGGCAGGATTTGTGTCTTTTTCAAAGACGATTATCGTGTTGATAACACCGTTTGTTAAGTTGTCTACCTTATATAGGCAAGCACCCATATCTCCGACTCTGTGAGGCTCAAGAGACTGGTCCCGCTTAAACCTATATTTACTAGGGTCCTTAATGTAATTTATAAAAACTTGAGGGGGTTTTATGTCAAAAAAAATTTGTATAATTTTCAAAATACACCTCAAGTATTTAATTATCGTCTTTAGAGTTTTCATAGATGTAGATTTTATATATGTAACATTTCTAATGAATAAACCTAATTTCATAATATATGGTATTTAATTGTAAAATATTGAACTTGTATGTTATTTCATGGTATTTTCATGTAAAGTGATTCTTTTGATATAGAAAAGTAGGAATATTTATTTTATATCAAAAATAGATATTTTGATGATACATAAATATATTTATTTATATAAAAATAATTTTAATTTATTATTTTTCTAGAAATCTCATTTTCTTAAGATATTTGTATTTTTAAATCTTTCGAGACCGTATGCTCTATGCGGAGGTCTGCATCTCGCACTACTAAGTACGAGGATGTGCGATAATCCGCACCATCCCGAACGGGTTACCCAAATGGGTTGTAGCTGCGCTTTGCAAAGATTGGTTAAAAATACGTAATCTTGTAGAAAAATGGTTTTTATAAGTTAAAGGTATTTAATTGTAAATTCGTATTCCCGTATTCTGTGTTTCCGAAAGGCATCGTGCTATGTTGCATATGAGTGTTGTGAGGAGGTAGGTCATTACCTCATGATCTATTTAAAGTTATAGCAAGAAATTATGATGTTTATTGTCGAAACTAAACTACATGATATTTTACTGAAAAAGTACGATAAAAATTACAATATAAAATATTTTTCTATGAAACTTATTCATGATGTTTTGTTAATGTTTATTAGTAAAGATGTGAAGGTTTGGTATGTTTGTATCTAAGAAAAGATGGAATTTTTAAGAAGAACCAAATCGGAAGTCGGATTAACTCCGCTTCCGTCGGGTTTTAGAAAGAGAACTTTCTAAAGATCGAGATGGAAAGGAAGAATGGGACTTACGGGTTTGTAGTGTAGAGAAGAGGAAAAGGGTGTGGTAGGAGGTGTCAGTGCCTCGTTTCGTCTCGGTAGTTCACCGGAGTTTCGCCCTTCACTAACTCCACTTGCACACAAAGGTCGAAAGATTTTTCTTAAGAGTTTGGACAGAGTTTTGGAAGTGGGGAGGGGTAAGTTTAGGTGTGGTATTTATAGGAAAAACTAGGGTTAGGGTAAGTGAAAGGGTGTGAAAGAAAATATATTAAATTTTTGCATTAAAAAGAGTTTTAATTTGATTTTTAATTGTAGCGTTTTGAAAATCGTTTCGGTGAAATTTCGGAAAATCGGCAAAATAAAGGGATTTTCTGTAAAAAGTTAAAATGCAAATATCTTATTATAAAAATTAAATATACATATTCTAGCTATGTAATTGCTAGTATTTGGTGTTTATTGAGCCACTGGTGAAATTTCAAATTTTCTGAAAAAAATTATTTTATTATTATTTTAAGCCGTCACTAATACATTTAATTAGGGAAAATTACAAATTGGAATGAGTTGAAACAAATTTTGTGCATCATGACACATTAAATAAAATTTTATCATGTGGTTTTTGAAATGAAATCGTTTGCCAAAACGGTTTAGAAAATATCGAAGAAAAAGGCTTTTTCCGGTGAATTTAGTGTTAATGGAAATTGGGGTATATCATTTATTATTTTTCCCTCACCCACACAAACCCAATTTCCCCTCCTTGGCTGAGCCCATGGCAGCCCATTACCCAAGTTCGCACAAAAAAAAATGAGAGAAGCAAAACAAATGAAAAGAAAAGGGAAATGAAAAGAAATAGATAAATGAGTATGGACTTTTGACTTTTGTGTTGACTTGAACCTTCTCCACTTGACTTTTCCCCACCTCACACACCCCCCACACTTCCCCCACCTGCACTTGACCGAGCCCCCCCTCTTCTTCAGCCCCACCTCATTTCTTCTTCTCTTTTCTCTTCAAAATTCCATCAAAAATCATCAAAAATGCCTCAAAAATTCCACAAAATCAAAATCGAATCCCTACCCATTTATACTTGACCATTCTAGTATGGATCTTGGTGAAGGGAAACATGTTTGGGAGGCTAGATTTGTGCTAGATCTCAAGATGGTTGTAGGGTAAATTCTTAACCTTATGGCTAATTGTTGTTTGAATACTTTAAATCAAGCATAATTAGTTAATAGTTTGGGATTAATTGAATGTTTTGAAAAATCTAGTAAGAGTTGTGATTTCAATTAGGGTTTTTATTATATCATTAGGGATGCAATGTTTAGTTTAACATCTTAATGAATGTAAAACCTAATCTAGTTGCTAGTTGCAATTTGTTAATTTAAAATTTGCAATAAATAAGCTTTTTATGCAAACTAGGTTTTTATGAAATGCATATATAGGTGAGATTAAATTATGGTTAGGGTTTTTATCACATTATTAACATCTTAATTTGTTGTTTAGCAACTTAGATCTTGCAAATCCAACCTAAATTGTTGTTTGTGCATTTTGCTATAAAATTGTTAAAATTTAGGTATTTTGTAAACTAGAATTTTAGGGTTTTTGGAATTTAACGAGATTAAATTATGGGAATTGTTTTTATGACTTATTTAAGATATTTAGTGAATATTGTGGCCGCTAGATTCGTTTATACATCGAGTTTTGTACTAAAACGGTGATTCTTGCTTGCTAGATTTTCGGAAAAATGACTTTTTAAGTGAAATTGGGGTTTTTCTGAATTTTAAGCTATTTTATATTATAATTAGTGCTTGTAACTGTACAAATGAGTATGTTGGGAGTTTTCTCGATGGTTTGGCGTTTGTACGCCGACGTCGAGGGTTTTTGGGTCGATTTGTGAAAGCAACCATAGGTTTTGACCTATGTGGGATTCGTGAGTCGTTTTGGTCATGAGTCGGATTTTAATGCGATACGGTGCGTTATGATATGTAGGTACCCCATGTGGACTTCGAGACGACAAGCAAGCGCGTGGCGAGCAAGGACCAGGTGAGTAGATTTATATCTACGGGGAGAAGTCGGTTGGATGGCGTATAGCACCCCCGCAGTCCGTGGTGGTGTATACGGATGCGTATACACACCAACAATTATTATATGTTATTTAGGATTAATAACGATATTTAGGATGGATATTGGTGTGTTGGATTATTTTAGTGTTGCGAACCCTAGGGTGGTGTTGCACTACACATACACACATACATACTTGCATACATTCCTATTTATATGTGCTCATGGGATTCTTTATAGTTATGTGTTCACATGGGTATGGGACTATGTGTTCACATACGGATTTGAGGATAATACTTGGGATTGAGCTGAGTCGATGAGATTTGTTTTGTGGTTGTGATATCGGTGATATGGCAGGATTCGTACTTGAGGTACGTCCTGGTGTTATAGCGGATCTTGGGGCGGCGATACGGGTGAATAGTGTTATAAATAAAATGGTCGACATGTGATCGTGATATGAGGCATGATATGCTAGGATATTGATATTAGGCCGTATCGGGCGATGTATACCCCTTGATGATGATATGTGCTGACGATATCGGTTTGTACGAGATTGTCGATCAGTAGTCAGATCATGAGTATATTGAGGATATTAGTATTGTACCAGAAATAGGTCAGTACCCTAGACTATGATCTTGGATAAAGAGGATACCAGAGGAATAGTGTGAGGAATATGGTATTGACCCGTACCCAGATTTGGGGATGCCGTACGACGGATTTACGTACGAGCTATATCTTGATGATTGATCCGCACTCTTGACTAGGGATGTCTGATTATAGATATGGTATCGGATATGATATTATTGAGGCGGGATCACCGACTAATATATATACAGGTATGTATATGTATCGACTCAGATATTAAACGGTTTCCTTACCTGTAGTCTAGCTTGTAGCTTAGCCCTTTAGTTTAGTTAGTTGTTAGATTAGATTCGGTTCCTACCTATTTCAAAGCTTACGAATCGTGCGTATTTTAAAAGACAAGTCAAAGGATTCTACGGATATTTCAAAAAAGAACGTATCTTTTCTTAAAAACACCGTAGCCCCTATTTTCAAAACCCCACGATTCGTGTTATTTCAAGAGGCACCATTGTAGGACTTATATTAGGTTAATGCAGATTAGTTATCGTTGCGTCTAGTATTCAGCTCCCGCTCATTATTGTTGTTCGCTCCACATCACATGCTTATATTATGCTTCATATTCTACTGTTGATATCTTGTGGTTAGGACACCAGCACCATTACCGATGATGCGTATGTACCACGTACACTTACTTGCCGGCTCACACACATCTTCATCGGTAATTGCCATGTCACGTACACCTTAGAAAATGTTATTGCTTGACATAGCCTGTTAGCTAATAGTTTAGACATGATATTAGTGTACTTGCCTTATATGTTAGTTTAGAAATTGTAGTTATTACCTGCTACTTCATACATACTGTTATTCATTGTTATGCCGCATTCATGGATTCTCATGCATATATTCACTTTTTACGTGCTATTGAGGTTTTGGATTCGGATTTCCATGAGATTTTTTGGATTTGGAGAAAACCGCAAACATATACAAACTTCTTCTTTCTCTTTTTAAATGAAAAGCGCGGTTTTTCCCATGATGTATGAGTCGTCCACCATGAGTTTGCTGATGGATTTCGAGACCCGATTCGAGGAGTTGGATGAACCGTTTCGGGTACATGGTGGACCCGGTAAGGTACCCCCGGGCAAGAAGCTCATGGTGATGACAATGAGCCTGGCAGAGGGAGACTACCTACCGGTGATTTTACCCGACGCGTCGGATATCCGGAGGATACCGTCGTGGTCTTGAGATGGATGGTAGAGGCCGGTCTGGACTGACGGCGTCCTAGATATTGAGATTGAGACATTGAGATTTCGAGATATTGAGGTACTGAGATTTGATGATACAGGCCAGTCCGGATAGCCGGAACCTGAGGTTTTGAGACATTGAGATTTATGTTTTGTATCGATGCTAGACACTGTTGATGCTGATTTCATTTATGATACCTCATTTTAAAAATACAAAGGAAATCTCACTAATTTATGAAAACAGTTTCTTCATTTACATGTATTCTGTTTTCAAGCATTCATACCTCATTCATATTATATATTGCTACCTGAGGCACTGACACGGGCACATGAGATCACACTCGGGTTAGATATTACCCTAGCCATTGTTATAGGCTGAATGTTATTCATATATTTGAGGATATATTATGATCATTGACCTAGGCTGCGTTATTTATGCGATTTCTGTGCGTAGATGTTTTTCTATTCACGAGTTGGCAACTCACCCCCGTTGTGCCCCAGTTTCTTGCAGGTTTGCCATACAGGTTTCATTACGGCTTGCGGGCAAAGTTTCCTTCGGGTGATTTGCTAGTAGGTGGGTTTACTTGTATCGTACCCCCCATTATATAAGTTGTATATTATTACTCTGTTGTATCTAGAAGTTCCATCAACCAAACATGTATTTTTTTCAGAGATAGAGACCAGTGATGTTATTCTTTCGACCTTAGAGTTGCGCGTTTTATTTCTGTGGTTTTGAGTTTTTGATCCTCGCCGTTGGCGTTGTATATTATATTGCTTGTGTGGTTGTGACTGTCGATTGACGAAGAGCTAGCTCCCGCTTGGGGATACCTTTTATTGATTTCGTATACTATTCATGTTGTATCCCGTTTGGGAGCCAGTATTTATAAAGGAGACTCTGCCGAAATTTTCGGGAAATATTGATGTTTTTTTTAAAAACCGCATAATTCGGCTTATGCTATTAAAACTACTTGTTTAAATTGGTTTTCCTTCACTCTACTACTTTTCTTGGTTTGCATTTCTGGGTTTTCGGCTTACTTGGATTACGTACGCCTCGAGACGTTTCGTAGTTTAAGTGCCGGTCATGTTCCGTACTTTCGGGACGTGACATTAATCCTCTGTAATAATGCATGGTTTTTAAAGTGTACAGGGGTTTTTAGAAGATCAAGAGGCACAACTTTCCAGAAGACTAACTCGGGTTTTAGCCGAGTTCGGCCGGCGGCGCCGACCGAGTCAGCCACGCCGCCGGCCCGATCCGGCCGAGTCAGGCCAGGTCAGGGGTCCACGTGTCTCTTGGCAATTTGTCTACCCCCTGGGCCAGTTTGTTTTATATATGACTTTTGGTTTTTACGAGTTATGCATGTGTAGACTCTTGGGCTTCTAAAAATTTAAAAGAAAACAATATAAAAATAATGTGGTTAATAGGATTTGAACTCTGATGCTTTCGTTCAGCAGTGCAAGGTATTACCAATGAGATACAAGCTCTTTCTTGCTATTAAAAATAAAAACGATTACTTATAGTACTCACAGGAAATGTAATACCCCAAGTATATATTAACTTTAAATCAATTTTATGTACACTAAAATTGGAGTTGTTACAGTCTACCTTCCTTACAAAAATTTCGTCCTCGAAATTTACAAATTTTATTTTAAGGACTGGTTTACAAATAGGTGACGATATCTTGCACTCATCTCGTCTTCCCTTTCTCATGTCGATTCTCCTGGAGTGTCTTTTCTCGACATCACTCGAACCAAGTTGACTTCCTTGTTCCGAAATGACTTCACTTTCCTGTCCAGGATCTCCATAGGTTATAGCTCACAAGATAAGTCGGGTTGTACAGTAAGCTCGGAATGATCGAGAATGTGGCTAGGGTCACTCACATACCTTCTGAGTTGGGATATGTGAAACACATTGTGCACTCCTTCCAACGAAAGTGGAAGTGCCAAGCGGTATGCCACTTCACCGACCCGTTCGAGTATGTCGAACGGTCCAATGTATCTCGGACTTAGCTTACCCCGTCTTCCAAATCGAATCACTCCACGGTACGGAGATATCTTTAAGAATACGTGATCTCCTGGTTGGAACTCAAAATGACGTCGCTTTGCATCAGCCCAATGCTTCTGTCGATCTTAGGCTATGCGCATTCTTTCTCTGATAGTACGAACCACATCAACAGTTGCTACTATCATCTCAGGTCCAAGGAGTTCTCTATCTCCGATGTCGTCCCAACTTAATGGCGATCGACACTTCCTTCAATAAAGCGCTACAAAAGGTGCCATTCCTATGCTTGCTTGGTAGCTGTTGTTGTATGAAAACTCCATAAGATATAGGTGATCTTCTCACGATCCTTTGAAGTCCAACATACATGCTCTGAGCATATCCTCCAAGATCTGAATAGTTCACTCAGACTGACCATCTGTTTGTGGATGATAAGCCGTGCTGAAGTTCATACTTGTTCCCAAGCTCGCTTGCAGACTCTGCCAAAATTGTGATCGGAACCTAGTGTCACGATCGGAGACAATGTAGACCGGTACTCCATGAAGTCGCACAATTTCTTGTATGAGTTCATGGGTATCAGAGATAGTACATTTATGTAGAGTTTAAATCTTAATTAGATTCTTACCTCCATGTACTTCTTTGCTAATGCCAGCTGATTGGCCAACTCGAAATGGGATGAAGTGAGCCGACTTTGTGAGTCGATCCAAAATGACCCATACTGCATCGTTACCCTTTGTACTGCGAGGAAGTGCAGTCACAAAATCCATCGTAATGTGTTACCACTTCTATTCTGGGATCGGTAACGGTTGAAGTAATCCAGCTGTCCTGTGATGTTCAGCCTTTACTTGCTTACACACGCATTTAGAGATGCTTCTGGTTACTTCACGCTTCATTCCATGCCACAAGTAATTTTGACATAGATCTTTGTACATCTTTGTACCTTCAGGGTATACTGAGTAGGGAGAGCTTTGAGCTTTTTTCATTAACTCTTCCTGAACAGAACCTTTTGGTACACATAATCTACTGTCGTACCTCAAAGATCCGTCTTCATGGATGATGAAGTCTGTTCTGAGTCCATTCTCTACCTGTTCTCTGATCTTTTGCAACTTAGCATCACTTGTTTGAGCTGCTTTGATCTAATTGACAATGGTAGATTGAACTTGTAAATTCATCAAACTTGAAGCGTTACCTGGAAGGATCACTTCAATCTCCATCTGATACAAATCCTGTTGAAGCTTCCACTGAACGGTAAGATGCATTGTTAATGGTTGACGACTAAGAGCATGTGGAACTACATTCACCTTCCCTGGGTGATATTGCAGGTTGATGTCAAAATCCGCCATGAGTTCTAACCATCGTCTCTGTCGCATATTAAGCTCTTTCTGAGTAAACACATATTTTAGACTCTTATGATCTGTGTATAGGTTCACTCGTTCGCCAAGAAGATAATGGCGCTAAATCTTAAGAGCAAAGATGACGGCTGCCAATTCCAAATCATGCGTCCGATAATTGCGCTCATGAATCTTCAGCTATCTTGAAGCATAAGCCACAATTTTACCGTGCTGATGAAGAACACATCCTAATCCCTTACCGGATGCATCACAATGCACTTCGAAACCTCCAGATTGGTCCGGTATAACGAGAATAGGCGCTGATGTCAAGCTTGACTTGAGTTCTACGAAAGCCTATTCGCATGCTTCTTACCACACAAAGTCTTTATCTTTACGTGTGAGCTTGGTCAGGGGTGTTGCTATCTTTGAAAAGCCTTCAATGAACCTTCTGTAATATCCAGCTAAACCCAAAAAACTTCGAATGTCCTTCACTGACTTTGGTGTCGGCCATTCGCATACTGCTGAAACATTCGCTGGATCCACAGAGATTCCTTCTCCTGATACGATATGTCTAAGAAAACCAACTTGATCTAGCCAAAACTCACACTTGCTGTACTTGGCGTAGAGTTGATGTTGTCATAGAGTTTCCAAGACAAATCGTAGGTGCTCGGCATGTTCTTTACGACTCTTAGAATACACCAGGATGTCGTCAATGAAGATGACAACAAACCTGTCTAAGTACTCCCGGAAAACTTGATTCATCAGGTTCATGAATATTGCTGGTACGTTGGTCACTCCAAATGGCATCATAAGAAATTCGTAATGTCCATAACGAGTTCGGAAAGCCGTTTTATGAATATCGACTTCTTTGACCTTCACCTGATGATAACCTGAACGAAGATCTAACTTAGAGAAAACACAAGATCCAATTAGCTGATCGAATAAATCATCGATGAACGGGAGTGGATACTTGTTCTTTATCGTTACTTCGTTCATGGCTCTATAATCGATGCACATTCTGTATGAACCTTTCTTCTTCTTCACAAGTAATACTGGTGATCCCCAACTTGAAGTGTTGGGACGAATCCATCTTTTCGCCAATAATTCGTCCAACTGAGTTCGGACTTCCTTCAAACCTTCAGGACTTAATCGATAAGGTGATTTGATCACCGGTTGTGCTCCTGGTACTAAATCAATGCTATATTCAAGAGCTCGATCGGGAGGCAAACCTGATATATCGTCAGGAAACACATCGTCGAACTCTTGAACCACTTCTGGCTTTGATCCTTCCTCTGCTTGAGTTGCTGCAATTACTGCTTTCTTTGGTTTCGCCTTGTAAGTACTTGGCTCCAGGGTACGGTCTCCACTTTTGAAATAGAAGACCGGATGGTCTGGAATCTCGAATACTACCCTCCTTTGACGACAATAAATGGTAGCATATAAGGTTCCGAGCCAATCCATACGTAGAACCACATCGAAGTTCGGTATGTCCAGCACCTTGAAGTCAGCATAGAATTCTCGGCTGCAGACGACTACTGGACACAAGCTGTATCCTATTGTTGCCTTTACAACGCCATTCCTTGAACTGACATTCCAGCTGGATACAAGCAGTGTGACTGGAATCGCATGAGTTCGGACGAACCGTTGCGACATAAAGCAGTGAGATGCTCCAGTATCGAAGAGTGCTAGTGCAAGAAGTGGGGCTACTAAGATTGTACCTAAGGTATGTGGGATATGTTTTAGGTATAGGGAAAATATGTAGATAGGTATTAAGACTGAAAGAAAAACTTGAGGAGAAAGTGTTACCAGTGATAACTTGGCCAGTGGCCTCAGCTTCTTCCACGGTCATCATGAAAGCCTGTCGCCGTGATACATTCCTCCTGGCTTGAGGAGCATTCCTCAGAAAGTTCCCTTGAGTTTGATGGAACTGACGAGGAGGAGGTGCAGTTGGTGGTCCTCTAGGTGGTGGAGCAGGTAGTGCAAGTCTCGGAGCAGGTGCTTGGATGGCTGGGCGCTGCGGGTAAGTGATTGCTAGCCTGGGTGCAGCATATGAGTTTTGTCTACGAAGACAAGACACAATATCGTGAGTAGCTGAACCGCAGACTAAGCAAAGGCGGTTTGCACGCCAACAGTCTTTCAACAGATGCCCATCTCTCTTGCAGTAGTTACAAAAGGCTGGGCTGGGATGATTGTTCGATACACCCGGTCTCCTTGGCACAAAATATGGCCTTGATGAGGCTCCTCCTGCCATCTGGTTGGCAGGGTGCTTAACTCCGGTAGCTTGAGATCTGCCTCTCGTCTTAACCACTGCCTCATAACGGCGGGCAGCTTTCAGAGCCGATTCATGAGTCAGAAAATCTCTTGTGGCTAGTGCAGCCTGGATCTCCGAATCCAAATCTTGTTGAAATCGACGAGCTCTGATCTCATCCGTCGGTATCAGGTGTGCCGCAAATCTGTTAAAGTATTGTGTTAGCTGTATAGTATGTGATATATTGAAAAATCGAATTATTAAGACATATCTTACCAACTGAGCATGGTGAACTCAGCATCATATTCATCTACTGACTTGGTCCACATTGAACCTTGTTGCAGATGGATGAACTGTTGTTCCAAATCGAACCTGGCAGTCTCAGGGAAGTACTTTGCATCGAACATGTCACGGAAAGTCTTCCATTCGATGGGTTGATCAAGACGGCTTCTTCCGCCTTCCACTAGACCCGTGCATTGTCCGTGAGTTACAGCTTCGCAACACGGACCCAAGCTATCTATGGTACTTGTGCTGCTGCCAGATTATCTTCGATGCCCTGAGCTCATTTATCAGCTTCTAGAGGGCTCTCTTTTCTTGAAAATTGTTTGGGGGTGCAAAGCTCTGAATTGCTTCACCCCAGGTGCTTCTGCCTCGGGACAGTTCATTAAAAGAGCAGTCTACTATTGTTGTCCTTCTAGGAGGCTATGAATCGCCTCCAGCAGAACCGTCTGCTCATTTATCGGAGCAGCTACGATAGGTGTGATCGGTAGGAGAGGTGGAGTGTTGTTGAAGTTGGTGCTAGTGTTGTTCGAGGAATCCATAACCTTGAAAGAATGATTTGGGTTAGGAAAGATTCAAAGTATATGTAAGATTCAAGAAATATGGATTGTAAAGAATGTTTTAGTTGCTGGTTCTTGTGTTATATTGCTTAGATTGTCCACGCATAACTGAACGGCATGGTAGGGTTCCATACAGCTATTACCTGCATGGGCCACCAACAAAACCTGTCACGCCCCGCTTCCCAGTATACGGACAGAGGACGCGACTGGCCGCTATGTATTTACTCTGAAGCAAATACGCTAAGCGTATCTAAGTAATATAAATGAAATGCACAAGAGACAAAAGATATAATTGAACAGCAACTTTATTTATTCATATTCTTTTTACAATACATGGAAAAGTAAATACATGGGATAAAGCGATGCCTACACAGTGACATAACAGAAATGAAAAGTACTGAAAGTAAATGTGTACAATGAATCTAAAGCTCTGGGTCGTAGGCTAGCTGATCCAAGTCCTCGCTAGTGGGCTCGATCTCCTAAAGATCCGAATACCCCGACAACATTCCAAAGAAGAAAGAGAAAGAACGTCGTCAGCGAACAATCGCTTGGTAAGTCCCAAAGATAAGGGAGAACTAGAATAGACAGAGAGAGTATATTTTTAAAATGTTGTATTTAGTGTTATCGCTGTTGTTTGTAGCTTAGTACAGAAGAGGCCGGTGTATACGAGAGGAGTCTCAGTATGCCAGAGACTAAGGCGAACGGAATGTACAAGGAACCGTTTATGCCACGGCACAACAGCAAATGAATACAGGTTAAGTGTCTTAAATCTTGCTATCTCGTGCCACTTCTAACACCTTCCGTATCAATCTACCCCTTAAAACCTCACGATATCTTGATTGTATTGTAGTATTGTATTGTAAATTGTATTGTCTTGTATAGATGGATGACTTGCCAAAACCATGATATCGGTAAATGGATGTAACTGGAGAATCATGTAAATGGAAGTATATCCATGGTTCGGTTCGGTCAATACAGATTGAATAGGTTGAATATATGGATTCATGGATTCTTATTGAATTGTAGTTTGTACTTGAATCATATTCAAGTCAGATTATTTATAATGAGACTCAGTCTTAGTCAGAACAATTAGAAAAGAAATAGAAGTCCTGAATTAGGTTTTGGTGTTATCAGTAACCGCTGCACACAGGATTTGTGTTCTTTTCAAATACGATTACCGTGTTGATAACACCGTTTGTTAAATTGTCTAACTTAAATAGGCAAGCACACATATCTCCGGCTCCCTGAGGCTCAAGAGACTGGTCCTGTTTTAACATATATTTACTAGGGTCCTTATTGTAATTTATAAAAACTTGAGAGGGTTATATGTAAAAATAATTTTGTATGATTTTCAAAATACACCTCAAATATTTAATTATCGTCTTTAGAGTTTTCATAGATGTAGATTTTATATATATGACATTTCTAGTGAATAAACCTAATTTCATAATATATGGTATTTAATTGTAAAGTATTGAACTTGTATATTATTTCATGGTATTTTCATGTAAAGTGATTCTTTTGATATAGAAAAGTTGAAATATTTATTTTATATCAAAATAGATATTTTGATTATACATATATATATTTATTTTTATAAAAATAATTTTAATTTATTATTTTTCTAGAAATCTCATTTGTTTAAGATATTTGTATTTTTAAATCTTTCGAGACCGTATGCTCCTTGCGGAAGTCTGTTTTCTCGCACTACTAACCTTGACGATGTGCGATAATCCGCACCATCCTGAACGGGTTCCCCAATTGGGTTGTAGTGGCGCTTTGCAAAGATTGGTTAAAAATACGTAATCTTGAAGAAAAATGGTTTTTTATAAGTTAAAGGTATTTAATTTTAAATTCGTATTCCCGTATTCTATGTTCCCGAAAGGTATCGTGCTATGTTGCATAGAGTGTTGTGAGGAGGTAGGTCATTACCTCATGATCTATTTAAAGGTATTGCAAGGAATTATGATGTTTATTGTCGAAACTAAACTACATGGTATTTTACTGAAAAAGTACGATAAAAATTACAATATGAAATATTTTTCTATGAAACGTGTTCATGATGTTTTGTTAATGTTTAATAGTCAAGATGTGAGTGTTTGGTATATTTTTATTTAAGAAAACATGGAATTTTTAAGAAGAACTGAATCGGAAGTCAGATTAACGCAGTTTCCATCGGGTTTTAGAAAGGGAAATTTCTAGAGATCAAGATGGAAAGGAAGAATGGGATTTACGGGTTTGTAGTGTAGAGAAGAGGAAAAGAGTGTGGTAGGAGGTGTCGGTGCATCGTTTTGTCGCCGGGAGCTCGTAGGGTCGTCGTCGGAAGTTCGTCGGAGTTTCGCCCTTCGCTAACTCCACTTGCACAAAAAGGTCTAAAGATTTTTCTTGAGAGTTTGGACAGAGTTTTAGAAGTGAGGAAGGGTGAGTTTAAGTATGGTATTTATTGGAAAAACAAGGGTTAGGATAGGTGAAAGGGTGTGAAAGAAAATGTATTAAATTTTTGCATTAAAAAGAGTTTTAATTTGAATTTTAATCCTCTGTAATAATGTAGGTTTTTTAAAGCGTATAGGGGTTTTCAGAAGATCAAGAGGCACAACTTTCCAGAAGTCCAACTCGGGTTTTGGCCGAGTTCGGCCGGCGGCGCCGGCCGAGTCAGCCGTGCTGTCGGCCCGATCCGGTCGAGTAAGGCCGGGTCAGGGGTCCACGTGTCTCTTGGCGATTTGTCTATCTCCCTGGACCAGTTTGTTTTATATGTGACTTTTGGTTTTTACGAGTTATGCATGTGTAGACTCTTGGACTTCTAAAAATTTAAAAGAAAACAATATAAAAATAATGTGGTTAATGAGATTTGAACTCTAGTGCTTTGGTTCAGCTGTGCAAGGTATTACCAATGAGCTACAAGCTCTTTCTTGCTATTAAAAAGCAAAACAATTACTTATAGTACTCACAGGAAATGTAAATACCCCAAGTATAAATTAACTTTAAATCAATTTTATGTACACTAAAATTTAAGTTGTTACACGGTATCAGTCAAACCCAGGGGAGAAGCACTGGATAGCAGTAAAAACATTCTCAAGTACCTGAGAAGGACTAAGGAGATGTTCTTGGTGTATGGAGGAAAAGACCTCCAGATCGAGGCCTTTGCTGACTCCAGCTTCCAGAGTGACAAGGATGACTCCAAGTCCATGTCGGGTTATGTATTTACCCTCGATGGAGGGGCGGTCTGTTGGAAGAGCTCCAAGCAGGACACCGTTGCAGACTCGGCGATGGAAGAGGAGTATATAACTGCTTGCGATGACGCAAAAGAAGCTGTCTGGATGAAGAAGTTCCTCACAGAACTTCAGATGGTTCCGACCATTGTTGATCCAATACCGCTGTATTGTGACAACAACTGCGCTATAGCTTTAACGAAGGAACCCAGGTCCCATCAGAAAGCCGGACACATTTTGAGGCAGTACCACCTGATCAGGGAGATCATAGATCGCCGAGAGATCGAGATGAGGAGAGTAGATACGGAGAATAACACTGCAGATCAACTCACGAAGGCCATCCCTCAGACACAGTTCGAGCGGCTGATCGAGATGATAGGTCTACGATACACCAGTACATGGCCCTAGTGCAAGTGGGAGATTGTTAGTGTATATGCCCTAGTGGCCATTATTGTATCAACTGGTTTGTATATTACTAAATGGAAGCTTAGGATATTCACAGTTGTATTAACAGTCTTGCTCAAAATGGTAGTATGCTACTTGGTTTGTTTCTACTTCAATATGTGCATATATTTCTTTTAGCATATTGCTTATACATATTAGAAGAGCCCTTAAGATCTTTGCTTGATTACCAGCGTTGTGATGGCAGTCACACTAGTGGGGGCTGGGTAATCTACAAGCACATCCTTATACAGGTCCCTAGTCGTAGGATTATCGAGACGGGGCATCGATACTCCGGAGTAGACTAGTGTACATGCTTCTCATCCCAGCTGGAGAGATGGTCTGTCCCACAACCATTAGTACGTCGTACTGGAGATAGTATGCAGGTGCTCGTTAGGTAACGAGTACACCAGACAGGACTCGTCGGGAACTGTTGGTTGGTATTATACCTACCGTCGGGTAGCAGTTCCCAGGTGACATGAGTACAGCTTAGTCCGTCGACTTGACACTGCTACTTCGCCTCGAGTATGTTCCCACTGTACTTTGATTACTGCCCTACCACGGCTCAAAGGAGTCGTGCAAACAGGTAGTAGTTGGGTGCAGTCCCGAAACACTTGGAGGCAGTGGCGGTTAGACAGGATTCGTTTCTCCCGGTATTGGGGGTTGATATCATGCAGTGTTCGGAGAGCCATTACACAAAGTCCCTGGCCAAGGCAAACGAGATTTACTGGTAGGTATTCCAGTAGTTTCTCACGGTGTTTTGCACTACACTCCGGCACGACTTATTGTGCTATTAGGGGTCTGACGATTACCGCCCCCTAGGCCCGATATGCAATACTCGTAGACGAACAGACCGGACTGTATGGAGATTGTCACATTCAGGCTCAGTAGGAGTTTAGATGGGTTTTCCTCATCGTCCTTCTTATCGACATCTACCTGGGGACCGTTACGTACAGCTAGTACCGCTTGCGGCTTGTAGTTAAACCCACTGCCAGCGTAGTGTTGAGTTTTTAGAGTCCCACACAGAGAGTTTTCCTACTTTAGGCAATTGATGTAGACGTCGTATGGTTTTACGACCTGGGCTTCGATCATGTACGTGTACTTGTACACTGATGATGATCAGGTAGACAGTACTAGTAGGCTTTGGTTTAAGCCGGATCCTAGTTTTGTATTATTGGATTGTTATCGTCTCAGGGTATCCGTGTTTTTCGGAATGCGGATACGGGTATGTATATATGGTATGAGGGGCATTCTTGTAATTTGTCAAGGTATGCTTCTAGAAGGTGCCACATCATTATTAGATTTATCCATTTTGTTAAATGGATTAATGATGTGGAAATGGAGGAGACATACTTGGCATGGTGGGGGAATGGCTCATGGATTAAAATATGTGTTTGGATTCACTATTGAGGCATGGCAAATATATTTTATAGTTTTTCTAGCCATGGCTCAATAAGTGAGATGAGGGATTATATATGTGAGCAATTCTATACACTTGGCTTCTTGATGCTTCATTTTCATAACTTGATATTTCTTGAGTTGCTCTCCTTTCTTGAGCTCTCTAGGTCTCCTCCATCATCTTCTTCCTCAATGCTAAACCCTATCATTCACATGTGTTGTGAGCCAAGGGTTTAGTGAGACAAACAATCCATTAACGCATTCTACATCTCCTAGGCTAGTTGTCTTAGCAAACCTTCTACCCTAGTTACCTCACTTGGAGGTTGAAACTTGGAGCACAAACCTTCATGGTAGATCATCTTTGACAAAAGAAGACCTACGGAGCAAGCTCAATCCGATCACCAAGAAGCCTTGAAGAGGACCACAAGAAGACCCGAAGGACTTGATCTACTAGGTATAAGAATCTACCATAGTAGATAAATCCTCAAGTTAGTCTAACTAGTTAAGGCTTTAGTAAGATCATTGTGTAATAGCCGGTGTTGCGTAGTCAAAAGATTACTGTTTTTGAAATTTCCGCCTCCCCACGAACCGCGGGGTGCATGACATTGGCTTACATGTCAGGTCTTAATCAAGATAATAATATGGATGTATTGACCGAACCCGCTTGTTATACTAAGCTGAGGAACGTTGGTTCCGCTCCAACTTATAATTGTTATAAGTCTAAACAGGAAATAGGGGAATATCCGGATTCCCATGCCACCCAAACGAAGAATTAGCATGTTGATGCATCTTCTTTGGGTGTGTTAGTTACCGAGAACCGTTTCTCAGTACACTCTATGTCCTGGGTATTAGATACTGGATTGGGATCCCACATATGTAATATGTTATATGGGCTAAAGAAAGATAGAGAACTGGGAAAAGGTGATCATTCTCTAAAAGTAGGGAATGGTGCAAGTGTGGCTGCCAAAGCAGTTGGTGAATATCAGCTTGTATTACCAAATGGGAATACTTTGATCTTGAACGACTGTTATTACGTGCCCTCTATGATATGCAATTTAATATCAATTTCTTTATTAGATAAAGAAGGATATAACTTTGTAGTAGAGAATAATGTTATGAACATTTACCTAAATCAAGTATTGATTGGGTTTTGTGCGTTATGTAACGGTTTATACGTTCTAAATCAAAACACAGTTCTTAACGTACAGAACACATACAAGAGGAATAGTTCAGAAATGAACGAATCCTTCTTGTGGCATTGTAGACTAGGTCATATCAATGCGACAAGACTAGCTAAGTTACATAAGGATGGATATTTGAATCCATTCGAATTTTCATCTTATAAAACTTGCCAGTCATGTCTCAAAGGCAAGATGACCAAAACTCCGTTTACTAGACACGGAGAAAGAGTTACGGAACTCTTAGGACAGATACATAGTGATGTATGTGGTCCCATGTCTACACATGCCAGGAATGGTTCCTCATACTTCATTACATTCACTGACGATCTCTCAAGATACGGACATGTGTTCATGTTGAAACACAAGTATGAAGCTTTTAAGAAATTCAAAGAATATAAGCATGGAGTCGATAACCAGACGGGTAAAAGTATTAAAATCCTACGATCTGATCAGGAAGGAGAATACTTGAGCACGGAATTCTATGACTATCTAAAAAAGAATGGGATTCTCTCTCAGCTTACTCCTCTGTATACACCACAGCACAACGGTGTATCAGAGCAGAGGAATCGCACCCTATTAGATATGGTGCGCTCTATGATGAGCACCGCTAAGTTATTTATTTCCTTTTAGGGATATGCGCTTGAGACAGCCATGCACCTATTGAATAGTCCCTAACAAATCAGTTCCTACCACTTCATATGAGATATGGAAGGGGAAGAGACCATGTATTAATTATGTTAAGATATGGGGTTGTCCAGCCTATGTCAAAAGGCACAATCCGGACAAACTCGAGGCAAGGTATGTTCTGTGCAAGTTTGTAGGATATCCCAAAAACTTACAAGGGTATATCTTCTACCATACCGAGGAGAAAAAGGTGTTTGTTTCTCGGCATGCCACCTTTTAAGAAAAGGAATTTCTTGCGAAAGAAATTAGTGGCCTTGAGGTAGAACTGGAAGAGGTTCCGGCAGCACAAACAACAACAGAAGATTTGGTGGAACCAGAGGATTCGATAGTACCCGACGAATCTCAGCCTCTCCACGGATCTAGTAAGGTTCCTCATCCAGCTGAAAGATACTACGGTTTTCTCATTTATGGTGGGAGCGAGGATTGCATCATGGAAGATGATGACCCAACTAGTTTCGAGCAGGCCATCACGAGTGGGGACTCTGTGAAATGGCTGGATCCAATGCGGTCTGAGATGGAATCCATGTACACCAACAAAGTATGGACTTTAGAAGTTGCTCCTGAAAGGGTAAAACCCATTGGGAGCAAATGGATCATTAAGAAGAAACTTGGTGTAGATGGAAAAGTTGAGACTTTCAAAGCTAGACTAGTTGCAAAAGGTTTTCGTCAACGACCAGGTGTGGATTATGATGAAACCTTTTCTCCAGTGGCTATGCTTAAGTCCATCCGGATCCTACTTTCCATCACTACATACCATGACTACGAAATCTGGCAAATGGATGTTAAGACCGCCTTTCTAAATGGTGATTTAGAAGAGAGCATGCACATGACTCAGCCAGAGGGCTTCGTGGACAGTGTGAGCAGCGGAAAGGTGTGCAAGCTGCTTAAATCCATCTACGGGTTAAAGCAGGCATCGCGGAGTTGGAATATCTGTTTTGATGTGGTAGTCAAAGAGTTTGACTTCATCAAAAACGTAAGTGAACCTTATATATACAAGAAGGTGGCATAGAGTAAAGTCGTCTTCCTCGTATTGTACGTGGATGACATACTCTTGATAGGAAAGATGTTTCTATGCTACACTTGGTCAAGCTCTTCTTATCATAAAGATTCTCAATGAAAGATGTAGGTGATGCCTCCTGTATCTTGGGGATTAAAATCTATAGAGATAGATCTAAACGGATACTGGGATTGTCCCAATCCAGGTACATTAACACCATACTAAAGAGATTTAGTATGGATAATTCCAAGCGTGGGAATTTAACCACGATCTCAGGACTCACTCTCTCCAAAGAGATGTCTCCCAAGACTAATTTAGAAAGAGCTCGCATACAAGGGATACCCTATGCTTCGGATGTAGGTTCTATCATGTACGCGATGTTATGTACCAGACTCGATGTAGCATACTCAATAAGTGTAGTAAGTAGGTATCAAACAGATTCAGGAAAGAATCACTAGACAACTGTGAAGAACATTCTCAAGTACTTAAGAAAGGACTAAAGTGATGTTCTTGGTGTATGGTAACGGTGAACTCCAAGTGGAGTCCTTTACCGATTCAAGCTTCCAGAGTGATAAGGACGACTCTAAGTCGGTCTCGGGATTTGTCTTTACCCTCAATGGAGGGGAGGTTTGTTGGAAGAGTTCCAAGCAAGAAACCGTGGCAGACTCGAAGATGGAGGCTGAATACATCGCTGCCAACGATGATGCCAAAGAGGCTGTTTGGATGAAGAAGTTCATAACCAAACTTGGTGTGGTTTCGTACATCAAGCATCTAATACCTTTGTATTGTGATAACAATGGAGTTATGGCTTTGGCCAAGGAACCCAGGTCCTATCAGCGATCCAGGCATATTCTGAGGCGGTATCACTTGATCTGGGAGATAGTTGATCGCCGGGAGATCGAGGTCAGGAGAGTTGACACGAAGAATAACACAGCAGATCCACTCACAAAGGCCATACCCCAGATATAATTTGAGAGACTCTTCGGGATGTTGGGTATAAGATACTACAACAACTGGCCTTAGTGCAAGTGGGAGATTGTTAGTTATATGTATGTCCTAGAGGCCATTATTGTACATATGATGTATATTATAGTGGATGCTTGGACATATGTAGAGAGGACTTTCTTACTCGACATGATAGTATGCTATCTGGTTGCTCTTTGTCTTAACATGTAGACTTGTATTGTGATACTGACTTGCTCTCACATGTGATAAAGCCCTTAGGATGTATACTTGACTACCAAGACTATGATGGAGATCATACTAGTGGGGCTAGGGTAGTCCACAAGTTCATCCTTTAATTATTCCTAGTCGAGGGTGTATCGAGACAGGGCATCGATATTCCAGAGTAGACTGTCGTATATGCTTCGTGACCCATATGATGGACGATGGATGATCCCACATCCATTGGTGTTTGACATCAAAGATGGTATATGGGTGCTCAGTGGAGACTGGGTATACTGAACAGGACTCGCCGAGAACTCCTAGTTGGCATTATACCTATCGTCGGATAGCATTTCTCTGGTGACACTGGTACAGGTTACTCTGTAGATCCGAGATCGTCATACAGCCTTGTGTGATTCCCACTATGCTATGATTTCCACCTTACCACGTTCAAAAGAACGTGCAAGACAGTGGCTTTTGGGTAAAGTCCCGAGTCACATGGAGGCAATGAGCGATAGGAGGGGATTCGTCTCTCCCGGTATTGGGGGTTGATGTTGTGCTGTGCTCGATTGGCCATAGCAGGAAGTCCCTGGCTAGGGCTGATACGGAGATTTACCGGTAAGTGTTATTGGTAGTTTCTCGACCCGTTATGAGCCTCACATCGGCACGACTTATCGGTTACTGGGGTCTGACGTTTACCACCCCTAGACTAGATATGCGACATATCAGACGAAGAGACCAGACTGTACGGTAGTGTTACTGACAGGATTTACAGGAGTATGAGTAGGCTTGCTTCTTGATATTATGATCGCCCAATACCCGGGTAGCCGTTACGTCCAGCTCGTTACGCTGACGGCTTATGGGTGCTTGATATGATCATCACCTACTGCCGGCGTATTGACGAGTCTTTAGAGTCCTACACAGAGCTTTCCTGGCTTAGGCGAAACGAAATAGGAGCACATATGTGATATGTGCGGGACCGAGATTAATACGAGTATGTGATACCGTATTCTATTCTCGCGATATGTGATATCGATCGGCTATATGTGATATAGCCGGGTTATCGAATCAAGTGTTGATTCGATAAGTTGATACATATGATATTAGTCAGTTATATGTGATATAGCCGGATTATTAAATCAAGTGTTGATTTAATAATTTAATGTATAATTGTATATGTGATATACTAACATACATTAACTAATATTAGCTCACTTAAGCATTTCTTTTTCTCACATGTGTACACTTAATATATATGTGATATATATTATTGTCTCATGCTTATTGCTACATGCAACATGGGTGTATGAGACTAACACCATACTTATGATAATGTGAGGTTTATTTATTTAAAGTAATCAAAATTAGATGGAATTTATTCATGGTTGATGCTTAGTGGAAGCTTGTAGAACCCATTGACTTGGTCCACTAATTTTATCTTTTATTAGGTATTTATTAACCCAACCATTTTCATTAGCCATGGTTAAGTCTCTACAACAGTTATATGAGATATTTTCTCACCCATGGTTGCTATTCTCACTCATTCTATTTTCCTCTTCATCTTCTTCTTCATCAAGAGAGAGCTCTCTAGGTTTTGGAGAGGTAGAGAAAATAAGTGAGAAAATTAATTCTAAAGTGAGAAAAAAATCATACTTCATCATCCTCTACTAGACTAGCCATTTAGTTTAGGGTGTTAGCTTCACTAATCCCTAATTAGTGAAGAGATAGCTTGAGTTAGAGTCTCCTCGACATAGATCATTTTGGCCTCGAAGACTTCAAGCAAGCTTGTTCCTTTCACCTTGTGGAGTCCAACTAGAGACCACTACTTGCAGCGAAGGGACTTATACACGGAGATATTGAAGTGAAGGACCGGTCTACAAAGGTTGCATTCCATGTTCACTTAGATGTAAAGTTATTTACATGCATGTTTTTTCTAATTCTCTAGTTAAGATTCTAGGGTTAGGGTTATGTAGCATGGCAAATTTTTGCTAATGGCATGGATGATGCCTCCCGAAACCTTGTTGTCACGGTAGGCAACCCAACAGTATCGTGTTATCTTGACAGGAATATCTAATTTCTTATCAGATGCTTTCAGTTTATACTTGTCCTCTCCGCTGGTGGGGACACTCTTTTAAATATGAATCATCTTTTCTATACAGCACACAAATCTTTGAGATATGCATGAATTTTCTCACAGTTCAGACGCAAATCAGACATCATCTTCTGGGTTTTGTACCAGCTCTCGAGCACATAATTTTATTGGACATAGAATCTTTCAGGAACTTAAGAAGCATCTTGAATGACTAGTTGCTTCATATATTTAGGCACTTAATCTGGAAAAGATGGACGAACTATGATAGTATGGAATACTTTGCATTCTCATAGATTGGCCTCTTGGTATCATTCATGTACTTCTCATACTTACCTGCATGCTGTCTTTGACCAGAAGAAATGTCTTCTTATGTAGGATTACTATCACCGAGAGCGGCCTCTACCATATCCTCTATTTCCTCTCCTGAAAAGAATTTATCTTCTTCTTCTTCTTTTTCGGTCGCATTACCGTCTTCTTTTTCTTCTTCTCCCACCTCATGATATAACCAAATTGTATAAAAATCGGTAAAACCATGCTTAACGATGTGAAGCTCTACCAATTCTATCTTCCGGTACAGCTTATTCCTACACTTGTCGCACAGACAAAAGATCTTCCCCAAAATTTCCTTATGATGTTCGCATGCAAATTCGATGAAAGCAGTAACTCTTGCGACGAACTTAGGAATCATACGTTGTTGTCAATCTATGTACATGCAGTCCTTAACTCTGTTGTATTCTTGGGCCATATTACACTGTATAACATATAAATTGTAATGGCTTTTTATGGTGACTACATTGAATCAAAGAACGAGATGATTATTGACAAAGAAGAGAATGGAAGAAATTAATGTCATGTATGCTTTGTGTATGTGTGTTAGTGTTGCTTTGTGTATGTGTGTTTCAATTTATGATTTCGCTTAAGTGTAGGGTTGTTAGTGTATTTGTGTGTGTTGTGTATTCGTGTTGTATGTGTGTGTTTCGGCTGTCGGGGGTAAACCTTCTATCCCATTAAGAATGTATAGAGCAGACACCATTCGCTTGTAGTTTCATCCGTTTTGAGAAAATTTCGGCAGCACTTCCCCGCTGTTCTCCGAGTACACTATAATAAAATAGATAATCATTTAAATGTTGTGAAATAACATTGAAATGAACATCTAATTTATCTTTATACACAGAGAACCAGCAAAAAAGTACCGACGAAATAACTCGAAACGAATGAAAACACAAGTGAATGAAGGTGTTTACTTTATACATTCCTAACTTGTCCAAATTTGATAAATCTATCGATTATCATACGATTGAATCTTCTCATCACATAGACTACACGACGGTCGTTAGTACCGAACGATACCGTCCGATATTTAATAACCTTCGTATAGTTTTATAAAGCAAACACCTGCATTCACTTGTGTTTTCATTACGTATGTTAACCGATAGATGTGGACTAAGTTTCAATTATCTAAGTTTGATAAATTATCTAAGTTTCAATTTATGATTTCACTTAGGTGTAGGGTTGTTACTGTGTATGTTTTTTGTGTATATGTATGTGTTGTGTGTGTTGTACGTGTGTACTTTGTGTGTGTTGTGTGGTGTGTGTAGGTAAAAGACATACGTATGTAAAAAAACGTTTTCGAAAATTTCAGCTGCAACTCTTCTGTATTTATAAAATTTCCCAAATTGGGATACAATGAAATACACGGCACGCAGGACGGTAATATGGCACGAATGACGGTAACATGGCATGAAGCCAGGCATATAACTTGGCACGAAGGCCAAGAATATAAACAACATTCACAACAACATTCAATTTCATATTTAATTGAAATCCAAGACTTATGAAATTTATTAAAAGAGCCAACTTTAATTTTAACTATTCTTACCTGTACCAATAGATCGGAAATTTCGCGATCGAACAAGAACTAAATTACTATAATATACCCTTACGTAGTGATTGATCTGTATTTAAAGAAGTGTTTGTAGAATAACCGCAATTAATAACGGTGTCGCGTGTAGCTAGCCGAGATGAGTACGGGTCGTCCTTAGGGATATGTGGAATCTTTTAATCTTTCTTTAGACGTGTGATTAGGAAGAGGAAGAAGAATAGATAATAGTGAAGAATAGTTATAGATTCTAGATCTACGTTAAACACGGATATAAAATAAAGATCTAGTTTAAAGACGGATGTAGATTTTATATCAGAAGAGGACTCGTAGGGTTCGTTAGGATTTAGTAATCCTGAATGACTAATAAAGATGACTCCTTTTATATTTTGATAGATTTAAAACTAGATTGATAGTGATGAATGTGGATTAGGGTTCTTAGAAGAAACTAGGGTTTCCACACTATTGACTCTTGTCCTTTCATTGATCTCTATTCATGTCTAGCCCTTAACAAAATAATTGTTAATCTGATCTTAAATCGCGGTCGAGACTAGCAATAAATTGGTAGCACGCCCGATAAGGATGTTAACGATTGTTTTGCTAAAATTTATAAACTTCATAAGACGTAAAAGAAGTTAAAATATTTTCTCATCCATTGATCTACCCTAATCCTACGAACCCTATCAAGCGGAAAATTACTCGCGCAAGATGGAGATAGAAGAACGGATAGAGATGGAATTCATAATGTAACTAAATAATTAAACTACTAATTAATTAAACTAAATATCTACTTTTATTAATCAACTTCACAAGTACAAACTTCAAGTTTAGATTACAAGAGGAAGAAGAAGTTGCTCTCGATCTCGGTCTTGTCGGATGTAGATGTTCCGTCGAATCTCACGTCGCTTTATCACGTCGAATCTTAGACTTATCTTGGATCACTTGTTCTTTGACGGTGATTAGCTTATGTAAAAGATTCATGATTTCTAAGTTTAGCTTTCGGTCCTTTATATAGCCCCAAATCCAGAAACCATATATCCCCAGAATCAGGGTTAGTTGTAGCAAATCCAACGTGAAAATCCTAACTCCTGATTCGGTGAATCCGCCGCAAATTCGCCGCATATTGCATGGTTTAGCCGCGGATATGCGGTTTGTTGGTGAGATCTTGGGTGCAAATTTCTGGAGCTTTATTCTTGTGACACATGGAGATTTAGTTGATGTTTGGAACTTGAAAATATTTCCTGAGTCTCTGCCAGTATTGATTCTTCGATTTTCTTTAATATTTTGGCAGATTTTTTATTTCTGATATCTCAACATCTCGATCTCCTGACCTGAGCCAATGCTTGCATAAGATCTCAATGAATAATGTTAGTAATATTTGGTATTTTTGAGATATTATCCAAACCAATTTGATATGATGTTGTATTTTAAGAATATTGATTAAGGATATTTGATATGATATGCATATTTAAATTATCAAAATATTATATAAATATTATATGCATACATTTTCCTTCATAATGTTAATTATAATATATAAACATATGATAAATAGTATTTTTACAGATAAACCCAAATATGTGTCATATTTATAATAAACACCTTTAGATATTTAAGAAAAGTAAGGAAAATGTTATATCAAAAGTAAGATATTTTCAACTGAACAAATACCCCCAAACTTAACTTTGATCGTCCCAAGCAAACTGCTTATTCAAGAGAGGGAGAAAAAGAAAAAGAAAAACCTAAGAAGCATACTTTCGTAGGAAACACGATTGCACTGAGCACGTGCAACAAGCCATTAAACCTCTAGGTGTCCCTAGTAGGAGGAGTGTTGTCTCCTGAGGGTTTTCAATAGATTACACGCATAAAATCCTTTAATAAAAGAAAAATAGTGAAAGTTACATACAAAGATAAGAACTATAAAAGAAAGAACTTAAAAATAAGAGTTTCCAACTACACCAGTTTTTTGGTTGTCATGAGCCTTATCTTAATGGTCGTGAAAAGATATTAGAAATCACATCATCCCTCAATAAAACACCATCTTTAGTTTTCCTCCTTATATTTTCTCCAAACATTGATCACATACCGCTACGTGTGTGTAAAAGATATCCCTAGACTTAGAGAATTCAATTCAAGCTATCATACTCTTATCCATCTTCCTTAATACTTTTTAGTTGGTGAATATTTTAGATGGAATTGCTCACACATTCTTCATGCAATCGTTAATACTTCTTGAAGTACTAACCAACCGATTACAAAATGTGCTCGCGTTTTAAGGCGTAATTCCTCGTCTTGCAACACCTAAAGGTTAGCAATGGCTCCCAAACCAGTTGGTCTAAGGCACTGGGTGATAAAGCACCCTCGCTATATTTTTTTTATGCTGCCTTAATTACAAAACCAGTGTTCATTTTTTTCTTCACCACTTATATTTTCTTTTATTTTCCTTCATACTAAGGCTTTTAGACAAGAGCATTTCAAGGTATCCTCTGCAATCCCAAGTTTCAAGATGTGTGTAAATGCGTATAGTAGGATATCAACGTTCAAATATTTGGTCTCAAGAATATGGACTATTTTTCATACTTATTTTTATCCTCAGATTAGAAATTTGCTTCAGCTTACTAACCCTTGGGACAACGGCTCATAACTACTTATTACTAGTTTTGTTTAATAAAACATCTAACTTTTTTGCTTTTCTCAAACTATTCCTATCTTTCATATGTAAATTTCCACTTTCAAACTTTCATTATCAATTTTTATCTTTATTATTATATATAGTATGATGCAAAATAATGCGTGAATAAGCACAAACCTCCCCCAAACTTGTTTGCAGCAGTGTCCTCACTGATGTCATCTGTCAAGCTTAAAAAAACTGTAGACTTGGGAGGAAAAGTAATGGGGACAAGAAATAATGAAAGTGAAATCCACCCCCAAACTTATTTTTGGCTCACAATTTTGTAAAATTTTTCTTTCAAGAGCAAAAATATATCCCCCCAACTTGAGTAAAATCGTATTAAGCATTTAAAATTATGAGGGGGGTTAAAATTATTGGTTTATGCAAAACTTTATAAAGACCAAAATTAAATACCAACCATTCAAATATTTTATCGATGTAACACACTGGTTGGTAGAAAACATGCCACCTATCGACGTGAAGAAATGGGAAGGGGATAAGGGGTGGAATAGAACGTGTTTACGTCTCATTTTATAGAGACGAAACAGTGATGGTGGATTACTCGCATTCTTTTTATTGATAAGAAGAAGGGGTGGTGGTTCAACTTCTTTGTGTTGAGGTTGATTCATCACAACACCCATGTTTTCTCAGAATGTGAGTTTTTCAGCGAAAATTTCTTCAAAACTTTCATTGATATCCCGAATAATAATCTCATCGGAAAGAACGGGATGATACTCGGACTCCATAAAAGGTTCAAATTCAGCGTTAGATGTTAACCCGGACAGCTCGATAGAAGTGTCCGTATATGTAAAACAAATAGCAGGGTCAAACAACAACGTACTGGTGGAGTCAAGATCAAAATCGTGAAGCTGTTCAAATTCATTGCTGTCGAAATTTATCGTTTCGACAGATAATACTTGAGCATAGGGTTCGGAGGGTTCACTTCCTAACTTGCAAATTTTAAGCTCAATTGACATCTTCCCGAAGGATAGGGTCATAGAGCCATTTCGACAATTGATTATTGCGTTGGAAGTCGCAAGAAAAGGTCGACCTAATATCACCGGGATTTGGTTTCGTGGGTTCGCTACAAGTTGTGTATCTATAATGATAAAGTCCACTGGAGATATAAATTCCCCGACTTTGATTAATATATCCATTAGCTCACCCCTGGGTTGAGTGATAGATCGATCGGCCATCTGAAGAGTGCAGTGTGCCAGTTTTAACTCTCCGATCCCTAATTGCTCATATACAGAATACGGAAGAAAGTTAACACTAGCACCTAAATCGAGTAGAGCACGATTGATATCTTTACCCCCAATAGAAATAGATATGGTAGAACTTCCGGGGTCCTTTCGTTTCTTGGGTAGTTGTTGGGTAAAAGCAGTGCTTGCATTACTCGCTAAGAAAACTATTTTAGGCACTTGAGTTTTTCTCTTCCTAGAGCACAAATCCTTTAGAATTTTTGCATAAGACGGAACTTGTTGAATAGCATCTAGGAGATGAATGTTTAAGTTAATTTGCTTAAAAATTTCCACAATATTCTCCATTTGTGGACTTGGTCTGTTGCCCCTTAACCTGTTTGGATAAGGTGCTTTATCAATAAGGGTTGGGTCCAACATTGGAGAGGATTGTGGGGATGGATGGATCCCAGAATTGGAGTTGGGATTGTTTTAGGTTGACTCGAGGAAGTGGGATGAGTGTTTGAGCCTTGGGGAAAACGGAGAATAGGCTCGAAAGAAGGTGGTGGACTAGACAAAATAGGAGAAGAAGTAGAAGCCGGGGATTCATTAATATCATTGTTTCCCCCAATCAGAGCAAAAATCTGTTAATATTCTAAGATTTGAAATGAAGCGACGCTTCTGCTTCCCCAAATCAGAGCAAAGCTCTGTTTTGAATTTCAAAATTCAAAAATTGAAGCAACGCTTCAGATTCTGCGCGCTGCGCGCCACGTGTCAAACGCAGTCGCGCCAGCGCCAAGAGCGATGTGCCCTAGGCAGCGCACCCCAATCAGAGCAAAGCTCTGTTTTGAATTTCAAAATTCAAAAATTGAAGCAACTCTTCAGATTCTGCGCACTGCGCGCCACGTGTCAAACGCAGACGTGCCAGCGCCAGGAGCGCTGTGCCCTAGGCACCGCACCCCAATCAGAGTAAAGATCTGTTTTAAAATTCAAAATTTAAAAGTTGAAGCAACGCTTCAGATTCTGCGCGCTGCACGCCACGTGTCAAACGCAGACGTGCCAGCGCCAGGAGCGTTGCACCCTATGCAGCGCACCCCAATCAGAGCAAAGCTCTGTTTTGAATTTCAAAATTCAAAAATTGAAGCAACGCTTCAGATTCTGCACGCTGCGCGTCACGTGTCAAACGCAGACGCGCCAGCGCCAGGAGCGCTGCGCCCTAGGCAGCGCACCCCAATCAGAGCAAAGCTCTGTTTTAAAATTCAAAATTTAAAAGTTGAAGCAACGCTTCAGATCCAGTGCTCTGCGCTGCGTGCCACGTGTCAAACACGGGTGCGCTAGCGCAGTTGCGCTGCGCTCTGCGCTGTGTGCCACGTGTCAAACACGGGTGCGCTAGCGCAGTTGCGCTGCGCGCCACGTGTCGAACGTAGGTGCACTAGCGCAAGGTGCGCCAGCGCTGGAATTAAAATTCCCCCACCATTAGATCAAAAGATCTACTAAAAATAAGTTATTAATTAATCAGAACTAAAATTCTGTTATGGAAAGATCTTTCCAATCTTATTAAAACAAAAAGATTATCTTCTGTAAAACAGAAACCTTAGGATCAAAGATCCAACGGTAGGAAATATTCCCAAATCAATCGGAGAAAGATCTCATAAAACTGATTTAACAAATCAATTGGCCCTATATAAAGGCCCCTAGACTTCAAGTCTAATAGATATAAGAAAAGAGAGATAGAGAAAACCCTCTGTAAACTTTGAGAAAATGAAGAGCAAGCTCTTAGAAAAAAGAAGATCATTTCTTCATATTCAAGGTAAAGAAGTATGTTCTTGAACAACAGAGATGAAACCATCTCGAAAAAAGAAGAACCATCTTCTAAAAAGATCATAGATCTGAAAAAAGATCATGGTCTTTAATAAAAAGCAAAATATCAAAAGATCTAATCATAAAATATATATATATATATAAATATAAAAGAAGTATTTTACTTCATTCATAGATCTTTGATCTATAAAGGCAGACCCTTACTGTAGGGTTCCTAGGCACACCCATGAGGTTCCACAAGACATCAACCATGCCAAAATCAAATTTTTCTAGGTGCCGAGAAACCCTAAGCAAGATCGTAACTAGAGATTAGGCAAAACTACAAGCGAGTAAACAACTTTACTGCTAAGTGAAAGAGACTACAACCTTTGTAGATCCGGTCCTCCACTTCCTTAGCTCCATGATGATGTCCCTCTACTGCGATCATCGGATCCCGGACTCTAGCAATGGTTTCGTCGAAGAAATGATCGGGCTAGGTCGTCGACTTCGATGCCGAAGATGATCTATGTCGAGGCAACTCAAGATCAAGCTCCACCTTCACCAAGTCATGAAACTTGTGAAGAAAACACCCTATACTACATGGAAAGTGGTAGAGGATGAAGAAATTGGAAGTGGGTTCACTTTTGATTTGGATTTCTCACTTGGAATCATCACTTAGAAATTTCAAGCAAAGGTTTTTCCTTTTCTCTTCATGAAGAAGATGAAGAAGAAGAATGAAAAAAGAAATTATCAATAATAGAAAAACAAGTGATGGTTATCATAATGCAACCATGGTTAAGTGTAGAGAATAAACTAGGGTTAGGTGAATGGTTAGGTTAAGCAAAAGAAACAAAAATGGTTGAACTTTTCAAAGCTTCATGAAGCTTCAGAGTAAATCCAAAAGAAGCAACCATTTCTTTTCTTGCTAAAAAGAATAAATAAATAAAATAAATAATCAAGAGAAGATAATAAAACCCTAACCATTCACTTAAACATGGTTTAAAGTAAACACAAACCCAAGTTTGCATGTATCATCAAACATGATACAAACAAGTGCACAAAAATATATCACATATACAACTTGTGCATTTCAAGTGAAAAAATCAATCTTGAGTGAACCAATACTAGTTAATGCAAAGTAATATATCAAATATATAATTATACATTAAATCATTAAATCAACACTTGATTTAATGATCCGTTCATACTGCATATAATCGACTAATATCCAATGTATCGACTTATCGAATCAATCCTCGATTCGATAACTAGGTTATATCGCATACAACCAATCGATACATTCATCGCGAGAATAGAATACGGTATCACATACACGTATTATTCTCGGTCCCGCACATATCTCATATGCGCTCCTATTTCGTTTTGCTTGAGCCAGGAAACCTCTGTGTAGGACTCTAAAGACTCGTCAATACGCCTGCAGCAGGTGATAATCATATCAAACACCCACAAGCCGCAAGCGGTCTGCTAAACGTAACGGCCACCCGGGTATTGAGCGATCAGAAGATCGACAAGCAAGCCCGCTCACACTCCTGTGAATCCAACCAGTAACACTTACCGTACAGTCCGGTCTGTTCTCCTAATATGTCGCATATCTCGCCTAGGGGTGGTAAACGTCAGACCCCAGCAGCTCGATAAGTCGTGTCCATATGAGGTCTATAACAGTTCGAGAAACTACTGGTAACACTTACCAGTAAATCTCAGCAACCCCGGCCAGGGATTTCCGGTTATAGCCAATCGAACACAGCGCAACATCAACTCCCTATACCGGGAGAGATGAATCCCCTCCTATCGCTCATTGCCTCCATGTGATTCGGGACTGTACCCAAAAACCACCGTTTTGCACGCCCTCTTGGACGTGGTAAGGTGGAAATCAAAGCACAGTAGGAATCACACAAGACTCTATGACGATCTCGGGTCAACAAACTACTCTGTACCAGTGTCACCAAAGAACTGCTATCTGACGTGAGGTATAATACCATCTAGGAGTTCTCAGCGAGTCCGTCCAGTGTATCCAGTCTCTACTGAGCACCCGTATATCATCTCTGATGTCAAACACCAATGGATATGGGATCATCCATCTCCCATCTGTATGGGTCGAGAAGGTACACGCTAGTCTACTCTAGTATATCGATGCCCCGTCTCGATACACCCACGACTAGGGACTTTGAAGGATGTACTTATGGACTACCATGTCCCCACTAGTATGATCCGCATCATAGTCCAGGTAGTCAAGTACACATCCTAAGGGCTTTACCAACATGTAACAGAGAGACAATCAGTGTACACGTTAAGGTAAAGGGCAACCAGATAGCATACTATCATGTCGAGCAAGAAAGTCCTCCCTATATATGTCCAAGCATCCACTACAATATACATCCTATGTATAGTAATGGCCTCTAGGGCATACATATAACTAACAATCTCCCACTTGCACTAGGGTCATCTATAGCAGTGGTTGCAGTATCTAATACTCAACCATCCCATAAAAGTCTCTCTCTGGGAAAAGGCCTTTGTGAGAGGACCCGCCGTGTTGTCCTCTGAGTCTACTCTCCTAACCTCGATCACCCTGGAGATCAACCATCTCCATGATCAGGTGACACTTGCCTTAGAATATGTCTGGATCACTGATGGGACGGGTGTTCCTCGGCATAAGCCACAACTCCATTGTCACACATTGGGATGGACTAAGTTCATCTCATGAACTAATATACATCCAGACTGCCTCTTTGGTAGCATCTTAAGTAGCGATGTATCCTGCCTTTATCGTCTAGTATGCCACGGTATCTAGCTTGGAACTCTTCCAACATACCGTCCCTTTACTGAGGGTAAAGACAATGCCTGTGACTAACATTCAGTCGTCCTTATCACTCTGGAACTCTACCAGTGATTCTCCCCAGGATCGATTGATACCAACTCACTACACCTAGTGAGAATCCTAACATCCATTTAGATCTATCTCATAGATCCAAAACCCAGGATTTAGGAGGTATCGCTTTGATCCTATATGGAGAATCCTTGTGTTAAGCGGAGATTGACCGAGCGTAGCATAGGAAACTCCTTCCCTATCGAGAGTATGTCATCCACGTACTCTACGAAGATCACCACCATACTCCCTACTACCTTTTTTGTATATACAAGGTTCATCTACCATTTTGATGAAGTCAAACTTTTTGACTACCACATCAAAACAGACGTTCCAACTCCGCGATGCCTGCTTTATCCTATAAAGCATCTTGCACACGTTTCCGCTGCTCACACTGTCTACGAAGCCCTCTGGCTGTGTACTTATAGACGCTCTCTTCCAAAACATCATTTAGAAAAGCAGTCATGGCACCCAACCACCAGATATCGTAGTCATGGTATGTAGCCGTGGCAAGTAGGATCTGGATGGACTTAAGCATAGGTCCTTAGAAAAGGTTTCAACATAATCCATACCTGGTCAATGAGGCAAACCTTTAACAAGTCTAGCTTTGAAAGTCTCAACTTTTCCATGTACACCAAGTAATCTTCTCAAGATATACTTGCTCCTGATGGGGATTTAACCCTTCAGATATAGCAACCAAAGTCCATACTTTGTTGGTGTATAAGGATTCCATCTCAGATCGCTAAGCATCCAGCCATTCTTACAGAGTCCCACTCCTGATGGCCAGCTCGAAACTAGTTGGGTCATCATCTCATGATGCAATCCTCGCTCCCACTGTCATAAAGAAACCGAAGTATCTCTCAGATGGGTGAGGAACCCTACTAGATCGGCGGAGAGGCTGAAGTTCGGCGGGGACTATTGAATCCTTTGGTTCTATCAAATCATCAGCTGTAGTTTGTATAGCTGGAACCATTCCAGTTCTACATAACTGACCTTGCCTCGAGCTTGTCCAGATTTAGCTTTTAGACATAGGCCGGACAACCCCAAATCTTAACTTACTTAAGAGATAGGCTCTTTCCATACCATATCATATATGAAGTGGTAGGCAATTGATTTGCTTTGACCCCTATTCAATAGGTATGCAGCTTCTCAAGTGCATAACTCCCAAAAGGAAATAGGAAACTCAGTAGTACTCATCATAGAGCACACCATATCATATAGGGTGCTATTGCTCCGCCCCGATTTACCATCGTGCTATGGTGTATACGGAGGAGTAATGCTGAGAGAGAATCTCATTCTCCTTTAGAATATTCCAGGAATTCTATGCACAAGTATTCTCCTCCTTGATCTCATCAAAGGACATAATACTTATACCCGTATTGGTTCTCTACTTCTAACTTATATTCTGTGAATATCTCAAAAGGTTCGGACTTGTGTTTCAACAGGAACATATGTCTGAATCTTGAGAGATTATCAGAGAATGTTATGAAATACAAAGAACCGGTCCTGGCATGTGTAGACGGGGGACCTTGCATACATCATCATGTATCAATCCCAAGAGTTTACTAACTCTTTCTCTGTTTCCAATAAACAGAGCTATGGTCATCTTATCTCTGTGACATGACCAGCAAGTTCACAAGATGTAAATTCAAACTGATTTAAATATGCATCTATATGTAACTTCAGCTAGTCGGGTCGCATTGATATGACCAAGTCTACAATACCTTAAGAAAGATTCCTTCATTTCTGAACTCTTCCTCTTGTGTGTGTTCCGTATATTAAGAACTGTAGTCTGATTTAGAACATCAATGCTTTTAGATAACGTGCCTGAACCGATCAACTTTTGATATAGGAAATGTTCAAAACATTATCCAACAATACAAAATTTTATCATTTCTTTACTAATAAAGAGACTGATATGATTTTGTATATCAGGTTCGGTATCTAATAACATTCGTTCAGAATCAATGTATTTGGAATACAGGGTGACAGTGACCAACAGACTTGGCCGCAACACTTGCACCGTTTTCTGCCTCATGAAACTTATCACCCGTTCTCAGTTCTCTACCTTTCTATAGCCCATGTAATATGTTACATATGTGGGATCCTGATGCGGTATCACATACCCAGGACGTAAAGGATACTGAGAAACAGTTCTTTATAATGAACACACCCGAAGGAGATGCATCATATGTACTTTCTTCGTTTGGGCGGCATAGGAATTCTGGTATTCCCCTATTTCTTGCTCTGTCTTATAACATTTATAAGTTAGAGCAGGACCAACGTTTCCCAGCTTAGTATAACAAGCGGGTTCGGTCAATATTCCGTATTATTATCTTGATTAAGGTGTGATATGGTCGCTACCAGGAGAGAGAGAAGAAAACACTCAGCGTTTGCTCTTGCAAGATCAGATTGGTTATTATTTTATCTAATCAGGATGGCTCCCACTGTTTTTATCAAATTTTCCTTCAAACCCTAAAAGGAAAGACTAGCCGGGATTAATTACACACTACAAGTTCGCCAATCTTTCAGCCAGGCCAGTGTCGGTACTTTGAGGGAGTCCCCCGTGCTTTCGCACGAACCTAATTAATGTAAACCTCGTTTTACCAGAGGCGTAACCTCGTTGACACCTTTCTAGACACCTACTTGATCGGCTAATTGTAATGTGTAAAACTCTCGCAGGAGTAACAATTACTAGCAGTGGGCATCGGGATCCAACTATCTCATAGAAGGTATGCAATCTCATTGCAAATTTCAACACTTGAAATTCCCGATAATATTTTGCCCCAAACGATCTATGACCTTGACAAGGTCAACAAACCATAGACCGTAAGTCAAGTTCAACCCATCATTTCTTGATTGAATCAAACTCACCCGCACGACCCTTGACAAGGTCAACAAGGCCGTAAGACTACCCTAACCCAATCTGCATCATATGCATAAGCAGATAAATACTGGTTAGCTACCGCACACTGCGCCTTGACAAGGTCAACAAACGCAGCACGAATACTAAGCAGGACTTATCTGAAATGACGGAGGGCTACGACAGGTTTTTCTGAAAACCTATTGCGTAATGAACTTGATATCGTTGTAGAATCAAATGATTTTAAAATGGAGTGTTTTCGAGGCTTTTCTAGTTTTTCTAAAGGGGTCACTCCCGGTGAAGGGATCGTCGGCCATTTCCTCATCGAATAAGGTGCAGGATATATCATATATACCGTTGTGCAAAGCAGAAACTATAGAAGCTATCAAAAGACAAACCGAGTGTGTAGCATCTGCCAGTTATTGCTAAAGGGGTCACTCCCGGTGAAGGGATCGTCGGCCCTTTCCTCATCGAATAAGGTGCAGGATATATCATATATACCGCTGTGCAAAGCAAGAACTGTAGCTACCTGTTTTATTTTTGAAATTCGATTCTACAACATCTTTAGGTTTCTTTTACTTTCATTAATCATATTAATGAAGTCCCATCATTTAAGTTACCTAAACATCACAGATAAATACGACGTACACTTATGCCATCCGTGTTCGCCTCGATGTCCCCTCGTGCACCGTTAGGTTAGGTGACTAACGGCAGAGCGGGGCAGGGCTAGCGCGGGTGTAAAACATAAGTAACGTCTATATAATATATCATATATACTATATATAGTATCTATCACAACATATCAAATGATCACATCACAGATATCGCAGCAGAAGAATATCATATGAAATATTGGATATACTAGGACGTCCGTGTTTTCAATACGAGCCAGTATAAAACACGGATTCCACGGTCGCGATGAATAGCCAAACCCACACCCCTAGACCCCTACGAGAGCGGCAAGCAACCCTACCAATTCTAAAGTTAGGAGACCCGAACTCGACTCCTCGAGTTGGTCTCCCACTGGACCCTAGAACCCGGTTACTTGTGCTCTCCTCCTTGGGTCTATCCTAGTGCGGAAAAGTAAATAATATACATCAACGGTGACATCTTCCGCAACCTGGAAGTGCCCCAATAAAAGAATATTACATACAAGTTTTTACATGAATGAAAATGAAAAACACTCATCTCACATAAAACCCCCCGGATATTCAAACACGACGATCCAATATAACATATCCAGCAACACATAACATCACATGTCATCAACGTAAGTAAACATGCGTATCCCAATTGTCGTTGACATATAGCAACGAAACCGGCGATATCACATATTACACTTACGGTCACAGAAAAGAAAGTGTAAAACTACAACAGTTGGAATCCGCAACCTTTTTAGACATCGCATGCCTAACCAAATGAATTCTTTAAACATCGCATGCCTGACAATTATAAACCCCGCATTTTAGTCTCATTATCGAAAACTCTTTTCAATATCAAGTCGGGCAATTCAACAAGATTCCCGACATGTTGATCGAATGCTCGTCGCAAACTTTATTAGGCGGCCGCACCCCCGATGCCGTCGACGAAGTGCACCAAGGCGGAACACCACTGCCGCGAGCACCCGAACGGATGCTTTCGGCGACGGGGTTCTCCTACAGTCACTTGGTCGGGGCTATGGGGTGAGGCTGTCTATTAAGTTTACCCGGCGAGTATCCGCGTACGCTACGTGATTGCGACGGATTTTTGATCACATCGAAATTCCGTGGCAACCGATCAAGTGAGACTAAACTGCTATGTTTATAACATTTAAATCAGTTATCTCATAACTCCTTGTGGATTCCAAATATTGTATCACATTCCAGATAAATAGAAAATGTTAAACTTTCCGATCGAACAGTCAAACACCCAAGTTTTCCCGAAACAGCTGAACACTTGAAACAAGTTCAAAAACATCAACTTCATGCCACAGTAGCAATGGTCCAGCCGTAGAAGGGTCAAGCCAACGCCTCACATGTGGCACGCCGTACTGCCCCAAACCCTAAGGTTCAAAGGGCAGTTCAAGACGGTCACGTAATCGAGTTAAGGTTTGTTGTCTTCTAGAGGGTCCATCGCGTTACTTGCACTACTTAGAACGTTCTTAAACCACGGAAAAATCCAACATTTGGAAATATCCCGGAAAGGGAAAAAGTGGGTATTTATATCCGGTCGAACTTTTTAACAGTTTCTAAAATATCCGGAAAAACATAAACGAAGTTAAATTATCTGATCAAATTAACGAGTCCCCAATAAAACCCTAGAAAACTCAACACTTGAGTGGAATTAAAAAATTCCCATAAAAAATTGCCAATAAAGGACCTAAGAATAAATATATGAAATTTCAAGGACTAAGTCCAAATTTTGGCCGCGGAACCGCCTCCAAACCCATGGTTTAGCCGCGGTTCCGCGGTCAAATTATTGACTTAGTGGACCGTACTTCACAGTAATTCTTATTTTTTCCTGCTTGTTTTTCTGAGAATTTTTAATTCACAAAAATCCACTGTTTTGAAAAATGTACAGAGAAGGGTTTTGTCGGGGTTTACGGGTTCGATCGGACTTCTAACTTCGTCTGCACTTCGCCTAAGGCTCTAGCTAGGCTCTGATACCACTGTAGGGTTCCTAGGCACACCCATGAGGTTCCACAAGACATCAACCATGCCAAAATCAAATTTTTCTAGGTGCCGAGAAACCCTAAGCAAGATCGTAACTAGAGATTAGGCGAAACTACAAGCTAGTAAACAACTTTACTGCTAAGTGAAAGAGACTACAACCTTCGTAGATCCGGTCCTCCACTTCCTTAGCTCCATGATGATGTCCCTCCGCTGCGATCATCGGATCCCAGACTCTAGCGATGGTTTCGTCGAAGAAATGATCGGGCTAGGTCGTCGACTTCGATGCCGAAGATGATCTACGTCGAGGCAACTCAAGATCAAGCTCCACCTTCACCAAGTCATGAAACTTGTGAAGAAAACACCCTATACTACATGGCAAGTGGTAGAGGATGAAGAAATAGGAAGTGGGTTCACTTTTGATTTGGATTTCTCACTTGGAATCATCACTTAGAAATTTCAAGCAAAGGTTTTTCTTTTTCTCTTCATGAAGAAGATGAAGAAGAAGAATGAAAAAAGAAATTATCAATAATAGAAAAACAAGTGATGGTTATCATAATGCAACCATGGTTAAGTGTAGAGAATAAACTAGGGTTAGGTGAATGGTTAGGTTAAGCAAAAGAAACAAAAATGGTTGAACTTTTCAAAGCTTCATGAAGCTTCAAAGTAAATCCAAAAGAAGCAACCATTTCTTTTCTTGCTAAAAAGAATAAATAAATAAAATAAATAATCAAGAGAAGATAATAAAACCCTAACCATTCACTTAAACATGGTTTAAAGTAAACACAAACCCAAGTTTGCATGTATCATCAAACATGATACAAACAAATGCACAAAAATATATCACATATACAACTTGTGCATTTCAAGTGAGAAAATCAATCTTGAGTGAACCAATACTAGTTAATGCAAAGTAATATATCAAATATATAATTATACATTAAATCATTAAATCAACACTTGATTTAATGATCCGGTCGTACTGCATATAACCGACTAATATCCAATGTATCGACTTATCGAAACAATCCTCGATTCGATAACTAGGTTATATCGCATACAACCAATCGATACATTCATCGCGAGAATAGAATACGGTATCACATACACGCATTATTCTCGGTCCCGCACATATCTCATATGCGCTCCTATTTCGTTTTGCTTGAGCCAGGAAACCTCTATGTAGGACTCTAAAGACTCGTCAATACGCCGGCAGCAGGTGATGATCATATCAAACACCCACAAGCCGCAAGCGGTCTGCTAAACGTAACGGCCACCCGGGTATTGAGCGATCAGAAGATCGACGAGCAAGCCCGCTCACACTCCTGTGTATCCAACCAGTAACACTTACCGTACAGTCCGGTCTGTTCGCCTGATATGTCGCATATCTCGCCTAGGGGTGGTAAACGTCAGACCCCTGCAGCTCGATAAGTCGTATAGATATGAGGTCTATAACAGTTCGAGAAACTACTGGTGACACTTACCAGTAAATCTCAGCAACCCTGGCCAGGGATTTCCGGTTATAGCCAATCGAACACAGCGCAACATCAACTCCCTATACCGGGAGAGACGAATCCCCTCCTATCGCTCATTGCCTCCATGTGATTCGGGACTGTACCCAAAAACCACCGTTTTGCATGCCCTTTTAGACGTGGTAAAGTGGAAATCAAAGCACAGTGGGAATCACACAAGACTCTATGACGATCTCGGGTCAACAGACTACTCTGTACCAGTGTCACCAGAGAACTGCCATCTGACGTGAGGTATAATACCATCTGGAAGTTCTCGGCGAGTCCGTCCAGTGTACCCAGTCTCCACTGAGCACCCGTATATCATCTCTGATGTCAAACACCAATGGATATGGGATCATCCATCGCCTATATGTATGGGTCGAGAAGGTACACGCTAGTCTACTCTGGTATATCGATGTCCCGTCTCGATACACCCACGGCTAGGGACTTTGAAGGATGTACTTATGGACTACCATGTCCCTATTAGTATGATCTGCATCATAGTCCAGGTAGTCAAGTACACATCCTAAGGGCTTTACCAACATGTAACAGAGAGACAATCAGTGTACACGTTAAGATAAAGGGCAACCAGATAGCAACTATCATGTCGAGCAAGAAATTCCTCCCTATATATGTCCAAGCATCCACTACAATATACATCCTATGTATAGTAATAGCCTCTAGGACATACATATAACTAACAAAAACAAGAACTTTTGTTCTTAAATCTTGAGGCAAAGCCTACTTTAAGAAGAACATAAATTTGTTCTTTGATCTTAAATCTGATCAAATACGCTTGGCGCTATTAGAAAGTGCCTTGCACTCATGAACTGCGCTTTTGCGCTCCTTGGATCGGCGCTCAGCGCCAAAACATGCCACGTGTCAATCATAGACACCACTTGCGCTTTGCGCTTTTAAAACAGAGCACTGCGCTCATGGACTGGCGCTCAGCGCCAAGCACGCCACGTGTCACTCACTGGCACACCCCTAAATCAGCGCAAAGCGCTCATAAATTAGAAGCGCAACGCGCTAATAAATTAGTGCCTAGCGCTAAGCACGACACGTGTCCTCTTCGTGTGTGCTGCCTGACAGAAGCGCAATGCGCTCTTTAACTGGCGCAAAGCGTCTGGCGCGCCACGTGGCGTATTGTCAGAACACGCTTTGTTCTGATAAAGACAAAAGATGTCAGAACCCAATGCTTAGCATTATTAAAAGGGTTGAGCCCAAATAAAGGCTTAATAGTCAGAGCAAAAATAAAAGTGTTAAACATTTTTAATTGGACTTAGCCCAATTCTGGCCATAAGTCCTCAGCCTATATTGAACTGAGCATATCTGCTCACAAATATTCAACAGATCTTAGTCCCAAACTGGGCTACAGATCTTTCAAACAATTCACACTGGTTCAAGGGTACATCTCGTTACTCCTCTGATATTTATCATTGCAATCCTTCAACGTTTTCAGAGAGGTGACGGGCCCCGGCGACCACACATTTCTATGGACTGTGGCGTCCTTAAACTCATGGACTATGATGTCCTTAACCTCAACCGTAATGTCTTTAAACTAATATCGAACTGTGAGGTCCTTAAACCCACGGACTATGATGTCCTTAACCTCGACCGTGATGTCTTTAAACTAACATTGGACTGTGGGGTCCTTAAACTCACGGACTATGATGTCCTTAACCTTGACCGTGATATCTTTAAACTAACATTGGACCGTAATGTCCTTAAACTACCAATGGACCGTAATGTCCTTAAACTAATCGACCGCAATGTCATTAAACTAAACAATAGAGTGTCAATTGCTCTTTTGTTGGATCTAAACGATCCCGTTAAGTTGATCTTAGTCTAAAATCAAACTAACGTATCCTTAACAAACGTTTAAGTTGATCTTAGTCTCAAACAAGGCTAACGTATCCTTAAACCCAACCCCAAACCCAAATCTAAGAAAGATACGGATTTAGACTAGTTCACGCCCTATGGGCGACACCATAACTTAGTCTCCGTATACAATCCACGGGCAACCAAACACAAAACAAACACCCACAACACGAAGTGACCACATGGAGAAGGAGAAAGTTGTTACCGCGACGCGGTAGCGTAATTAACTGCAGGGGCTTACGCCTGCAGGGAAGAGCGTCCCTACAATCAAAAACCCCTCAAACGAGGGGGAATCTGACGAAGTCTGCTACATCGGCCGCATCCGTTTAAACCTTCGATACATGGTGTCATAAATCAACTTGGCATCTTCGGAGAGGTGGACGGATAGCACCAATTAGCATCTGCCTCGAATTTCAGACAAAAAGAACCTACGCGGTCGCATCTCTTTGTTCGGAAGGGAACAGATTCCGGCACACCCGGTGGGACCTTTTCCTCTTTCCACTCCACACTTCGTATGTCGTGTTCGCGAACGAATCGCGGTTTGCTAATGGTTGCCCTTAGGTATCGAGATACTAAGATTTGGGGTTTTGCTCGGTGCAGAAATCAAAGGATCAATAGCGTTCACCTGCTCGAAGTGTTCCAACTGCAACTGTAACCCACGTTATGCCTCATCTGGAGGCATAGCTTACGGGCCCCAAGCGGCTTCCCTGTACACAATGCCGGTGGACCAGGTGAATCAGGCCACCACTGGACTGTTCTTTGGGACCATGCTCCCACCGATGAGCTTCGACTTCCCTGTACCAACACCAGAAGCTCCCAAGAAGTCGGTCTTTGACCGGCTTGCTACTACCGCGGCCTCTCTCAACGGGTCATCCAGCTCCAGCGCTTCGGTCTTCGCCAGACTGGGCCAAAATTCCTGTGGGCCTGTGATGAAGCCTGCAATCCCAGATAAGGTTATCCCGAAGAGAGTAGCCATCCCTACTCCCTAAGTTGTCAAGGCGGCTTCTCCTGCCAAAGGATCGGTCTTTACAAGACTGACTGTTCCAGCTCCCGCTCCGGTTCCTGTCCCTGCTCCGAAGTCTGTTTTTGACCGGTTGGATACCGCTACTCAAAAGATGTCAGTCTTCAAGAGAATGGCACCGGCGGCGCCTCACCTGAACAGGGGGAAAGACAAATCCATCCCCATCGCCGAACCAACCCCAACAACTCGACACGCTCGACGTCGCCACTGGCGCCGAGTAAGGAAGGCTAGGGGCAACTCCCCCTCTGGGCTAACTCCACCAGCCCCAACAATAGAAGGCAATGCTGCTGTTCCAACCGGGAACAGCTTTGAGCTGCTAAACAAGGTGCGAAGGAACTCTCCTACCGCCGTACTGAAAAGATCTCCGCCATTGGAGGAGACTGTCATAGAAATAAAGCCGAATCAGTCCCTTCAACGGCTGTCCTCCAAAGTTTACAAAATCTGGCGACAAGTCCGAGAGTCGGTGGTCGATCAAGACTATCCTCGCTAGCAGAAGAAGCTGAAGGTCAGACAGGAAGAAAACCGTCCTGTTAAGCCATAGAAGGCGGCGACTACTCGGGTGCCCACTGCAATGGCCCCCTCAACTTTGACCGTCCGCAAGAGGAGAAGGCCGGAGAAGATCCCCATGTCTGGGACAAATGTCAAAGGCACTAAGCCTAAATGCCCCAAGTCTGGGGGCATGGTGGTGCATACCGTCTATATGGCATCCGGAAAAGAGGATAGCCGCATCTCCGTAGGTCATCGACCGCTTACGCGATCAGTGACTAAGGTTCAGGAGCAACAACAGCAGAAGCTTCAGGAGATGCTGACTACAATGGTCGCACTCACGGGACCGAAAAAAAGCCCGGAAACATCTTCAGAGCAGCGCCACGAACAAGAGACCGATGCTGAATTCCTTCGGAGAATGCTCGAAAAGAAGGACAAGGAGGCTGCGGAACAAGCGGCCAATATAAAGCAAATGGCTCTTCTATTCCAGGATATGGTGGGCATGATGATTCAGCCAGACCCTCCAGCCGAAGATCCTCCAGTAATAATTGAAGATGATAGAGGAGAAACATCAAATCCACCTCCGGCTCTTTCAACAGCCAAGGAAGAAACTATTTCCAAGGCCGCCCTGGATGACTACATCGCTCAGCAGATACGAGTTCACCAGGCGAATGAAGCGGCTGGGCAAATTATTAAAACTGGACGACTGTATCCAGGCTGGTATGATCAAATAAAATACCCGCCGGGCTACACGATCCCCAAATTCCATGTGTACAAGGGGACATGCAATCCCCATCAACATGTCACTCAGTTCAGGGCTCTTTGTGGCAACACCGGTGGCGATGATAAACTTTTGCTCCGCCAATTCGTCGGCAGCTTATCGGAGACGGCGTTTGAGTGGTACTCCGAACTTCTAAATGACTCCGTCAAAACTTTCGCAGAAATGGAGTTGTTGTTCACCCAGCGATTCGCAAGTGCTAGTGAATGCATCCCAATAACGGCATTGATCAATGCCAGGGTAAAGCCGGGCGAGACGTGGGTTCAGTACGCAATCCGATGGCGAAATCTGTGGTCGAAATGCGAACAGCACATCGAAGAAGCACCAGCGGTGGGCATGTTCGTAGGCACCTTAGACCCTCATGCAACTATTTCACAGTTCATGATGTTCTTCAAACCGACCACATTCCAGGCTTTAATCAACAAGCTGGCCCAGATGGACCAGATGGGTCATAGACCGTCTCTTCCGAAGCCGGAGCCGCGGAGCGAAAAAGGTAAAGGGAAGGCGACCTTCGTTGCGAATACCCAACAGCAGTCCAGTGCCCCAAAATTAACGGATCAACTAGAAGAGAGACGGCGCTATTATAATGAGAAAATGAAGCATCCTTACTCGTTCCCACGGGATAAAACGAAGAGACTCTTCGAGCTGGCGATGCGCAACCGGCTTATTAATCAGCCGAATCCAAAACGGCCATTGCAACCCGGCGAAGCGAATAATCCCATTTATTGCACTTACCACCAAACGGTAAGCTATCCAATCGAAAATTGTTTCGTCTTTAAGGGATGGATCGAGGATCAGTACCAACAAGGCAAGTTTGCGTTGTCTGAGAAGTGGAAAGTAAGCCCACCACAACCGCACACTCCTAAGAAGATGGACACACCGGGGGCAACGTGCTCTTTTGTTGAAGAAGCTCCATGGGAGGTGGCTCTTTCGGCCAAAACCAAAAGGATGCTGAATGATCTCCAAACATGCCCGGCGATCAGGTGGAAGAATCCGTTGGAACCTGATATCATCTAGGGGATGCTAAAACTGCGCCCGACTCCAAGAATCGGTGGTGATAGCTAAAGTGTTCACACCCAGCCGTCGAAATCTTCGAAAAAGAAGAAGAAATCCAAAAAAGCCCGTGAAGCCTGGCGACAAGCGCACGGACCGGCAGAAACAGATCGACGCGCTGGAAGAGTATAACCAGAAGGCGCGGACTCCAATCATGCTCCAAGAGTTCCTCGTCCACGTCCTTGAAGACGGAGATGATGGAGAAGACTCGTCGGATGGATCTGAGGATTACGTAGCAAGCTGCCATGTGATCTCTCACTCGTCGATAGACGATGAAGACGCTCCTTACGCTAAGAAACTGGGGGCAAATCCTGAACCGGAGCTTCCAGGGCCGTCAGACGAAATGATCGATGCATTTCTAAACGAAGTTCTTCTGAAAAGTAAAGCTGATCGGGAGCATGAGATGGCCATATTTGAAAAGGCCAAACGCTGGCGACTAGACGAAAGAGTCGAGACACTCTCGCCGAATCAAAGGACATCCGTTGCGAATAAAAACGTGTTCAAGACGAGGAAGAGGTTTGCTAAAGCCATATCAATGGGAATGAAGCTACCACCCTCCGAAAGAAACACTCTCGATGAAGCAGAGATGCATCCTAGCTACTGCCTATATCATCGAAAGATGGAACACCCTACCGAAGAGTGCAACGCTTTTAAAAGATGGTGGCAGGGATATGTTGCTCACCGACAACATTTTAAGCGGATGAAACGCAGAACTCGTCGGGAGCAAAGAAGTACGACCGAGGAGCATAAAAGAATCACCGGCAACTGTCGCACGGTCAACGCCGGGGGATCGTAGGTTCTTACCTTCGAGAGCGACTCTGACGAAGAAATGACTCTTGGCCCTCTCTTCAAAGAATCCACCTCGAGAAAAGAGGAAGAACCGAAGACCTACGAAAATATTCAGCTGCGCAATCGTACACTGCCCGAAAAGAATCTCGGACCCACGAATAGAAAAGATAAAGGGGAAAAAAAGGTCTCTGAGGATATCACCCTAGCTGACCAAGTCATGAAAGAGCTGACCGCCAAGGACCTGCCAAAGAAAAGTAAGGTGGACTACAACGTTCTGGCACACTTGAGGAAGCTACCCTCGCAGCTCAGCATTCTCAACACCCTGATGCTATCCAAAGAGGCGAGAGATTCATTGATCAAGGCGCTACAAGAGCCAGAGCAATTCCAAGCTTTCCTCGCCGAAGAAAGGATGAAGGATGAGCTACAAGAAGTGCACACAGCCGATATCACCTTCGGCGACGAAGATCTCCTCCTTGGGACCTGCGAACACAACCGTCCCCTATATGTCTCCGGATACTGTCACGATATCAAGATAGGCAAAATCCTGGTCGACAATGGGTCTTCCGTCAATCTCCTTAACGTACGGATTTTGAAGGAAATCTGCATGAGCGTTCAGCACCTCGCTCATGATAAAATCACCATCTCCGGTTTCAACTCCCAGTCATCACGGACCCTCGGGTCTGTGATACTAACCTTACGCTTCGGGTTACTTATCACGGATATTAAATTTCATGTTATCGACGCTAAGACCTGAAGATTAAAAGGATGGGCTACTATTGGCCCACGATGATGCAGGACTGCCTCGAGTATGCGAAGCAGTGCCATTCGTGCCAGATTCACGGGGACTTTATCCATCAGCCCGAATCCGTTACATCCGACAGTGGCTAGCTGGCCGTTCGAAATGTGGGGAACTGACATAATCGGCTCTATCGAACCAGCATCGTCCAGAGGACATCGATTCATTTTGGCGATAACTGATTACTTCTCCAAATGTGCAGAAGCAGTGCCGCTGAGGGAAGTGAAGACGGAGAATATCCTCCATTTCTTCAAGACACACGTCATTTATCGGTTTGGAACTCCGCGACGGATCATTTCTGATAACGGGCCAGCCTACAGAAGCCACAAGATCAGCCGCTTCGCACAACAGCACAACATAGACTGGAGATACTCCTCAATCTACAATCCCCGAGCTAACGGTCTAGCTGAGGTTTTTAACAAGACCTTAACGAAAATCGTGAAAAAGACGGTGTCATGAAATAAGAAAGACTGGCACGAGAGACTGCATGAAGCTCTCTGGGCGTATCGAACTACGTTCAAAACGGCTACGAACACAACGCCGTACGTATTGGTATTCGGTACAGAAGCGGTACTCCCCCTCGAGATAGAGTTACCCTCTCTACGAATAACGGTTCACTACGAGCTAACGGACGAAGAGAATGCTCACCTTCGGCTTAAGGAGCTCGACGCCCTCGATGAAACCCGGCTCATAGCGCAACAAAATCTGGAGGCTTATAAGGCAAAGATGATGCGCTCATATGAAAGAATGACCAGGACGAGGACATTCCGCCAAGGCGAACTCGTGCTAGTGGTCAAAAGACCTATGATCCCTAATCGCGCCAAGCGGGGGAAATTCGAGCCAAACTATGAAGGCCCGTATATCATAGACAAGGTCTTCCAGGGTGGGGCCTATCTACTCATGGACATGCATGGTGAAAGACCTTTCAGGACAACAAACGGTCGCTTCCTGAAGAAATACTACGCTTGACAAGTCATGGCCTAGGTCAATGATAGATGAGGACGACTATGTCCGCTCGCTATCTTCCTAAGCCCAAACTCTATAAGTAGTAACCGGCTTCCTTTACAACGGACCGAAACGTCCTTAAACTAACAACGGACCGAAACGTCTTTAAACTAACAGCGGACCGAAACATCCTTAAACTAACAGTAGACCGAAACGTCCTTAAACTAAAGACGGACCGAAACGTTCTTAAACTAACATCGGACCGAAACGTCCTTAAACTAACAATGGACCATTATGTCCTAAAATTAGCCGTTGACCGAGATGTCGATAAACTACGGTGGATTGCAACATCCCAAAACTGATACAACAAAAAAAAGAATAAAAAAAACGGTATGTCCATAAGCAAAATGGGCACGGATGAAAACCCGAAAGGGTTCCGTGAGTAAAAACAGCAGGGCTACCGGCGAGTTTTGTGAATACCCGAAAGGGCGCAACCTCGTTAAAATAAAAAAAAAGAAAGAATAAAAAAAAGAGAGAGAAAAGAAAATGGTATGTCCACAAGAAAAAAGGGCACAGATGAAAACCCGAAAGGGCTCCGTGAGTAAAAACAACAAGGCTACTGGCGAGTTTTGTGAAAACCCGAAAGGGCGCAATCTCGTTAAAAGACACTTTCAAGGTCCTCTCGACTTTGTAAGGAGAAACTACCTGCGTGAGATCCTTACGACTCACAAGGGAGCAACATACTTAGGGATCCGCACGATTCTTAAGAAGAAATTACACTTGCGAGATCCTCACGACTCGTAAGGAGAATCTTCTTATGGGGCCCTCACGGCTCATAAGATTCAAAAGTATTAAGCTACAGGGATCTGAACCTGTTCTTAAGCAGCCCCCACAACCTCTAATACTGCCCTACAAGCAGCTCAACGCTGACCCTTGTATACAATTCACGGGCGCGAATAAACATTTCCCTAACAACGTCCCATCCGTGACTAGGGATATGTCTACACGGTGAATAACCCTTGTAAATCCTCTTGACTTAAAAGGAGAAAGCACTCTTGTAAGATCCTTACGACTTATAAGAGACCATGCACTTAGGAATCCTCACGATTCCTAAGGAGAAAACACACCTACGAGATCCTCATAACTTGTAGGGAGAAATACCTTTATGAGACCCTTACGGCTCATAAAGTCAAAAGCCTTAGTCGACAGGATCTTAACCCTGTTTGCTAAGCCACCTTTGTTCGACATCGACAGAGGCAAATGATGATTCACTCCTGGAAATATCCCAGTTGTAGCGGTGCTGATGCCGGAATCGGTGTCTAATTCTAAACTTGCAGCAAAAAGCCAGCAAGACACATGTGCATACGAAATAGCCGAAATGATGGGGCAACTTGCAACAAAATTAGCAAGTAAAAAAAATGTATGCATGCAAAATAGCCGAAATGATTGGGCAACTCGCAATAAAAAGCAGCGAGTAAAAAAAATAAAATAAATAGCCGAAATGATTGGGCACCGCGAAAAAATAGCCGAAATAATTGGGCAATCGCGACCTTCGCGATATAAAAGCTGAAATGATAGAGCATCGCGGAAATTAAAAAAATGAAATGAAAATTATGCCCTACAGGTGATATCACAGCAATCCCCATATACAATCCAGGGGCACAAACAAAGAAGGAATCACACCTTTCCTCCCCAGGTTTCATCAGAAGGAGAAGCCAAATCTCAACGGCTCACAGATAGCCTGGAGATCATCTCAATATTTGTCTCATTACAATAGACACAACATAAAATAAAGCGGAACAGCGGCAACCTCCAGTTGTTGGGTTTACCTAGCACCTCATGAAGGGTTTGGAAGCATCACATGTACCAAAGATTAAAAATTTAGGGTGCTAAGTAAGCATACAAAGAATCATTCCTAGAAAAATTAGGGTTTCATAAACTACACTTCAACACAAGTAGATTAAGCTAGGGTTTTGAGAGTACAACCTTTGTAGCTCCCTACGCTAGACTCCTCGGCTACTTGGGGTTTGGAAAAAGACCGCTTGAACTCCTCTAGGTCCACGATGATCCACCCAGAATCCTCTTTGTCCAAGCTTGCAACTTCACTTTATCAAGAGAATGAAATGAAGCTAACACTCTAAACAAGTGGGCAAGACTTGTGTAGAATAGTGTTGTGGTGGCTTTTCTCACTTCAAAATCCTAACTTGATGAGTAATTTGCTCACTAGATAAATCTAGAGAGTAAAAGATGAAGGAGGAAGAAGATGGTGGCTTTTTAGAATAAGAGAAAAGATAAACTCTCATAAGAAAATAGAAAATATATCTATATATATTTTTTACCTCTCATCTCAAACCATGGTTAAACAACAAGGATATTATTGAACTTGAGTTAAAACCCAAAAGGAAAGTTAATCCATGGTTAAATGGTGGGTGAGCATGGTTAGGTCAAAGAAGAGTGTAGAAAGAAACCATGAATTATCCATTCCTTTTTCTTTTTGTTTTAAATCAAATGCAATAACAATTCATATATATATAACCATGGTGTGAGTCTTATATTGCCACCATTTTCTTTGTATATACAACCATGAAGGATGATGTATGTATGTATGTGTGCATGCACATCCATATGTGCATGAAACAAGAAAGAATGCATACATGCATGTATACATCCTAAAAATACAAGAAAGGATTTCTAGTGAGAAACTAATGGTTAAATGATAAATCAACACTTTATTTATCAGTCCGGCCATATCATATACGACCCAACCAAAAGCAAGACGCCCGATTAATATACGGTATCTCATACGCGCATTTTAACCGGGTCCATGCGCATATCGCATACGCGCAGCACAATGTTTCGCCTGGACTAGGTAACTCCTTTGTGGGACTCTAAGACTTGTCAATACGCCGGCAGTGGGTGATGATCATATCAAGCACCCCCAAGCCGCAAGCGGTCAGCTAAACGTAACGGCCACCCGGGTATTGAGCGATCAGAAGAAAACAAGCGAACCTGCTACAACTCCCGTCGAGCCAACCGGCAACACTACCCACGCAGTCCGGTCTCCTCGTCTGATATGTAGCATATCAAGTCTAGAGGTGGTAAACGTCAGACCCCAATAACCGATAAGTCGTGCCGATGTGAGGCTCATAACGGGTCGAGAAACTACTGGTAACACTTACCAATAAATCTCTAATCAGCCCTGGCCAGGGACTTCCCTGTTACGGCCAATCGAGCACAGTGCAACATCAACCCCCAATACCGGGAGAGGCGAAACCCCTCCTATCGCTCATTGCCTCCATGTGACTCGGGACTGTACCCAAAAACCACCATTTTGCACGCCCTCATGGACGTGGTAACGTGGAAATCAAAGCACAGTGGGAATCACACAAGACTCTATGACTATCTCGGGTCTACAGACTAACCTGCACAAGTGTCACCTGAGAACTGCCATCTGACGTGAGGTATAATACCATCTGGGAGTTCTCGGCGAGTCCGTCCAGTGTACCCAGTCTCCACTGAGCACCCGTATACCATCTCTGATGTTAAACACCAATAGATATGGGATCATCCATCGCCCATCTTATGGGTCGAGAAGCGTATACGCTAGTCTACACTGGTATATCGATGCCGTGTCTCGATACACCCACGACTAGGGACCTTGAAGGATGTACTTATGGACTACCATGTCCCCACTAGTATGATCCGCATCATAGTCCACGTAGTCAAGTACACATCCTAAGGGCTTTACCAACATGTAACTATAAGACAGTATAAAGAGACAAGTATACATGTTAAGATAAAGAGAAACCAGATAGCATACTATCATATCGAGCAAGAAAGTCATCTCTATATATGTCCAAGCATCCAATATAATATACATCATCTGTACAATACTGGCCTCTAGGGCATACATACAACTAACAATCTCCCACTTGCACTAGGGCCAGCTGCTGTAGTATCGCATACCGAGCATCTCGAAGAGTCTCTCAAACTGTATCTGGGGAATGGCCTTCGTGAGTGGATCCGCTGTGTTATTCTTCGTGTCAACCCTCCTGACCTCGATCTCCCGGCGATCAACTATCTCCCGGATCAGGTGATACCGCCTCAGAATATGCCTGGATCGCTGATGGGACCTGGGTTCCTTGGCCAAAGCCACCGCTCCATTGTTATCGCAATACAAAGGTATTGGATGCTCAATGGATGGAACCACTCTAAGTTCAGTAATGAACTTCTTGATCCAGACAGCCTCTTTGGCAGCATCGTTGGCAGCGATGTATTCAGCCTCCATCGTCGAGTCTGCCACGGTTTCCTGGTTGGAACTCTTCCAGCTAACCGCCCCTCCGTAAAGGGTAAAGACAAATCCCGACTGCGACTTAGAGTCGTCCTTATCACTCTGGAAGCTCGAATCTTTAAAGGACTCCACTTGGAGTTCTCCGTTACCATACACCAAGATCATCTCTTTAGTCCTTCGTAAGTACTTGAGAATGCTCTTCACAGCTGTCCAGTGACTCTCTCCAGGATCAGCTTGATACCTGCTCACTATACTTAGTGAGTATGCTACATCGGGTCTGGTACATAGCATCGCGTACATGATAGAGCCTACAGCCGAAGCATAGGGTATCCCTTGCATGCGAGCTCTCTCCAAATCAGTCTTGGGAGACATCTCTTTGGAGAGAATGACTCCAGAGATCGTGGATAAGTTCCCACGCTTGGATTCTTCGATACTAAACCTCTTTAGTATGGTGCCAATGTACCTAGATTGGGACAATCCCAATATCCGTTTGGATCTATCTCTATAGATCTTAATTACCAATATGCAGGAGGCATCACCAAGATCTTTCATCGAGAATCTTTGTGATAAGAAGAGCTTGACCGATTGCAGCATAGGAATATCATTTCCTATCAAGACTATGTCATCCACATACAATACGAGGAAGACAACCTTACTCTCTGCCACCTTCTTGTAGATACAAGGTTCATCTACGTTTTTGACGAAATCAAACTCTTTGATAACGACGTCAAAGTAGATGTTCCAACTCCGCGATACTTGCTTTAATCCATAAATGGATTTAAGCAGCTTGCACACCTTCCCGCTGCTCCCACTATCTACGAAGCCCTCTGGCTGAGTCATGTACACGCACTCTTCTAAATCACCATTTAGAAAGGCGGTCATAACATCCATTTGCTAGATTTCGTAGTCATGATATGCAGCGATGGCAAGCATGATCCGGATGGATTTAAGCATAGCTACTGGAGAAAAGGTCTCATCATAGTCCACACCTGGTCTTTGACGAAAACCCTTTGCAACAAGTCTAATTTTGAAAGTCTCCACTTTCCCATCTACACCAAGTTTTTTCTTAAAGATCCACTTGCTCCCAATGGGTTTTACCCCTTCAGGAGCATCTTCCAAAGTCCATACTTTGTTAGTGTACATGGATTCCATATTGGACCGCATTGCATCCAGCCATTTCACTGAGTCCCCACTCGTGATGGCCTGCTCGAAGCTAATTGGGTCATCATCCTCCATGATGCAATCCTCGCTCCCACCATCCATGAGAAAATCGTAGTATCTCTCAGGTGGGTGAGAAACCCTACTAAATCGGCGGAGTGGTTGGGGTTCATTGGGAACTACGGAATCCTCTGGTTCCACCAGATCTTCTGTTGCAGCTTTTATAACTGGAACCTCTTCCAGTTCTACCTCATGTCCACTAATCTCTTTTGCAAGAAATTCCTTTTCTAAAAAGGTGGCATGCCGAGAAACAAATACTCTTTGTTCCTCAGTGTGGTAGAAGATATACCCTTGTGAATTCTTTAGATATCCTACAAATTTGCATAGAACAGACTGTGCATCGAGTTTGTCCGGATTTTGTCGTTTGACATAGGCTGGACAACCCCATATCTTAACATAGTTAAGACATGGTCTCTTCCCTTTCCATATCTCATATGGAGTGGTAAGCACAGATTTGGTGGGGACCATATTCAGTAGATGTATGGCTGTCTCTAGCACATACCCCCAGAAGGAAATAGGTAACTCAGCTGTGCTCATCATAGAGCGCACCATATCTAATAGGGTGCGATTCCTCCATTCCGATACACCGTTGTGCTGTGGTGTATATGGAGGAGTCAACTGAGAGAGAATCCCATTCTCTTTTAGGAAGTCCAGGAATTCATTGCTCAAGTATTCACCTCCTCGATCAGATCGTAGGATTTTAATATTTTTTCCGGATTGGTTCTCGACTTCTTATTTATATTCTCTAAATTTCTCAAAAGTTTCAGACTTGTGTCTTATCAAGAACACATGTCCGTATCTTGAGAGATCGTCAGTGAATGTAATGAAGTACGAAGAACCATCCCTGGCATGTGTAGACATGGGACCGCATACATCACTATGTATCAGTCCCAAGAGTTCGGTAACTCTTTCTCCGTGTCCCGTAAACGGAGTTTTGATCATCTTGCCTTTGAGACATGACTGGCAAGTGTCATAAGATGAAAATTCGAACGGTTTCAAATATCCATCCTTATGCAACTTAGCTAGTCGTGTCGCATTGATGTGACCTAGTGTACAATGCCACAAGAAGGATTCGTTCAGTTCTGAACTCTTCCTCTTGTGTGTGTTTGTTATGCTCAGAACTGTTGATTGATTTAGAACATAAATGCCGTTGCACAACGTGCCTGATCCAACCAACTTTTGGTTAAGGAAAATATTCATAACATTATCCTGTAATACAAAATTATATCCCTCTTTACTCAACAAAGAAACCGATATAATGTTGCATATCAGGTTCGGCATGTAATAGCATTCGTTCAGAATCGATGTATTACCAGTTGGCAATATAAGGTGATATTCCCCGACGGTTTTAGCTGCAACAATTGCACCATTTCCAACCCTTATGTCTTTATCACCTTCTCCAAGTTCTCTACCTTTCTTAAGCCCATGTAACTGATTACATATATGGGATCCTGACCCGGTATCTAATACCCAGGACGTAGGGCAAATGGAGAAACAGTTCTCTGTAACGAACACACCCAAAGAAAATGCATCATCATGTACTTTCTTCATTCGGGTGGCATGGGAATCCTGGTATTCCCCTATGTCCTGTTCAATCATATAACTCTTATAAGAAAGAACGGAACCAACGTTCCCCAGCACAGTATAACATGCGGGTTCGGTCAATACATCCATATTATTATCTTGATTAAGGCATGACATGGTCGCTACCTGGAGAGAGAGAGAAGAAAAACACTTTAGCGTATGCTCTTGCAAGATCAGATTGGTTAATATCTTATCTAATCAGGATGGCTCCCACTGTTTTTATCAAATCTTCCTTCAAACCCTAAAAGGAAAGACTAGCCGGGATTAATTATACCCTACAACTTCGCCGATCTTTCAGCAAGGCCAGTGTCGGTACTTTGAGGGAGGTTCCCCGTGCTTTCGCACGGACCTAATTAAAATAAACCTCATTTTCCCAGAGGCGTAACCCCGTTGACACCTTTCTAGACACCTACTTGATCGGCTAATTGTCCTGTGTAAAACTCTCCCGGGAGTAACAATTACTCGCAGTGGGTATCGGGATCCAACTATCTCATAGAAGGTATGCAATATCATTGCAAATTTCAACACTTGAAATTCCCGATAATATTTTGCCCCTAATGTGCTATGACCTTAATGAAAGCCAACAAACCATAGCCCGCTAGTCAAGTTCAACCCGTACATTTCTTGACTGAATTAAACCCACCCGCACGACCCTTGACGAAAGCCAACAAAGCCGTACGACTACCCTAATCCGGTCGCATCATATGCTGCAGATAAGCAGCATATAGCTACCGCACACTACACCTTAACGAAAGCCAACAAATGTAGCACGAATACTATATACAACTTATCTGAAATGACGGAGGGCTACGACAGGTTTTTCTGAAAACCTATTGCGTAATGAACTTGATATCGTTGTAGAATCATGTGAATTTTGAAATGGAGTGATTTTGAGGCTTTTATTAGTCTTGCTAAAGAGGTCACTCCCGGTGAAGGGATCTCGGCTATTTCCTCATCGAATAAGGTGCGGGATATATCATATATATCACTGTGCAAAGCAAAACTCCAAAAGCAATCAAAAACCAAACCGAGTTTTGTAGCATCTGCCAGTTTTGCTAAAGAGGTCACTCCCGGTGAAGGGATCTCGGCTCTTTCCCCATCGAATAAGGTGCAGAGTATATCATATATACCGCTATGCAAAGCAAGACTGTAGCTACCCTTTTATTTGAAAATCTGATTCTACAACATCTTTTAGGTTTCTTTTCTTTCATTAATCACATTAATGAAGTCCCATCATTTAAGTCACCTAAACATCACATATAAATACGACGTACACTTATGCCATCCGCATTCGCCTCGATGTCCCCTCGTGCACCGTTAGGTTAGGTAACTAACAACAGAGTAGGGCAGGGCTAGTGCAGGTGTAAAATATAAGTAACGTCTATATAATATATCATATATACTATATACTGTATCCATCAGAACATATCAAATGATCTCATCACAGATATCGCAGCAGAAACATAGATATAATGTGGGATATACTAGGACGTCCGTATTTAGTATTTAGCCAACAATAGAAAATACGGATTCCACAGTCGCGATGAATAGCCAAGCCCTCACCCTGGACCCCTACGAGAGCGGCAAGCGACCCTACCAATTCTGGAGTTTAGGAGACCCGGTCTCGACTCCTCGAGATGGCCTCCCACTGAACCCCAGAACCCGGTCACCTGTGCTCCCCTCCTTGGGTCCATCCTAATGCGGAAAAGTAAATAATATACAACACTGGTGGCATCGACCTCGACCCGGAAGTGCCCTTAATAAAAGAATATTACATTAAATTTGAATTTACATGAATGAAAAATATAAAACTCTCATCTCACATAAAACTCCCCGGCTATTCAATCGCGACAATCCTGCACATCATATCTCAGCAATACATAATATCTCATATCATCAACGTAAGTAAGTATGCATGCACTGATCGTCGTCGATGTATAGCAACGACAATCGGTAAATACATACTACACTTACGGTCACAGAAAAGAAAGTGTAAAACTGCAATATCTGGAATCCACATTCTCTTTAGACATCGTAAATGCGAAATATCACATATTTCGTATTTCATATCTAGTTATATGAATTCCACACATTGCATCACATTCCGGATAAATAGACGGTATTAAAGTTTTCGAACGAATGATCAAATACCCAAAATTCCCTAAAGCTCAACACTTGAGCGGAGTTCAAAAACCCAGAGTGTAATACAGTAGTAGCGGTCCAGCCGTAGAAGGGTCAAGCCAACGCCTCACATCTGGCACATCGTACTGCCCCAAACCCTAAGGTTCAAAAGGCAGTTCAAGACGGTCACATAATCGAGTTAAGGTTTATTGTCTTCTAGAAGGTCCACCACAAAACTTGCACGTAATTCCGAAAGATTTAAACCCCGTAAAAAGTGAGCAAATGACACTCGTTCGAACAATTCAATACTTTCTAATTATCCGGAAAAACATGAAGTTAAAATTCCAATCGAATCATTGAACTCAAAACAATCTCCAGAACAAATAATACTAAGACCAGATTAAAAATACCCAAAAATATCAACATGCAGTTATACGTATTACTGTGCAAAAAGTATGCGCTGACCCATTTGTACGGCCGTGGAACCGCGGCCCAAGCAAGCTTTGGCCGCATTTCCGCGGCAAAAATAACTGTTCACTGCATCGTTTTTTGCAGTTTGTCTTAGATTTCCCTGCTGATATTTTTACATATTTTTAATACTGAAAAATCACTGTTTTGAAAAAATGTCCAGAGAGTGTCCCAAAAAGTCGTATTTTGTTACGATCGGGGTTTTAACTTCGCTAAAGTGTCGCCTAATGTTCTAGGTTGGCTCTGATACCAATGTTGGGTTTACCTAGCACCTCATGAAGGGTTTGGAAGCATCACATGTACCAAAGATCAAAAATTTAGAGTGTTAAGTAAGCATACAAAGAATCATTCCTAGAAAAATTAGGGTTTCATAAACTACACTTCAACATAAGTAGATTAAGCTAGGGTTTTGAGAGTACAACCTTTGTAGCTCCCTACACTAGACTCCTCGGCTACTTGGGGTTTGGAAAAAGTCCGCTTGAACTCCTCTAGGTCCACGATGATCCACCCGGAGTCCGCTTTGTCCAATCTTGCAACTTCACTTTATCAAGAGAATGAAATGAAGCTAACACTCTAAACAAGTGGGCAAGACTTGTGTAGAATGGTGTTGTGGTGGCTTTTCTCACTTCAAAATCCTAACTTGATGAGTAATTTGCTCACTAGATAAATCTAGAGAGCAAAAGATGAAGGAGGAAGAAGATGGTGGCCTTTTAGAATAAGAGAAAAGATAAACTCTCTTAAGAAAATAGAAAATATATCTATATATATTTTTTACCTCTCATCTCAAACCATGGTTAAACAATAAGGATATTATTGAACTTGAGTTAAAACCCAAAAGGAAAGTTAATCCATGGTTAAATGGTGGGTGAGCATGGTTAGGTCAAAGAAGAGTGTAGAAAGAAACCATGAATTATCCATTCCTTTTTCTTTTGGTCTTAAATCAAATGCAATAATAATTCATATATATATAACCATGGTGTGAGTTTTATATTGCCACCATTTTCTTTGTATATACAACCATGAAGGATGATGTATGTATGTATGTGTGCATGCACATCCATATGTGCATGAAACAAGAAAGAATGCATACATGCATGCATGCATCCCAAAAATACAAGAAAGGATTTCTAGTGAGAAACTAATGGTTAAATGATAAATCAACACTTGATTTATCAGTCCGGCCATATCACATACGACTCAACCAAAAGCAAGCCACCCGATTAAAATACGGTATCTCATACACGCATTTTAACCGGGTCCATGCGCATATCGCATACGCGCACCACAACGTTTCGCCTGGACTAGGTAACTCCTTTGTGGGACTCTAAGACTCGTCAATATGCCGGCAGTGGGTGGTGATCATATCAAGCACCCCCAAGCCGCAAGCGGTCAGCTAAACGTAACGGCCACCCGGGTATTGAGCGATCAGAAGAAAACAAGCGAACCTGCTACAACTCCCGTCGAGCCAACCGGCAACACTACCCGTGCAGTCCGGTCTCCTCGTCTGATATGTCGCATATCAAGTCTAGAGGTGGTAAACGTCAGACCCCAATAACCGATAAGTCATGCCGATGTGAGGCTCATAACGGGTCGAGAAACTACTGGTAACACTTACCAGTAAATCTCTAATCAGCCTTGGCCAGGGACTTCCCTGTTACGGCCAATCGAGCACAGTGCAACATCAACCCCCAATACCGGAGAGACGAAACCCCTCCTATCGTTCATTGCCTCTATGTAACTCGGGACTGTACCTAAAAACCACCGTTTTGCACGCCCTCATGGACGTGGTAAGGTGGAAATCAAAGCACAGTGGGAATCACACAAGACTCTATGACGATCTCGGGTCTACAGACTAACCTACACAAGTGTCACCTGAGAACTGCCATCTGACGTGAGGTATAATACCATCTGGGAGTTCTCGGCGAGTCCGTCCAGTGTACCCAGTCTCCACTGAGCACCCGTATACCATCTCTGATGTCAAACACCAATAGATATGGGATCATCCATCGCCCATCTCATGGGTCGAGAAGCGTATACGCTAGTCTACACTGGTATATCGATGCCCTGTCTCGGTACACCCACGACTAGGGACCTTGAAGGATGTACTTATGGAATACCATGTCCCTACTAGTATGATCCGCATCATAGTCCAGGTAGTCAAGTACACATCCTAAGGGCTTTACCAACATGTAACTATATGACAGTATAAAGAGACAAGTATACATGTTAAGATAAAGAGAAACCAGATAGCATACTATCATATCGAGAAAGAAAGTCATCTCTATATATGTCCAAGCATCCAATATAATATACATCCTATGTACAATACTGGCCTCTAGGGCATACATACAACTAACACCAGTTCCATGACTCGGCGGTACAAAGATGACCGAAAGTCAAACCCTGACTTCGTGAAATGCGGATGAAGTCAACCCTTCCTAGTTACGTGGAGCACGGCAATGACCCCGTGTGAAGCATCCAAAGTGGAGCGTGGTCCTCGCCGAACACGGCAGTGAACCCGTAGGAAGCATCCAGAAAAAAATTCCTGGCTACGTGGAACGCGGCTTATGTCAATCCTGACCCCGTGGGAAACGTCCAGAGCGGATCCTGGTCCTCGCAGAGCACGGCAATGAACCCGTGTGAAGCATCTAGAGTGGAGCCTGGTCCTCGCCGAACACCGCATTGAACCCGTGGGAAGCATCCAGAGAAAATTCCTGGCTACGTGGAACACGGCTTATGTCAATCCTGACCCCGTGGGAAACGTCCAGAGCGGATCCTGGTCCTCACAGAGCACGGTAATGACCCTGTGTGAAGCATCCAAAGTGGAGCCTGGTCCTCGCCGAACACGGCAGTGAACCCGTGGGAAGCATCCAGAGCAAAATTCCAAGCAACGTGGAACGCGGTTTATGTCAATCCTGACCCCGTGGGAAACGTCTAGAGCGGATCCTGGTCCTAGCAGAGCACGGCAATGACCCTGTGTGAAGCATCCAGAGCGGAGCCTGGTCCTCACAGAGCATGGAAATGAACCTGTGTGAAGCATCCAGAGCAAAAGTCCTGGCTACGTCGAACGTGGCTTATGTCAATCCTGACCCCGTCGGAAACGTCCAGAGCGGATCCTAGTCCTCGCAGAGCACGGCAATGACCCCGTGTGAAGCATCCAGAGCGGAACCTGGTCCTCACCGAACACGGCAGGGAACCCGTGGGAAGCATCCAGAGAAAAATTCCTTGCTATGTGGAACGCGGCTTATATCAATCCTGACCCCGTGTGAAGCATCCAGAGCGGAGCCTGGTCCTCGCCGAACACGGCAGTGAACCTATGGGAAGCATCCAGAGCAAAATTCCTGGCTACGTGGAACACGGATTATGTCAATCCTGACCCCGTGGGAAATGTCCAGAGCGGATCCTGGTCCTCACAGAGCATGGCAATGACCCCGTGTGAAGCATCCAGAGCGGAGCCTGGTCCTCGCCAAACACGGCAGTGAACCCGTGGGAAGCATCCAGAGAAAAATTCTTGGCTACGTGGAATATGGCTTATGACAATCCTGACCCCCTGGGAAACGTCCAGAGTGGAGCCTGGTCCTCGCAGAACACGGCAGTGAACCCGTAGGAAGTATCCAGAGCAACTCCTGACTCCGTGAAATGCGGATAAGGACAACTTCACCCATCACTTGCGGGTCCTCACAACTCGTAAGGGAGTAAATTCTCTTGTGAGATCCTTACGACTTTCAAGAGAAAACACACGTAGGAATCCTCATGATTCTTAAGGAGAAATTACACCTACGGTATCCTCTCGACCAGTAGGGAGAAAATTCTTTATGAGACCCTCACGGCTCATAAAGTTGAAAGTCTTAGGTGACAGATCCTAACCCTGTTTTCTAAGCCATCACCACCTCCACAAAGAGCCCAAGATGGACAGTTATATGCTATCTACAGGCCACACATGGCAGCAACACAGCAAGGAGAAGAAAGCGACAAGGAGAACATTTGATTCGCATTTAATTAAGCGTTCGAGGCATACCCTTTCATGCATGCGCAAAAGATTTAGTATGTAAAATAAAACAAGCTGAAATGAGAAACTTGCCATTCATACTGCGAAAAAGTTCTTACAATTATGAAAGCAGTAAACAGAAACATTATCAAAACAATTACAATGGCAAAACCTCAAATCCAGGGCATGGATTGAGGAACTCAAAAGTGACTTTTTCCATAATCTTCCAGGCATTTCGAACCATCCTAGTATGTTTTCTTTCGCGATCACAAGCGTCAGGATCCCCACGGATGTCCTCCACCCTCCGATAGGCAGCAAGTATGGTCGACTGTTGAAAAGCCTGATGCAGGAGATCAATAAGATTGTCTCGCCTTCTCTTCGAGATTAGGCTCATCAGATACACCGAATGCACCTTATCCTCGGCATCCAATACCCTAAGCAGCATGCCGGTACAGAATAGAGGAAGCGCTTCCCAGATCGCTCCCACAATAAGCTTTAGGAGAGAGGAGCGTCGAGGAAACAGTCGACCATTGTATGCATCAAAGCGACTCATAATTTCGGCACACTCGGCGTTTGTGAATTCTCGATTCTGAGAACGGCCATGTGAGCGGATGTCTCCGTAAGAGATAATCTCGTCGAGATCGTACATGTGAGCGTCCATTACTCCTGAAAAAGAAAATCAACAAAATTAGCGGACAGACTGATTAAGCGAATTCTTATTAAAAACAGGCACTGAGAGTTAAACTCCTCGAGAGCAATGCTCTGCAGACAGGAGTGACACATGTCAAAATCAATTATGAGGGGAATTTAAAGAAATTCCCCGAGAACATTGAGAGCCTTGCTCTGAGAAGATGATATAATTCATCAAAAATAAAATTCCATTTTTAATCTTCAAGATTCATGAAAAACTCTTAAAAGTTCTTCTATATGATTTGAAAGGAGCAAAGCTCCATTAATGAATTAAGAAATCATAAGTAAAATCCTTTTAGGGAGCAAAGCTCTATTAATGGAACCCTAAAAAGGTTCTATTTAGATCAAAGAACCATGGAGCAAAGCTCTGCTAGTGAAACCCTAAATGGGTTTTCTGTAGATCAAAGATCTATTAAGAGCAAGGCTCTGTTAATGGGTAAAACCCTAACTCATTTTTACCTAAGTTTGAAAAAAATATTTACTCTTGTGAAGTTATTAAACAAAAGAGCTGCGCTCTGAATAAAAATTCTCAGGAAAGATGATGATGATCATCTAGAGGACCAAAGGTCCAATTTATAGGCGTTAAGCCGCCTCTTCAACTTCTGAGTTGATCCAAAGGCTCAGATGTTGCCACCGCTGCGCTCACGTGTGGAACACGTAAGCGCAACGGTGGGGGGCATTTGTTTCCCCCAATCAGAGCAAAACTCTGTTCAAATTCCAAGATTTTAAATGAAGCGACGCTTCTGCTTCCCCAAATCAGAGCAAAGCTCTGTTTTGAATTTCAAAATTCAAAAATTGAAGCAACGCTTCAGATTCTGCGCGCTGCGCGCCACGTGTCAAACGCAGACGCGCCAGCGCCAGGAGCGCTGCGCCCTAGGCAGCGCATCCCAATCAGAGCAAAGCTCTGTTTTGAATTTCAAAATTCAAAAATTGAAGCAACGCTTCAGATTCTGCGCGCTGCGCGCCACGTGTCAAACGCAGATGCGCCAGCGCCAGGAGCGCTGCGCCCTAGGCACTGCACCCCAATCAGAGCAAAACTCTGTTTTAAAATTCAAAATTTAAAAGTTGAAGCAACGCTTCAGATTCTGCGCGCTGCGCGCCACGTGTCAAACGCAGACGCGCCAGCGCCAGGAGCGTTGCGCCCTAGGCAGCGCACCCCAATCAGAGCAAAGCTCTGTTTTGAATTTCAAAATTCAAAAATTGAAGCAACACTTCAGATTCTGCGCGCTGCGCGCCACGTGTCAAACGCAAACGCGCCAGCGCCAGGAGTGCTGCGCCCTAAACAGCGCACCCCAATCAGAGTAAATCTCTGTTTTAAAATTCAAAATTTAAAAGTTGAAGCAACGCTTCAGATCCAGCGCTCTGCGCTGCGCGCCACATGTCAAACACAGGTGCGCTAGCACAAGTGCGCTAGCACAGGTGTGCTGGCACAGTTGCGCTGCGCTCTGCACTGCGTGCCACGTGTCAAACACGGGTGCGCTAGCGCAGTTGCGCTGCACTCTGCGTTGCGCGCCACGTGTCGAACATAGGTGCGCTCACGCAAGGTGCGCCAGCGCTGGAATTAAAATTCCCCCACCGTTAGATTAAAAGATCTACTAATAATAAGTTATTAATTAATCAGAACTAAAATTCTGTTATGGAAAATCTTTCCAATCTTATTAATACAAGAAGATTATCTTCTGTAAAATAGAAGCCTTAGGATCAAAGATCCAACGGTGGGAAATATTCCAAAATCAATCAGAGAAAGATCTCTTAAAAAATGATTTAACAAATCAATTGGCCCTATATAAAGGCCCCCTAAACTTCAAGTCTAATAGATACAAGAAAAGAGAGATAGAGAAAACCCTCTGAAAACTTTGAGAAAAAGAAGAGCAAGCTCTTAGAAAAAAGAAGATCATTTCTTCATATTCAAGGTAAAGAACTATGTTCTTGAACAACAGAAATGAAACCATCTCTTAAAAAGAAGAACCATCTTCTAAAAAGATCATAGATCTGAAAAAGACCAAGGTCTTTAATAAAAAGCAAAAGATCAAAAGATCTAATCATAAAAAATATATATATAAATATAAAAGAAGTATTTTACTTCATTTACAGATCTTTGATCTAAAAAGGCAGACCCTTTTATAAAAATAAGAACTTTTGTTCTTGAATCTTGAGTCAAAGCCTCCTTTAAGAAGAACATAAATTTGTTCTTTGATCTTAAATCTGATCAAATGCGCTTGGCGCTATTAGAAAGTGCTTTGCACTCATGAACTGCGCTTTTGCGCTTCTTGGATCGGTGCTCGGTGCCAAAACATGCCACGTGTCAACCATAGACACCACTTGCGCTTTGCGCTTTTAAAATAGAGCACTGCGCTCATGGACTGGCGCTCAGCACCAAGTGCGCCACGTGTCACTCACTGGCGCGCCCCTAAATCAGTGCAAAGCGCTCATAAATTAGAAGCGCAACGCGCTAATAAATTAGTGCTTAGCGCTAAGCGCAACACGTGTCCTCTTCGTGTGCGCTGCCTGACAGAAGCACAATGCGCTCTTTAACTAACGTAAAGCGTCTGGCGCGCTACGTGGCGCATTGTCAGAACACACTTTGTTCTGATAAAGACAAAAGATATCAGAACCCAATGCTTAGAATTATTAAAAGGGCTGAGCCCAAATAAAGGCTTAATAGTCAGAGCAAGAATAAAACTGTTAAACATTTTTAATTGGACTTAGCCCAATTCTGGCCATAAGTCCTCAACCTATATTGAATTGAGCACATCTGCTCACAAATATTCAACAGATCTTAGTCCCAAACTGGGCTATATATCTTTCAAACAATTCACACTGGTTCGAGGGTACATCTCGTTACTCCTCTGATATTTATTGTTGTAATCCTTCGACGTTTTCAGAGAGGTGATGGGTCTCGGCGACCACACATTTCCATGGATTGTAGGGTCCTTAAACTCATAGACTATGATGTCCTTAAACTCGACCGTGATGTCTTTAAACTAACATCGGACTGTGGGGTCCTTAAACCCACGGACTATGATGTCCTTAACCTCGACCGTGATGTCTTTAAACTAACATTGGACTGTGGGGTCCTTAAACTCACGGACTATGATGTCCTTAAGCTCGACCGTGATGTCTTTAAACTAACATTGGACCGTAATGTCCTTAAACTACCAATGGACCGTAATGTCCTTAAACTAATCGAACGCAATGTCATTAAACTAAACAATAGAGTGTCAATTGCTCTTTTGTGGGATCTAAACGATCCCGTTAAGTTGATCTTAGTCTAAAATCATACTAACGTATCCTTAACAAACGTTTAAGTTGATCTTAGTCTCAAACGAGGCCAACGTATCCTTAAACCCAACCCCCTAACCCAAATCTAAGAAAGATACGGATTTAGACTAGTCCACGCCCTATGGGCGACAACATAACTTAGTCTCCGTATACAATCCACGGGCAACCAAACACAAAACAAACACCCACAACACGAAGTGACCACATGGAGAAGGAGAAAGTTGTTACCGCAACGCGGTAGAGTAATTAACTGCAGGGGCTTGCGCCTGCAGGGAAGAGCATCCCCGCAATCAAAAACCCCTCAAACGAGGAGGAATCTGACGAAGTCTGCTACATCGGCCGCATCCGTTTAAACCTTCGATACATGGTGTCATAAATCAACTTGGCATCTTCGGAGAGGTGGACGGATAGCACCAATTAGCATCTGCCCCGAATTTCAGACAAGACGAACCTACACGGTCGCGTCTCTGTGTTCGGATGGGAACAATCATCAACGTCAACGTCATCAACATGTTCACCCACTTGGTTATCTAGCACTCTTCCCAATCTCAACATGGTAACGACACTCACATTATAACTTTGTGAGTGGCCCGGATTAGGTATAGGTTGAGATGGAAGTTTTCCTTTCTCTCTCGCACTCATCGCGGCATTTATTTGTGCAAGTTGTGCTTCTATCGATTTTTTACTTTCACCGTGGGAGGTGGTGGTTTGTGTTAATGCTCGGATAGAAAACTTTATTTCATCCGTCGATTGCATGGAATGTTTAATAAACATATCCACGCTTCGTTCGAGTGGAGAGGGTTTATCGGTACCGGCAAAATCATTATAATAAGGATCAAATTTGTTGGCCGGGTTTTGCAAAGGTTGCGGTTGAAAGGGGTGCTGACTCGGTTGTGGTGGTTGCTGTTGCTGTGGAGAAAGAGTTTGATAATTTCTTTAGAACTGGTTTTGATTTTGGGTTTGGTTTTGGTTCCAAATAAAATTAGGACAATTCCTCCATATCTGATTATATGTGGAAGAATAAGGGTCATTTCTAGGTCGTTGCTGAAAAATAGCATTAATTTGTTCTTGACTTTGAAATGGTGGATTCAAAGGACATTCTTCCATCAAATATGATGGGTTGGAACAGCAACCACACATGGTTTTAGGGAGCATAAATTGGTTTAGGGGGGCTGAAGAGACTTTGTTTTCTGTAGCATCGAGTTTCCTTTGTATCGCGGCCATTTCGGCTTTCACTGCGATGGAAATATCGAGCTGATGGATACCTCCCCTAGACGATGTAGGTCTAATGCTTTCCTACTATAAAGTTTGTTCAGCGAGATTTTTTAGAAATTTCCAAGCTTCACCATCATCTTTAGACAGGAAATGACATTGACACATGGCTTCAAGTATCTGTTTTGTTGCAGGATCAACACCCTCATATATAATGCGACAAAGGTCCCATCTATTGATTCCGTGATGAGGGCATTGTAGAAGAAGATCCTTAAACCATTCAAAGTATTTCCAAAATGGTTCATTGGGAAGTTGGGTAAACTGGTTAATCTCGCTTTGAACGCGGGCGGTCTTATGATTGGGATAAAATTTCTTAAGGAATGGTACAACGAATTCATCCCATTTGGCAATAGAATGTGTGGCAGTATTATAAAGCCATTTTTCTGCTAGATCACACAAAATAAAAGGGAGAAGACGTAATCTCATAGCATCCACAGAAAGTTGTGACGTGCCCATCATTGTGCATACGTTTTTGAATTTGTTTATAAAAACGTATGCGTCTTCGGATTCAAGCCCGTGAATTTTGGGTAAATGTTTGATAAAGTGGGGTTTAATTTCAAAATTATCCCCATTGGCTGGTAGAATAGATAAACAAGTAGGAAGGGGACCGCGTATAGGGTAACATCTCTCTTAGAGAGAAATGTGTGGTGGATTCTACGTATCGACGGGTGGTGGCAGAGGTGTGTTGGTAAAATCTGATGGAGAATTGTCCATCGTGGATGTGGTGGGTGGAGGGAAAAAAGAAGATGAAGAAGCACCGACTTCGGAGTCGATAGCCGAAATGCGGACAAGACGGGTACTAGAATCCCGTGTCCAGCCGAGCATGCACTAAGCTGGTTTAGCGCAAGTGGCAGCGTATACGTGATTTAAAAATGGTTTGTTTTTTTAAAAAAGTGTCGGACGTCAGACAAATCACACAAAAATGCATGATCAACTCTAGAACTAAGGTCACCTAGGTCAAGTCACTAGACCGCTCCTAGACTTCCAAAGGACAAGCCGCAGGATCAATTCTCTACCACCTCTTTATCATTCTTGCGGCCAGGTAAGTGCCAGGTATATGGGAGGTATCCGCTATACGAATCACCAAAAATAGCGGGGATAATTAAGTAACTACTTACCTTAGACACACTTGCCTAGACACCACAAAAGTAATGCGGATAAGCAATAGATTGCCCACGACCTTCCCCTGTCCTTATTGAGCACGACGGTCCTTAGAGTCTTGGTCAAGATATTTTTTAATTAATGTAGGGTGATGCAGATGCTTGTTTTGTGATTTGTGAGGCTTACGAAGGGTGATGAAATCCCTACATAATCTGAATTTGGTCTTTGCCCCATAATGTCCGTATTAAAATATACAAAAACAAACCGCAAAATAAAACTCGCAAAAAGATTTTTGAGCGGCGATATTTTGCAAAGAATCCTGCAGAAAATATATTATTGGATTTTTTATAGGAGAGAGAAAGAGATAGAAAAGATACCAGAGAAAATTGAAGCCCTAACTCACCAACACCGCCGCGGTTCTGCCTCCAAAATGCACTTCTTGCCGCGGTTCCGCCACGGAGTTGAGAGTTTTTTGAAAACTTTTTGCTACGGTGGCCTCCCTTGCTTCTCTGGGGCTTGATGAATGTCTCTGAATCCTTATCTCCTCGCTACAGTGACTCCAATTCCCTCGCAAAAATCGCACACTAATCGTTAAATATGCAAGATGCGGTTTGTTTTGTTTTATGATATAGATCAAATAAGAGTTCAACACGAATAGTAAGAATAAAAAATTATGCATGTATCCCCGGCAACGACGCCATTTGATTGATCTGCATTTAAAGAAGTGTTTGTAGAATATCCGCAATCAATAACGGTGTCGCGTGTAGCTACCGAGATGAGTACGGTTCGTCCTCAGGGATATGTGGAATCTTTTAATCTTTCTTTAGACGTGTTGATTAGGAAGAGGAAGAAGAATAGATAATAGTGAAGAATAGTTATAGATTCTAGATCTACGTTAAACACTGTTGTAGAATATAGATCTAGTTTAAAGACAGATGTATATTTTATATCAGAAGAGGGCTTGTAGGGTTCGTTAGGATTTAGTAGTCCTGGATGACTAATAAAGATGACTTCTTTTATATTTTGATAGATTTAAAACCAGATTGATAGTGATGAATGAGCATTAGGATTCTTGGAAGAAACTAGGGTTTCCACACTATTGACTCTTGTCCTTTCATTGATCTCTATTCATGTCCAGCCCTTAACAAAACAATTGTTAATCTGATCTCAAATCGCGGTCGAGATTAGCAATAAATTGGTAGCGCGCCCGATAAGGATGTTAACGATTGTTTTTCTAAAGTTTATAAACTTCATAAGACGTAAAAGAAGTTAAAATATTTTCTCATCCATTGATCTACCATAATCCTATGAACCCTATCAAGCGGAGAATTACTCGTGTATGATGAAGATAGAAGAACGGATAGAGATGGAATTCATAATGTAACTAAATAATTAAACTACTAATTAATTAAACTAAAGATCTATCTTTATTAATCAACTTCTCAAGTACAAACTTCAAGTTTAGATTACAAGAGGATGAAGAAGTTTCTCTCGATCTCTGCCTTGTCGGATGTAGATGTTCCGTTGAATCTCACGTCGCTTTATCACGTCAAATCTTGGACATGTCTTGGATCACTTGTTCTTTGACGGTGATTAGCTTGTGTAAAAGATTGATGATTTCTAAGTTTAGCCCTCGGTCCTTTATATAGACCCAAAGCCAGAAACCATAAATCCCCAGAATTAGGATTAGCTGTAGCAAATCCAATCTGAAAATCCTAACTCCTGATTCGGTGAATCAGCCACGGATCCGCCGCATATTGCATGGTTTGGCACGGATCCGCAGTTTGTTGGTGAGATCCTCGGTGTAAATTTCTGAGGCTTTATTCTTGTGACACATGAAGATTTAGTTGATGTCTGGAACTTGAAAATATTTCCTAAGTCTCTGCCAGTATTGATTCCTCGATTTTCTTTGATATTTCGGTAGATTTTTTATTTCCGACATCTCAACATCTCGATATCCTGACCTGAGCCAAAGCTTTCACAATATCTCAATGAATAATGTTCTTAATATTTGGTATTTTTGAGATATTATCCTAACCAATTTGATATGATATTATATTTTTAGAATATTGATTAAGGATATTTGATATGATATGCATATTTAAATTATCAAAATAATATATAAATATTATATGCATACATTTTCCTTCATAATATTAATTATAATATATACACATATGATAAATAGTATTTTTACAGATAAACCCAAATATGTGTCATATTTATAATAAATACATTTAGATATTTAAGAAAAGTAAGGAAAATATTATATCAAAGGTGCGATATTTTCGACCGAACACCTAACTGTTGTTTTTTCACTAAAATAGCCTAACCTCGAATTCTAACCCTAACAAAAAAAATTCAAAATTACACAAAAATCCCCTTAAATATTGCTATTTTCACTATACTACCTAATTTTTTTTCAAAATTGCAATAAATACATCCTAAAATATTATTTTTTATTACACTAAAATACCCTAACCCTAACCCTCATCCTAAATTCTAACCCACCGCATCCTATCCCCAAAATACCCTAACCCTGACTCTAACACCCTATAATATACCCTAACCCTAATTAATTATCACCTTAAACTCTAATTAAAATTAACTAAATAAAATTAACATTCAAAAGAAACTAATTTAAAATCCTTAATTAAAATAATTTCTAACAATTATTTTTTTTTTAAAAATTACTCACTGTGATCGGCTCGACAGGCATTGGAGGAGGAGAGGGGTTGGTGATTCGACGCTGGTGGCAACTTAACTAGATGAGCTCGACAATGGTGACGGAAGATCTCGGCGACGGCGACGATGGAGCTCGAGGACCGATTCGACAGCGATGGAGCTCGAGGACGGTGGCACTGAAGCTAACTGGTAAATCGAATGAGGAGAGAGGCTGTGGCATCGGCGATGAAGACACTACTACAAAAAAGGGTTGCCCTACAGATAAAACCGTAGGTTCAAAGCACAGTCCCTACGCATATATTCGTAGGGGCATAAAAATACACCGTAGGTGCAAAGGCCGCAGGTGCAAGTCTTCGCCCTGAATATGCTCCTACGGTTTTCTGCGTAGGGACATATGTTCCTACGGTGTAATCCGTATGAACAAAATATTTATTTAATTTATTGGTTTATAAATTAAAATAGTTGCCCCTCCGGATAAATCCGTAAGGGTAACGACATGCCCCTACGGAGTTATTCGTAGGTCCAAATATCAGTCCCTACGGATTTCTTCGTAGGTCCATCTTTATGCCCCTACGGAGTAATCCGTAGGGACAGAAAAAAGCCCCTACGGATAAATTCGCAGGGGCAAGTGTAACGCCTGTTACTGAGTCCATAGGGGAAAAATGTCAGGTATCCTGATATTTTTTTCCTACGGATGAATTTGTAGGGGAAAACTATGGGCCTACGTATTAATCCGTAGGTGAAACCTATAGCCCTACGGATTAATCCGTTACGTATTAATCCGTAGGTGCAACCTATAGCCCTACGGATTAATCCGTAGGGGCAAAATATCAGCGTTTTTTTTTAAAAAGGACTTCCTGTTTTTTCCTCGCCCTTTGCACAATAATATATACAGCATATAACCAAATACTGCAGTATTCATAATCTACATCTCACGCATAATGTATAAAAGAAATCAACAAACAGAATACGATATCAATCTAAATCATTATGAACACGCAAACACCACCAATATCGTCCAAAATATATACAATATGTATCATATAAGTATATACATGCTTAAAATATATAAAAAAAAAAAAGCTACCCTAGCTCGGTCCAGCTCCTCCACCACTGATAATCACCGTAATCTGGCGCATCTGCTCCTCGGTGCAGCCTTGAGTCGTCAAAAACTCGACCGATGAAGAAGCGGATTGTGCGGGAGTCTGAGCGGGCTGTGGAGCTGTAAGAGTGGTCTGCGCAACCGCAACCGAGGTAGTGGCTTGCGGAGCCGCAACCGAAGGAGATGCATGTGGAACCGCAGTCAAAGTACCCTGTCGCATCTGTTCAATTTTGTGTGTAATAAACGAGTAAGAACTGTGTATTAGTCGAATTCGTATCATTATCTGGTTATTGCGAAACCCCAATCTAAGAATACTTAGGGACTTAGGTCTCGTTTGGATATCTAGTTTGGAAAACTGTAGTTTATTTTAATTAGACAGTTCTATGTAAGTATGATTAATCAAAGCTAAGTCTACAACCAAATAAGCTCAGGAAAATAATATTGGATACGTTACTATCTATAATATGATATAATATTTTACTATTAAGTAGTATACATACCATCATATCCTTCAACTTCTGGACGGTGGTCTTTAAGGTGGCAACATCTTGCTCTAGACGTCGCTCACGGGGGGTAGGGGAAGTAACCGCCGGAGTAGAGTCCAAACTCATATGGGCCCTGCTAGGACCCAGTCCTTGGCCTCTGTCCCAACCTCCATGGTGCCCTCCATGTGCGGCGTCTAGGGCTGGGGTCAGCAGCATCGGATCGTTCTGTCCACTAAAATCGATCCCCGATGCCTCCGCCTGCTCCACCACCCGCTCCTACACCCACATTAACCAGTAAAATATAAGTATATCATTTAAATTTGAGCTTTTCAAAACAAAAATTTCAAACCTGTTAGAATAAATATTTATACTTACACAATACTCCTAGGTATCGGTATCAGGGAATCGAAGCTCGTCCGTGGCGGGATCTGTCGAGGTGACGTGGACGACAAGATACGCGGTCAGCACGCTCGGTGTACCACCCTGCGCCAGGGTCTGAGCTCTCTGCAATTCGCAAAAAATTTACATATATTATAAAATAACTCTTAATATTACATTATATCACAGTAGATCTATTATAATTTATCGATTCCTCCATGGCACGAGGAGCCACCTGTATAAGTGGGGCGACCCCTCTTCGCCGACTTCCTATTCTCTTTATTTTGATCGGCCTGTTTCTGCACAACACATTCAGATTTAGTTTTCTAATTAAGCAAAACAAAAAAATAAATTATATAATAAACAATGAATCACATTTAAAATACAAACCTGTTTGCGTTGAGAGTCGAAATATTGGCACAAGAGAGGCCATGTATCTACGTCGACTCTCGCAAAGGCCGGAGTATGTACGAGAGCCGCTCTCTGTGCCTCGGAGGTCTCCATCCACAAGGAATAGCAGTCTATCTTTAGCTCGTTCCTATTGTATCGGACCTTTGAATGCATGTTCTTCATCAAGCCATGGTACAGAGCGTGGAGATCGAGCACTCTCTCAGGGTGATCAGGGTCGGGTACAGGATGAAAGTCGTAATCCAACTACAAATACAAAAAAAACAATGTTATTAAATTGCAAGTGTTAAATAATAATAAATATATTGGATAAGTCAAATGAAAATATATATTAATACACGAGGCTGGTCCCAGAAGAGGGAAAATGAGCGCCGGTGCTGGTCACCCCACTCAACGTGAAGTGGATACTTCTTCACAAGGCGGCTCTCATCCTCCATATACTGGCCGAACCTCTCGGCATAATCACCGGTATAGCGATAATCAAGGGTAAAGAAGAGGGAGAATGCTGCCTCCCTCTAGCTCTGTCGGGCCTCAGACTGTGGGACTGATTCGGGCCTTGAGTCCCCCTCTCAGGATAGGGATTCCCTGCATCTACAAGAAATATCGAGACAGTAAATATTAAGACAAAGTGGTATTAAAAAATCAAGGTTTAATGAAAATTCAAGTGTGATATATACCTCCGGCAACAGAAACACGAGCCTGGGTCCGGGCAGCAGCACGAGCAGGACGATGGTTCCTCCGCTGAGGAACAGCCGGTGACCCGGACGTGGACGCATCCCCTCCAACTATAAAATAAATATCGATAAAATTACATGAAGTTCATGTTTATTCTTAAAGAATATGTAAAATGAATAAATATTTTATATTTATTTATACTAACCTACAGACTAAGCGAAGGGTATGGAAGTGATGGGAGTGGCCCCCGCACCAGACGTGGACGCACTACCTATAATTACACAATCAAACATTGACTATATAAGTAATTGCAAAAAGAATGTGTATATCAATAATATAACATTCTAAATCAACATGTATATACTATAAGATATATAAACATACCCGCAGGTACGGTGGTGACCTCTGTCCGAGATGTGGAGGCACCACCTACAGCTAGACAATTAAAAATTGAATATCTAAGTATGTAAGAGCAAAAAGAATGTATGTATATTTATGAACTAAATCAATATGCATACACAGTAGGATATATAAACATACCTGGAGGTACGGGAGTGGCCTCTGTCCCTGATGTGGACGCACCACCAACAGCTAGACAATCAAACATTGACTATATAAGTAATTTTGACATAAATATGCATGTATATCTATAATATTACATTCAAAATGAATATGCATGCAATATATCTGGAGTTGTGGCAAAGTCCATACGGAAGGAGGCATCCGAAGGGGTCTCCGATCGGGGTGCAAGACTGGCCCTCTGAAGCTCCCTACGCAGCTCTCCGGGCGGCAAAACCGCTCTGCCTTTGCCTCTGCCTCTACTGGTGCCGCGGCTGGAGCTCTTGACGCCCTTCGCTGCTTCCGTCATCATCATCAAATCTAGATAAAATGGTTTGTGGATGCATTAGACAATGATTACATATGCATGCTATATATGTTGCTATAAAACGGCTGGAGCTCCTATAAAGGTACTAGTGCATCCTAAACCCTAACCCTAATTTTTGGAGGAATTAAATTCCCATATATCCCTGTTATTTATTTTTAACTTAGTTCTTTTCCCTAAAGTTTTGAATCTGCAGAACAAAATCTTCCCGATGAGAATTAAATTCTCATCTTGTGTGGAGATTTGCTTCTGCAAATATCAACCAGAGGAAGAACTAAGTTCTTATATAAAGGGTTAAGTTTATGGTAAAATTGTGCGTTTATGTTATCATCAAGTATCTTACTGAAGGTACTAGTGCACCCTAAACCCTAACCCTAATTTTTGGAGGAATTAAATTCCCATATGTCCCTATTATTTCTTTTTAACTTAGTTTTTTTCCCCTAAATTTTGAATCTGCAAAACAAAATCTCCCCGATGAGAATTAAATTCTCAACTTGTGGGGAGATTTGCTTCTGTAAATCTCAACCTGAAGAAGAACTAAGTTCCTATATGAAGGGTTAAGTTTATGGTAAAATTGTGCGTTTACGTTATCATAGAGTATCCTACTGAAGGTACTAGTGCACCCTAAACCCTAACCCTAATTTTTTGAGGAATTGAATTCGCATATGTCCCTGTTATTTATTTTTAACTTAGTTATTTTCCTCTAAGTTTTGAATCTGGAGATCAAAATCTTCCCGATGAGAACCTTGTGGGGAGATTTGCTTCTGTAAATCTCAACCCGAGGAAGAACTAAGTTCTTATATGAAGGGTTAAGTTTACGTTAAAATTTTGCATTTACGTTATCATCGAGTATCCTATTGAAGGTACTAGTGCACCCTAAACCCTAACCATAATTTTTGGAGGAATTAAATTTCCCATATGTTCCTATTATTTCTTTTTAACTTAGTTCTTTTCTCCTAAATTTTGAATCTGCAGAACAAAATCTCCCCGATGAAAATTAAATTCTCATCTTGTGGGGAGATTTGCTTCTGCAAATCTCAACCAGAAGAAAAAATAAGTTCTTATATGAAGGGTTAATTTTACGGTAAACTTATATGTTTACGTTATCATCGAGTATCCTACTGAAGGAACTAGTGCACCATAAACCCTAGCCTTAATTAACCCAAATTATCCCTAATTAACCCAAAATTAAACCCTAATTATCACCCTAACTCGTATTATCCCTAATTAACCCAAAATTAACCAAATTAACTCAAATTACTCCAAATTAACCTAATTAACCCAAATTAATCTTAATCATCACCCTAACCCAAACAAACCTTAATCAACACCCTAACACAAATACACTTTATTTTACCTAATAAACCCTAGCCCAAACCCTAACCCAAATCAACCTAATCCTAATCATCATCCAAACCCCTACAAAAATTAACCCTAATTAATCTAATTAACCTTAGTCCAAACCAAAATTAACCCTAATTAACCCTAACCCTAACCCTAATCATCACCAACCCAATTTTACATAATTAACCCTAACTAACCCTAGCCCTAAACCTACCTAATTAAACCTAACCCTAACTCTAAACCGAACCCTAAACCTAACCCTAACTGAAAAATTGGCATCCCACCATCATGTTTTAACAAGTGACTAGTGACTTCAAAATGGAAACTTCACAGTAAACAGAAATTGTTACAAGCTGAAACTTTCTCAAAGAACACTGATTTGTGAGAGATTTTGTAATCAAAGAATTGTTAACCGTAATCAAGAACGGCGTCGCTTGATAGCTAGCCGGTGAGTACGGGTCGGTCCACAGGGATTTTGTGTATTTTCTATTTGTTCTAACGAGTCAATTGTGGTGGATTGTATTATCACTAAAAACTGAAATGAGTTTGATTAGGATTAAAATCTTGCTAGGGTTAGGTTTAGATTAAGTTTGGAAAGTCAATATTCCTCACCGCTTTCTATGCCCTAATTAAGATCTTTTAGGTGTTATGGTAATAATTAATAAAGTGGATTAGTACTATTGGGAAGAAATTAGGTTTCTTCCTCTAGCTTCTTGTCCGTCCTTTCTTAATTCTTACCCTAACCTCCATGGAAAACATACACAACCGGTCTTTTAAACTACGGTATCACCGCTACCTCGTGGGATAGGGTGCCGTAGTGAGCGGTGTGTGTATGTATGCATGGAGTCCTATAATGCGATGGGCAAGAAAGGGGTGAAAGATTTTTATCTCTCAAACCTTTCCTATTCCTAACCCTAACAAGTGAGGAACTACTCACTCATTAGGAGATTGATAAAAGACATTTTTTTATGAGTTTTCAATTCAATAAACTAATTATCTAAGCTACGGCAGATGAATAAAAAGTGCTAAGCTAATTAATTAGGGCAGATAATAAAATCTATATTAGGGAAGAAAAGAATTTAAGAACTAGGGCAAGGTAAAAAAAACTACTTACTTTATTCGATACTCTCTTCAAAACATTACAATGAATTCTGAATTTTATTTGATAAAAAGAGGCATACCTCAAAAAGAGGTTTAGGGTTTCTATTTATAGATCATAGAAACCCTAGGGTTACATTCGATTCATATCTGCATTTATAATTTTACCTTAAAGAAGCCTAGTCAACGCACCGCCACACCGTCAAAGTTCGCACCGACACATGCCTAGAACGGCCGTGGATCCGCGGCCATATGCCCTGTTTGGCCGCGGATCCACGGCCATTTGGTGGTCTTGTTGGCTGAATTTCTCTGGGCTGCTTCTGGTTGCATTTGTCTTCTTGTTTCTTCACTTGGTTTCTTAGATTGTCATCTAGTTCTCTTCTAGATTTCCACAGTGCATAATGTCGTGGACTTTTACCCTTTGCTTCGTGTCGAAGTCTTGAACCTTGCGCTGCCTTTATGCTTTGTGAAATTGTCCATTGATCTTCGTTTATTCTTCAAATTGTAGGCATGATCAAGATTCTTTCATTTGTTGGTCGTAGTCTCACTTTTGTATTGTCTTTTCATCATTTTCATTGTTTTTCTTCCGACAACCTGTAACCTGCAACTATGTAGCAGACATGGATCAAAAGCACCTGTTTATTTGTAAAATGAATAAGAATGGGGAATATAATAATACAAAATTATGATATGAACAAACACCCCCAAACTTATCTTTTGCTCGTTCTTGAGCAAAACTAGTTTTATTCTCGAAAAAGACCTACCCTCACTTTCGCAGGGAAACGCGATTGCACTGAGCTCGTGCAACAAGCCGTTAAACCTCTAGATGTCCCTAGTAGGAAGAGTGTTGTCTCCTGAGGGTTTTCAGCGGATACTACCCACAAAATCCTATCAATTCGGCCTATTGATTTTTATCCTCCAATTCGGTTTTCTAGCAAGAAATTCTATTATCTTCAACTCAGAAATTATCAACCCGTATTTTTCACACTTCCTTATCATTTAACTTAAGATTGTATATGTTTTGTAAATTTACATAGCTTTTAGCATCTTTTAAGTTTTCCTTCTAAGTTCCATCTCAACTTAGGAATTTTTATCATCTCTACTAAAAATATAAGTCGTATTTTTCATTCCTATCTCTCATCCAAACCTCAATCATATACCCCTACGTGTGTGTATGTATCACCCCTACACTTGGAAATTCAATTCAAGCTCTTATACTCTTATCCATCGTCCAAAGTACTTTTAGTTGGTGAATTTTTAGATGAAATTGCTCACACATCCTTCATGCGACCGTTAATACTTCTTGAGATACCAACGATCGATTACAAAATGTGTTTGCACATTAAAGCGTAATTCTTAGTCTTGTAACACCTAAGACTTTAGCAGTGACTCCCAAACCAGTTGGTCTAAGGCACTAGGTGATAAAGCACCCTCACTAAATATTTTTTCTATTTATTCAGTCTTAAGTAATTACAAAAACCAGTGTTCATTTTTTTATCTCTTTATTCACACTTGTATTTTTATTTTATTTTCTTTCATACTAAGGACTTTAGATAAGAGCATTTCAAGGTCTCTTCTACTATTCCAAGTTTCAAGGTTCGTGTTTGTGCAATTTGCAGGGTATATATTTTCATAATTTAGACTTAAGCTTAGGAATTATTTTTCAGACTTATACTTTAATAAAAATATCAATACTCTTCTTTTATTTTGATTTAGCCCAAGAAGTGAACTCAAAATTTGCCTATTTCTGAGTAAACTACAAAGACATATATTTTCTATCGTTAAATTTTTAAGAAAGGTTATTTTTAGGGGTTTTAATTTACTAAGTTTTGGGATCTAGTTTTTCCTAGCAAGTTAACCGTCTTGTTAAACTTAAGTCAATTATAGCCAAAATTGAACTTTTCAATTTTTATAATTTTTATAATTTTTCAATTTTTATGAGTTTTAAAATAAGTATGCAAATGCAAAAATATACACATGAATGCGAAGGAAGAAACCTTACCGAGCACAACCCAAACTTAAACTTGACAGTGTCCTCACTGTCATGCCACACCAAGAGGGTCAAAAATGTCGGCACTCCCCTGTTTATTTATTTAGTTTTTTTATATTTTTTTTATTGTTGAAAGAAAAACAAAAAATATGTATACGAAAAGGTACCTCCCCCCAAACTTAAGTGAGATAGTTTTTCCACTGTTTAAGCGTTAAAATTCAGAGTTAGGGAGGAGAAAAACACAGTATCAAGCTATACAAGGCCTTACACAGGACAAAGGTTAGCACCAACCATTCAAAAAAATTATCGTTATAATGGTGTGGTTGGTGAAAGAATGGAGTGTAGAGAAAAGAAATGAGAAGCACACGAGACCGTATGGGAAGAAAGGTGGAATATGGCCTCGGTATATTAGGAGAAGAATGGCGGAAGAGAGAAAGAAGTGTAAATTGAGTGAATAAATTAGCACAAATTGTGATGACCGGTGTGTTAAAAGCGATTGTGCTAATCTATCAAGCCGTCAAGAAATGGGGTCAAATCCCTCAAGATTCGCGAGAAAACATGGGTACGTTGAACTTGGTAAACCAGACTTTGAAAATGGAAGCGTGACGGATTCTTGCGCGGTCAAAAGGACGAAGGGGAGTGATTTAGGAAGGGTCTCATTCTCACCTAAGTAAGCGTATGTAAGGCGAGATGGCAACAGCTTGAGTTCGAGTTTCAGAGGTGAAACAATTGAAGGTGAAATTGGTGAAACTGTCTCAAACTCGAAGGATTCCATCAATGGTTCGAAATGACTGTAAGCAACCGAGTCTGATGGTTCAACTAACTCATCTAAAAATTCAAAGGACTCAAACTCAGGCGGTGAGTCTTCAAAATCGTCCGAAAAAGTGAAACACTCGTAATCGTTATCGGTTGTGAGAACTGTGTCAGATTTAAGGAGGAACGCACTAGTGGCGTCAAAACTGCTGTGATCGAACAGAAATTTTTCAAGCTCACAGTCCTCCTGGGTGATCTCTTGCATGGTCGGAATGATGGAAAGGATGAAGGGGGTGATTTAGGGAGTATAACAGCTAAAGGTTCAAGAGGATGAATTGAAAAATCCGACTCGTCAAACAAAACTGGTTCATCCTCAATACTATCCTCATAATTCCCCTCAAAAGTTATCTCATCCATGCAATTATCATCAAAATCAAGACGCATATGAAGTTCGGGAGAAACATTTAATGACTCGGGATGATGAATTGGAGAGAAAAATTCAGTCAAATCTTCGGGTTCATCATCCAAAATATTTCCAGCGTCAATATCCTCAATCAAGTGAAAATCAATTTTTTCGGACACCTCATCAAAAGCATGGATATTTATCAATTCATGTTCTAGATTGGAGGTGTAGAGGTCGAAAGGATTGGTGATGGTTTCACTCGAAAGAGACCCTTCACAATCTGGCAAATCAAGCACTACAAAGTCGCACAACTCATTAAACGTTTTATTTTCAACTGGTAAATTATTTGGGACACTTGATAGACATTCAAAATTGGAGTTGTGGGATTCAATTGTTGATGGGTAGGTTTGATTTGGAAGGGTGCACATCTCACTCTCTCCACTCAAATTCTCAATCTGTCCAACCGCCTCATCATACATTGGAATTTTTGGAGCTAGTTGGAAACTAGCTACCGGGTCACTAGGTTGCATAAGGGCGGCAATAGATGCATCAAAATTCCTCATCTGTTGGTTTGTCACTACAATATAAGCTTCCAACGACTGTTCCAGACTAGACATGGGTTGTGAAGGGGTTTCAGTAAAAGATTCAAAATTGTTTGGATTCTGGAAACTCCCAAATGACTATGGAGAAGCAATGTCTAGGGAAGGTACGAAAGTCGGGTAGGACTGGTAGGAATTGAATGGTTGGACAGGAGTAGGATCAACATTTGGATAAAAAGGTGAATGGACTTGTTGATCCCAAGAACTGGAAGTGTTGAAAGGAGTGAAAGATTGGTTACGAGATTGTTCAATATGTTCAGCAATAGACATGGGTTTCGGAGTTACAACAGAACTCAAAAAAGTAGTATCAACGTACGAAGGTGGTAAAGGTTGAAATGGTTGATACAAAGTGGATTGCGGAGTCGAACTGTTTCTCCTAAACGCTTCTATTCGATCTTTCAAAGAAATTTTAGGCATGGAGGGGTCGTCCGTAATTCGACCAAAACAATTCACGTAGGAAGCAATGTTTGGATTAGGGTACCAAAGTTCAGTAAGAGTTTTGTGAGGTGGGGTACCCATGATGTAAGAAAGGAGAAGAAAAAGAATGTGGGTGCAAGTAGGGTGCAATGGATTTCTTAGCGACAAGTGGCAAGTTTTTGGTAAATTTTTTTTTTCCGTTTTGTGTTTTTTTTATAAAGAGCTTTTTGAAAAAATATTTTTAATAAAAAGCTTAGACACACGTTCAATCAATCACAATATGCACAATCAAGCTTAGATCTAGGGTCATCTAGGTCAACTAGACTGCTCCTAACTGTTCTAAAGGGCAAATTGTGAGGTCCTCAAATCGCCTCTTCACCGCCAATTGTGGCCAGGTAAGCACAAGTAAAGAAAGGAGGGATCCGCTCACGAATCACCGTGAGACGGGCCTTTTAAAATTACATTTCCCCACTTGTCTAGCCTAGGCACCACAAAGTATGGTTTAGATAAACGATCGATACCTACAACTATTCTTTTGTCCTATTGAGCGCGACAGTCCTTAAGGCTAAGTCTAATTTTTTTTTAATTAATTCAATGGTCAATGCAATATACTTTTTGTGATTTTTAGGGTCCCAGGAAGGGTAATGAAATCCCCACCCAATCTGGATTGGTATAAAAGCCCTTTAAAGTCAATTTTAAAGATGCAAAGCAGTAAACACAATCAAACACTTGCCAAATTTTTTTTTTTTTATTTATTGCGGCGCAAAGAATCCTGCACAAGATCAAGTTATTATGATTTTTCAATTAGTGTGATTTTTTATTTATTGCTCTCTGGATATTTCCAGATCTGAATCTGTTCGTCGATCCTGCACAATTCAAACGAAACAACCTTCACAAAATAACAAGATGATAAATTTTTTATATTTTTTTTATTTTTCAGTTTTTATGATTTTTCAATTTTTATATTAACCTGAAATTACAAAAAGAAAATAACTACGCCATCCCCGGCAACGGCACCATTTGATTTGTGAGAGATTTTGTGATCAAAGAATTGTTAACTGCAATCAAGAACGGCGTCGCTTGGTAGCTAGCTGGTGACACTACTAAAAATAAGGGTTGCCCCTACGGATTTATCGGTAGGGGCAACCCACTGCCCCTACGGATATGTACGTAGGGGCGAAAAAAGACCCCGTAGGTGCAAAGGCCGCAGGTGCAAGTTGAGGCCCTGAACTTGCCCCTACGGGCAAATTAGAACCCCTACGGATATCTCTGTAGGTGTTATAGCCCCTACGGAGTACTCCGTAGGGGTAATCAAATCATATATGTATTTTTTTTTTTGAATATATTGTATATACCTACGGATAAATCCGTAGGTCCTTATTCTACCCCTACGGATAACTCCGTAGGGGATAGAAAGTGGCCCCTACGAATAAGTCCGTAGGGGCACTCCCAACACCCTGCACTGAGATCAGGGGGAAAATATCAGGAAACCTGATATTTTGCCCCTACGGATAAATTCGTAGGGGATAAACATTGGCCCCTACGGACATATCCGTAGGGGCACTCCCAACACCCTGCACTGATATCAGGTGGAAAAATATCAGGTTTCCTGATAGTTTGCCCCTACGGATATACCCGTAGGGGCAACATATATACCTACGGCTTAATCCGTAGGTACATATTGTCTGTATTTTTTTTTTTTAAAATAGGCTGCTAGATTTTTTCCCGCCCTGTGCACAATACTATATACATCAATCAAATCATATATTGCAGTATTCATAATCACATCTCACGCATATATATAATATACAAAAGAAACCCAAAAACTGAATATGATATAAATACAAACCAATATCAATATCGTTTCAAAATGTAGTACAATGTGATATAAATACATGTTTCAAAAAATAAGAACCAAAAAGCTACCCTAGTTCGGTCCAGCTCCACCTCCGAATAACGTTAGAATAACGCGCGCCTGCTCCTCGGTCAATACACTCTGCAATGCTACATATAAGGGAGTCTGAGCGGCATGTGGAGCTGGCGATGTGGTCTGCGCAGCCGCCGTCGAGGTAGTCGCTTGCGGAGCCGCGGCTGCGAGAGTCTGAGTGGGCGGTGGAGCTACAGGAGCTGTCTGCGGAACCGCAGCCGATGTAGTGGCTTGCGGAGCCGCAGCCGAAGGAGATGCATGTGGAGGCTCGGCCGATCTACCCTGTCGCGTCTGGACATAACATGTGTAAGAAGCGTGTAAGAACTGTGTATTATTCGAATTCGTTTCATTATTAAGTTATTTCGAAACCCTGTTTGGATATCTAGTTTGGAAAAGCGTTGTTTATTTTAATTACATATGTATGTATGATTAATCAAACTTAAGTCTAAAACCAAATAAGCTCAAGCTACGTACTAATTATGGATATGTTGATATGTATATAATATGAAATGATATTTTACTATAAAATAGTATACATACCAGCATCTCCTTCAACTCCTGAACGGTGGCCCTCAAGCTATCCAGTTCGTGATGGACATGCCGGTCACTGGAGACGGAGGAAGTAACCGCCGGGGTGGAGTTCAACCTCATATGGGCCCTGCTAGGGCCCAATCCCCGGCCTCTCTCCCAACCTCCGTGGTGCCCTCCGTGTGCGGCGTCCAGAACTGGGGTCAGCAGCCTCGGATCGTTCTGTCCGGTAAAATCGATCCCCGAGGCCTAGGCCTACTCAACCACCCGCTCCTACACCAACATTAAGCAGTAAAGTATAAGTATAAAATTTAAACTTGAACCTTCCAAAACTAAAATTTCAAATTTGGGTAGAAAAAATATTAACACTTACGCAGTACTCCTGGGTAGCGACGTCGGGACATCGAAGCTCGCCCGTGGCGGGATCTGTCGAGGTGCCGTGGACGGCAAGATATGCGGATAGCACGCTCGGTGTACCACCTGACGCCACGGTCCGAGATGTCTGCAATATTAGAAAGTAACTCTTAATATTAGAAATATTAGAGAATAACACTTAATATTGCAGAATATTAGAGAATAACTCTTAATTTACCGATAACTCCATGGCTCGAGTAATGTTCCTCGAGCCACCTGTGTAAGTGGGGCGACCCCTCTTCGCCGACTTCCTGTTCTCCGTATTCTGAGCGGCCTGTTTCTGCACAACGCATTAACATTTAGTTTTCTAATTAAGAAACACAAAGAAATAAATTATATCATAAATAATGAATTAAATTTAAAATACATACTTGTTTGCGTTCGGAGTCGAAATAAGCGCACAATAGAGGCCATGTCTCTACGTCGACTCTCGCAAACGCCGGAGTAGATAGGAGGGCCGCTCTCTCTGCCTCGGGGGTCGCTATCCACAGGGAGTAGCAGTCGGCCTTCAGCTCATTCCTGTTGTATCAGACCTTGGCCTGCATGTTCTTCATCAGGCCATTGTACAGAGCATGAAGGTCGAGCACCCTCCCCGGGTGATCAGGGTCGGCTACAGGCTGAAAATCGTAATCCAACTGAAAATACAAAAAAAAACATTGTTATTAGATTGCAAGTGTTAATAATAAATATATTGGATAGATCAAATGAAAATATATATTAATACATACCCGAGCCTGATCAAAGAAGAGGGCGAATGAGCGCTGGTGCTGCTCGCCCCACTCAACGTGAAGTGGATAGTTCTTCACGATCCGGCTCTCGTCCCCCAAATACCGGCCGAACCTCTCGGCATGAGGACCGGTATAGCGATAGTCAAGGGTAAAAAATAGGGGGAATGCTGCCTCCCCCCTAGCTCTATCAGGCCTCAGCCTATGGGACTGATTCGGGCCTCGAGTCCCCCTCTGGGGATGGAGAGGCCCTGTGTCTGCACGAAATATCAAGACAATCAATAATAAGACAAATTTGTATTAAGAAATCAAGGTTAAACAAAAATTCAAGTGTGATATATACCTCCAGTGAATAGCGCACGAGCCTGGGCCCGAGCAGCAGCACGAGCGGGACGATAGTTCCTCCGGTGAGGAACAACCAGGGTCCCGGACCCGGACGCATCCCCTCCAACTATAAAATAAACATCGACGCTAATCTCCATGAAGTTCATATTTATTCTATAGAGCATATGTAAAATAAATAAATATTTTAAATTTATTCATACTAACCTGCAGACGATGCAGAGGGTATGGAAGCGGCAGGAGTGGCCCCTGTGGAAGGTGTGAACGCACCACCTATAATTAGACAATTAAAAATAGATTTTATAAGTAATTGCAAAAAGAATGTGTAGATCAATAATATAACGTTCTAAATCAATATGCATGCACTATAGGACATATAAACATACCCGCAGGTGCGGTGGTGTCACCACCTACAGCTAGACAATAATAAAAATTGCTAAGTAAGAGCAAAAGGAATGTGTATATTTATGATATAGCATTCTAAATCAATATACATACACTATATGATATATAAACATACCTGGAGGAGCGGGGGTGGCCTCTGTCCCAGATGTGGACGCAGGACCAACAACTCGACAATTAAAAATAGATTTTATAAGTAATTGCAAAAAGAATGTGTAGATCAATAATATAACGTTCTAAATCAATATGCATGCACTATAGGACATATAAACATACCCGCAGGTGCGGTGGTGTCACCACCTACAGCTAGACAATAATAAAAATTGCTAAGTAAGAGCAAAAGGAATGTGTATATTTATGATATAGCATTCTAAATCAATATACATACACTATATGATATATAAACATACCTGGAGGAGCGGGGGTGGCCTCTGTCCCAGATGTGGACGCAGGACCAACAACTAGACAATCAAACATTGACAATATAAGTAATTTTGACATAAACATGCATGAATATCTGTAATATTACATTGAAAATGGATATACGTGCAGTATACCTGGAGGTGTGGCAAAATCCACACGGAAGGAGGCATCCGAAGGGGTCTCCGATCTGGGTGCAAGACCGGCCCTCTGAAGCTCCCTACGGAGCTCTCCGGGCGGCAGAACCGCTCTGCCTCTGCCTCTGCCTCTGCCTCTGCCACGGCTGGAGCTCCTGCCGCCCCTCGCTGCTCCGGACATCGTCATCAAATCTAAATAAACGGTTCGTGGACGCATTAGACAATCATTAAAAGTATTGACTATATATGATCTAGAGCGTAAAATGTGAAGTAATAATATAACATTACTGATAACCTTTTTCGTTTCGTGGGCGCATCATACATATCTACTTGGATTTCATCGTCGATGTCATTTCTAACCCACGTAACTTCATGATCGGTCGAAGACAACCCGTCCTTCGAAACAGACGGTTGGAGCACTTTAAGCCTTCTCTCTTCTTCGTCCTCATCGCTGTCCTCGTATTCTGGGACATCGTAGACATCTCTAGGTTTCCATCGGCATACAACACTCCATCCCGGATGCTTCAAACACTGTGAGTAGTATACTTGGAACGCTTGGTTCGGAAGATAAACGGATCGTCCTGACCGTAAAATCGAAGTGTGTTCACACTGGTCAATCCATATTCATCTTTCCAAGTCCCAAGACTGCTTCTCCACCTGTCTGTATCGGTTCGCGGATCGTACCAAGTACAGTGGAATATATAAAAGGGTTCTGATCGTCCGGGATAGTGGATGCCGAGTATACAATTTAAGTACCCATAGTAAATCACACCGTCCGATCCTACCGTTGCAATCCCACTATTCTGAGTGATTCTAGATGTTTCTATGTCCTTAACTTCGAATTTGTATCCAAGGACACCAAATCCTTTGTAATATGCAACCTCCATACTAGGAAATTGAGCTAAACATCTTGAATCACTCTCAAATGATGCAGACAAGTTCGGATCGTGGATCTAACAAAACAAATTTTACGATAAATACATAACGATACAAGTTTAGATTAAAACTGATAGCAATAAAATGTAATTCGAATAACTTACATGCTCTGTGACCCAATCACAAAAATTATCCTGATGGTATTTTTCCAAACGCTCTTCGTTCCAATCAGGATGCCCCTCACGTACCTCGTTAAAATGAGTTCTGTTTTCGACAAATAATTGTGACATTAATATTATGTCATTTCATACACACACAAACACAGATATAACAATTAATCCAAAAGAACTTACTCTCTAATTTGTTCAAGACATGCGCAATTAAGCAAGATAAACCGGTATATCTTGTTGATAAACATAGTGTCTACCCTCTTATACTCGGCTTTACCATATGGCCCGTCTTGAATTCTTCGTGGTCGGTTAAGTCTTGTCTCAATGTTCTCGTCCAGATAGCGGGAACAAAATGTGGTTGCTTCATCAAGAAGATAACCTTGCATGATAGAACCTTCTGGTCGATTTTTATTGCGTATATACTTCTTAAGAGTGTAAAGGTACCTAATGAGAATATGTTGAATAAATAAACACGGGTATACAGGACAAAAATAAAATTATAAATTGCGCGAAACGAAAAATTACACGTACCTCTCGACGGGATACATCCATCGATATTGTACCGGTCCGGCTAACTTCGTCTCGGTTGCAAGATGAACCGTCAAGTGTATTATGATATCGAAGAATGACGGTGGGAAAATACGCTCAAACTTGCAAAGTATCAACGCAATAGAATTTTCTAGTTTATCCAGCGTCGCAATCTCCAGTGTTTTAGCACACAACTCCCTGAAAAAACAACATAGGTCGTTGATTACTAGACCAACCGAGTCGGGGAGAGAAGTCCTGAGGGCTAATGGAAGAAGGTGCTCCACGATAACATGGTGATCATGACTTTTCAGCCCATCGATCTTGCCCTTCACAATTTTTATTTTCTTGCTGAATGATCCTGAGAAACCTGTGGGGACTTTCAAATCATGCAATACCTGCAGGAATCTTTTCTTCTCCGGTTGTGACATATGATAAGCGGCATTGGGAAGTACAAACTTGCCCGGTTCACCCGCTACCGGTTTAGGGTGCAGTTCACTTCTTATTCCCCACTCTTGTAGATCCATCCGGGCATTCATGTTGTCTTTCGATTTCCCGTCTTTACACAGAAGCAAGTTAAGTATGTGCTCTGATACTCCCTTCTCTATATGCATGACGTCCAGACAATGACGCACTGAATTTGTAGACCAGTACGGAAGCTCGAAGAAAATGCTTAACTTGTTCCAATATTGTGGTTTGACCTATCTCGTCGGATCCATCCCGAATGTCACGTTATTGTAACCATCCCATTTAGCAGTCACGTCCTCTCCGGACAATGGGGATGGAGGCCCAAGAAGCTCCTGATGACCATCAAAGTGAACCGTGTCTAACCTATAGGGGTGGTCTGGAGGCAGAAAACGTCGATGGCCGCAATAACAAACCTTCCTGCTAAAATTCAAAAATTTTGATATTGTGTGTTCATGGCAATGAGGACATGCTTTGTGACCATGTACGGACCAACCTGATAGCATTCCATACGCAGGAAAGTCATTAATTGTCCACATTAAAGCCGCACGCAGTATGAAGGTTGTATTTGTGTTTGAATCATATGTCTCTACACCATCAATGAACAAAGTTTTCAGCTCCTCGATCAGAGGTCGGAGATAGACGTCGATATTGTTCCCCGGTGAGTTTGGTCCGTCGATAAGAAGAGGCATCATAAAGTATGATTGGTCCATAGCCAACCAAGGCGACAGATTATAAATTATCATTACAACGGGCCATGTACTGTGACTTCCAGCCATATGGTTGAATGGGCAGAAGCCATCGGCAGCCAGTCCGAGCCGGACATTGCGAGGATCGCTACTGAATATTGCGTGCCTCCTATCGAAATCCTTCCATGCCGGTGAATCTCTTGGATGGATCATTTTTCCATTTTCGCTTGGAGGAGCACGGTGATGCCAAATCATTGCCTCGGCTGTTTTCTTGCACCTGAATAGCCTCTGTAGCCTCTGTGTTATAGGAAAATATCGTGCTATCTTCACAGGTATATCAGGCTTCTTATCAGAATCTTTCGGCTTATACCTGGCCTCTCCGCATGTTGGACACTCTTTCAAATCTGAATTCTCTTTCCGGTACAACACGCAATTTTTAGGACATGCTTGAATCTTCTCGCACTTTAGACCCAAATCAGACATCATTTTCTGGGCTTCATACCAGCTTTCGGGCACATTATTTCCCGGAGGCATAGAATCTTTTAAGAACGAAAGAAGCATTGTGAATGACTTGTTGCTCCATCCATTTAGGCACTTAATTTGGAAAAGTTGGACGAACCATGAGAGGGTGGAATACTTCGCATTCTCATAAATTGGTTTCCTAGCATCATTCATGAAATTTTCATATTTATCCGCACGCGGTCCTTGACCGGAAGGAATGTCATCTTCGGTACGAATAGATTCACCTAGGGCAGCCTCTACCATATCCTCCATTTTTTCTGATGGAAATAAATTTCCGTATCCTGCCGTATTACCGAATTCTTCTTCTTCTCCTGCCGCATTATCGTGTTCTCTTTCTTCTTCTACCGCAGTACTGCATTCTTCTCCTTCCCCGTGATATTTCCAAGTTGAATAAAGTCTAGTAAACCCATGTTTTACAATATGAAGCTCTGCCAATTCTACCTTCTGCCAGTACTTATTGCCACATCTATCGCACGGACAGAGAATCTTCTCTATTATGATCTTATTATGTGCTCGTGCAAATTCAAGGAAAGCAGCAACTCCTGCGACAAACTTAGGTTGCATACGTTGTTTCCAATCCATATACATCCAGTCCTTAACTCTGACGTACTCATGGGCCATGTTAGACTGAATAACATATAAATTGTAGGTTATGCTGACTATATTGAGAAATATAAGAACGGGATAGTTACTGACAAAGGAGAAAATCCGTGTATATGCTTTGTGTGTGCGTTTGTCGTTGAAAAGAATAAATTATCGCACGTTATGTTGACCGATAGACGGGGACTAAGTGGCGCTTTTAGTTTCATATATGGGTATCGATGGGAATATGAAGGTTTCATATTATCATATATTGGTTTTAACCCGAACATCTCGAATCGCTCTCTGATTATGCGTTTGTATGTATGTGTTCCGGCTGTCGGGGGTAGGCTTCTATCCCATTAAGAATATATAGAGCGAACGCCCATCACTTGTGCTTTCAACCGTTTCGAGTAAATTTCGGCAGCACCTCCCCGCTGTTCTCCGAGTACACTGTAATAGAATAGATAATCATTTCAAAGCTGTGAAACAACGTTGAAATGAACATCTAATTTATCTTTGTACACGGAGAACCAGCGGAAAGATACCGATGAAATATCTCGAAACGGATGAAAACACAAGTGAATGAAGGCGTTTGCTTTATACATTCTTAACTTGTCCACACGGGACAAATCTATGGGTTACCATACGATTGAATTTTCTCGTCGCGTAGACTATACGACGGTTGTTAGTATCGAGCTATACTGTCCGATATTTAACAACCTTCGTATAGTTCTAGGTCACGATGAGCATCGCACGTATGTTAACCGATAGACGGGGACTAAGTGGCGCTTTTAGTTTCATATATGGGTATCGATGGGAATATGAAGGTTTCATATTATCATCGAGTATCATATATTGGTTTTAACCCGAACATCTCGAATCGCTCTCTAATTATGCGTTTGTATGTATGTGTTCCGGCTGTCGGGGGTAGGCTTCTATCCCATTAAGAATGTATAGAGCGAACGCCCATCACTTGTGCTTTCAACCGTTTCGAGTAAATTTCGGCAGCACCTCCCCGCTGTTCTCCGAGTACACTGTAATAGAATAGATAATCATTTCAAAGCTGTGAAAAAACGTTGAAATGAACATCTAATCTATCTTTGTACACGGAGAACCAGCGGAAAGATACCGACGAAATATCTCGAAACGGATGAAAACACAAGTGAATGAAGGCGTTTGCTTTATACATTCTTAACTTGTCCACACGGGACAAATCTATGGGTTACCATACGATTGAATTTTCTCGTCGCGTAGACTATACGACGGTTGTTAGTATCGAGCTATACTGTCCGATATTTAACAACCTTCGTATAGTTCTAGGTCACGACGAGCATCGCACGTATGTTAACCGATAGACGGGGACTAAGTGGCGCTTTTAGTTTCATATATGGGTATCGATGGGAATATGAAGGTTTCATATTATCATCGAGTATCATATATTGGTTTTAACCTGAATATCTCGAGTCGCTCTCTAATTATGCGTTTGTTGTGCATTCGTGTTGTATGTATAACAAGATTTTAAACCATTGAGATCAAGATTGATAGAACTGATCATCCTACATTGCAATAGCATTCATCAACCAAAAACTATTATTGCAATGGTATACATCTATAACAATCAACAATTAAAACTACAAATATAGGATACTGATATCATAAAGCGTTATGAGACACGTCATCTGCCACGTGTCGTGATCATGAAAATCGCTAATATTGAGCATCATCAAGATTAGATTATGGTTTTGAAGCAAGTTATTGAGCATCTTGGATTGATTGTCAAGTGTTGATTTTTATTTCAACACTTGACAGAATGAAAATCATAAATATAGTTGCAAAATGTGTTCCTCACCCCCATAAAGTGGATCTTAACAATCCAGACAAGACCATCATTGTTCAAATTGCCAAGGTAGACATAATCTCAGCAGTTATTTACGGTTGCTATCTTGTATTGCTTGTTGCTATTCTTTTTTTTTCCTTGTCCTTTCTTTCTTTCTTTTTTTTGGGGGGTGGGGGGTTGTGTTTGAAAAGTTTTAACCAACTCACTGCTATTTCTAGGCAATGCAGGAATATAACTAGTTTTATCCCCCAAAAGAAAGAGCTTCAGGCTTCATGAGTCAAGCGATGTGTACGTATAATTATAGGATTTTCTTGCTAGCGGTTCATTTACAACTATTCTTTAGTCTATATACCTAGCATCTGCTACTAGATATTACATCTTGCATCAACACCCTGCATGTTAAAATCAAAATCGATTATTTTTTTCTTGATCTTTTTCTGATTTTCTACCATCTGTGTCGAGTAAATTATGATTAACATTGTATTTGTCAACTAATCAGAATAGCCATTCAACCAGCCCCACCGTAACCCTAACCCCAGCCCCACCGTAACCCTAACCCCAGCCCCACCCCAGCAGCAGCCGAACCCCAACCCTAACCCTACCCCGACCCCGACCCCGACCGCCACCGCGACCCCTGCCCAACCCCAACTCTCGTGCGCGCAACCCAGACCCAGCCATGAACCTTAAGCCCAAAATAATCCAAAAATGCTTTAATTTACCTCGAGATTTATACCTGAACGGCTGCTGGTGGGCTGGAGCGACGACGGTGGCGATTTGGCGACGAAACCGGCGGTGGCGACGACGGTGGCGACGACGGTGGCGACGAAACAGGCGCTGGCGACGACGGTGGCGACGAAACCGGCGGTGGTGACGACGGAGGCGACGGTGGCGACGACGGAGGCGATTTGGGGTTTTTTCTCGCGCGCGATTGAGAGAGAGAGAGAAAGTGAGCGTAGGCGATCGATCTGGGGTTTTGTTAAATAGATATTTACTTGCCCCTACGGATATACCCGTAGGTCCTTTGTTTGCAGCTCCGTAGGGGCAAACACCAAATTAAGAATTAATATTTTTATTCTTGGACGTCTGTGCCCGTAGGGGCAACCTTTTAGCCCTACGGATTAATCCGTAGGGCCAAGTAAAATCTACCCCAACGGATATTTTCATCTGTAGGGGCAACCCCCTATTTTACTAGTGTGAGTACGGGTCGGTCCACAGGGATTTTGTGTATTTTCTATTTGTTCTAACGAGTTAATTCCCATTGTGGTGGATTGGATTATCACTAAAAACTGAAATGAGTTTGATTAGAATTAAAATCTTGCTAGGGTTAGGTTTAGGTTAAGTTTGGAAAGTCAATATTCCTCACCGCTTTCTATACCCTAATTAAGATCTTTTAGGTGTTATGGTAATAATTAATATAGTGGATTAGTACCATCGGAAAGAAATTAGGTTTATTCCTCTAGGTTCTTGTCCGTCCTTTCTTAATTCTTACCCTAACCTCCATGGAAAACATATACAACTGGTCTTTTAAACTACGGTATCACCGCTAGCTCGTGGGATAGGGTGCCGTAGTGAGCGGTGTGTGTATGTATGCATGGAGTCCTATAAAAAATATGCGATGGGCAAGAATGGGGTGAGAGATTTTCATCTCTCAAACATTTCCTATTCCTAACCCTAACAAGTGAGGAACTACTCACTCATTAGGGGATTGATAAAAGACATTTTTTTATGAGTTTTCAATTCAATAAACTAATTATCTAAGCTACGGCAGATGAATAAAAAGTGTTAAGCTAATTAAGTATGGTAGATAATAAAATCTATACTAGGACAGAAAAGAATTTAAGAACTAGGGCAAGGTAAAAAAACTACTTACTTTATTCGATGCTCTCTTCAAAACATTACAATGAATTCTGAATTTTATTTGATAAAAAGAGGCATACCTCAAAAAGAGATTTAGGGTTTCTATTTATAGATCATAGAAACTCTAGGGTTACAATCGATTCATATCTGCATTTACAATTCTACCCTAAAGAAGCCTAGTCAACGCACCGCCACACCTTCAAAGTTCGCACCGACACGTGCCTAACACGGCCGCGGATCCGCGGCCATATGCCCTGTTTGGCCGTGGATCCGCGGCCATTTGGTGGTCTTGTTGGCTGAATTTCTCTGGGCTGCTTCTGGTTGCATTTGTCTTCTTGTTTCTTCACTTGGTTTCTCAGATTGTCATCTAGTTCTCTTCCAGATTTTCACAGTGCATAATGTCGTCGACTTTTACCCTTTGCTTCGTGTCGAAGTCTTGAACCTTGCGCTGCCTTTGTGCTTTGTGAAATTGTCCATTGATCTTCGTTTATTCTTCAAATTGTAGGCATGATCAAGATTCTTTCATTTGTTGGTCGTAGTCTCACTTTTGTATCATCTTTTCATCATTTTCACTGTTTTCATTCCGACAACCTGTAATCTGCAACTATGTAGCAGATATGGATCAAAAGCACCTGTTTATTTGTAAAATGAATAAGAATGGAGAATATAATAATGCAAAATTATGATATGAACAAACACCCAAAAGATTAACCGGCAAAACAGAATAATCCATGTCATAACCCTAACCCTAACCCGAACCCGAACCCTAGCCCAAACCCTAACCGAACCCTAGCCCAAACCCTAACCGAACCCTAACTCTAAGCCTAAGTAGCAACCCAATAATCAACAATAACATAAATAAATACATAATTAGAAGTTAAAACATGATATTTACTAACCTTAAGCCGGCGATGGAGGAGACCGGAGATGGTCGGTCAACGACGCAATCAGTGACGAGAGAGTTCCTAACGTCGACGAGGAAGTCGATGGTGATATGTCGGGGACGACGAGGCGCGCGAGAGGGCGGTGGCGATGAGGCACGGGCGGTGGCGACGAGAGGCGCGCGCAGGAGAGTGAAAGCAAGGAATTTTTAGGTACGAGGAGTTTTCTATGCTTTATTTATTTTTATTAATAACCCATATATGCCCCTACGGATTAAACCGTAGGGCCTTCTTTTGCTGCTCCGTAGGTCCAAATAACAAATTACGTTTTAATATTTTTAAATTAATTCATAGGGCACCGTAAGGCAACCATAGGGACATACGGAGTAATCCGTAGGGGCAACCTTTTTACTGCCCCTACGAATACCTTTATCCGTAGGGGCAACCGTTTATTGTAGTAGTGAGAGAAGGATGGCTGCGGAGGAGGATTGATCGACGACGAGGAGGAGGATTGACGACGGGAAGGAGGAGGAGGCCGAGAAGGAGGACGCTGTGAAGGAGGTAGCTGCGGCGATCATTGACGGGGAAGGAGGAGGATTGACGGCGGAAAGAGGAAGCGCAACACTGGAGGAAGGAGGAGGATAGGGCGCGAGGCCGGGGGAGGGGGGGATTTTAGGGGGAAATGATGAATTTGGATGTGGAAACATTATTTGTTATTTTTTTAATGCTTATATTTTGTCACTGCGGTGCCCACCGCAGGGGTTCTCACCGTTGGGGCAATTAGAGATATTTTATTATTATTATTAATTTTTAATGTATCCTTGTCCCTATGGTATAAACCGTAGAGGCAAACTAAAATGGGGAATTCTTTGGTACTTCCTCTATTTTTCATCTCTCTCTCCCACACACACTCCCTCTCTCTCTCTCTCTCCCTCTCCCTCTCTCTCTCTCTCTCCCATACACACTCACTCTCTCCCTCTCTCTATATGTGTACATTTCCTAATGTGGGAGGTGGGAAGCACCTAAGAAAATCCCAACTAAAATTGCCCCTATGGATATTTCTATATGTAGGAACAATCCATCTTTATACCGGTGTCTCTCTCTGTCTCTTGCATATTTTCAAAAGAGCCATGATGACCAAGAAGAAGAAGCCAACTTCACAGGTGGACAAAGATTTGATAGAACATTGCCCTGACAGATATGAAGAGCATGTGGCGGTACATAACCCACTAACTGTGGCTCCACCTCTCGAAAGGAAAATAGATTGGTGAGAAGAGGAAAGAAACAAATTAAGAGAAGTTGGCAAGATAAAGCAAACATAAGAAATTACAGGCTGACCACTCTCTCTTTGTGATTGATATCTGTTTACACAAGGATAGTGTCTATGTTTTCAGCCAAAAAAAATGTCAGAAAGCCAAAATGACAGCTAAAAACAAAACAAAAAAGAGTGAAGGCATCCTAAGAGAGGAATATGCATGAAAACAAAGAAGGCCGTATTGTCCCCCTTAGAATTAATGAGCTGTTGATGAGCTACGTCCATGGCTATTCATTGTGGTCCACAAGATCTTCATGATATATACTTTATTTCATAATGCATGTGGAGCGAAGTGAGCTCAGTTCTCTTGATGACCTTATTTGGTCCTATCAGTTCTTTAATTTTTTTTTAATTTCTTCCTTATTTTCCCCTTAGCTGACAAAAACATTAATGCTTGGAGTTCGATCTAATAACATCAACTAACAAGAGTACGTAATATTAGGGGTTAATTGTGTTGAATGTTCCACAGCATGGAATCTGCGAAATTATTATATTTACCCGTGTGTACGTATATATTCTAAAAGTGTTAATTAATTTATTTCATAGAAAATTCTTTTCCTACCGTTTGCACAAAAATTAAGCGCTCGGCCAGATGGGCGGAGCAGAAGGAATAATACGAATTCAGCCTGATATGATTATGGGCGAAACCAAAAAAGAATTAGGGTTAAGGTAACTAAACCCATACAAGGAAAGATCTGTGAAGATTTGTTGATCGGAGAAAAGGTCACCGAATGCGAGTTAAAAAGATTTGAGAAGATCTTAAATAGTTGATTGGCAATTACGTGGATCGAGCACCAAGTAAACCAAATCGAATAGAGATACTCGGGCTGATAAAGGAATGAAATCAAAGATAATTACTAAGCTTGAACATAATTAATGCACAAATCAAGGAAATTTAGGGTTTCAAACTAGTTGGTAAACAAACCCTAGTTCTATAAACCAGAGTCCAAGACAAAAAATGTTCTCAATCTATCAACCAACGAAACTACTGTAGTTCTCTATTTCTAAGGCTCCTTAGCCTCCTACCTAGTTCATGTATGTAAGGACTCCGACGATCAACGTCATCATCATCATGGCCCTGATAAATAGATGTGCAACCATATTCTTTTAGATCAACAAACGGAAAAGAAAGATGAAGAAACGACCCTCAGTCCTCTTTTCGGCACACGAAACTCTGTAGATAGGTGCCGATCAGGGTATGACCGAGAATGCCAATGACTGATTCGGGGCTGTTACCATGACCATGGGAGGTTCAGAAGTCCATTCCACTCATATCGTGGCAATAGAACCGATCCTGATCTCTGACCGAGTCAATCTTAGTGATCGCAGTACAAGGTATTTAGACGTCAATTGTCACGCCCCACTTCCCAAAAGACCATAGCGAGAACGTAACAAGTCTGCAACGTAATTATACCATGAGAAAAAACTCAACTTGATACAATTACGTTAAGCGTAAATATGCAAGAAATATAAAAAAAACAAAATAAATAAGGCGTACTTTATTACATCAACTTGTAATTATTACATAACAAGATTCAATGCCAAGAGTTTATTACAACGATTGAAAAGAAAGCAAGCCCTAAAGAGACGAGCGACAAGATAAAAAAAAACAAGATGGCTAATTCTAATAATATGTAGGGAGCTCGGCGTAGCCATCCTCTACTAGTTCCACTACCTCGACTATCGCCTGGTCCTTTCCATCGCCTAACAGACGTTTCGGGAAAGAAAGAAGGAGAAAACATCCATCGGCGAGATAAACTCGGGTAGGATTCTCAAGGTAAAGCGAGTGAAAGAAACAATAGTAGGTGTGGTGCAAGTCATATATGTCAGTGTGGGTATATGTAAGCTGATGTCACTGGGTAGTTGTGTCAGGTATAAGCAAGATATTGTTAATCTGTTTATAAGGTACAATTAGCTTATTATAGTTTAATAATTGTTGATAAAATTATAATACCGCAAGTGCACGGCTCGTTGATAGAAAGTACACAAGTACGGGTCGATCCCACAGAGAAGATTATTAGTTTACTTTTTCTCAATCAGATTAAAATAAAATATAGTTTTTATAATTAAGATTTAAAGAAATGATTTTTTCTAATAATTTAAAGATCTAAAATTTTTTAATAATAAAAGTGATTAACGTACGAATACTGTACCTAGGTTGAATCCCTTAAATTGACTAACATGCTAACCATTATTCAATCTCTCTCGTTTTGATAATGATTTTTAATAAATAAATGAAATATGCAAGTATAGGATATGAACTCCTAATAACAATATCCCATCAAACCCTAAAAAAAGATTTATTAAAAATTCAATATCTTTGATCTTAATTTCAGAACCCCAATCCGATCTGTTTTTTATGCATAAAATATATACATGTTAGAATCATATCTTATCAAAGGGTTACTAAATATAAGATATAAACTATATGAATAATATTTTATCAAAGCATACAGAGAAGATGCAGAGAAGAGGTAGATATTATAAAGCTAGATCAATATGATTAAAATATGAAAACAGATCAATTAATACACTAGCATATCATCTTCCTAAGTTCATCACCAAGTTACAGTACAAATAACTAGCCTAACATAATTATACTACTAACAAGAAAAACATGATGAAAACACATAATATAATAAAATGTACAGACTTAATTGAAATAAAAATCAGTACCTTTATTAATTAAATTCTGAATACAAAATTGAGACTTGATCTTCTATTCTACTATGCATGAAAAGAAAAGAATCACATTATTTTGGAGGCTAAAAACTAAATCTAAGGTAGAAGATTGATCTGTTATTTATAGAGACCTTATATTTATAGAGTTGCATCAAAAACCCCTAAATCTAAACAAATAAAAACCACACATTAAATTTCGATGACAGATCTTGAATTTTGGCCGCTAAATCTCGGTGGTTTATTCAATTATGGCTGCTAAACTGCGGTGAAATTTCCTCTGTTTTCCTTCAATTTTTTATGAGATCTTCTACTTTGATTTAGCTAGTTTTGATCACATAAAATCTCGAGTATTTTTTCGTCTCTCTGCAATTGTGTGGATTCTTAATATATTATCAAATTACGCTGATATGATTGCTGATCTTTATTTGATTTCGGTCTCTTAATTTGATTTTGCTTCTTGATTTGGCTGTATTTAAATCTGCAAAATATTTCAAATAAATATTTAGTAGCATATATTTATTTAGGAAAATATTTAGACATTTTAACTCACAATTATCCATTTATTATTTAAGATACATATAAATGTGTTTTTAGTAGATAAATCCATAAATGTTCTTAAATTATATTTAATGAAATTTATTAATTAACAAAAGATAGAGAAATGCTAGTATAAAATGTGCAATAAATGTACTGATCAAATACCCCACACCTATTTTTTTCTCTTCCTCGGGTAAAACTAAAAATAATAAAATCCTGAAAGGAAAAAGAAAATCTAGATAGATTCTAGCTCACTTTCGTAGGCATCGCGATTGCACTGAGCATGTGCAATAAGCCGTTAAACCTCTATGTGTCCCTAATAGGAGGAGTGTTGTCTTCTTAGGGTTTTCAGTGAATTACACCCACAAAATTCGTAAAGAGAAGAAAAAAACCAAGAAAATGAAGATTAGGAAAAGCTTCAAAAGTATCTCGTAAGCTTGTAAAGTCCTAAGTTTTCTTGAGTTTTCATTCTAAAGTTTAATTTCTAATCTAAAAATTCTATTCTCTCTCAATATAACTTAATTCTAGTCTTTACTCCCATCTTTCATTCAAATATCGATAATATACATCCTATGTGTGTGTAAAATATCGCTTGACTTAAGAATTCAAATCAAGTTATAGTATCGATGTCTCATATTCTCGTATATTATTTAATATAACTATATATAGATATACTCACACATCTTTCAATGCGGTCGTTAATGCTTTATGAGGCACCAATCAACCGGTTACTCAATGTGTGAGTTTAATTATGTCTAGTCTTGCAACTATCTCGAAGCTTCAACAGTGACTCCCAAACCAGATGGTCTAAGGCACTAGGTGATGAAGCACTCCTAAGACTGAAGATTTACTCGCCCTAAGTAATGACAATACCAAATTTATTATATGTATTCTTTTTCTTTCTTTCTTTTTACTTAGATATTGAGGCAAAAATATTTCTATGTATTCTCTACTATCTCAAACATCAAGATTTGTGTCCATGCCATTTATAAGGTGTATAATCACCAAGTTTGATTTCAAGATAACGAATTATTTTTCATACTTTAGTTCTATCCTCAGATTCAATAAATTTCTTTCATATTAATTTCACTAAAGAATTAGACTCAAAATTGCTTATTTTTAAACACACTAAGTTAATCTTAAGAAAATTCTTTTTTTATCTTTTCTTTTCTTTACCTCTAAATTATTTTTTTTCAAAAAAAAAATTTAAATTTTTTCCCCAGTAAAACATAGAAAAGAAAATCTAGAAAATCAAATAATATACAGATCCACCCCCACACCTAAGCTAGACACTATCCCCAGTGTCATCGTGTCCTAACCATTTTTTCCGTTTTTTCTAATTCAGTATCAAAAAATATTCATTATTTAATATAAGGACGTATTTAAGGAGGGGTAAACATAAATTATTAAAAATGAAAAACTTACCCCGAAGATGTCTTAAGAACCTCTCCTTCCATAAATTCATCAATGGTTTAAGCGCCGGCCTGAATTGCTTCTTAATGTATAAAAGTAATTGATTTTAAGTAATGAAAGATGCAATATGAGATTTCATTTGAATGTGTGAAATTTGAGAACTGTGGTGATCTAACTCTTCTAAAAGTATAAGTTCTTCTTTAAAAATTTCCTCAAAAGAGTCGTTTTCTAAATCACAAGTTTTCATAAGAAAGGAAAATGGCTGAGAACTAGGAAGATTTATTGTATCCAAAATCATAAGCGAATTATAATCGGACTGGACTTGCTCAAACGTCAGAATCAACCATTCAAAAATTATATCATTATAAAAAATTAACTGGTCATATTTATCAATATTTGTTATAATTATTAACTTTTCAAAAAATTTACTCTCCTGTAAGTATGAATGGTTATAACCATAACTATTGTGATATACAATAGTTGAGTGTTATGGATAATATAGCGCAAAAACAAGAAGATGGAGATTTGCCTTTTCAACTTTTTTCCGCACTAAAGCATCTCGATTTTGACTTATAGAACCAAATTCTGTTGGATTCTACAGAAAATAAGGAATATAAATACAATGAGATTCAATCGAGTTTTTGAATGATAAGGAGTTGTCGACAAGAGAAGAATTATCGTGCAGTGACTCATTAGAAGGTGTATTAATAAATGGTGGAATCACATGATCTTTTTTAATAATAAGTTGAAGATGAGGTTTTGATTGCAAAGCCAGAGGGGTTGAATAATCTAATTTATTTAAGAGAATGAATTTCTCTTTAAAATGTTCCTCTAAATAATCCTCAAAGTCATTTTGTAAACTTGGAGAAATGGTTTGATGTAATTCTTTCAAAAGTATAGATTCTTCTTTGAAAAATTCTCCCAAATCAAAATCAAATGCGTTATCATCCAACTCTTCTAGAAGCATAATTTTTTCATTATAAATTTCTTCAGACGAATCATCAAAAGAAAATGTTTCTTGTGTAGACTCTTCATCAATTTCGTTAACTTGTATGATCAAGAGTTCAAAATTAGGTTCTCATGGAATATTTGAAACTTGAGAATCAAAGTCATCTAACTCATTCATAAATTTTAGTTCCTTTAAAGAATACTCATCAAAGTCAAACGTTTCTTCCTTCGACTTATCATTAAACGTTAGGAATATGGTTAAAAGAGTCGGTATATTGGCTACTTAGATAAGCAATATTGTGATCAAGGATTTTAGGTTCTAGCTTTGGTGGTTATTCAATACTATACTCCTCAAAATTAATTTTCTCCTCAGATATTTCTTTGAATTTTTTTTGTTCATTTGTTTCACTCCAATTATCTATAGGATCAAAATCAACGTGATATCTAAACTCAAAAGAATGTGTTTGAGAATGCGGCTTGATCGAATCGTTAGATCTGTCAACTTGTGTATCCACTTTCAAGCCAGACCTTAAAGTTATTAAGGAATTAGCAAAATTAATTGGGTCCTTTTGAAACATGGTGGTTTGACCCGAACTAGCCTATTGATCATGATTGATGCGAAAAATGTTGTGTCTGTATGTTGTAAATAACCGCAATCAAGACGGTGTCGCAAATAGCTAGCCGCGATAAGTACGGGTCACCCACATGGAAACGGTGAACTGATTTTCTTGTTTTACATGGGTTGATAGAAGAAAAGTGGGATTGTTATTGTTTATTATTAAAAAGGTTTGAAAATTTTTAAGAAAAGGGCTTGTAGGGTTTATAAGATTTAGGAGTTAATGGATGGAATTTTAAAATTAATTATTTTTATCTTTTAATTATTTAATACTAGAGAAATAGTGATGAATGTGGATTAGGGTTCTTAGGGGGGAATTAAGGTTTCTCTCTACCGACCCTTGTCTTTCCATTGATCCCTATTCATCTCAAGACCTTAAGAAAACGTTTATTAACGAATTTTAAATCGTGGTCGTGACTATCATGAATGGATAGCGCGCCTTATAAGAGTGTTAATATTCATTTTACTAAAATTTATAAAAATTAAAACTTTAAAAATAATTTAAGTTATTGTTTTCATCCATTATTCTACCCTATCCTACAAATCCTAGCAAGTAAGAACGTACTCGCTCATGGAGATCAACGTAGTAGAAGAAAGGTGGAAGAAAACGGAACTCATAATTAAAATTGAAATTGCATAAAGTAAATGCAAACTGTAATTGCGGAAAGTAATTGAGGAAAGTAAATTCGAAAAATAAATGCGAAAAGTAAATGCGACAAAATTAAAAGAAAGAATTAATTTTATTGATTTACTAGCGCATTACAAAAGTTGCTCGCTGAAAAATTAATTTACAAAACCCTAGTTTGCTCACTAGATCTTAATCGATCGATGGATTGATAGTTCGATGATTTTTTTGATGATAGATACTTTCGGTCTTTTTATAAGCTTTGGAATGTGAAACCCTAGACGTCATGTTGAAGTGTATCAAATTACGATCAAGATCCTAAAGTTTCAAATTCTACGGCCACCAACAGACCGCGCTTCCACCGCCTATTTCCCTTGTTGACCGCGGATCCGCCACCGTTTGGTAGATCTGGATCTCTGGATTTCTCATGCGTTTTCTTCTAGATATTTAGAGATCCTTCTGATAAAAATATTCTGAAAATATATCTCTTAGTCTCTTCCGTTGTGAGATTCTTCAATTTTCTCCTAATATTTTGGTTTGGTGAACCGATTTACCGTGGATCTCCTACTTGTAATTCAGATTTGAGTAGATCTTATTATAATACCTGCATAATATCTCAAATCACCTTATTAGTAGTATTTGTTTTATTTGATATATTATTCTAACTAATTAATTGATATGATACCTTGATAATAATGGTTAAGAATATTTGATATGATATGCATATTTTAATAATAATCTCATAGATATTTTATTTAAATATGATATGCTTATATTTTCCCTTATTATATTCATTATAAATTAAGAAACATATGATAATAATCTTTTTACAAATAAACCCATATATATATTCTTAATTTACAACTAACACCTTTTAGTAATTAATAATAATAGGGAAAATGTCCATACAAATATGCAATAAATTTGACTGATCAAATACCTCTAAACTTATCTTTGATCATCCCGAGAAAACTATTTATTATCAAAAGAAAAAGAAAAAACCTAGCACACTTTCGTAGGCAACACGATTGCACTTAGCTCGTGCAAGAAGTCTTTAAATCTCTAGGTGTCCCTACTAGGAGGAGTGCTGTCTCCTGAGATTTTTCAGCGGATTACACCCATAAAATCCCAAAATAAGAAAGAAGATGAAAATTACATGCAAAGATAAGAAACATATAAAAGAAAAAAAAACTTGAAAATAAGTGTTTCAAACTACACTAGCTTTTTAGTTGTCATGAGCCCTATCTTAATGGTCCTAAAAAATTTTCAGAAATCATATCATCTCTCAATAAAACATCGTCTTTACTCTTCCTCCCTATTTCTCCTTCAAATATCGATCATATATCCCTACGTATGTGTAAAAGACATCTCTACACTTGGAGAATTCAATTCAAGCTATCATACACTTTTATCCATATTCCTTAGTAATTTTTAGTTGGTGATATTTGAAATAGATTTGCTCACACATTCTTCATGCGACCGTTAATACTTCTTGAGGCACTAACCAACCGACTACCGAATGTACTCACTTATTTAGACGTAATTAGAAATATCCCAGTCTTGTAACACCTAAGATTTAGCAGTGACTCCCAAACCAGTTGGTCTAAGGAATTAGGTAAGGCACTCTCGCTATATTTTTTATGCCGCCTTAAGTAATTACAAAACCAGTGTTCATTTTTCTATTAAATTTTATTTTATGTGCCATTTATATTTTGTTAATTTTTTTCTTCATACTAAGGCTTCTAGGCTAGATTATATCAAGGTATCCAATACTATCCCAAATTTCAAGATGTGTGTAAGTGTGTATAGTAGAGTATCAATGTTCAGAAGTTTGGACTCAAGAATAATGACTATTTTTCAGACTTATTTTTATCCACAGATTAGTGATTTCTTCATCTTACTAACCCTTGGGACAATAGCTTATGACTACGTATTACTAGCTTCGTTTTAAAATATCTAATTTTCTTACATTTCTTAAATTTTTTCCTATCTTTCATATGTATTTTTCACTTTCTAACTTTTATTTTCAAAAATTTAAATTTTTTTTATAGTGCCTAGTGCTAAATGATATGTCAATAAATACTTAACTCCCTCCAAACCTATTTGCATCAGTACCCTCACTGATGTTATTGCTTGAGCGCAAAAAACCTATAGAATTGGATGGAGAATAATAGGGACAAAAGTTAGCCAAATGAAAAGCCACCCTAAACCTGTTTTTTAGCACGCGCGCGCGCGCACACACAAATACATACACACACCCACACACCTCCATTCTTAGATGAAACAGTGTTACCGAAATATAGAGGTTAGGTGGAAGAAAATTAGTCGTGATAAAGCGGCTTCTGAAAGAACATTAGCTCCTTCGATGAATCAGCAGAAAAGTACGGTTTTAATCTATGCCCATTTACTTTAAAAATAAAACCATTTTTATCATTTTCTACATTTACTGCACCATGCGGATACACATACTATACCACAAAAGGTCCTTTCCAATGAGATCTTAGCTTATCCGGATGAAGATGGAGACGGGAATCATAAAGAAGGACTTGTTGTCCCGATGTGAAAGTTTTTCTCAAAAGATATTTGTCGTGGAACACCTTTGTTCGGTTCTTTACTATAACTGCATTATTGTAAGTTTCATCACGAAGTTCTCTTAGATTATTTAATTACAGCTTCCGATAGCTGCATGTCTGGTCAAAATTGAAATTAAGCTTTTTAATTGCCCATATTGCTTTTATGTTCGATCTCGATAGGAAGGTGGCAAGCCTTCCCAAACAGCAATCGATAAGGAGACATACCAAGATCGGTCTTATATACGGTACGAAATGTCCAAAGAGTATCGGTCAATTTGATGGACCAATCTTCGGTTCTTAGAAATCGTTTTCTCTAAAATTTGCTTGATCTGTCTATTAGAGATCTCAGCTTGCTCACTCATTTGGGGATAATAGGGCGTAGGAAGCTTATGGTTGATTGAATATTTCCACATCAAACTCTCGAAAGACCGATTATAGAAATCCGTCCCATTGTCGCAAATGATAGCGCGAGGGTGCCCGAACCGAGAAAAGATATTTTCTTTAAGGAACTTAAAATCAACCTTGTTGTCATTAGTATGGCACAATATTACTTCCACCCATTTAGAGACATAATCAACCGCTAATAAAACGTATAAGTTCCCAAACGAGTTTAGAAACGGGCCCATGAAATCAATTCCTTATACATCAAATATCTCCACAACCAAAATTGGTTAGAGTTGCATCTTGTTTCTCCATGAAATCTGACCCATATGTTGACACCATGAACAGGTTTTGCAATAATCATATGCATTCTTAAATAACGTTGGCCAATAAAAACCATATTGCAAAACTTTCTCCGCCATTTTTCTTGGACCAAAATGACTACCACATGATTGATCATGGCTGAAAGACAATACACTCTTGAACTCATTATTAGGAACACATCGGCGAATGATCTGATCGGGACAATACTTAAACAAATAGGGTTCGTCCCAGTAGAAATGTTTTACCTGGGATAAAAATCTCTGATTGTCTTTATTTGACCATTCACTGGGTAGAAGTCCCGTTGCTAAATAATTCATAATATCAGCAAACCAAGGTTCGCAAGATATGGTCAAGAGATGTTCGTCCGGAAAAGAGTTTTTATTGGCACGGTCAACGTTAGTGAAGAAGAAAGTCATGAAAGATGGTCCGCTACGACGTTTTCACATCCACTTTTGTCTCGTATTACAAGGTCAAATTCTTGTAACAAGAGTATCCAATGTATTAGCCTAGATTTAGTATCTTTCTTCGATAAAAGATGTCTTAGGGTGGAATGATCGGTGTAAACTACGACCGGAAAGCCAATTAGGTAGGGCCTAAATTTTTCCAATGCAAATACAACTGCCAAGAGTTCTTTCTCCGTTTTTGTATATGAAAGTCGACCTTAGCACCACCATGAGGTTCTAGAGGCATCAAGCATGCTAAATTTTAATTTTTATTAGGTGCTAAGTTAGATTAACAAGATCTTTACTAGATTATTAGGGTTTTCTTTTGTGATGTGATGAGCTGAAGAGAATAGAAGAGCATACAACCTTTGTAGTTCGAGTCCTTCTCTTCAATAGCTCCGGGTTGAAGTCCACGCGACTCTACTAGGCTCCTCTTTGAGTTGAACGAACCTCCTTCATGATCTTCTCACCAAAGATGATCCACCCGAAGTCCACAAGCTCAAGCTCATCCTTCACTAATCTCAATAGTGAAGGCAACACTCCACATCAAATTACTAATCTAATGTGTGATGGTGAAGTAGGGTTTAATTTGCTCACTAGGGTTTTCACAAGTTCAATGATTCACATCACATGTGAGGGTTTGAACTTGGAAGTGAGGTGAGGAAAATTGTAGAGATCAAGAGGAAGCAAGAGCTCAAGAAAATGGCTAAGGCATGAAGAATGAAAATGATGAGAGTAAAATCAAAATGGATCTCTCTTTTCTCACTTATTCAAGCATGGAATAAAATTGCGATTCTAAATTATAACCATGCTTGAATAGTGAGTCAAGACTAATATACAAATAATAAAACTCATGCCTTGTCCATTCCACAAATATCTCAACAATTTACACCTCATTTTTCTATTTTCTAAAAATAGAAAAATATGCTATGCTTCATATAATATATATATATATATATATATATATCAAATATACATTAATATATATATATATATAAAGTAATTAGTGAGCTAATGATATTAGTTAAGATATAATTATATCACATATAATACATATCACATTATTAAATCAACACTTGATCTAATAACCCGGTTATATCACATATAACCGACTAATATCATTAATCTGAATATCACATTATTAAACCAACACCTGATTCGATAATCCGGTTATATCACATATAGCCTGACCGACATCAGATAACTGCCATATTATAATACGGTATCACATACTCATATTTAATCAGGCCTACACATATATCAACATATGTACCCTACTTCATTTTGCTTGAGCCAGGAAACTTCTGTGTGGAACTCTAAAGACTCGTCAATATGCCAGTAGTAGGTGATGATCACATCAGTCACCTACAAGCCGTCAGCGGTACTAGTTGGACATAACGGCTATCCGGGTATTGAGCGATATGAAGATCAACAAGAAAGCCCATCCATACTCTCTATGAATCATATCAGTAACACTACCGTACAGTCCGGTCATTTCGTCTGATTTGTCGCATATCGTGTCCAGGGGTGGTAAACGTCGGGCCCCAGTAACGTGATAAGTCATGTCGATGTCTGGCCTATAACAGTTTGAGAAACTACTGATAACTCTTATCAGTAAATCTCAGCAGCAGCCCTGGCCAGGGACTTCCAGTTATAACCAGTCGAGCATAGCGCAACATCAACCCCCAATACCGGGAGAGACAAAACCCCTCCAATCGCTCATTTCCTCCATGTGACTCGGGACTGTACCTAAAATCCACCTTTTTGCACGACTCCTTTGAGCCATGGTAGGGAGGAAATCAAGTGGGAGCCACACAAGACTCTATGACGATCTCGGGTTTACAGACTAACCTGTACCAGTGGCACCAGAGGACTGCTATCTGACGATAGGTATACTACCACATAGGAGTCTTCGGCGAATCCTGTTCGGTATACCCATTCTCCAATGAGCACCCATGTACAATCTTTGATGTCACACACCATTGGTTGTGGGATCAACCATCGCCCTCTAAGGGACAAGAAATGTACACACTAGTCTACACTGGAATATCGATGCCCTGGTCTTGATATTCCCACGATTAGAAACTGATTAAAAGATGTACTTGTGGACCACCCTGGCCCTACTAATATGATCTCATCATAATCCTGGTAGTCAAGTACATATCGTAAGGGCTTTATCAATATGTGAGAGCAAGACAGTAAAGAAATCCAGTCAACATGTTAAGATAAAGAGTAACCAGATATCATACTATCATGTCGAGCAAGAAAGTCCTATATATATATATATATATATATATATGTCCAAGCATCCACTATAATATACATCACATGTACAATAGTGGCCTCTAAGGCATACATATTCCTAACAATATAGTTATTTAGGTATCGTTCAAGGTCATACTCACATAATAAATTGCATGTGGTATCTTATCGGTGTGCTGTCCTAAAACTGTACCAATAGCAAAATCGGATGCATCACACATAAGCTCAAAAAGATGATTCCAGTCTGGAGATGATAGAACGGAGGTTGTAGTGAGGGAACATTTAAGTGATTCAAAATCAGCCATGAAATCCGAGTCGAAATAAAATATTGTATTCTTGACCAAGATAAGAGTTAAGGGTCTTAACAATTTTGCTAAATTCCTTAATGAATCGTCTATAAAACCCGGCATGGCCAAGAAAGGATCGTTTATTTTTTACGCATTTGGGAGGAGGAAGGTTTGAAATGACATTTATTTTAGCTTTGCCAATCTTAATACCTTTTCGTGAAATGATATGCCCTAAGACAATACCTTCTTGAACCATGAAATGACATTTTTCCCAATTTAAAGTTAGATTCTTATCTTTACAGTGGGCAAGAACAGCGTCAAGATGACGTAAGCATTCCCCAATTTAAAGTGATTCTTGAACCTCTTTACAGCGGGTAAGAACAAGCGGGTACATTACCTCGCTTGGAATCTTCCGTACTAAACCTCTTTAATATGGAGTCTATGTACCTGAATTGGGACAATCCCAAAATCCGTTTAGATCTATCTCTATAGATCATTATCCCCAGAATGTAGGAGACATCACCAAGATCTTTCATGGTGAACATGAGGGATAAGAAGAGCTTGACCGAGTGTAGCATAGGAACATCGTTTCCTATCAAGAGTATTCCATCCACGTACAATACGAGAAAGACCGCCTTACTCTCTACAGCCTTCTTATATATATAAGGTTCATCTACATTTTTGATGAAGTCAAACTCATTGATAGCTTCATCAAAACAGATGTTCTAACTCCGCGACGCCTGCTTTAATCTGTAGATAGATTTAAGCAGCTTGCACACTTTTCCGCTGCTCCCACTTTCTACGAAGTCCTCTGGCTGTGTCATGTACACGCTCTCTTCTAAATCACCATTTAGAAAAGCGGTCTTGACGTCCATCTGCCAGATTTCGTAGTCATGGTATGCAGTAATGGAAAGTAAGATCCTGATGGACTTAAGCATAGTGACAGGAGAAAAGGTTTCATCATAGTCGATGCCAGGTCGTTGACGAAAACCTTTTGCTACAAGTCTAGTTTTGAAAGTCTCAACTTTTCCATTAACACCTATTTTCTTTTTGAAGATCCACTTGCTCCCAATGGGTTTTACCCCTTCAGGAGCAACTTCCAAAGTCCATACTTGGTTGGTGTACATGGATTCCATCTCGGATCGCATAGCATCCAGCCACTTCACAGAGTCCCTACTCGTGATGGCCTGCTCGAAACTAGTCGGGTCATCATCTTCCATAATGCAATCCTCGATCCCACCGTCTACGAGAAAACCGTAGTATCTCTCAGGTGGATGAGGAACCCTACTAGATCTGCGGTGTGGCTGGGGTTCGTTGGGTACTATTGGATCCTCTGGTTCCACCAAATCGTCAGTTGTGGTTTGTACTCCTGAAACTTCTTCCAGTTCTACCTCATTGCCACTAATTTCTTTTACAAGAAATTCCTTTTCTAAGAAGGTGGAATATTGAGAAACAAACACCTTTTGTTCCAAAGTGTGGTAGAAGATATATCCTTGTGAATTCCTTGGATATCCTACAAATTTACATAGAACTGATCTTGCCTCGAGCTTGTCCGGATTTTGCCTTTTAACATAGGACGGACAACCCCATATCTTAACTCGTTTAAAATACGGCCTCTTTCCACTCCATATCTTATATGGTGTTTTAGGCACATATTTTGATGGAACTTGATTCAATAGATATGCAGCTGTCTCAAGCGCATAACCCCAAAAAGAAAAAAGCAACTCAGCAGTACTCATCATAGAGTGAATGATACTCGGACTCCATAAGAGATTCATAGCTAGCATAATAAATTGACTCAGACAGCTCAACTAACTTGTTCGACAAAACAAAGGATTCGAATTCGGGGGTGGACTTGTCGACAGAAGAGTCCAGTGAATCAAGATCATCAAGGATAGCGATCCCTTCATATTCTCTATTCGTATAAGAGGTAGCTGGATAAAAAAAATAACGCACTAGTGGGTTCGAGATCATTATCGTAAAGCTCCTCAATTTCGCAACTGTCGGAAGCTATCTCGTTGATGGAACATATATCAATCATATGAGCAGAAGGTTTGGAGGGTTGACTTCCTATCCTGAAAATGTTATGTTCAATTGTCATCTTCCCAAAGAATAGGTTCATGGAACCATTAAGACAATTGATTACCGCATTCGAGGTTGCGAGAAATGGTCGACTAAGAATCACCGGGATTTGGTTCCGTGGATTCGCCACAGGCTGTGTATCTAAAACTATAAAATTCACAGGGAATATAAATTCCCCTACTTTGATCAACACGTTCTCTGACTCACCCTTAGGGTGGGTGATGGATCGATCGGCCATCTGGAAAGTGCAGTGCATAGGTTTCAACTCTTCTATGCCTAATTGGTCATAAATAGAATACGAGAGAAAGTTAACATTAGCACCTAGTTCGAGTAGAGCGCGATTGATGGTTTTAGCCTCAATAGTTAAAGAAATTATAGGATAACCGGGGTCCTTATGTTTCTTGGGCAAATTTTGGGTAAGAGCACCACTCACATTGCTCGAAAAACCTTTTTAGGTACTTGAGTTTTCCTTTTCTTAGTACACATGTCCTTAAGAATTTTTGCATATGATGGAACTTGTTGGATAGAATCTAAGAGAGGAATATTAATGTTAACTTGCTTAAACATTTCCACAATCTTCTTCATCTGTGGATTTGGTTTGTTGGGCCTCAACCGGTTTGGAAAAGGAGCTTTATTAACAGGGGTTAGGTCCAACACTTGTAGAGAAGTTTGTGAGGATGGAATGGATCCCAAAATTGGATTTGGGGTGGTCTGAAATGATAATTTATTCAAGGAAGTGGACTGAGAGTTCAAGCCCAATTGAAAACGGAGAATAAGCTCAGAAGAAGGTATTTGATTAGACGAAGTAGAAGTAGAAGTAGTAGCCGGGGTGTCTTCGACATCATCAACTTGTTCACCAATATGGTTATTCAGCACTCAACCTGATCTCAACGTAGTTACAGCACTCATGTTGTAATTTTGTTGGTTAAGGACAGTATTAGCGTTTTGTGGGTGGCCGGGATTTGGTAGAGCTTGAGATGGAAGTTTCCCTTTCTCTCTTTCACCCATTGTGACATTTAACTGTGCAATTTATGCTTTTGATAGATTTGATGCTTTCACCGTGGGAAGTAGTGTGTTGTATTAACGTTTGGATAGAAGACGTTAAATTAGATGATGTTTGCACGGATTGTTTTATAAACGTTTCTAAGCTTCATTCGAGTGCAGAGATTTTATCGATACCGGCCGAAAGAACATTGTTTTGTGGTTGGAAAGAATTGTTATAAGGGGCAAAGTTGCTGGCCAGATTTTGGAATGATTGCGGTTAAAAGGGTTGTTGAATTTGTTGTGGTGGTTGTTGTTGCTGTGGAGAAATCCTTTGATAAATATTTTGACTTAGGAACTGATTTTGATTTTGAGTTTGATTTTGGTTCCAAGCAAAATTCGGATGATTCCTCCATCCTTGGTTATATGTGGATGAATAAGGATCGTTTCTAGGTCGTGGCTGAAAAGCAGCATTGGTTTGTTCATGACCTTGAGACGGAGAATTCAATGGACATTTTTCTATTAAATGGGACGAGTCATAACAACAACCACACACGGTTTTGGGGAGTGTAACTTGGTTTAGGGAGATGAAGAAAATTTTCTTTCAATAGCTTCGAGATTCTTTTGCATCGCAGCCATTTAGGCTTTCATTGCGATGGAAGCATCGAGCTGATGGATACCAGCCCTAGATGAAGACGAAGATGATATTTTTGGTTTTGTGCTCTCCCACTGTAATGTTTGTTCGGCGAGATCTTCAACAAATTTCCACGCTTCCTCGTCGGATTTTGATATGAAATAACATTGACAAATGGTTTCTAGCATTTGTTTTGTCGCTGGATTAACACCCTCATAAATAATTTGGCATAGTTGCCATTTTTCGACTCCGTGATGTGGGTATTGTACAAGGAGATTTTTAAACCTTTCAAACCATTTCTAAAAGGATTTGTTAGGAAGTTGGGCAAACTGGTTAATCTCGCTCCTAATGCGGGCAGTCTTATGATTAGGATAAAATTTCTTAAGAAATGATTTAAAAATTCATCCCAATTAGTGATAGAATGTGAGGAGGTGTTATAAAGCCACTTCTCTGCAAGATCGCACAATGTAAAAGAGTGAAGACGTAATCGTACAGTATCCCCTGAAAGTTGGGTAGTGCTCATCATCGCACATATGTTTTCGAATTTGATTATAAAAACGTAGTCATCTTCGGATTCAAGCTCATGAAATTTAAGAAACAAGTTGATGAAGTGGAGTTTAATTTCGAAATTATCCCCATTGGTTAGTGGAAGAGACAAACACGTAGGAAGAGGTTCGCATGTGGGTTAGTATCGGTCTTAGAGAGTAATGCGTGGTGGATTTTGAATTTGCACACCTACGGGTGGTGGCAAGGTGGTGTTGTTAAAACCCGGTGGATGACCGTCCATCTCGGGAGATGTGGTAGGTGGAGGAGAAAAAGAAGGTGAATAAGTATCAACTTCGGAGTCGACTGCAAAAATGCTGACTAGACGGGCACTAGAATGTCGTGTCTAGCCGATCATGCATTAAGCGGGTTTAGTGCACGTGACAGTGTGTGAATGTGTGAGAACAATTTTAAGAAGGCTTTGTTTTGACAAAAGAGTGACGGATGCAAGGCATGACTCAACCAATCACAAAATGCACAATCGATCCGTAGAGCTAGGGTCACCTAAGTCAAAGTCATTAGACCGTTCCTAGACTTCCAAAGGACAAGATATAGGATCAATCATCTATCACCTCCTTATCAATCTTGCAGCCAGTTAAGTATCAGTAAGTGGGAGGTATTCTCTATACGAATCACCGAAATAGCGGGCCTAATTAAGTAACTACTTTCTGTAGTCACACTTGCCTTAGACACCACAAGAAAAATGCGGATAAGTAATAGATTACCCATGACCCCCTCCTTTGTCCTAATTGAGCGCGAATGTCCTTAGAGACTTGGTCTAGAATTTTTTTATTAATATAGGATGATAGTATACTCATTTGTGATTGTGGGTCCTAGGAAGGGTGATGAAATCCCTACCTAATCTGAATTTGGGTTTCTTGTCCGTTAATGTCCGGTTTAAATATGCAAAACAAACTAAAATCTAAACAACACAAAAAGATTTTTAGCGGCGCTGTTTGCAAAGAATCTTACAGGTAAAAACAGTTTATTGGAGGTTTAGAGGAGAGAGGAAGACGATAGGAGATTACTAGAAAAATTTGGGGGCCCAACTCCCCACTATGGCCTCACTTCCGCCGCCAAATGCTCCCTCTGGCCGCGGTTCTACTGTCGTATGTTGGAGTTGTGTCTTTAATTTTTTTTTCTCAGCACTCCAATTCTCCTCTGGTCCAATTTGAAAGTGTCTGAATTTTTGTTGGTTCTCTCCAATTACTCCAGATTTCCTTACAAAACTCGCACAAAAATCGTTAAAAATACAAAATGCGGTTTTGGTTCTCTTCTATTTTATGTTTCTGGTTTTTATTAGAAATTAACTCGAATAACAAAAAAATTAGTTACGACCGTATCCCCGGCAATGACGCTATTTGATTGATGCGAAAAATGTTGTGTCTGTATATTGTAAATAACCACAATCAAAACGGTATCACAAATAGCTAGCCGCGATGAGTACGGGTCGTCCACAGGGAAATGGTGAACTGCTTTTCTTATTTTAGACGAGTTGATAGAAAAAGGATGGGATTGTTATTGTTTATTATTAAGAAGATTTGAAAATTCTTAAGAAAAAGTCTTGTACTGTTTATACGATTTAGTAGTTAATGGATGAAGTTATAAAATTAATTATTTTTATCTTTTAATTATTTAATAGTAGAGAAATAGCGATGAATGTGGATTAGGGTTCTTGGGGGGAATTAGGGTTTCCCTTTACTGACACTTGTCCTTCCATTGATCTCTATTCGTCTCAAGCTCTTAACAAAACGATTATTAACGAATCTCAAATTGTGGTCGTGATTATCATGAATTGATAGGGCGCCCGATAAGAGAGTTAATATTCATTTTAGTAAAGTTTATAAAAATTAAACTTTAAAAAAATTTAAGTTATAGTTTTCAACCATTATTCTACCCTATCCTACAAATCCTAGCAAACAAGAACTTACTCGCTCATGGAGATCAACGTAGTAGAAGAAAGATGGAAGAAAACAGAACCCATAATTAAAATTGAAAATGCAGAAAATAAATGCAAAATGTAATTGCGGAAAGTAAATTCAGAAAGTAAATGCGGAAAATAAATGCGAGAAAATTAAAAGAAAGAACTACCTTTATTGATTTACTAGTGCATTACAAAATTTGCTCGCTGAAAATGTAATTTACAAAACCCTAGTTTGCTCGTTAGTTCTTAATCGATCGATCAATAGATAGTTCGATGATTTTTTTGATGATAGATATTCTCGGTCTATTTATAGGTTCTAGAATGTGAAACCCTAGACGCCATATTGAAATGTGTCTAATTACGATCAAGACCCTGAAGATTCAAATCCTACGGCCACCAATAGACCACGCTTCCACCGCCTATTGCTCTTGTTGACCACGGATCCACCACCGTTTGGTGGATTTGGGTCTCTGGATTTCTTATGCCTTTTCTTCTCGATATTTGGAGATCTTTCTGATAAAAATATTCTAAAAATATATCTCCTAGTCTCTGGCGTTGCGAGATTCTTCAATTTTCTTCTAATATTTGACAGATTTGGTTTGGTGAACCGATTTTCTGTGGATCTCCTATTTGTAGTTCAGACCTGAGCTGATCTTATTATAATATCTGCACAATATCTCAAATAATCTTGTTAGTGATATTTATTTTATTTGAGATATTATTTTAACCAATTGATATGATATCTTGATAATAATGGTTAAGAATATTTGATATGATTTGCATATTTTAATAATAATGTCATGGATATTTTATTTAAATATGATATGCATATATTTTCTCTAATTATATTAATTATAAATTAAGAAATATATGATAATAATCTTTTTATAAATAAACCCACACATATTCTTAATTTACAACTAACACCTTTTAGTAATTAATAATAATAGGGAAAATGTCCATACAAATATGCAATAAATTTGACTGATCAAATCCATAGGGTTTTGACTAGGTTGATTAGGAAAATTCTCCTCTTCCTTTTCACTAATTTGTGCAATTAACTTATCCATTTGAATTTCTAACCTAGCAAAAGCTTGAACGTTTTGTGCACAAGTTTTCATAAATATTTTCAAATTTTTCTCTAAATTGATCACTCCCTCATCTATATTAGTCGTGTTGGGATCAACTTGAATGGAGGACTGAACAAAATTTTCTAATCTATCTTTTGAAGTGTAACGCTGCTTATCATTCTCATCATAAAAATCTGATAGAATGAAAGTAAGATTCAATTGATTAAGTTGACCAGTGGATTCCATGAAATTGGTTAGGTTTAAAGTATTTTGTTTGGTTACCCTAACAATATCTTCCATCGCTAATTCTAAACTGGGCAACGTCCTATTACTCTCATCAGGAAAATCTAATGGATTGCAAGTTGGATTTGGTTGATTAAGATGAGAATATGGACCTGTTGTATGGTTTTAGTACGGTTGAGATCGATTGTTATAGCTAAGGTTAGGAGCGTTTTGGTTTGAAGAAAAATTGGGATAATTTGGATCGTAAGTTGAAGCATAATCATCATTCCTAGGCCAATAATATGTTACATTTTCTTGATTACAACCTAAGGGACCGGTAAAATCGGAGGGCATATTCGTGTAATGAGAATTAATATTACAATAATTGTCGTTATTAGATAGGACATTTATATTGGAAGGAGGTTTGTTCCAAGAAAAATTCATTTTTTATAATAATTTTTTTTATCTAAAAAAGAAATCTAAATCTTAAGTAAGATCTCATATTAACAAGCAAACTAAGCAACTAATCTAGTCTACTAGGGTGAACCTAGATCTAGACTGCTCCTAAGTTAATTGTTTGACTTGCTAAAACCAAAGTAGACTAACCAGTTAGACAGATAAGTACTAGGTAAGTAGGAGGTATCCGCTATATGAATCACCGAAATAGTGGACCTAATTAAATAACCACTTGTCTTAGTCACACTTGCTTAGACACCAACGGACTAGACCCTTTGAAATATTAATTAGCCTAAAAGTCAACTTTTCCTAGTGAGCTATGTGAGTTCTTAGGGTTTTAACTCTAATCGATTTTAATTGGAATCTTGGGTCCATGCAATATGGAAGATGATTTGTGGGCCAAGGAAGGGGGATGAAATCACTACCTTATCTTTTAGGTTTTATGATTTTCCCTTAATATATTTTAAATATAAATACAACAATCAAATCCAATCAAATCTAATCATAAAAAATAATCAAAATAATTTTTTTAAATCATATTTAAAAAAAAAATGGCGCAGAGATATCCTGCAAGAAACAGAGAAGATAGATATAAAGATTGAGAAGAGAAATAGACAGAGAGCACTCACAAAACAAATGAGCGCAAGAAACCTTAATTGGACCGCGACCGTGTTATTGATCGCGTTTTCGTAGAGCTCCCTGCCTTTTTGTTGTTTCTTGAAAACGTAAAATCTAAAAATAACTAAAACTAAAAATAACTATTAATCCAAGAAAAATAAAACTAAAAATGTCTTCCCCGGCAACGGCGCCAAAAACTTGTTGATAAAATTATGATACCGTAAGTGGACGGTTCGTTAGTAGCAAGTGCGCAAGTACGGGTCGATCCCTCAAAGAAGACTAGTTTATTTTTGCTCAATCAGATTAAAATAAAATATAGTTTTTATAATTAAGGTTTAAAGAAATGATTTTTTCTAATAATTTAAAGATATAAATTTCTTTAATAATAAAAAAGATTAACGTACGAATACTGTACCCAGGTAGAATCCCCTAAGTTGACTAACATGCTAACCATTAATCAATCTATCTCGTTTTGATGATGATTTTTAATAGATAAATGAAATACGTAAGTATAGGATATGAACTCCTAACAACAATAACCTATCAAACGTTAAACATAAATTTATTAAAAAATTCAATGTCTTTGATCTTAATTTTATAACCCCAATCCGATCTGATTTCTAAGCATAAAATATAAAACTATTAGAATCATATCCTATCAAGGGTTACTAAGTATAAAATATAAACTATATGAATAATATTTTATCAAAGTATGCAGAGAAGAGGTTGATATTATAAAACTAGATCAATATGATTAAAGCATGAAAACAGATCAATTAATATATTAGCATATCATCTTCCTATGTTCATCACCTAGTTACAGTAAAAAGAACTAGCCTAACATAATTATACTACGAACAAAAAAAACGATAAAAACACATAATATAATAAAATGTAGAGATTCAATTGAAATAAAAATCAGTATTTTTATTAATTAAATTCTGAATACAAAATTGAGACTTGATTTTCTACCCCACCATGCAATAAAATAAAAGAATCACATTTATTTTGGTGGCTAAAAACTAAATCTAAGGTAGAAAATGACTCTGTTATTTTCAGAGATCTTATATTTATAAAATTACATAAAAAACCCTAAATCTAAACAAATAGAAACCACACATTAAATTTCGACAGCAGATCTTGATTTTTGGCCGCTAAATCTTGGTGGTTTATTCTGTTATGGCCGCTAAACCGCGGTGAAATTTCCTCTGTTTTCCTTCAAAATTTTTATGAGATCTTCTGCTTTGATTTGGTTAGTTTTGATCATATAAAATCTCGAGTATTTTTTCGTCTCTTTGCAATTGTGTGGATCTTCAATATGTTATCAAATTAGGCTGATATGATTGCTGATCTTTATTTAATTTCATTTTCTTAATTTGATTTTGTTTCTTGATTTGGCTGTATTTAAATCTGCAAAATATCTTAAATAAATATTTAGTAGCATCTATTTATTTAAGAAAATATTTAGACATTTTAACTCACAATTATCCATTTATTATTTAAGATACATATAAATTTGTTTTTAACAGATAAATCCATAAATGTTCTTAAATTAAAATTAATGGAATTTATTAATTAAAAAAGGATAGGGAAATGCTAGTAAAAAATGTGCAATAAATACATTGTTCAGTTACATTAGGGTACCGGCGTACTCAGGAATATTTTGTTAGTGCCACAGAACAATGGCAGGCGAGGAATATATATATATATATATATATATATATATATATATATATATATATATATAGAGAGAGAGAGAGAGAGAGAGAGTTTTCCGTTTCATCCTCGGAACCATGGTTAACTAGAGAGGGAATCTCGAGACCCTTAATACAGCCTCACGTAGTCTAAATTATCCCACCCGAGTATAAGTTTATTATATAAGGATACAGGTAGGCGTTAACACACAGCTTTATTAGGCATGGTAACATGAGGTTCACTTTCCAAATCAACGTTATCCAAATATCGAAATTTTCAATAGTAAATAAGGTCATCCGTATATTGGAATCTTCAATAACAAATAAGGTCATCCGTTTATCGGAATCTTCAATAGTAGTCCATGTCTAGGTTCACGCATCTAATGCTAACTGTACGAGATAGCATGGCACATAGGGCTCACTTTTTTTAGTTATTAAGAGTCTCATCCAAGTTGTATATGATATTTTAAGAAACTAGGGTTTAATAATAGTTCATGATATTTTTATGAAATTACAGTTTTAGGAAAAGTTTTTGGTATTTTAGCATAATTATAATTTAAACAAACTCATGGTATTTTAGTGAAAATACGGTATTCGGAACTTTAGGGTATTTTAGTAAAAATATGGTATTTTGAAACTTTAGGGTATTTTAATGAAAATACGGTATTTTGAAAACTTTAAGGTATTTTAATGAAAATACGGTATTATGAAACTTTAGGGTATTTCAGACATTATTATTAATAATATATACAGATTCATGATGGCAAAAGATAACATAATATTAAATTAATATTATTTAGTAGAAATAGTATATGTGATGATTACTATTTCACAAGACTTGTAGTAATTATCATATGATCAAAAAGTTTTAGTATGTCATACATATTACAATGACAGTAATAAGGTGTCATAAACTAAGATTATATTGAATAGTACCATAGGCTATTTAATTCTAGGGATTCACATGTACCTTATATATATATGAACAATTATTAATACTATTGAAATGAAACATGTGCATAACCTGATATAGTTATTAACCACAAGATATAACAGAGAGTTGTCTGCCTAATAGTATGTAATACCTGCATAATTATAAACATTGTATCTGTATTCATGTTTAGCATATATGGCTTGATCATATTTTCATGCAGTAGACAATTAGGGACATAAACGCAATAGAGTATCATTTTAGACCCCATTTATTTTATTTTAATTTTAATTTTTTAGGATAACACACACACACACATCAATTTCAGTATAAACCATAATTAGAGGAAACGGCGGGGGTGAGAAAGGGAGAGGCAGAATCCTACCGATAGATTTCGGGTATCGAAAGGAATTGAAAAGCGTCTTCTCAGAGTTTCTCCTTTCTCCTCGGATTTTTTGCTGGGGTGTGGCTGGTATCATTGCGAAGATCTTTGAGTCCCGGTCGTGTATAATTTTTTGGTGTAATTTTCGGAGTTCAGAAGAGAAAGAAAAGAGAGAATGAAAGAGATGATGTTTTTATAGAACTACCTGAGATATCAAATCCCAACAAAATGTTGGATATATATGCCCTAGAAGCCATTATTGTGTGTGTGTAGTGGATACTTGGACATATGTATGTACAAGACAATCTTACTCAATATGATAATATACTATTTGAATTGTTTTTATCTTAACTTGTGTATATATTTTACTTGTTGTTACGTATCATTAATACATGTTGATAAAGCCCGTAGAATTATTGCTTGACTACCAGCGTTATGATGGCGATCATACATGTAGGGGCTGGGTAGTCCATAAGCACATTTTTAAATATCGCTAGTCGTGTGAGTATCGAGACTGGGCATCGATATTCCGGAGTAGACTGGTGTATACGTTTCTAGATCCTGACTAGGGGAGATGGTTGGTCCCACATCCATTGGTCATTGGCATCTAAGATCGTATACAAGTGCTCACTGGGGGTGAGTACATTGGACGGACTCGCTAAGGACTTTTAGATGGTACTATACCTATCGTCAGATAGCAGTTCTCAGGTGACATGAGTACATGTTAGTCGTTAGACCTGAGATCTTCATTTATCTCGTGTGAGTTCCCACTGTATTTAGATTACTAACCTACCACGACTTTACAGAGTCGTGCAAACAGATTTTAGTTGGGTATAGTTTTGTGCCACATGGAGGCAGTGAGCGATTTTTGGGGATTCGTTTCTTCCGATATAGAGAGTTGATGTCGGACTGTGTTCGGTTGGCCAACACCATAAGACCTTGGCCAAGGCAGTTAAGATTTACTGATAGTTAGATCAGTAGTTTCTCAGATTGTTCCTGAACCACATCGGCATGAATTATTGGGTTATTAGGATCTGACATTTACCACCCCTAGACCCGGTATGCAATACTCTCAGACGAAGAGACCGGACTGTACCGAGATAGTCGCGGATAGGCTCAGTAGGAGTTCGGATAAGCTTGCTCGCCGACCTTCCTTTTCGACAGGTATCTAGGTAGCCGTTACTTACAGCAATTTCCGTTGACGTGCTTATAGTTAAACCCACTACCAGCATACTGTCGAGTGTTTAGAGTCTCACAAAGAGAGTTTCTCTAGTTTAGGCGAAATGATGTGGTGGTCGTATTTTGATACGTGCAGGGTTCCGATCAAATAAGTGTACTAGCTATCCAGACTTTTGATTGGACGGTTGATAATACTAGCTGGTTTAGGATTAAGCCGGATTATGAAATCGGGTATTGATTTAATAATTTATATATATATATATATATATCGATATGTATATTCTAGTATTATGTTCATTGTATTATTCTATCTCTTTGGGTATTCGAGTTTCGATACGAATACGGTTATGTATATATGGTAGAGTGTATTCCGTATTTATACGGAAATACATTCTAGAAGGTGGTGTTGCGTTACGACAGCGCCCTTACCATCAAACCGTGGCCGAATGCGGAACAAATTTTTTCTAAATCGACGCTACCACAACCCCCGAATACGGATCGACCATTAACCTTATATCTAGCAAGCAATAAAAGGAGTTTGGAATGTTATATCGAATGATCCGTGTCCTTCGGTTTTTAACCTCTTCCCAAGCTCCTAGTGGCCACCATGATCGAGTTTGGTCGCCGGTCTCCCTCCATCGAAGATGATCCACTCGAGAGTCTATGAATCGAGCTCCTACTTCATAACCGAAGTAACTAGGGTATCTAGTTTGCTAAACTAAATAGCCAAGATTATGTAGAGTCTAATGAGGGATTAATTTATCTCTGAACACCCAAGATTTCTCAACACATGATAAGATTAGGGTGGAGGAAGAAGAAAAAGCAATGAGAGATGAGAGTGTGAAGCTTAGAGCTCAACTCAAGAAAAAAGATGGCTTATTGTGAGAGTGTGTGAGAATAGCAAGTCAAGAAAAATATCTCAAGTCAAATAAAAATATCTCACCACCACAAAATATCTCATACAACAAAAAAAAAAATATCAAGCATGCAAGAATAGTGTATCATAAGTCACCCAATGAGTCACCACCATGAGTCACTAAATCAAGCATGCTTGAATTAAGCTAAGCACACTCATCTCTCACCTCAATTAACTATTAAACTAAATGGTTAATAAATATAATGAGGTGTAATCTTCTAGAAACAATTTTGTAATAAATTACAAGAATGTCCCTCATCCGTATATACATACCCGCATCTGCATTCCGAAAAACACGAATACAATGAGACGAAAATAATCCAACAATATAATATTAGGATCCGGCTTAAACCAAAGCCCACTAGTATTATCCGTCCGAATCATGATACGTGCACAAATGCACGTATATGATCGAACCCTACCGTAAAACTATACAGCCTCTACATCGTTTCGCCTGAAGCAGGGAAACCCTCTGTGTGGGACTCTAAAGACTCGTCAATACGCTGGCAGTGGGTTTAACTACAAACACGTCAGCAGCGCTAGCTGTACGTAACGACTACCCAGGTATTGAGCGAAAGGAAGACCGACGAGCAAACGCATCCCGACCCTTACTGAGCCTGTCCGTGACAATATCCGTACAGTATGGTCTGTTCTTCTAAGAGTATCGCATATCGAGTTTACGGGGGTGGATAAAGTCAGACCCCTAATAACGCGACATTTTGTGTCGGTATGAAGCCCATCAAAAACTGAGAAACTACCGATCCGAATCAGTAATTCTCGACTTCTTGATCAAGGATTTCTGGTGATGGCCACCCGTGCACTATGCTACATCAACACCCAATACCGGGAGAGACGAATCCCCGACTATCCGCTCACTTCCTCCATGTGGCTCGAAACTGTACCCAACTAAAACCTGTTTGCATGACTCCTTTGAGCCGTGGTAGGGTAGTAATCAAAGCACCATAGGAACTCACATGAAACAAATGACGATCTCAGGTCAACGGACTAATCTATACACATGTCACCTGGGAACTGCTATCTGACAATAGGTATAATACCAACTAGCAGGTTCTCGGCGAGTCTGTCCAGTGTACTCATAACCCAATGAGTATTTGCATACTATCTTAGGTGAACAAACTAACACCAATTGCTTATGAGACCGGCCACCACCCCTCATCGGAGTCTCGATCAGTATACACAAGTCTACTCTAGAGTATCGATGCCCAGTTTTGACACTCCCACGACAAACCACCCAGCTCACACGTATATGATCGCCATCATAATGCTGGAGTCAAACAAAAATCCTATGGGCTCTATCAATATATAATAGTGAACGTAATACCACCTAAAGCATGTACATGATGATAAAGACAAACCAGATAACATACTATCATCTTGAGTAAGACTGTTCTACCCGTATAGGTCCTCCCTCAATCATATAATCGTGTGCCTATGATTACAATAATTGAATTGAGGGCACTATAGCCAACAATCTCACACTTGCACTTAAGGCTAATTATTGCGATGTCGTATACTCACAACCCATGTGATACCGAACACCAAATTCCTCTACTAATCAGTTTCACAAAGCTCGTTTGTGAAACTATTGCGTTCAAGAAATAGCCTCAGTGAGTGGATCCGCTCCAATGTTTCTTTCTATATCTCTCTATATCTCAACTTCACAGAGAATGACTATCTCCTGAAATAAGCAATACCTGTCTTAGAATTTGTCTGGATATATGATGGGACCTAGTTAACAAGTAAACTCCAAATCCAACAAACTTCTTAGGCTGTATCATCCACTGAATTTAATCAGTGTCATGCACGATGCCTTCCTCAGTATCCGCTTGGACCACCTGTCCAAATATACCGTCCCTCAAAAGAGTGAAAACTATAACTCAGACAGCCTCTCTTTCATCCAGGTCACCTTGGAAGCTTTAGATGATAACCGCCTCCCGAAGGAGACTGCCGTTACCAATTACCAAAGAACATCCACTTATGTTCATAACTGCTTCCTACCGTTTCTCAAGGATTGGATTAATACACACACACACACACACACACACACACACACACACACACACTTATTGCAGCTAGTGCAAAAACAATATCTGGTGTGGTACTTGACATTACATGATTAACTCAATTGCCTAATCAAGTGATATGCTAATCATGCAAATCCCTCTCCCCTTTAGTCTGAAAGACATCCTTTAGAGAGGGTGACTCTATCACCTGCAGGTACACCACCATGTCAGGAGTCAACCATTCTAAAACACCTTTAGAATAATGTCAAAATACCCAAATCGGGACACTTCCCAAATCTAGATCTAAAACCATAGATCTAGTGACCAGAATCCTTGATATCTTATCCAGATCCTATGTGGAGAAACACCTTGTGACAACCACAGTATAACCGATCGTAGTATATGAATTTCACTTCCTATCAAGTGCATGTCATCTAATAAACCAGGACATCACTGCCTACTAGCTTCTTACCAGATCCATCTCTTATTCTGATGAAGTCAAACTCTATGACTGCCACATCAAAAATAGATGATTTATCTCCGCCATACATGCTTTAGTCTATAAATAGACATAAGCTATTTACCCACTATACTTCCGCTGCTCCCACTGACTACAACAACTCTCTAGCACAGTCATATATACGTGCACTTCAAAAACTAGTTTAGAACGACATTATACTCATCTTCCTGCCAGGTCTCATAGTCTAGAACAACAGCAGTGGCAAGTTTAGGTAAACAAGAACCTCCCTGTCACCGTCTCTGAGAAGACCGAAGTACCTCTCGGGTGCCTGAGATTACCCACTAAATCTGTGGAGTGGCTAATGGAATGTCGAATCCAATTGAATCTTTAGGTCCTACTAAATTTTCAGTAATCGTTTGTGGTTCTGGAATCACTTCCAGTTCTACTATACTCCCACTAATGTTTTCCGAAAAGAATCCATTTTACTAAAACTAGTGGCAAGTCAAGAACAATATTACTATTGATCTTGTAGATGGTAGAATGTTAACACTCGTCAAAGCCCGGGATAACCCACAAACTGCCATTACTGAAACGCCCCTTGAGTTTATCCGAATTCTGCTTTTAAGCATAAGCCGGACAACTCCATATATCTTAACATAGTTAAGATATGATCCATTCTATATTTACTATAGAAACAAGGGCACTAATTTAATTGGAATCAGATTCAAAATCATGCAGCTGTCTCCAGTGCATATCAACCAAATAGAAGGAGGCCAATCAGCATTACTCATCTAGGAGTGAATCCACATATGAGTAACCTGAAAGAGAAGCAAGTTCTCAAAACCATTACTATCAACGGAATAGTTAGCATAAATATCTACATCTTCGATTACCTTGAAGAATCCTGATACTTTACAACACATGGTTCTCTACTTTATTCTTATACCTATGACTTCTCAAAACTTGGACCCTGTATTTCTACGAAATACTTGTCAAAAACTAGAGAAGTCAAAAGTAAACAGAATATAGTACGAGTACCAACCCCTTTATCATAATGGCTACTGGACAACATACAATACTTTGTATAAGTCCCCTGAGTTCAATAACTCAAACCCTGTGCGTCGTAGGTTGAAAACTGTACTATGGTTAAGAAGAATTACACTGCTGTTGAATGATCCTTACCTAATCACCAACTGATATACGTAAATGTCACAGACATAATTTCAAAAAGGTATATCTCACTTTATAAAATAAATATACAGATATATCAGTTTAAAATTGGTGCATAATATTGGATATTCAAAACCAAATGTTTGCCGTCAGGCAAAACCCAGGCGATTTCCTCAAATATCACCAATTACAAAGAATTCCGATATAATGAGGATATAATCACCTAATTCCCAATATCTTACTCCCACTCATCATCTGTAACGCTATACAGATGTGAGAATCGAATCTGGTAAATACATACCCTGGAGTCAGAATCTAATTTTCATTTAACACTGCATAGTGAAATCGAAACATGAAATGTTTCGAAGGGGTTTCCGGGTATTCCTAGTAATGCCTCTTCCACTATCCTGATTCATGACAGTAACCATATATTTCCTTGCCATCTCTCCAATCCTTTTATATGTCTTTACTTATTTCCTTCTGTACACCACACTTAGGCTAATTGGTTTTCTTCCTTCCATACCTTTCGGTACCAGCCAATGGTTTGGAAAAAAGACTATCCAATAAGCGTAATAGGTGTACTCTCCTAATCTTATGAGCCCTCGCAACCTGAGAGAAAGTAAAGATAAAAGACAACCCGAATAATCTTATTCGATTTCTCCTGAACCGGAAACCATCCTCGAACTGGAACAAGTTTCTTCGAGTTCGTATGTAACTATACGATGGCGTATCCAATAAATATGGATCTTCGTAGTGATACAGAGTGTTCCGGAGAAATGCAAAGGTGAAGTAGGAGTGGCGATGATATACGCGGTTTCACCGTGAATGATAGCAGTCGCAATTTCCTTTGCCCTCTTTCTAATTCGTTTATATGTCTTTACTTATTACCTTCTGTACACCACATTCAGGCTAATTGATTTTCTTCCTTCCCTACCTTTCTGCACCAGCCTATGGTTTGAAAGAAGACTATGCAATAAGCGTAATAGGTGTACTCTCCTAAATACCAGGAGCCCTTGCAACCTGAGAGAAGGTAAATTGAAAAGACAACTGAATAGTCCTATTCTATTTCTCCAGAACCGGAGACCATCCTCGAATCTGAAACAAGTTTCTTCGAGTTCGTATCTAATTATAAGATGGCATATCAAATAAATGTGGATCTTCGTAGTGATACGGAGTGTTCCAGAGAAATGCAAAGGGTAATATAGGAGCGACAAGAATATATGAGACCATGACAATCCAAAAGCCAATGTGTTTTAAGAAGGTTCGGTTAACTTGGTTCATAAGTTTTAGTTTAGGTCGGGTCAAGGTAGCTGCCAAAGAGAGAGAGAAAAAAAAATACTCAGCGTGCACTCTAAACTAGATTAGATTGGTTATTTATTTATCTAATCAGTATGTTTCCCAATGTTTCCTCGAATTCTCCTTCAAACCTAAAAAGAGAATTAGCCGGGATCATCTAAAATCACCCGAGGAGTAACACCTACTCATCAGTGGGAATCTGGATCCAACTATCATCACATGATAACTTGATGGAATCCACTCAAGTCACCACACTCCAGAAGGTATGCGCATGCCTGGCAAGTTTCCTGTATGTTTGAAACTCTCGATGTGATTTTTACCCCTAGGACCCAAGCGACCTTGACACAGTCAACAAATCAAAAGGTCCTAGTCAAGTTCAATCCGTCATTATCTTGATTGCATTAAACCCACTTGAACGAACCCTTGACACAGTCAATAAGGCCGCATGACTATCCTAACCAATCCACATATCCATATGCTACAAACAAGCACTACTTAGCTACCGCACACTACGCCTTGACACCGTCAACAAACGTAGCACAAATACTAAGTACTACTCATAGGAAATAACGGAGGGCTACGGCTGGTTTTTGGCAAAAAACCTTTAACGTAATGAACTTGATCTCGTTGAAGGAACCGAGTAGCTTTACAAAAATATAGTGGCGCAAACTTTCATTAAAGAGGTCACTCCCTGTGAAGGGATCTCTGCTCTTTCTTTGTCGAATGAAGTGCAGAATATTCCCAATCGAATACCATAATGCAAAGCAAAAGAATTGACTATTGTGAAGTTATTACGATGACGCAAACTTTTTCCCAAGGGGTCACTCCCGATGAAGGTATCTCGGCCTTTTCTTCGTCGAATGAGGTGCAGAATATTCCCAATCGAATACCACTGTGCAAAGAAAAAGAATCGTCTGTAATGTCTGTTTTTCAAAAAATTGGTTCCAAGTGTTCCCGCCAAATTTTTTGGCCAAGAGTACTTGTTCCCTTACAAAAAAGGGGAGAGAGTCCTCAAAATTAGGCCTCACGTGTAAAACACATGAGCGCTCATATGCAAAGTGTATAAGCGCTGAACATAAACAACTAATTGCCAAACATGCCTCACGTGTAAAATACATGAGTGCTCATATGTAAGCATATGAGCGCTGAAAATAAACTAAATAAAACAATTAATGGCCAAACAGTCCTCACGTGTAAAACACATGAGCGCTCATATGTAAAGCATATGAGCGCTGAAAATAACCAGGCTAAAACCCACACTAGGGGTCACGTGTTAAACATGTGAGTTCTCTTGCTACTCACATGCAAAGCATGTGAGCTCCCTAATTTAAAATGCTCCTGTCAAATTCTAGAATTAAATTCTATTTGGGAAATATTTTCCTGATCTTTCTCAAACTAAAAAGATCTTTTCTGTTAAACAGAAGACCTTTGGATTAAAGATCCAACGGTGATCATCTGGTAGAATAAAATTCTATCACAGGAAAATATTTTCCTAATCTTATTAAACTTATATGATATTCATATGATAAGAATAAAATTCAATGTTAAACTAACGAGATATCCATATAATATAATTAAATTCTATATTAAGAAAATATATTTCTGATCTTGTTAAACTAAAAGATATGATAGAATAAAATTCCAATCTTGGTAAAACTAACAAGATACTCATAATCTTGCTAAACAAACAAGAAATCTTCTCTGTTAGACAGAGAGCCTTTGAATTAAAAATCCAACGGTGAATAAAATTCACCAATTGATCTAAAAGATCATGGAATCAATCATGATTTCTCAATGAGGGATTTTCTTAACAAATTGATTCTTTTTCTTCTCATATAAATAGGAGCAATGAGAGGAGAAAAAAGAGGAGAGATAAACATATACCCAGAGTGGGGGAGAAAGAAAGAAAAATAGAGAGAGAATTTAATTCTCTATAAAGAAGAGGAACCCCTCCCAAAAGCTTCCACAAAACAAAAAGAGAATTTAATTCTCAAACCAAGAGTTTAACCGTTCTTAAAGAATTTAGTTCTTTTTTTGGTTATGATCTGTAGAAGCAGATCTCTCCACAAGTTGAGAATTTAATTCTCATCGAGGAGATTCTATCATGCAGATTCAAAACCTAGGGGAAGAACTGAGTTCAAAAGAGTTTAACTCTTACAAAACATATGGGAATTTAATTCCTCTGAAACTAGGGTTTAACCCTTTAAAAAGAATTTAATCCCTGCAAAGAACAAAAGGATAAATTGATTCCTCAGAATCATAGAAAAATAGCCTGGTGATTTATTAACGCTCAACGCTACGTAACAAAGATCACGTGTTCCCACGTGAGTATCTCTGAGGAACAAAAAGGAACAACTGACATCAAGTCATGTGATCCAACGTGACCCCTTAATAGTGCTTATCACTTTCAAAAGGAAAAGGGGAATAAACCCAAGACAGTTCCCATTTTGGGGCGCTTCACGTGATCCCACGTTACCCCCTAATAGTGCTTAGCACTTTCAAAAGAAAAAGGGGAATAAACCCAAGACAGTTCCCATTTTGGGACGCCTCATGTGATCCCATGTAACCTCCAATAGGGCTTAACATTTATAAAAGGAACAAGGCAATAAACCCAAAGAAACAGTGCCCAATTCTCAGGCGCCTCACGTGCCATATGTGATCGCTCCAAATTTCAGTGTTTAACACTACTTTAGAGCCTCACGTGGGAGCACGTGAGCGCTGAGAAAATGTTAGTGTTTAACACTATGAGTGGCTAACCTTAGCACAAATTAGCCAAGTCTTCCGAGACCAAAACCCTTTTGATCACCAATCAACCGAGCCCTCCTATGCTCAGGTCTCCCTAAGTCGATCTTAGTTCCAAAGATGACTAATGATCTCCTACATATGGTATTTAAAATGATGTTCATTCTACCATGATCTCTCCCTTCAAGCTGGAATTCGGTTCAAGGGTACATCTCTCCATACCTCTGATACATGTCGTCATAATTCTTCAACGTCTTCAGAGAGGTGGAGGGTCCCGACAACCAACTGCTCTTGGATGCACTCTCAAACCCATGAGCATACCCCAATGGACCGTAATGTCCTTAAACTAGCTATGGACCGTAATGTCCTTAAACTATCTGCGGACCGCAACGACCTTAAACTAAACCCTCATGCCAAAAATGGTGATCTATGGACTGTAACGTCCTTAAACTAAAGCAATGGAGCCCAAATGCTCTTTTGTGGGGTCAGAATGATCCCAAAATCATCCTGAGTAGATCTTAGTCTAAAATTAGACTAACGTATCCTCAACAAACATTTATGTTAATCTTAATCCTAAACAAGATTAACGATCCTTGAATCAAACCAAACCCAAATTTAAGAAAATACGGATTTAGACTACTCCACGCCCTACGGGCGACAACATAAATTAATCTCCGTATACATTACACGGGCAACCAAAAATAAAAAAAACATACATGACACGAAGTGGACATCTGGAGCAGAGGAAAGTGGTTATCACTACGCGATAACGTAATTAACTGCAGGGGCTTGCACCTGCAGGGAAGAGCGACCCCATAATCAAAAACCCCTCACAACGAGGGGGAATCTGACGAAGTCTGCTACAATGATCGCATCTGTCTGAACCTCCGATACACGATGCCATAAATCTGTTTGGCATCTTCGGAGAGGTGGACGGATAAACCCAAATAGCATTTGCCCCCCTAAATGCATGCAAGACGTTTGTCTTCCCGGTTTTCGACGGTAACCAGATTCTGGCATGCCCGGTGGGACCTTTTCCTCTTTCCACTCCACACTTCGTGTGTCGTGTTTTTCCGCGATCAAATAATCGTGGTATATATGTTTGTGGTTGCTCTTGGGTGATGGGATACTGAAGCTGGCGTTTCATCTCTATGAAGAATGGTGTTTGCTCCCACCCTAGCAACTCAGGCTTTGTCATATCCGGTGGAGTCAAGTATAGGCCACTTGGAACCTCAAATCTCTGCAATCCGGCTCTTCAAGAAATCAACGGGCTACTCTTTGGGTTGCTACTCCTACTCTCCACCCTCGGTTCCTTAACGCCGATGGAGGAAGCCTATAGGAAGTCTGTCTTCCACAGGATGGCTCCCCAAGTAGCAGCTTTGCCGACAGAATCAGTCCTCAAACAACTGGCACATGCCAAGGAAAAAAATCGACACAGGGGGAAGAATATTCAAGCTCTCAAAAGGAAACAGGGGGCAGGATCGGAAAAATCCTGAGGCTAATCAAATCCCGGCCGTAAGAAACGGTCGACGTCGATATTGGCATCAAACAAAATGAGCTGGGGGCAGTTCTCCGTATAGTCCTGTTTCAACCTCAGTGGTGAATGTTGTTGTTCCAACCGGGAACAACTTCAAACCGTTGAGAAGGGTCAAATAAATTTCTCCCACCACAATATTGAAGAAATCTCCGCAGCCTATGGAGATCCCATGAGAGTAGAAATCATTTCGCTCCCTAAAACAACTTTCCTCATATATATATAATGTGTGGAAGCAGCTGAAGGTATCTGTCGTTAACCGCGGCACTTTCCCTAGACGGCAGCCAAATTCTGACAAATCCCCTTTCAAATAGAAGGGGACTCATCCTAAGACAGATCCTAATACAGCGGTTCCTCTTAAAACCAAAGCGGCTTTTTACAAAAAGGAGAGGCCTAATAAAAGCTCAAGTGCCTGAAGCAAACTCCAAAGGCCAAAACTCCAAACACCCTAAACCTGCGGGCATGGTTGTTCACATAGTCTATGTGGTGAATTCCAAAGACGAAATTCAAGCTTCTACTAGTCACCGACCTCAATCTCGGTCCCTCACAAAAGTTCAACTGCAACGTGAAAAGCTGCAGGAGATACTCGCTCAGGCGGCAGCAAACGCTAATCCATCGCCTAAGGAAAATCCTGAGGACGCACCCGAATAAAGAGTAGAGAAGGAGTCAGATATTGATTTCCTAAAGGGCGCTTTGAAAAAGAGAGATGAAGAAGCGGCAGAAATGTCCACTAAAATGAACCAGATGACCCTTCTGATTCAGAATATGGCTGGAATGATGGTTCAATCGGAACCACTGGCAGATGAACCGCCGGTAGTCTATCTTAAAGATAAGGACGACATTTCAAATTCTCTGCAAACCTCATCAATGGCTGAGGAGGAAATGATTCCTAAAAGAAAAGCTGGACACATATATCGCTCAGCAAGTCAAAACTCACTATGCCAGTGAAGCATCAAATAGGCCAATCAAGACAGGTTGACCGTATCCGGCGTGCTACGATCAAATACAGTACCCACCAGAATACATACATCCGAATCCACATATAAAAAGGAACCGGGAATCCTCACCAGCATATCGCGCGATTTAAATCCATCTGCGGTAACACTGGAGAGAATGATATACTTCTCCTCTGACAGTTCGTCAGCTGTCTGGCGGGCATTGCCTTCGAATGGTATGCGGAACTCCCGAATGACTCCGTGAATACCTTCGACGAGATGGAGATGCTCTTCTGTCAGAAATTCGCTAGTGTGAATAAACGCACTACCGTAACGACGTTGGTCAATGAAAAGGTTAGACCGAATGAGATCTTGGTTCAATATGTTACCCGATGGCGAAATATCTGGTCAAAATGCGAGCAACGTTTTGACGAAGCTGCAGCTGTGGGAATGTTCATAGCCACCCTTGACCCAAATTCAAAAAGTGCTCCCATTTACGGCCCTTTTCAAGCCGACAAGTTTTCCAGAACTCATGGATAAAATGGCTCGATTGGATCAAATGGGTCCAGACTCTTTCTCATCCGATGATGACGAGTGAAAAGCGGAGGAAAGATGGCGTTTGTCGCCTACGCTCAACAAAAATAAGTGGCTCTGAAGCAACCTGGCGCCAAAATAGCGACGGCGTAGGTACTCGCTCTCCCCCCGAGATATACACAGAGGGCATATTTCTCACTGGCGAAGGAATCTTTACGTGGGATGGTCCTTTCTTCTCAAGGAGCAGATAGAATATCAAGGGACTTACAAGCGGGTTCTGCAATCAAGTGGAATATCCCACTTGAACCAAAAAACCATGGGAGGGATATGAAACCCATGTCCCACTCCGAATTAGATGATGAGGAAAAACCCCCAAGTCAAATTCATTCTTCCAAGGAAGAGGAAGACTCGGCAGAGAGAATGATGCGATATCTCGTTCCTTTATATATGAGGAAGACGCTCCATCAGTATCGGAAAGAGACATTGATAAGCAGGGGGCAGGTGCTGTTTAAAATATCCAGTACTTCCTGCAAAACAACCCGATTGGCACGATGATAGATGAAGAAGTCCAAGAAGGTAAAAATAGTCTGAGGCGTGAAGTGTCCATGCAAACAAAGGACAAGCAACAGCGTCTTAGCAAACAAGAGTTGGAAGGGGTGAGTTATGCAACTTCGCGACCGAAAGTGTTGGACTGAAAAGTCCGCAAACCAGAAATCCGCCTCAAATATGGTGATAATGGGCCGAAACGTCCCTAAACTAGTGTGTCGCCTCAAACATGGTGCATCGCTCTAAATACGACAATATCCTCTCTTGAGATCTATATTGCAATCGAAGTCCCAACGGCAAAAATTGCAACTCAAGTACTACCGGCTACACAGCTACTCCAGCAATGAAGCCACCACCAAGTCCTACCAGAAAACAGATGGGTCACCTGCGGCGAAACTATTTTCGAGAGTTTCATAATTCAAACAAAAAAAACAAAAAAAAACGGTATATCCACAAGCGAAACGGGCATGGATGAAAACCCGTAAGGGCGTCGTGAGTAATAATAGCAGGATTGCCGATGAGTTTGTGAAAACCCGGAAGGGCACAATCTCGTTAAAAAAAAGGTATGTCCACATGCAAAATGGGCACGGATAAAAACCCGAAAGGGCGCCGTAAGTAAAAACAGCAGGGCTGCTGGCGAGTTTGTGAAAACCCGGAATGGCGCAACCTCGTTAAAATAAATACACTTACGAGATCCTCACGACTCGTAAGGAGAATCCTCCTGTAAGACCCTCACGGCTCATAGGATTCAAAAGCCTTAAGTAACAGGGATCTAGACCTGTTCTTAAACCGTCATATCTCCTAAATTTCCCTACAGGTGGTCCATATTGACCCTTGTATACAATCTATGGGCACGAATAAATATTTCTTTGCCAAGTTCTACAAATGGCAAGAAATGTCCCCATATGGTGAATAACACTTGTACGCCCTCTCGACTTATAAGGAGAAAACAATCTTAGAAGATCCTTATGACTTACAAGAGATGACATCACTTAGGAATCCCCATGATTCTGAAGGAGAAAATACGCCTACGAGATCCTCATGACTCGTAGGGAGAAAACCCTTTATGAGACCCTTACGGCTCATAAAGTCAAAAGTCTTAGTCGACAGGATTCTAACCCTGCTTACTAAGCCATCTTTGTCCAAATCGACAGAGGCAAATGATGATTCGCTCGTGGCACTATCCCAGTTATAGCGATGCTGATGCCTAAATTGGTATCAAATTCCGATTCCTCTCAAGGCAAATGATGAGTCGCTCCTGGCAATATACCAGTTGTAGCGATACTGATGCCTAAACAGGTGTCAAACTCCAAGTCAACCTCTTCGGCAAGTGTCGTCCCTACAACCATCTAATGAAGAAGGGGACCCCGTTCGTCTGGGATCAGAAACGCCAAGTACACGGGACAAAATCAAGCAATACCTGCAGAATCCACCGGTACTGACCGCTCCGGTCAAGGGAAAGCCCCTCATCCTGTACACAACAGCCCTTGAAGGTTCTTTAGGCCCGATATGAGCACAAGAGAACGACTAAGGGAAGGAGAGAGCTCTCTGCTATTTGAGTCAAGTTCTCCTGGGGGCATAAAACAACTACTCCCCAATCAAAATGCATTGCCTGGCATTAATCTTCGCGGTAACGAAGCTTCGACATTACGCCTTGGGACATGAGGTCCATCTCATATCAAAGGTGGATCCTTTCAAATATTTGATGACAAGAGCCATAATAACTGAAAGGCTTGCCGAATGGACCCTCCTCTTGATGGAATTCTCGATAATCTATCAACCTCTTAAGGCAGTGAAAGACTAGGCCATCGCCGACTTTCTCGCTGAGCATTCGACACTAGCTAATTCTCCCTTAAACTGCGAGTTGCCGGACGAACATGCGTTTGACGCAATCGACGGGGAGAAAGAAGGGAGTAATACCCGATGGGAACTCTACTTCGATGGGGCATCATCTATGAAAAGGCGGAAGCAAAGAACCCCCATAATCAAAGCCAAAGTAGGCCTTATCTTTGTGACTCCGCAAGGAGGGATAATGCGTTTTTCTCTTTCCTTAATAGAGCCAAGAACAAACAACAAAGCGGAATATGAAGCTTTGATAGCAGGTCTCGAGATCGCCATTGACATGGGAATCGAGAACCTCCTCATATATAGAGACTCCCAGCTGGTCATTAGCCAAGTAAATGGCGACTATGAGACGTGTAAGCTAGAGTTGGTAAAATATGGCAAAAGAGTGTAGAAATTACTGACTCAAATCCCCTCCTATGTCCTGGAAAGCATATGCGTGCAGAAAATAGCAAGACGGATGAGTTAGCCAAACTCGCTAAGGAACTGGCTAACGAGAACCTCGATGACGTAATGATCATGGTGCAAAGCCGCCTGATTCACTCACCAGCAGAAATATCTCCAGAGTCGTCTAAAGAAGAGGAAGCAACCAAACAAGCGGTCTTCCAAATAGAGAATGACGAAAAGGCTAAGGATTGGAGAGAAGTCTTCATAGACTACTTCAAATCCCATCGAACGCCCGAAAGCACATCTTTAAGATATCAGCTCATGAAACGAGCTCTGTCTTTTGACTTCGTCAGTGATACTCTATATAAGAGATCGTTCGACAGTTTGTGTCTAAGGTGTTTGGGACTAGAAGAAGCAAGAAGGGTCGTCCAAGAAACTCACGACGGACTCTGCGGTTCCCATCAGGCCGGGCCAAAGATGAAGCTGAAGATTAAGAGAATGGGCTACTACTGGCCCACGATGATTCAGGATTGCCTCGAATATGCGAAGCAGTGTCACTCGTGCCAAATTCACGGAGACTTCGTCCACCAACACCCAAATTCGCTACACCCAACATTGGCTAGCTGGCCATTCTAAATGTGGGGAACCGATATAATCGGGCCCATCGAGCCAGCATCTTCCAAGGGACATCGGTTCATATTTGCAACAACCGATTACTTCTTGAAGTGGGCAGAAGCAATACCGTTAAGAGAGGTGAAGATGGAGAACATCCTCTATTTCTTCAAGACACATGTCATCTACCGGTTCGGCACTCCGCGACGGATCATCTCGGATAATGGGCCGGCCTATAGAAGCCATAAGATCAGCCGCTTCGCACAGCAGCATAAAATATATTGGAGATACTCTTCGGTCTATAATCCCTGAGCTAATGGTCTAGCTGAGGCTTTCAACAAGTCCTTGACAATGATTATAAAGAAAATGGTGTCCAGAAATAAAAAGGACTGGCATGAGAGATTGCATGAAGCTCTCTGGGCTTATTGGACCATGTTCAAGACGGCCACGAATACAACGCCATTCGCGTTGGTATTTGACACGGAAGCAGTATTTTTCTTAGAGATAGAGCTACCCTCTCTATGAGTAGCGGTTCGATACGAGCTGACGGATGAAGAAAATGCCCATCTTCGACTTGAGGAGCTCGACGCCCTCGATGAAACTCGTCTCATGGTGCAGCAAAACCTAGAAGCTTATAAAGTAAGGATGACGCGCTCATATGAAAGATTGACTAGGCCGAGAACATTCCGCCATGGCGAGCTCATGCTAGTCGTAAAAAGACCTATGATCCCCAATCGTGCTAAACAGGGGAAATTAGAGCCGAACTATGAGGGCCCGTACATCATCGACAAGGTCTACCAAGGCAGGGCCTACTTGCTCATGGATATGCATGGCGAAAGACCCTTTCGGCCAATAAACGACCGGTTCCTTAAGAAATACTACACTTGACAAGTCACGGCTCAGGTTAATGATGGATGACGATACTCGTGTCCGCTCGCTGTCTTCTTGAGTCCAAACTCTATAAGTAGTATCCGGTGAAATCTCGTCTCAAAATCCCAGCGGACCGCAACGTCCTTAAACTAGCTATAGACCGAGATGTCCTTAAACAAACAATGGACCGAGATGTCCCTAAACTAACAACGTCGCCTCTAACACGACGATAGTGGAATGCAAGTCAACAAGTCCCAGCGGTGAGGACTGCAACTCAAATCCCACCGGCAAACAGATGGGTCATATGCGGCGAAACTATTCTCGAGAGTTTCATCGTGCTAAAAAAAACGGTACGTCTACAAGCAAAATGGGCACGGATGAAAACCCGAAAGGGCTCCGTGAGTAAAAAGAGCAGGACTGCCGGCGAGTTCGTGAAAATCCGAAAGGGCGCAAACTCGTAAAAAAAATTCATGCACACCTACAAGGTCCTCTCGACCTTGTAAGGAGAAAATACCCGCGTGAGATCCTTACGACTCACAAGGGAGAAACACACTTAGGGATCCCCATGATTCCTAAGGAGAAATTGCACTTACGAGATCCTTACGACTCGTAAGGAGAATCCCCCTTATGAGACCCTCACGGCTCATAGGATTCGAAAGCCTTAAGTTGCAGGGATCTGAACCTGTTCTTAAGCCATCACATTCTCCAGATTGCCCTACAAGCGGTTCAATATTGACCCTTGTATACAATCCACGGGCACAAATAAATGTTTCCCCCACCAAGTCCCACCAACGGCGAGGAATGTCCTCATATGGTGAATGGCTCTTGTAAGTTCTCTCAACTTATAAGAAGAAAACACTCTTGTAAGATCCTTACGACTTATAAGAGAACACACACTTAGGAATCTTCACGACTTCTAAGGAGAAAACACGCCTACGAGATCCTCACGACTCGTAGGAAGAAATACCTTTATGAGACCCTTACGGCTCATGAAGTCGAAAAGCCTTAGCCAACATGATCCTAACCCTGTTTGCTAAACCACCATTGTTCGAATCGACAAAGGAAAATGATTATTCGCTCCTGGCAATATCCCAGTAGTAGCGATGCTGATGCCTAAATCGGTATCAAATTCCAAGCCCTTTCACGGCAAATGATGATTCGCTCCTGGCAATATTCCAGTCGCAGCGATACTGATGCTAAGATTGGTATCAGACCTCGGGTTCCATACTTGCAATAAAAATATGCGAGCCAAAAATGCATATGAAATAGCCGAAATGATAGGGCAACTCACAACAAAGAATCAGCGAGTAAAATATATGTATATAAAAACAGCCGAAATGATTGGGCACCGCGAAAAAATAGCCGAAATGATTGGGCAATCACAACTTTCGCGATATAAAAAGATGAAATGATAGAGTATCGCGGAAAGAAATAAAAAATGAAATGAAAATTCTGCCCTGCAGGTGAGATCACATCGACCTCTGTATACAATCCATGGGCACAAACGAAAAGGGAACCATATTGTCCCACCAGGCTTCGTTAAAGAGAAACCAGATCTCGATGGCTACATCTACAGCCTAGAAATCAACAACGAAGTTCTTTCTCGTTGCAACCAGAAGCAGATACGACGTCAGCAAAACGGAGCCATGGGAAAGTCCTCTAGTTTCAAATCTCGACGGTTCACAGACAACCTAGAGACTACCTTGAAGCCACGGCAATGTCCCCTAGTTCCAAATCTCGACAGTTCACAGACAGCCTAGAGACTACAACGGAGCCACGGCAAAGTCCTCTAGTTCCAAATCTCGACGGTTCACAGACAGCCTAGAGATTACCTCGGAGCCACGGTAGAGTCCCTAGTTCCAAGTCTCGACGGCAGCATCCACAGCCTAGAGATCAACAACAGCGTTCTTCCTCTCTCTAGCAGGATACATACGCGACATCAACAAACGGAGCCATGGCAAAGTCCCATAGTTCCAAATCTCGATGGTTCACAGACAGCCTAGAGACTACCTCAGAGCCACGACAAAGTCCCCAGTTCCAAGTCTCAATGGAAGCATCCACAGCCTAGAGATCGACAACAACGTTCTTCCTCCCTTCAGCAGGATATAGACACGACACCAACAAACGGAGCCATGGCAAAGTCCTCTAGTTCCAAACCTCAACGATTCACAGACAACCCAAAGACAACCTTGACGTTCGTCGCAATATTGCAGACACAATGTCAACAAACGAAGCAAAGGAAGATTCCTAGCTTCAGGGTCTTGACGGCAACTCAAATGAGACCTAAAAGACTATCGGAGATCATCCCACTCCGGCGCGGAATGGTCATGACTCATCGGGGCTCCTAAACTGAGCCTAACCTCAAGTAAAAAGTGACATGGAATATCCCTAATACTTGCTCTTTCGACGGTAATATCACCTGGAAGATTACTTGAAGACGTCTTGTCCAGCCCCCGAAGGGATCAGAGACACAACAGTCGCGGGGCTACTCGAACCGTAAGATTGCATATCGAGGAATACATCTGCCAACGCGACGGTATGACGGGTAAAAAACCCTAGTACCACAGACCCTAACGGACTTCTATTAGCAGGAGTTAACTGTGACGTTAGGACATCCTTGCGAGAACTTCTCAATTCGTTTTGACTCGTAAGGAAATTAGTGTCCTTATGAGAACTTCTCAATTCGTCTCTACTCGTAAGGAAATTAATGTCCTTATGAAAACTTCTCGATTCGTCTCTACTCGTAAGGAAATTAGTGTCCTTGCGAGAACTTCTCGATTCATCTCGACTCGTAAGGAAATTAGTGTCCTTAGGAGAAATTTTCGATTCGTCTCGACTCGTAGGAAAAACAATGTCCTTGCGAGAACTTCTCGAACGTATCGACTCATAGGGAAAACAATGTTCCTGCGAGAACTTCTCGATTCATCTCGACTCGTAAGGAAAACAATGTCCCTGCGAGAACTTCTCGATTCGTTTAGACTCGTAAGGAAAATAATGTCCTTGCGAGAACTTCTCGACTCGTTTCGACTCGTAGGGAAAATAATGCCCCCGAGAGAAATTCTCGATTCATCTCGACTCGTAAGGAAATTAGTGTCCTTGCGAGAACTTCTTGATTCGTCTCGATTCGTAAGGAAATTAGTGTCCTTGCGAGAAATTCTCGATTCATCTTGATTCATAAGGAAATTAGTGTCCTTGCGAGAACTTCTCGATTCGTTTCGACTCGTAATGAAATTAGTGTCCTTGCGAGAAATTCTCGATTCGTCTCGACTCGTAAGGAAATTAGTGTCTTTGCGAGAACTTCTCGATTCGTCTCGACTCGTAAGGAAATTATTGTCCTTGCGAGAACTTCTCGATTCGTCTCGACTCGTAGGGAAAACAATATCCTTACGAGAACTTCTCAAATGTCTCGACTCGTAAGGAAAACAATGTTCCTGCGAGAACTATTTGATTCATCTCGACTCGTAAGGAAAACATTGTCCCTGCGAGAACTTCTCGATTCGACTCGACTCGTAGGGAAAATATTTTCCTGCGAGAACTTCTCGACTCGTCTCGACTCACGGCTCATAAAGTTGGAAAGTCTTAGGCTACAAGGACCCTAAACTTGTCTCCTAGGCCATCAATTCTATGGCCACACATTACTTTGCACTACTTCACCCACGTACATACATACGTGGGCAATGTAGTGGGGGGCATTTGTTCCCGCCAAAATTTTCGGGCCAAGAGCTATTTGTTCCCTTACAAAAAAGAGGGAGAGTCCTCAAAATTAAGCCTCACGTGTAAAACACGTGAGCGCTCATATGCAAAGCATATGAGCACTGAACATAAACAACTAATGGCTAAACATGCCTCATGTGTAAAACACATAAGCGCTCATATGTAAAGCATATGGGCGCTGAAAATAAACTAAATAAAACAATTAATGGCCAAACAGGCCTCACGTGTAAAACACGTGAGTGCTCATATGTAAAGCATATGAGCGCTGAAAATAAACAGGCTAAAACCCGCAGTAGGGGTCACGTGTTAAACATGTGAGTTCTTTTGCTACTCACATGCAAAGCATGTGAGTGCCCCAATTTAAAATGCTCCTGTCAAATTCTAGAATTAAATTCAATTTGGGAATTATTTTCCTGATCTTTCTCAAACTAGAAATATCTTCTTTGTTAAACAGAGGACCTTTGGATCAAAGATCTAACAGTTATCATCTGGCAGAATAAAATTCTATCACAGGAAAATATTTTCCTAATCTTATTAAACTAACAAGATATTCATATGATAAGAATAAAATATTATGTTAAACTAACGAGATATCCATATGATAGAATTAAATTCAATATTAAGAAAATATATTTCTGATTTTGTTAAACTAAAAGATATGATAGAAAAAATTCTGATCTTGTTAAAACTAACAAGATACTCATAATCTTGCTAAACAAACAAGAAATCTTCTCTGTTAGACAGAGAGCCTTTGGATTAAAAATCCAACGGTGAATAAAATTCACCAATTGATCTAAAAGATAATGGAATCAATCATGATCTATCAATGAGGGATTTTCTTAACAAATTGATTCTTTTTCTTCTCATATAAATAGGAGGAAGGAAGAGAGATACACATATACACAGAGAGGGGGAGAAAGAAAGAAAAATAAAGAGAGAATTTAATTCTCTATAAAGAAGAGGAACCCCTCCAAAAAGCTCACAAAACAAAAAGAGAATTTAATTCTCAAACCAAGAGTTTAACTGTTCTTAAAGAATTTAGTTCTTCTTTTGGTTATGATCTGTAGAAGCAGATCTCCCCACAAGTTGAGAATTTAATTCTCATCAGGGAGATTCTGTCATGCAGATTCAAAACCTAGGGGAAGAATTCAGTTCAAAAGAGTTTAACTCTTACAAAACATATGGGAATTTAATTCCTCTGAAACTAGGGTTTAACACTTTAAAATGAATTTAATCCCTGCAAAGAACAAAAAGAGAACTTGATTCCTCAGAATCATTGAAGAACAGCCTGGTGATTCATGAACGCTCAATGCTACGTAACAAAGATCACGTGTTCCCACGTGAGCATCTCTGAGGAACAAAAAGGAAAAACTGACATCGAGTCACGTGATCCCACGTGACCCCCTAATAGTGCTTAGCACTTTCAAACAGGAAAGGGGAATAAACCCAAGACAGTTCCCATTTTGGAGCGCCTCACGTGATCCCACGCGACCTCCTAATAGTGCTTAGTACTTTCAAAAGAAAAAGGGGAATAAACCCAAGACAGTTCCCATTTTGGGGCGCCTTACGTGATCCCACGTGACCCCCTAATAGTGCTTAGCACTTTCAAAAGAAAAAGGGGAATAAACCCAAGATAGTTCCCATTTTGGGGCGGCTCACGTGATCCCACGTGACTCCCAATAGGGCTTAGCATTTATAAAAGGAACAAGGGAATAAACCTAAAGAAGCAGTGCCCAATTCTCAGGCGCCTCACGTGCCACTCGTGTGCGCTCCAAATTTCAGTGTTTAATACTGCTTTAGAGCCTCACGTGGGAGCACGTGAGCGCCGAGCAAATGTTAGTGTTTAACACTATGAGAGGCCAACCTTAGCACAAATTAGCCAAGTCTCCAGAGGCCAAAACCCTTTTGGTCACTAATCAACCGAGCCCTCCTATGCTCAGGTCTGCCCAAGTCGATCTTAGTTCCAAAGATGACTAATGATCTCCTATAGATGGTATCTAAAATGATGTTCATTCTACCATGATCTCTCCTTTCAATCTGGAATTCGGTTTAAGGGTACATCTCTCCATACCTCTGATACATGTCGTTGTAATTCTTCAACTTCTTCAGAGAGGTGGAGAGTCTCGACAACCAACAGCTCTTGGATGCACTCCCAAACCCATGAACATACCTCAATGGACCGTAATATCCTTAAACTAGCTATGGACCGTAATGTCCTTAAACTAGCTGCGGACCGCACCTTCCTTAAACTAAACTATCATACCAAAAATGGTGATCTACGGACCATAACGTCCTTAAATTAAAGCAATAGAGCTCAAATGCTCTTTTGTGGGGTCAGAATGATCCCAAAATCATGCTGAGTAGATCTTAGTCTAAAATTAGTCTAACGTATTCTCAACAAATATTTAAGTTGATCTTAATCCTAAACAAGATTAACGATCCTTGAATCAAACCAAACCCAAATCTATGAAAATACAGATTTGGACTAATCCACGCCCTGCGGGCGACAACACAAATTATTCTCCGTATACAATCCACGGGCAACCAAAAATAAAACAAACACACACGACACGAAGTGAACATCTGGAGCTGGAGATAGTAGCTATCGCTACGCGATAACGTAATTAACTGCAGGGGATTGTGCCTGCAGGGAAGAGCGTCCCCACAATCAAAAACCCCTCACAACGAGGTTGAATCTGACGAAGTCTGCTATAACGGTCGCATCTGTCTGAACCACCGATACTCGGTGCCATAAATCAACTTGGCATTTTCGGAGAGGTGGGCGGATAAACCCAAATAGCATCTGCCCTCCCTAAATGCAGGCAAGAAGTTTTTCTTCCTGGTTTTCGGCGGTAAACACTAACAATATCATATAGGTTTGTTTTATCCTTGCATCGATCGGAATCAATGCAGTCCCGTCAATTAAACATATCACACCAGATAAAAGAATGAAAATAAAATGTACGTATATGCTACCGCATTCGCCACTGGGTCCCGTCATCACTCGTTTGGTTACTTAAATAACGGCAGAGCGGGGACTGGACTAGCGTGTGTGCAAAACATATAAAACATCTACTAGTATATATATAAATATATTTAACAAACGTTTCAGTCATGATATAAAGCAATATCACAGAAGCAACACAGAATCTCAGCTAAGCAACAAAGAGTGGTGGATAATCCGGAATCCCCGGGCTTCAGTTGAGCCGCAAATAAGACCCGACGTTCCTTATCGTGTGGATAGCCTGTGCAATGAAAACCTAGACCCCTACGAGTGCGGTAAGTTACCCGCCAATCCCAGAAGCGAGGCAACCCCAATCAACAAAGTGAATGGGCCATCCAGCACTTCGCGGAATCCGGTAACTTGAGCACCCCATCTTGGGTAAACCTATACCCTCTACGAGTGCGGCGAATAGACCGCCAATTCTAGAGTGAGGCCCCTTCCGTCTCAACGCCATAAAATGCGGGCCCGTTTCCCTCTAGAACCCGACTATTCATGCACTCCACCTTGGGGTAATCCTAGTATAGAAAAGAAAATATTTGTACAACGGTGACATCGACCTCAACCCGGTCGTGCCCCAAACAAATAATATACAAACAGGCAGTGACGGTAGTCCACAAGTCGGACGCTCGCCCCGCAATATCAAATGTACAAACAGAATCTAAACTGTATTATCATTGCACCACCTGGCTATCCACCACGACGATCCAACCACAATCACAGCACAACACAGAACACCAACGTGAATGTCATGTTCGCAAACCGTCTAAAAGACATATAGCAATTAGATGAGTTGTACCGCTCTAATGTCATTCACGGTCATAGATAGTAATGTATGCACTAAAAACCACACATTTAAAATTTTGATTGACTAAACTTTTCCAAATTGGCTCCAAATGCAAATCCAGCACTCAAACAAATATGGGCCAAAACCTTATATCAAAAAAATCATATTTCCATGAACTTGAGCCTCAGAAAAAATTTGGGCCACTGTAGCCCAAAATGAGCGGCGTTTCCGCCGCAAAATGTAACATTTTGCTCCGGTTCCGCGGCGGAATTTTGGAGTTAGGGGTCCAAATGTTTTTCATAACTCTAGTTTTGCCTGCACATATTTTTAAGATACCTATTTTTTTTAACAACTATGTAATTCGACAGCAAGCACATAAACATGGAACTGTGATCCGGAAAAATTGGTCGATCGAGATTTTAACCTTGTGCAAACTAGCTAGTAGGGTTTATGGGGTGTCTTTGATACAATGTTGGGTTACGGCAGTGCCCTGGCCATCAAACCGTGGCCAAATGCGGAACAAAAATTTCTAAACCGGCGCTACCACAACCCCCGAAAACGGATCGACCATTAACCCTATATCTAGCAAGCAATAAAAGGAGTTTGGAATGTTATACCGAATGATCCGTGTCCTTCGGTCTTTAACCTCTTCCCAAGCTCCTAGTGGGTACAATGATCAATTTTGGTCGCTGGTCTCCCTCCATCGAAGATGATCCACCCGAGAGTCTATGAATCGAGCCCCTACTTCATAACCGAAGTAACTAGGGTATCTAGTTGCTAAACTAGATAGACAAGATGATGTAGAGTCTAATAAAGGATTAATTTGTCTCTAAACACCCAAGGTTTCTCAACACATGAGAGGGTTAGGGTGGAGGAAGAAGAAGAAGCCATGAGAGATGAAAGTGTGAAGCTTAAAGCTCAACTCAAGAAAAAAGATGGCTTGTTGTGAGAGTGTGTGAGAATAGCAAGACAAGAAAAATATCTCAAGTCAAATAAAAATATCTCACCACCATAAAATATCTCACACAACAAAACAAAAATATGAAGCATGCAAGAATAATGTATCATAAGTGACCCAATAAGTCACCCCATGAGTCACTACCATGAGTCACTAAATCAAGCATGCTTGAATTAAGCCAAGAACACTCATATCTCACCTCAATTAACCAATAAACTAAATGGTTAATAAACATAATGAGGTGTAATCTTCTAGAAACAATTCTTGTAATAAATTATAAGAATGCCCCTCATCCGTATACACATACATGCATCTGCATTCCGAAAAATACGAATACAATGAGACAAAAATAATCCAACAATATAATACTAGGATCCGACTTAAACCAAAGCCCACTAGTATTATCCATCCGAATCATGATACGTGCATAAGTGCACGTATATGATCGAACCCTGCCATAAAACCATACGGCCTCTACATCGTTTCTCCTGAAGCAGGGAAACCCTCTGTATGGGACGCTAAAGACTTGTCAATACGCTGGCAGTGGGTTTAACCACAAGCACGTCAGCGGCGTTAGCTGTACGTAACGGCTACCCAGGTATTGAGCGAAAGGAAGGCCGACGAGCAAACTCATCCTGACCCCTACTGAGCCTGTCCGTGACAATATCCTAACAGTACGGTCTGTTCGTCTAAGAGTATCGCATATCGAGTCTAGGGGGGTGGATAAAGTCAGAGCCCTAATAACGTGACATTTCGTGTCGGTATGAAGCCCATCACAAACTGAGAAACTACTGATCCAAATCAGTAATTCTCGACTACCTTGATCAAGGATTTCTGGTGATGGCCACCCGTGCACCTCACGACATCAACCCTCAATACCGGGAGAGACGAATCCCTGACGATCTGCTCACTGCCTCCATGTGGCTCGGGACTATATCCAACTAAAATATGCTTGCACGACTCCTTTGCGCCGTGGTAGGGTAGTAATCAAAGCATAGTGGGAACTCACACGAGACAAATGATGATCTTAGGTCAACGGACTAATCTGTACACATGTCACCTGGGAACTGCTATCTGACAATAGGTATAATACCAACTAGCAGGTTCCCGGCGAGTCCGTCCAGTGTACTCATAATCCAATGAGCACCTGCATACTATCTTAGGTGAACAAACTAACACCAATGGCTTGTAAGACCGACCACCGCCCTTCGTCGGGGTCTCGATCAATATACACTAGTCTACTCTGGAGTATCGATGTCCGGTCTAGATACTCCCATGACTAGGGACATTTAAGGATATGCTTACAAACCACCCAGCTCCCACGTATATGATCGCCATTATAATACTGGTAGTCAAGAAACAATCCTATGGGCTCTATCAACATGTAATAGTGAACGTAATGCCACCTAAAGCATGTGCATGATGATAAAGACAAACCAGATAACATACTATCATCTTGAATAAGACTATTCTACCCCTATAGGACCCCCCTCAATCATCTAATCGTGTGCCTTCGATTACAATAATTGACTGGAGGGCACTATAGCCAACAGGTGGACACCTCATTTTTGGTTTATCCATTTATTCATTTAAATGGAAATGAGGTGTAAAAGTGAAATGAGGTGGGAATGTTGAGAGACATGCTTGAATAGTGTAGACAAATGAACTGTAAATTCACTTGTCAAAACTATTCAAGCATGGTTGCTATATTTTATTTGTAAAAATCATTTATACAAAACCATGGATAATATTTTCACTCACTGGTTTTTCCATTCTCACCATTTTTCTCTCTCCCTCTCCGCACTTAGCTCTTTTCTTGAGCTCCTCCTTCATGTTCCTCTCTATCCTCTCATGAGTTGAGAATCAAGGATGGAAGAGAGATAGAAAAATATTAGATATCATCACTGCATCTCTAGACATCTTAGTGTAGCAAGCTAGGACGTTTAGTTGCATCATTTAGTGAAACTAGAGCCTTGAACCATATCCATCGGATGGATCATCTTCGACTAAGAAAGACCGGCGATCAAGCTCGGTCATGGAGACCCTGAGGTGCTAAAGAAGCGGATTGAAGACCAAAGGACACGAATCATTTGGTATAACCTTCTTTCCATAGTAGATAAACTCTTTGTAGATTTCTAGTTTAAGTGTTTGGTTAAGATTCTAGGGTCTATAGTTTCTATCGCCTTTCGAATTTTTGTTTTTCATTCCACAAAGGCCGCGGTTGTAGCAGCAAGGGAACTAGGAACTGTAACATGGTATCAGAGTGACTCAAACACATAAACTAGTTAGTTATGACGTTCTAATTCCGCCATTTTCGTCATGCAAAAACTGCCGACAAAAATAGTCCCGAAATTCCTATCTTTAATATGTTTGCACTCCCCGTGGGCTCACGGTTTGGACCGTGAAGTCGCGGGGTGTTGCATGTGTTAGTCATATGTATGCCCTAGAGGCCATTACTGTACATAGGATGTATATTGTAGTGGATGCTGGGACATATATAGGGAGGACTTTCTTGCTCGACATGATAGTATGCTATCTGGTTACCCTTTACCTTAACGTGTATGCTGATTGTCTCTCTGTTACATGTTGGTAAAGCCCTTAGGATATGTACTTGACTACCTGGACTATGATGCGGATCATACTAGTGGGGACATGGTAGTCCATAAGTACATCCTTCAAGGTCCCTAGTCGTGGGTGTATCGAGACGGGGCATCGATATACCAGAGTAGACTAGCGTGTACCTTCTCGACCCATACAGATGGGCGATGGATGATCCCATATCCATTGGTGTTTGACATCAGAGATGATATACGGGTGCTCAGTAGAGACTGGGTACACTGGACGGACTCGCCGAGAACTCCCAGATGGTATTATACCTCACGTCAGATGGCAGTTCTCTGGTGACACTGGTACAGAGTAGTCTGTTGACCCGAGATCGTCATAGAGTCTTGTGTGGTTCCCACTGTGCTTTGATTTCCATCTTACCACGTCCAAGAGGGCGTGCAAAACGGTGGTTTTTGGGTACAGTCCCGAGTCACATGGAGGCAATGAGCGATAGGAGGGGATTCGTCTCTCCCGGTATAGGGGGTTGATGTTGCGCTGTGTTCGATTGGTTATAACAGGAAATCCCTGGCCAGGGTTGCTGAGATTTACTGGTAAGTGTTACCAGTAGTTTCTCGAATTGTTATAGACCTCATATCGACACGACTTATCGAGCTATTGGGGTCTGACGTTTACCACCCCTAGGCGAGATATGCGACATATCAGACGATCAGACCGGACTGTACGGTAGTGTTACTGGTTGGATTCACTGGAGTGTGAGCGGGCTTGCTCGTCGATCTTCAGATCGCTCAATACCCGGGTGGCCGTTACGTTTAACAGACCGCTTGCGGCTTGTGGGTGCTTGATATGATCATCACCTGCTGCCGGCGTATTGACGAGTCTTTAGAGTCCTACACAGAGGTTTCCTGGCTCAAGCGAAACGAAATAGGAGCGCATATGAGATATGTGCGGGACCGAGAATAATGCGTGTATGTGATACCGTATTCCATTCTCGCGATGAATGTATCGAATGGTTGTATGTGATATAACCTAGTTATCGAATCAAGGATTGATTTGATAAGTCGATACATTGTATACTAGTCGGTTGTGTGCGACATGACCGGATCATTGAATCAAGTGTTGATTTAATGATTTAATGCATAATTATATATTTGATATATTACTTTGCATTAACTAGTATTGGTTCACTTTAAATGGATTTTCTCACTCGGTTTGTGCACATTGTATATGTGATATACTTTTGTACACATGATTGTATCATGTTTGATGATGCATGTTTACTTGGTTAAGTATAAAGAATTAAACCATGGTTAAACATATAATTAGGGTTTTATTTTCCATTACTTATTTATTCATTTATTTATTTTGGAAAATAAATGGAAAAGAGAAAAGAATGGTGGCTTAATTTGTTGTTTAGTTGAAGCTTCATGAAGCTTTGACCTTGACCACCATTCTTATCTCATCCTTAACCCTAACCAATGATTTAACCATGGTCAATTCTCTACACATAACCATAGTTAGTATTATGATAAGTATCATATTCTTTTCTATTTTTTAAATGACTTATGATAACTTATCATCTTCTTCCTCTTCTTCTTCTTCATGAAGATACCTTCCTCCATCAATGGTGATTGATGCAAATGAGTGAGAAATCCAATTCTAAAGTCTACCCACTTCCTATTTCTTCATCCTCTACCTCTTGCCAAGTAGTAGAGTGTGTTTACTTCACAAGTTTCTTGACTTGGTGAAGTTGGAGCTTGATTTAGCGATGCCTCGACGTAGATCATCTTCGGCATGGACATCGACGACCTAGCTTGCCCATTCTCCGACGAAGCCGACGCTAGAGCCCGTGAACTCATTTGGACAGCGAGGGGACTTCGTTGCGGAGCTATGGAGGTGGAGCACCGGATCTACAAAGGTTGTATTTCCGTATTCTCTTAGTAAAGTAGTTTACTAGTTGCTTTTTCGCCTAAACTTCTAGCCAACGATCCGTACACTAGGGTTTCTCGGCACCATAATTTTTGAAATTGGCATGGTTGATGCCTTGTGAGACCTCTTGAGAGTGCCTAGGAACCCTACAGTGGTATTAGAGCCTAGCTAGAGCCTTAGGCGAAGTCTAGACGCAATTTGAAGTCCGAACGAACCCGAAACCCAACCCGGAAAATGCTCTCTGTCCTTTTTCTAAAATCTGGGATTTTTCAACATTAAAAATATGCAGAAAATCAAGCAGGGTTTTCTAGGAATTACTGTAAATTTCGTGGACCTAATTCCACTTTTCCACCGCGGTTCCGCGGCATGAGCAAGGCTCATGCGGCGGATCCGCGGCCGTACGGCCACATTGTCCAGAGAATCTTACACAGTAACTCCTAATTAATTATGCAGGATTTTCTCGGAATTTTTAATATTAATTCAAGAGTTGAATTTTCTGGGGTTGTTTTGGGGATTCGGTGTTTCGATCGGAGTATCAAATTTTGTCTATGCGGCTTTCCGGATAAATTTTTAGAATATGTTAAAAAGTTCGACCGGATATAAATACCCAATTTTTCCCCTGTCAGGAAATTTCCAAGTGTTGGATTTTTCCGTAGTTTAACGACGTTCTAAGTAGTGCAAGTAACGTGATGGTCCCTCTAGAAGACAACAAACCTTAACTCGATTATGTGACCGTCTTGAACTGCCCTTTGAACCTTCGGGTTTGGGGCAGTACGGCGTGCCACATGTGAGGCGTTGGCTTGACCCTTCTACGGCTGGACCGTTGGTACTGAGGCACGAACTGAATATTGTTAGACCTATTTCATGTGTTGGATTGTATCGGGAAAACTTGGGTGTTCGATTGTTCGATCGGAAAGTTTGACATTTTCTATTTATCCGGAATGGGATACAATAATTGGAATTCACAAGATGTTATGTGATAACGGAATGAATATTATAAACGTAGCAGTTTAGTCTCACTTGATCGGTTGCCACGGAATTTTGATGTGATCAAAAGTCCGTCGCAATCACGTAGCATACGCGGATACTCGCCGGGTAAACCTGATAGACAGCCTCGCCCCATAGCCCCGACCAAGTGACTGTAGGAGAACCCCGTCGCCGAAAGCATCCGTTCGGGTGCTCGCGGTAGCGGTGTTCCGCCTTGGTGCACTTCGTCGACGGTATCGGGGGTGCGGCCGTCTACTAAAGTTTGCGACGAACATTCGATCAGGATGTCGGGAATCTTATTGAATTGCCCGACTTGAATATTGAAAAGTGTTTTCGATTTTGAGACTAAAATGCGGGGTTTATAATTGTTAGGCATGCGATGTCTAAGGAATTCATTTGGTCAGGCATGCGATGTCTGAGGTGGTTGCGGATTCCAACTGTTGTAGTTTTACACTTTCTTTTTTGTGACCGTAAGTGTAATATGTGATATCGCCGGTTTCGTTGCTATATGTCAACGACAATTGGGATGGACATATTTACTTACGTTGATGACATGTGATGTTATGTGTTGCTGGATATGTTATATTGGATCGTCGTGTTTGAATAGCCGGGGGTTTTTATGTGAGATGAGTGTTTTTCATTTTCATTCATGTAAAAACTTGTATGTAATATTCTTTTATTGGGACACTTCCAGGTAGCGGAAGATGTCACCGTTTGTATATTATTTACTTTTCCGCACTAGGATAGACCCAAGGAGGAGGGCACAAGTAACCGGGTTCTGGAGTCCAGTGGGAGACCAACTCGAGGAGTCGAGTCCGGGTCTCCTAACTCCAGAATTGGTAGGGTTGCTGCTGCTCTCGTAGGGGTCTAGGGGTGTGGGTTTGGCTATTCATCACGACCGTGGAATCCGTGTTTTATACTGGCTCGTATTGAAAACACGGACGTCCTAGTATATCCAATATTTCATAAGTTTCTTCTGCTGCGATATCTGTGATGTGATCATGTGATGTTCTGTGATAGATACAGTATATAGTATATATGATATATTATATAGGCGTTACTTATGTTTTACACCCGCGCTAGCCCTGCCCCGCTCTGCCGTTAGTTACCTAACCTAACGGTGCACGAGGGGACATCGAGGCGAATGCGGATGGCATAAGTGTACGTCATATCTATCTGTGATGTTTAGGTATTTAAATGATGGGACTTCATTAATGTGATTAATGAAATAAAAGAAACCTAGGATGTTGTAGAATCGAATTTCAAAATAAAACAGGTAGCTACAGTTCTTGCTTTGCACAGCGGTATATATGATATATCCTGCACCTTATTCGATGAGGAAAGGACCGAGATCCCTTCACCGGGAGTGATTCCTTTAGCAATAACTGGCAGATGCTACACACTCGGTTTGTCTTTTGATTGCTTTTAAGAGTTTTTGCTTTGCACAGTGATATATGTGATATATCCCGCACCTCATTCGACGAGGAAAGGACCGACGATCCCTTCACCGGGAGTGACTCCTTTAGCAAAACTAGAAAAGCCTAAAAAACACTCCATTTCAAAATCATTTGATTCTACAACGATATCAAGTTCATTACGCAATAGGTTTTCAGAAAAACCTGTCGTAGCCCTCCGTCATTTCAGATACGTACTAGTTAGTATTCGTGCTGCGGTTGTTTGGCCTCCGTCAAGGCGTAGTGTACGGTAGCTAACTAGTGCTTATCTGCTAGCATATGATGCGATTGGATTAGGGTATTCGTACGGCGTTGTTTGGCCTCCGTCAAGGGTCGTGCGGGTGGGTTTAATTCAATCAGGAAATGACGGGTTGAACTTGGCTAGCGGACTATGGGTTGTTTGGCCTCCGTCAAGGTCATAGCGAGCTAGGGGCAAAATATTATCGGGAATTTCAAGTGTTGAAATTTGCAATGAGATTGCATACCTTCTATGAGATAGTTGGATCCCGATACCCGCTGCGAGTAATTGTTACTCCTGGGAGAGTTTTATACATTACGATTAGCCGATCAAGTAGGTGTCTAGAAAGGTGTCAACGGGGTTACGCCTCTGGGAAAACGAGGTTTACATTAATTAGGTTCGTGCGAAAGCACGGGGGACCTCCCTCAAAGTACCGACACTGGCCTGGCTGAAAGATTGGCGAACTTGTAGTGTGTAATTAATCCCGGCTAGTCTTTTCTTTTAGGGTTTGGAGGAAGATTTGATAAAAAGCAGTGGGAGCCATCCTGATTAGATAAAATAATAACCAATCTATTCTTGACAGAGCGCACGCTGAGTGTTTTCTTCTCTCTCTCTCCAGGTAGCGACCATATCACGCCTTAATCAAGATAATAATACGGATTATTGACCGAACCCGCTTGTTATACTGAGCTGGGGAACGTTGGTCCCGCTCCAACTTATAATTGTTATAAGACAGAGCAGGAAATTGGGGATTACCAGAATTCCCGTACCGCCCAAACGAAGAGAGTGCATGCTGATGCATCATCTTCGGGTGTGTTCATTATACAGAACTGTTTCTCAGTATCCTCTACGTCCTGGGTATGTGATACCAGATCAGGATCCCAGATATGTAATCTGTTACATAGGGCTACAGAAAGGTAGAAAACTGAGAACGGGTGATAAGTTTCATGAGGCAGAAAACGGGGCAAGTGTTGCAGCCAAGTCTGTTGGTCACTGTCACCCTGTATTACGAATACATTGATTCTGAACAAATGTTATTAGATACCGAACCTGATATACAAAATCATATCTATCTCTTTATTAGTAAAGAAATGATAAAATTTTGTATAGTTGGATAATGTTTTGAACATTTCCTATATCAAAAGTTGATCGGTTCAGGCACGTTATCTAAAAGCATTGACGTTCTAAATCAAACTACAGTTCTTAGTATACGGATCACACACAAGAGGAAGAGTTCAGAAATGAACGAATTCTTCTTGAGGCATTGTAGACTAGGTCAGATCAATGTGACCCGACTAGCTAGAGTTACATAAAGATGCATATTTAAATCAGTTTGAATTTACATCTTGTGAAACTCGCCAGTCATGTCACAGAGATAAGATGACCAAAGCTCTGTTTACTGGAAACAGAGAAAGAGTTAGTGAACTCTTGGGATGATACATGTTGATGTATGTTAGGTCCCCTGTCTACACATGCCAGGACTGATTCTTTATACTTCATTATATTCTCTGATAATCTCTCAAGATTCAGACATATGTTCCTGTTGAAACACAAGTCCGAACCTTTTGAGATATTCAAAGAATATGATTTAGAAATAGAGAACCAAAACGGGTATAAGTATTATGTCCTTTGATGAGATCAAGGAGGAGAATACTTGAGCACGGAAATCCTGGACTATTCTAAAAGAGAATGAGATTCTCTCTCAGCATTACTCCTTCGTATACACCATAGCACGATGGTATATCGGGGTGGAGCAATCACACCCTATATGATAAGGTGTGCTCTATGATGAGTACTACTGAGTTTCCTATTTTCCTTTTAGGAGTTATGCACTTGAGAAGCTGCATACCTATTGAATAGGGTTCAAATCAAATCAGTTGCCTACCATTTCATATGTGATATGGAAAGGGAAGAGCCCATGTCTTAAGCTAGTTAAGATTTGGGGTTGTCCGGCTAATGTCTAAAAGCAAAATCCGGACAAGCTCGAGGCAAGGTCTGTAATGTAGAACTGGAAAGGTTCCAGCTATACAAACTACAGCAGATGATTTGATAAAACCAAATGATTCAATAGTTACCAACGAACCTCAGCCTCTCCGCCGATCTAGTAGGGTTCCTCACCCACCTGAGAGATACTTCGGTTTCTCTATGACAGTGGGAGTGAGGAATGCATCATGAGATGATGACCCAACTAGTTTCGAGCTGGCCATCAGGAGTGTGACTCTGTAAGAATGGCTGGATGCTTAGTGATCTGAGATGGAATCCTTATACACCAACAAAGTATGGACTTTGGTTGCTATATCTGAAGGGTTAAATCCCCATCAGGAGCAAGTATATCTTGAGAAGATTACTTGGTGTACATGGAAAAGTTGAGACTTTCAAAGCTAGACTTGTTAAAGGTTTACATCATTGACCAGGTGTGGATCATGATGAAACTTTTTCTAAGGATCTATGCTTAAGTCCATCCAGATCCTACTTGCCACGGCTACATACCATGACTACGATATCTGGTGGTTGGGTGTCATGACTGCTTTTCTAAATGATGATTTGGAAGAGAGAGTCTATAAGTACACAGCCAGAGGGCTTCGTAGACAGTGGGAGCAGCGGAAACGTGTGCAAGATGCTTTATAGGATAAAGCAGGCATCGCGGAGATGGAACATCTGTTTTGATATGGTAGTCAAAGAGTTTGACTTCATCAAAATGGTAGATGAACCTTGTATATACAAGAAGGTAGTAGGGAGTATGGTAGTGTTCCTCGTAGAGTACGTAGATAACATACTCTTGATAGGGAAGGAGTTTCCTATGCTACGCTCGGTCAATCTCCGCTTATCACAAGGATTCTCCATATAGGATCAAAATGATACCTCCTAAATCCTGAGTTTTCATCTATGAGATAGATGTAGTTGGATATTAGGATACTCACTAGATGTAGTGAGATGGTATCAATCGATCCCGAGGAGAATTACTGGAAGGGTTCCAGGGTGATAAAGACGACTGAATGTCAGTCACAGGCATTGTCTATACCCTCAGTAAAGGGATGGTATGTTGGAAGAGTTCCAAGCTAGATACCGTGACATACTAGACGATAAAGGCAGGATACATCGCTACTTAAGATGCTACCAAAGAGGATGTTTGGGTGTATATTAGTTCATGAGATGAACTACGTTCCTACCATTGTGAGACAATGGAGTTGTGGCTTATGCCAAGGAACGCCGGTCCCATCAGTGATCCAGACTTATTCTAAGGCAGTATCGCCTGATCATGGAGATAGTTGATCTCTAAGGAGATCGAGGTTAGGAGAGTAGACTCAGAGGACAACACAGCGGATCCACTCACAAAGGCCTATTCCCAGAGAGAGACTTTCATAGAATGGTTGAGTATGAGATACTGCAACCACTGCTACAGATGGCCCTAGTGCAAGTGGGAGATTGTTAGTTATATGTATGCCCTAGAGGCCATTACTGTACATAGGATGTATATTGTAGTGGATGCTGGGACATATATAGGGAGGACTTTCTTGTTCGACATGATAGTATGCTATCTGGTTACCCTTTACCTTAACGTGTATGCTGATTGTCTCTCTGTTGCATGTTGGTAAAGCCCTTAGGATATGTACTTGACTACCTGGACTATGATGCGGATCATACTAGTGGGGACATGGTAGTCCATAAGTACATCCTTCAAGGTCCCTAGTCGTGGGTGTATCGAGACGGGGCATCGATATACCAGAGTAGACTAGCGTGTACCTTCTCGACCCATACAGATGGGCGATGGATGATCCCATATCCATTGGTGTTTGACATCAGAGATGATATACGGGTGCTCAGTAGAGACTGGGTACACTGGACGGACTCGCCGAGAACTCCCAGATGGTATTATACCTCACGTCAGATGGCAGTTCTCTGGTGACACTGGTACAGAGTAGTCTGTTGACCCGAGATCGTCATAGAGTCTTGTGTGGTTCCCACTGTGCTTTGATTTCCATCTTACCACGTCCAAGAGGGCGTGCAAAACGGTGGTTTTTGGGTACAGTCCCGAGTCACATGGAGGCAATGAGCGATAGGAGGGGATTCGTCTCTCCCGGTATAGGGGGTTGATGTTGCGCTATGTTCGATTGGCTATAACAGGAAATCCCTGGCCAGGGTTGCTGAGATTTACTGGTAAGTGTTACCAGTAGTTTCTCGAATTGTTATAGACCTCATATCGACACGACTTATCGAGCTATTGGGGTCTGACGTTTACCTCCCCTAGGCGAGATATGCGACATATCAGACGATCAGACCGGACTGTACGGTAGTGTTACTGGTTGGATTCACTGGAGTGTGAGCGGGCTTGCTCGTCGATCTTTAGATCGCTCAATACCCGGGTGGCCGTTACGTTTAGCAGACCGCTTGCGGCTTGTGGGTGCTTGATATGATCATCACCTGCTGCCGGCGTATTGACGAGTCTTTAGGGTCCTACACAGAGGTTTCCTGGCTCAAGCGAAACGAAATAGGAGCGCATATGAGATATGTGCGGGACCGAGAATAATGCGTGTATGTGATACCGTATTCCATTCTCGCGATGAATGTATCGAATGGTTGTATGTGATATAACCTAGTTATCGAATCACGGATTGATTTGATAAGTCGATACATTGTATACTAGTCGGTTGTGTGCGACATGACCGGATCATTGAATCAAGTGTTGATTTAATGATTTAATGCATAATTATATATTTGATATATTACTTTGCATTAACTAGTATTGGTTCACTTTAAATGGATTTTCTCACTCGGTTTGTGCACATTGTATATGTGATATACTTTTGTACACATGATTGTATCATGTTTGATGATGCATGTTTACTTGGTTAAGTATAAAGAATTAAACCATGGTTAAACATATAATTAGGGTTTTATTTTCCATTACTTATTTATTCATTTATTTATTTGTTTATATATTTTGGAAAATAAATGGAAAAGAGAAAAGAATGGTGGCTTAATTTGTTGTTTAGTTGAAGCTTCATGAAGCTTTGACCTTGACCACCATTCTTATCTCATCCTTAACCCTAACCAATGATTTAACCATGGTCAATTCTCTACACATAACCATAGTTAGTATTATGATAAGTATCATATTCTTTTCTATTTTTTAAATGACTTATGATAACTTATCATCTTCTTCCTCTTCTTCTTCTTCATGAAGATACCTTCCTCCATCAATGGTGATTGATGCAAATGAGTGAGAAATCCAATTCTAAAGTCTACCCACTTCCTATTTCTTCATCCTCTACCTCTTGCCAAGTAGTAGAGTGTGTTTACTTCACAAGTTTCTTGACTTGGTGAAGTTGGAGCTTGATTTAGCGATGCCTCGACGTAGATCATCTTCGGCATGGACATCGACGACCTAGCTTGCCCATTCTCCGACGAAGCCGACGCTAGAGCCCGGGAACTCATTTGGACAGCGAGGGGACTTCGTTGCGGAGCTATGGAGGTGGAGCACCGGATCTACAAAGGTTGTATTTCCGTATTCTCTTAGTAAAGTAGTTTACTAGTTGCTTTTTCGCCTAAACTTCTAGCCAACGATCCGTACACTAGAGTTTCTCGGCACCATAATTTTTGAAATTAGCATGATTGATGCCTTGTGAGACCTCTTGAGAGTGCCTAGGAACCCTACAGCATGGGTACCTCGAGGATCTCCCCGGGGTGAAGAAAGGTCGGGGCCACCCCCCGATACCACCATGAGGTGGCCTTAGGGGTGGGGACCCATGCCCTACCCCATTAGGTAGGCTCGAGGCTGTCACCCCTTTTAGGGCCACCACATGGTGGCCCTGGGAGGAGGGATGTTGTTAGTTATATGTATGCCCTAGAGGCCATTACTGTACATGTGATGCATATTGTAGTGGATGCTTGGACATAATAGGGAGGACTTTCTTGCTCGACATGATAGTATGCTATCTGGTTGCTCTTTATCTTAACATGTACACTTAGAGTCTCTTTCTGTTACATCTTGATAATGCCCTTAGGATGAGTACATGACTACCGGGATTATGATGCGGATCATACTAGTGGGGCAGAGGTAGTCGGAAAGCAAATCCTTCAAATGTTTCTAGTCGTGGGAGTATCGAGACAGGGCATCGATATTCCAGAGTAGACTAGCGTATACGCTTCTTGACCCATATGATGGGCGATGGATGATCCCATATCCATTGGTGTTTGACATAAGAGAAGGTATACGGGTGCTCAGTGGAGACTGGGTACACTGAACGGACTTGCCGAGAACTCCTAGATGGTATTATACCTATCGTCAGATAGCAGTTCTCTGGTGACACTTGTACAGATTAGTCCGTCGACCCGAGATCGTCATAGAGTCTTGTGTGTCTCCCACCGTGCTTTGATTTCCACCCTACCACGGCTCTACCGAGTCATGCAAAAAGGTGGTTTTTGGGTACAGTCACGAGTCACATGGAGGCAATGAGCGATAGGAGGGAATTTCGTCTCTCCCGATATTGAGGGTTGATGTTGCGCTATGCTTGATTGGCCATAAAGGAAAATCCTTTGCCAGGGTTGTTGAGATCTACTGTTAGGTGGTACCAGTAGTTTCTAGAACCGTTATGAGCCTTACATCAGCATGGCTTATCAGGCTATTGAGGTCTGACGTTTACCACCGCCCAGGCTGGCGATATGCGACATATCTGACGAAGAGACCGGACAGTGTGGTAGTGTTACTGATTAGATTTGCAGGAGTATGAGTAGGCTTTCTTGTTGATCTTCTGATCGCTCAATACTCGGGTGGCCGTTACGTTTAGGAGACCGCTTGCGGCTTGTGGGTGTTTGATATGATCATCACCTACTGCCGGCGTATTGACGGGTCTTTAGAGTCCTACACAGAGCTTTCCTGGTTCATGCGAAAAGAAGTAGGAGCACATATGTGATATATACGGGACCGAGATTAATACGAGTATGTGATACCGTATTCTATTCTCGCAATATGTGATATCGGTCGGTTTTATGTGATATAGCCGGGTTATCAAATCAAGTGTTGATTCGATAGATTGTTACATTTGATATTAGTCGGTTTTATATGATATAGACGGATTATTAAATCAAGTTTTGATTTAATAATTTAATGTATAATTATATATGTGATATATTAATTTATATTAACTAATATTAGCTCACTTAAACATTTCTTTTTCTCACTTATGTGCATATAGTATATATGTGATATATATTAATGTACAACATTTGTGTTATGCTAGATGCCACATGCAACATGGGTGTATGAGACTCACACCATGCTTACAATAATATGAGGTTTTATTTATTTAAAGTAATTCAATATTAGTTGGAAATTGTCATGCTTGGAGAAGCTTGAATCATTTTTGACTTAGTCCACTAGTTTTGTTTTACTTGTAGATATTTATCAACCTAACCATTATTGTTAGCCATGGTTTATTCTCTACATGAGTTAGTGTATAAAACTAACTCACCCATGGTTGCTGTTCTCACCTCATGAGTTTATTCACTTTATGACTTCATCTTATTCTTCATTGAGAAAAAACTTGCTAGTTTTTTCCTAAGTGAGAAAATATTGTGACAAAAATAAATCTAAAGTGAGCCCATTTCCTATTTCATCATCCTTTACTATTAGCCATTTAGTTTAGGGTGTTTGCTTCACTAATATACCATTAGTGAAGAGGTAGCATGAGCTTGAGTCTCCTCGACGTAGATCATCTTCGGCCTCAAAGAATTCGAGCAAGGTTGTTCATTTCTTCATGTGAAATCTTACTAAATTTCGGATGTTCACTACTTGGAGCGAAGGGACTACTACACGGAGCTTTAGAAGTGAAGGACCGGTCTACAAAGGTTGTATTCCTCATTCACTTAGATGTAAAGTGTTTACATCGCTAGTTCATCTAAATCTCTAGTTAAGATTCTAGGGTTAAGGTTCTTTAGAACGGCAAAAAATTTGAAAACGGCATGGACGATGCCTCTCGAAACCTTGCTGCCGCGCTACGTAACCCTGCAAGTGGTATCAGAGCCAAGCTAGAGATTTAAACGATGTTTGTTAGGATTACGAATCTAAAACAACTCTGAAACACCCGATACAAATTCCTAATTTCTATCGAATTTTAAATGGCATCTAAATTTTTTTTAGCAACTGCAGAATGTTGTATGAGATGCAACATGAACACAGTACAAAATTGAACCCCTGTCGCCGGATTTTAGCCGGCCAAAGAGCTCAGAAAACCATCTTGCTCGGTTTGGAGATGAGGTTCCAGGTTGAATTTTGTAGTGTGTTCCAGTCTCTGGGTTTTGGTGTTTCAGGTGTTGCTAGTTTCTGCTAAATTTGCATGTGATGTTAATTTTCTGCAAAGGCAATTTGGAGTGTTTCGTAATCGTAATTCTAACATCTATTCGGGTTATTTAGACGACGTTAAAAATTTGGAACGGAATCAATAACCTAATTTTTCCCCGCTGAAAATTTTCCAAGAGTTGGATTTTTTCCGAGTTTAAAATTTTCAGAAAATCATGCAAGCGATTCTGTGGACCCTCTAGAAGAACGATACCCAAACCCGACTTTTTGGATCGCGGAACCACGGTCATACCGTAGGGTTTGCTGTAGTTCCCCGGCGACATGAGTGAGGCATGGGTCGGCCCTTCTACGGACGGTTCATAGGAGCCGTGGCATGTTCCGGGTACCTTTTAAATTCCGCTCAAGTGTTGAGCTCTTTGGAAAATTTTGGGTGTTTGTTTATTCGATCGAAAAGTTAACATCGTCTAGCTATCTATGATTGTGATACAATATTTGGAGTCCACAATAATTAGTTATGTGATAACTAGTTTGAATTTTATAAATCTAGCAGTTTAGTCTCATTTGATCGGTTGCCACGGAATTTTGATGTGGATCAAAAGTCCGTCGCAATCACGTAGCGTACATGGATACTCGCCGGGTAACCTTACTAGATAGCCACACCCCATAGCCCCGACCAAGTGACTGTAGGAGAACCCCGTCGCCAAAAGCATCCGTTTGGGTGCTCGCGACCGCGGTGTTCCGCCTAAGTGCATTTCGTCGACGGCATCGGTGGTGCGGCCGTCTACTAAAGTTTCCGACGAGCATTCGATCAGGTTATCGGGAATCGTGTTGAATTACCCAACAGGTTATTTAAAAGTGTTTTCAATATCAAGACTAAAATGCGGGGTTTATAATTGTTAGGCATGTGATGTCTAAGAAATTCATCTGGTTGGGCAAGAAATCCAAAGTATGTGATACATTGGATTTATGATATCTAAGGTGGTTGCGGATTCCAATTGTTGTAGTTTTTCACTTTCTTTTCTGCGACCGTAAGTGTAATATGTGGTGTATCGCCAGTTTCGTTGCTATTCAATGACAATTGGGATACGCATATTTACTTACGTTGATGACATATGATGTTATGTGTTGCTGTGATATGTTATATTGGATCGTCGTGTTTGAATAACCGTGGTTTTTTATGTGAGATGAGAGTTTTTCATTTTCATTCATGTAAAAGCTTATATGTAATATTCTTTTATTGGGGCACTTCCGGGTTGAGGATAATGTCACCATTGATGTATATTATTTACTTTTCCGCATTAGGATAGACCCAAGGAGGGGAGCACAAGTAACCGGGTTCTAGGGTCAAGTGGGAGACCATCTCGAGGAGTCGAGACCGGGTCTCCTAACTCTAGAATTGGTAGGGTTGCTTGCCGCTCTCATAGGGATCTAGAGATGTGGGTTTGGCTATTCATCGCGACCGTGGAATCCGTGTTTTATACTGGCTTAATTTAAAACACGGAATTCCTAGTATATCCAATATTTCATATGTGTTCTTCTACCGCTGATATTCTGTGATGTAATCACTTGTTATTCTGAGATGAATGCTTATATTATATATATGATATATAATAAATATTGCTGTTTTCGTTTCTTCTGTGATTCTTGGGAAGCATAATTTGATGGGACTTCATTAATGAGATTAATTAAATAAAAGAAACCTAAAGATATTGTGGAAACTTGTTTTAAAAACTGGTAGCTCTATTTCTTGCTTTGCATAGCGGTATTCCTTGTAGAATATCCAGCATCTTATTCGATAAGGAAAGAGCCAAGATCCCTTCACCGGGAGTGATCTCTTTAACCAAACTAGCAGATGCTACAACCCACTCGGTTTTGTTTTTGATTGCTTCTCTAATTTTTGTTTTGCATAGTGGTATTTGTGAAATATCCGGCACCTCATTCGATGAGGAAAGAGCCTAGATCCCTTCACCGGGAGTGACCTCTTTAGTAAAACTAGTAAAAGCCTAAAAAACACTCTTTTTTCAAAATCACTCGATTCTACAATGATATCAAGTTCGAAGCGTTAATGGTTTTTATAAAAACCATCCGCAGAACCTCCGTCATTTTAGGAAGTAGAGTACTTAGTATTCGTGCTACGTAAGTTGACTATAACCAAGGCGTAGTGTACGGTAGCTAAGTGATGTCTTTCTACACAGCATATGATGCGATTAATTAGGACAGTCACATGATTATGTTGACCATAGCCAAGGGTCATATGGGTGGGTCTAATTAATCACGAAATGACGGGTAGAACTTGACTAGGACTTATGATATGTTGACCATAGCCAAGGTCATAAGTACTAGGGGTAAAAATAATTATCGGGTGTTTCAAGAGTTGAAATTTGCAATGAGATTGCATACCTTCTATGAGATAGTTGGATCCCGATATCCACTGCGAGTAAGAGTTACTCCTGGGAGAGTTTTACACATTACAATTAGTCGATCAAGTAGGTGTCTAGAAAGGTGTTAACGGGGTTACGCCCCTGGGAAAACGAGGTTTATTTTAATTAGGTCCGTGTGAAAGTATGGGAAACATCCCTCAAAGTACCGTCACTGGCCTGGCTGAAAATTTGGCGAACTTGTAGGGTGTAATTAATCCCGGCTAGTCTTACCTTTTTGGGTTTGAAGGAAGATTTGATAAAAACAGTGGAAGCCATCCTGATTAGATAAAATCATAACCAATCTGATCTTCCAAGAGCACACGCAGAGTGTTTTCTTCTCTCTTTCCTTGTAGTGACCATGTCATGCTTTAATCAAGATAATAATATGGACGCATTGACCGAACCTGCTTATTATACTGAGCCGGGGAATGTTGGTTCCGCTCTATCTTATAATTGTTATAAGTTCGAGCAGGGAATAGGAGAATATCCAGATTCCTATGCCACCCATTCGAGGAATGAGCATGTTGATGCATATTCTTCGGGTGTGTTCGTTATCGAGAACTGTTTCTCAGTATCCTCTACGTCCTGGGTATGTAATACCGGATTAGGATCCTGCATATGTAATATTTTACATGGGCGACAAATAGGTAGAGAACTGGGAATGGGTGATATGTCTCTAAATGTTAGAGAATGGTGCAAGTGTTGCAGCCAAACCAGTTGGCAGATATCACCTTGTATTAATACATTGATTCTGGATGAATGTTATTACATACCGAACCTGATATACAACATTACATCGGTTTCTTTAATAAGTTAAAGAAGGATATAATACTGTATTGGAGGATATTGTTATGAACATTTTCCTGATTCAAGAGTTGATTCGATCAGGCACGTTATATACTAGCATATACATTCTAAATCAAACCACAGTTCAAAGTATCTAGAACACACACAAGAGGAGTAGTTCAGAAATGAACGAATCCTTCTCGAGGCATTGTAGACGAGGTCATATCAATGCGACACGACCAGCTAAGTTACATAAGGATGAATATGAGAATCTGTTCGAATTTTCATCTTATGATACTTTCCAGTCTTGTCTCAAAGATAAAATGGCTAATACTCCGTTTACTGAAAACTGAGAAAGAGTTATTGAACTCTTGGGACGCATACATGATGATATATACGGTCCTATGTCTACAAATGCCAAGGTTGGTTCTTCGTACTTTGTTATATTCATTGATCATCTCTTAGGATTCAGGCATATGTTTCTGTTGAAACACAAGTCTGAAACTTTTGATAAATTCAAGGAATATAAGTTTGAAGTTAAGAACCAGACGAGTAGAAGTATTAAAGTTCTTCGATGTGATCGAGGAGGCGAATACATGGGCATGGAGTTCCTGGATTATTTAAAGGAGAATGTGATTCTCTCTCAGCTTACTCCTTCGTATACACCACATCATAGCGGTGTATCGGGGCGTAGGTATCGCACCATATGAGATATGGCACGCTCTATGATGAGTATTGCTGAGTTACTAGTTTCCTTCTGGAGTTATGCACTTGAGAAGCTGCATACCTATTGAATGGTGTTCCATCCAAATCAGTGCCTACCACTCCATATGAGATATGGTATGGGAAGAGACCATATTTTAAACGAGTTAAGATATGGGGTTGTCCGGCCTGTATTGAAAAGAAGAATCCGGACAAGCTCGAGGCAATGTCAGTTTTGTATAAGTTTATTGGATATCCCGAATATTCACAAGGGAATATCTTCTACCACACTGAGGAGCAAAATGTGTTTTGTTTCTCAGCATGCCACCTTTTAGAAAAGGAATTTCTTGTGAAGAAATTAGTGGTCATGAGGTAGAACTGGAAGAAGTTCCAGCTAGACAAACTAACAACTCATGATTTAGTAAAACCAAAGAATTCAATAGTCTCCAATGAACCTCAGCCTCTCCGCGAATCTAGTAGGGTTCCTCATCCACTGAAGAGATACTACAATCTTCTTGGTGACAGTGGGAGCGAGAATTGCATCATGGTAGATGATGGCCTAGCTAGGTTCAAGCAGGCCATCACGAGTGGGGACTCTATGTAAAGGCTGGATGCTATGCGATCAAAGATGGAATCCATATACACCAACAAAGTATGACTTTGAATGTTGCACCTGAAGGGGTAAAACCCATTGGGAGCAAATGGATCTTGAGAAGATTCTTGGTGTAAATGGAACTTTCAAAACTAGACTTGTAGTAAATGGCTATCGTCAATAACCAGGTGTGGTTTATGATGAAATCTTTTCTCTATTGGCTATGCTTAAGTCCATCGGGATTAAAGCATGCATCGCAGAGTTGGAACATCGGTTTTGATGTGGAAGTAAAGGTGTTTGACATCATCAAAAATGTAGATGAACCTTATATATACAAGAAAGCTGTAGAGAGTAAGGTTGTCTTATATGCATTGTACGTAGATGACATACTCTTGATAGGAAATGGTTTCCTATGCGACACTCGGTCATGCTCCTCTTATCACAAGGATTCTCAATGAAAGATCTGGATGATACTTAAGTTAGTTATATGTATGCCCTAGAGGCTATTATTGTACATATGATGTATATTATAGTGGATGCTTGGACATACATAAGGAGGACTTTCTTTCTCGACATGATAGTATGCTATCTGGTTACTTTTTATCTTAACATGTACACTAATTGTCTCTCTGTTATATGTTGGTAAAGCCCTTAGGATGTGTACTTGACTGCATGGATTATGATGCGGATTATAGTAGTGGGACAAAAGTAGTCCATGAGTACATCTTAATGTTCCTAGTCGTGGGTGTATCTAGACAGGGCATTGATATACTAGAGTAGACTAGCGTATAGCTTCTCGACCCATATAGATAGGCGATGGATGATCCTATATCAATTGGTGTTTGACATCAGAGATGGTATACGGATGCTCAGTGGAGACTGGGTACACTGGACGGACTCGCCGAGATCTCCTAGATGGTATTATACCTATCGTCAGATAGCAGTTCTCTGGTGACACTGGTACAGGTTAGTCTATCGACCCGAGATCGTCATAGAGACTTGTGTGATTCCCTTCGTGCTTTGATTTCCACCATACCACGGTCAAGAGATCGTGCAAAAAGATGGTTTTTAGATATAGTCCCGAGTCACATGGAGGCAATGAGCGATAGGAGGGGATTCTTCTCTCCTAGTGTAGGGAGTTGATGTTGCGCTGTGCTCGATTGACTATAACAGAAAGTCCCTGGCCAGGGTTGTTTCAGAGTTTTACTGGTAAGTGTTATCAGTAGTTTCTCGACCCGTTATGAGCCTCACATCGGCATGACTTAGCAAGTTACTGGGGTCTGATGTTTACCACCCCTAGATGAGATATGCGACATATCAGACGAAGAGACCGGACTGTACGGTAGTGTTACTGAATGGATTCGCAGGAGTATGAGCAGGCTTTCTTGTTGATCTTCTGATCGCTCAATACCTGGGTGGCCGTTACATTTATAAGACCGCTTGCGGCTTATGGGTGTTTGATATGATCATCACCTATTGCCGGTGTATTAACGAGTCTTTAGAGTCCTACACAGAGGTTTCCTGGTTCAAGCGGAACGGAGTTAGAGCACATATGTGATATGTGCGGGACCGAGATTAATACGATATGTGATACCATATTCTATTCTCGCGATTTGTGTTATCGGTCGGTTATATGTGATATATCCAGGTTATCGAATCAAGTATTGATTCGATAAGTTGATACACATGATATTAGTTGGTTATATATGATATAGCCGGATTATTAAATCAAATATTGATTTGATAATCTAATGTATAATTATATATTTGATATATTAATATACATTAACTAATATTGTTTCACTTAAGATTTATTTTCTCACTTGATTTGTCAACATAGTATATATGTGATATATATTAGTGTACAAGATTTTTTTCATACTTGATGATACATGCTTCATAGGTGTGTGTATAACTTACACCATGCTTTCTATAATCTAGGGTTTTTAATTAACTAAGTAATTCAAAATTGTTGGATTTTGTCATGGCAAGAAGCTTGGAGAAGCTTGCTTATTCTTTGACTAAGTCCACAAGTTTTGTTTTACTTAAGATATTTTATAAACCCAAACATTATAGCTAGCCATGATTAACTCTCGACAAATGTTAGTATATGATACTAACTCACCTTGGGTTGCCATTCTCCACTTGATTTTTATCATGAGAGATTTCTTCATCTCCTTCCTCAAAGCTCACTAGCTTTTGGGAGATGATGAAATTGAGTGAGAAAATTATTCTTAAAGTGAGTAAAATTCCTACTTCATCATCCTCTACTACTAGCCATTTAGTATAGGGTGTTTACTTCACTAATTCTACATTAGTGAAGGGGTAGCTTGGGTTAGTGTCTTCTCGACGTAGATCATCTTCGGCCTCGAAGACTTCATGCAAGCTTGCTCATTTCTTCATGAGAACCCTTTCAAGAGTTCTGGTGTTCATGATTTGCAGCGAAGGGACTACTAAATGGAGCATTAGAAGTGAAGGACCGATCTACAAAGGTTGTATTCCTCATTCACTTTGTATGTAAAGTAGTTTACATGTTTATTCGTCAGATTTTCTAGTAACGATTCTAGGGTTAGGGTTAGCTAGAACGACAAATTTTTGAAATTGGCATGGATGATGCCTCTCGAAAACTTGTTGCCGTACTACGTAACCCTGCAGTGGTATCGGAGCCATGCTAGAAAATTTGATGATGTTTATTCGATTACGAAACCGAAACGACCCCGAAACTTGAAACACTTGAACTTAGATTCTGTCGATTTTAAAAGGTCTTCAAAATTTTTTTTAAACAACTCCAGAATGTTATATGAAATATATCATGAACACCATGGAAATTTCAAGGGGTTTGCTCGAAAATTGGCCGAGCACATTGAAGAAAATTCCGAGGAGGCCGGCCAAAAAGTGGAGTTTTGACTTGAAATTTTCAGGGTGTTCTAGTCTCTGGGTTTTGGTGTTTCAGGTGTTGCTTGTTTTTTCTAAGTTTGCATGTGATGTGATCTTACAGTATAGGCAATTCGGAGTGTTTCGTATTCATAGTTTTAACATTGTTTCGGGTATTCGCATGTTGTCTAGGCAAAGTTAAAAAGTTCGAACGAATGTCAAAAACCTATTTTTCCAAGTTTAACGTATTCGGAAAATCATGCAAGTAATTCTATGGACTCTCTAGAAGTATGAAACCCTAACTCGACATAATGACCATGGAACCGCTTTCGAACCTTAGGGTTTGCGGCAGTTCCGCGGTACCATTAATGAGGCTTGGGTCTACCCTTCTACGGTTGGTTCATAGGTACTGTGGCATGTTCCGGGTATTATTAAACCGTGCTCAAGTGTTGAGTTGTCGGGGAATTGTGGGACTTTGATGAATCGATCGAAAAGTTTAACGTCGTCCGGGTATCATGTGATGGGATACAATACTTGGAATCCACACTAATTTGAATTTGATAAATCTAGAAATTTAGTCTCATTTGATCGGTTGCCATGGAATTTTGATGTGATCAAAAGTCTGTCGCAATCACGTAGCGTACGCGGATACTCACCGGGTAACTATACTAGATAGCCACGCCCCATATCCCCGACCAAGTGACTATAGGAGAACCCCATTTCCAAAAGCATCTGTCCGGGTGCTCACGACCGCGTTGTTCCACCTAAGTGCACTTCGTCGATGGTATCGGGGGTGCGGCCGTCTACTAAAGTTTTCGACGAGTATTCGATCAGGTTGTCAGGAATCTTGTTGAATTGCCTGACTTGATATTGAAAAGTGTTTTTGATATCGAGACTAAAATGCGGGGTTTATAATAGTTAGGCATGCGATGTCTATGGAATTCATTTGATTAGGAATGAAATCCAAAGTATGTGATATTTTGGGTTTATGATGTCAAAGGAGGTTGCGGATTTCAATTGTTGTAGTTTTTCACTTTCTTTTCTGCGACCGTAAGTGTAATATGTGGTGTATCTCCGTTTTCGTTGCTATATGTCAACGACAATTGGGATACGCATATTTATTTAGGTTGATGACATGCGATGTTATGTGTTGCTGGGATATGTTATATTAGATCGTCGTGTTTTGAATAGCCGGGGGTTTTATGTGAGATGAGAGTTTTTATTTTCATTCATGTAAAAACTTGTATGTAATATTCTTTTATTGGGGCACTTCCGGGTTAAGGAAGATGTCACTGTTGATGTATATTATTTACTTTTCCGCATTAGTATAGATCTAAGGAGGAGAGCACAAGTAACTAGGTTCTAGGGTCCAGTGGGAGACCATCTCGAGGAGTCGAGCCTGGGTCTCCTAACTCTAGAATTGGTAGGGTTTCTTGCTACTCTCGTAGGGGTCTAGGGATATGGGTTTGGCTATTCATCATGACCGTGGAATCCGTTTTTTATAAAGGCTTAATTTAAAATCCGGAAATCCTAGTATATCCAATATTTCATATGTTGATTTCTGCTGCGATATTCTGTGATGTGATCACTTGATATGATGAGATAGATACTATATGTAATATATGTGATATATTATAGGCGTTGCTTATGTTTTTCACCCGCACTAGCCCTGCCTCGCTGCCGTTAGTTACCTAACCTAACGGTGCATGACGGGACATCGAGGCGAATGCGGATGGCATAAACGTACGTTGTATTTATCTGTGATGTTTAGGTAACTTAAATGATGGGACTTCATTAATGAGATTAATGAAAGAAAAGAAACCTAAAGATGTTGCAGAATCTTTATTTAAAAACTGGTAGCTCCAGTTCTTGCTTTGCATAGCGGTATTCCTTTTAGAATATCCAGCACCTTATTCGATAAGGAAAGAGCCGAGATCCCTTCACCGGGAGTGACCTCTTTAGCGAAACTGGCAGATGCTACAACCCACTCGGTTTGTCTTTTGATTGCTTCTATTGTTTTTGCTTTGCATAGTGGTATTTGTGAAATATCCTGCATCTTATTCGATAAGGAAAGAGCCGAGATCCCTTCACCGGGACTGACCTCTTTAGCAAAACTAATAAAAGTCTCAAAAACAATCCTTTTAAAATTCACTCGATTCTACAACGATATCAAGTTCATTACACAAAAGGATTTCTTAAAGACCTGTCGTAGCCCTCCGTCATTTCAGATAAGTAATAGTTAGTATTTGTGCTGCGTTTGTTGACCTTGTCAAGGCGTAGTGTGCGGTAGCTGATTAGTGCTTATCTGCTAGCATATAATGCGATTGGATTAGGGTAGTCATGCGACCTTATTGACATTGTCAAGGGTCATGCGGGTGGGTTTATTCAATCAGGAAATGACGGGTTGAACTTACTTGCGGTCTATGGTTTTTTGACCTTGTCAAGGTCATAGATCGCTCGGGGCAAAAGTATTATCGGGAATTTAAAGTGTTGAAATTTGCAATGAGATTGCATACATTCTATGAGATAGTTGGATCTCAATACCCACTGCGAGTAAGAGTTACTCCTGGGAGAGTTTTACACATTACAATTACCCGATCAAGTAGGTGTCTAGAAAGGTGTTAACGGGGTTACGCCTATGGGAAAACGAGCTTTATTTTAATTAAGTCCGTGCGAAAGCACGGGGAACCTCCCTCAAATTACAGGCACTGGCCTGGCTGAAAAATTGGCGAACTTGTATGGTGTAATTAATCCCGGCTAGTCTTTCCTTTTAGGGTTTGAAGGAAGATTTGATAAAAACAGTGGGAGCCTTTCTGATTAGATAAAATAATAACCAATCTAATTCTGTAAGAGCATACGCTGAGTGTTTTCTTCTCTCTCTCTCTCTCTCTAGGTAGCGACTGTGTCACATCTTAATCAAGATAATAATATGGATGTATTGACCGAACCCGCTTGTTATACTGAGCTGGGGAATGTTGGTCCCGCTCCAACTTATAATTGTTATAAGACCGAGCAGGAAATAGGGGATTACCAGGATTCCCGTACCACCCAAACGAAGAAAGTGTATGATGATGCATCTTCTTCAGGTGTGTTCATTACCGAGAGCTGTTTCTCAGTATTCTCTATGTCCTGGGTATTAGATACCGGATCAGGATCCCACAAATGTAATATGTTACATGAGCTACAGACAGATAGAGAACTGGGAATGGGTGATAAGTTTCAAGAGTTGGAAACGGTGCAATTGTTGCAGTCAAAGTCGTTGGAGGTTATCACCCTGTATTACCAAATACATTGAATCTGAACGAATGTTATTAGGTACCGAACCTGATATACAACATTATATCAGTCACTTTATTTAGTAAAGAAGGATATAATTTTGTATTGTTGGATAAATATTTTGAACATTTTCCTATATCAAGAGTTGATCGGATCATGCACGTTATCTAATGGCATATACATTCTAAATCAAACCACAGTTCTTAACGTACAAAACACACAAGAGGAAGAGTTCAGAAATGAACGAATCCTTCTTGACACATTGTAGACTAGGTCATATCAATGCGACCCGACTAGCAAAGTTATATTAAGATGCATATTTAAATCAGTTTGAATTTATATCTTGTGAAACTTTCCATTCTTGTCACAAAGATAAAATGACTATAGCTCCGTTTACTTGAAACAGAGAAAGAGTTAGTGAACTCTTGGGATTGATACATGATGATGTATGTAAGTCCTCTGTCTACAAATGCTAGGACCAGTTCTTTGTACTTCATTACATTCTATGATGATCTTTCAAGATTCACACATGTTTTCCTGTTGAAACACAAGTCTGAGGCTTTTGAGAAATTCAATGAATATAAGTCAGAAGTAGAGAACCAAATGGGTATAAGTATTATGTCCTTTGATGTGATCTAGGAGGAGAATACTTGAGCATGGAATTCCTGGATTATTCTAAAGGAGAATGAGATTCTCTTTCAGCATTACTCCTCCGTATACACCACAGTACGTCGGTGTATCGGGGCGGAGCAATCGCACCCTATTAGATATGATGCGCTCTATGATGAGTATTACTGAGTTGCCTATTTCCTTTTGGGAGTTATGCACTTGAGAAGCTGCATACCAATTGAATTGGGTTCCAACCAAATCAGGTGCCTACCATTCCATATGTGATATGGTATGGGAAGAGCCCATCTCTTAAGTAAGTTAAGATTCGGGGTTGTCCGGCCTATGTCAAAAGTAAAAATCCGGACAAGCTCGGGGCAAGGTCAGTTCTGTGGAAGTTTTTTCGATATCCCAAGTATTCGCAAGGGAATATCTTCTACCGCACTGAGGAAAAAATGTGTTTTATTTCTCAGCATGCCGCCTTTTTAGAAAAGGAATTTATTTCGGACAGAAATTTGTGGTCATGAGGTAGAACTGGAAGGAATTCCAACTATACAAACTACAGCTGATGATTTGGTAGAACCGGAGGATTCAATAGTTCCCGATGAACCTCAGCCTCTCCGCCGATCTAGTAGTGTTCCTCATCCACTAGAGAAACACTTCGGTTTTCTCTATGACAGTGGGAGCGAGGATTGCATCATGAGATGATGACCAAATTAGTTTCGAGCAGGCCATCAAGAGTGGTGACTCTGTAAGAATGGCTGGATGCTAAGCGATCTGAGATGGAATCCATATACACCAATAAAGTATGGACTTTTGTTACTATATCTGAAAGGTTAAATCCCCATCAGGAGCAAGTATATCTTGAGAAGATTACTTGGTGTACATGGAAAAGTTAATACTTTCAAAGCTAAGACATGTTGCAAAAGGTTCTCGTCATCGACCAGGTGTGGTGAATGATAAAACCTTTTCTCTAGTGCATATGCTTAAGTCCATCCGGATCTTACTTGCCATTGCTACATACTATGACTATGATATCTGGCGGTTAGGTGTCATGACTACTTTTCTAAATAGTGATTTAGAAGAGAGCGTTTATAAGTATACAGCCAGAGGGCTTCGTAGACAGTGGGAACATCGGAAACGTGTGCAAGTTGCTTTACGGGTTAAAGCAGGCATCGCGCAGTTGGAACGTCTGTTTTGATATGGTAGTCAAAGAGTTTGACTTCATCAAAATGGTAAATGAACCTTGTATATACAAAAAGGTAGTAGAGAGTAAGGTGGTCCTCCTCGTATTGTACGTGGAAGACATACTCTTAATAGGAAAGGAGTTTCCTATGCTACACTCGGTCAATCTCCTCTTATCACATTGATTCTCTATATAGGATCAAGGTGATACCTCCTAAATCCTGGGTATTGGATCTATGAGATAGATCTAAATGGATATTAGGATTCTCACTATATGTAGTGAGATGGTATCAATCGATCCTGGGAAGAATAACTGGATAGCTTCTAGGGTGGTAAGGTCGACTGAATGTCAGTCACAGGCATTATCTTTACCCTCAGTGGAGGGACGGTATGTTGGAAGAGTTCCAAGCTACATACCATGGCAAACTAGATGATAAAGGCTGGATACATCACTACCAACGATACTACCAAAGAGAGAGTCTGGGTGTATATTAGTTCATGAGATGAACTTCGTTCCTACCATTGTGTGACAATGGATTTGTGGCTTTGGCCTAGGAAGTCTCATCCCATCAGTGACCCAGACATATTCTAAGACAGTATCACCTGATCATGGAGATGGTTGATCTCCAGGGTGATCGAGATTAGGAGAGTAGACTCAGAGGACAACACGGCGGATCCACTCACAAAGGCCTTTTCCCAAGAGAGACTTTTATGGTATTGTTGAGTATGAGATACTACAACCAATGCTATATGATGGCCCTAGTGCAAGTGGGAGATTGTTAGTTATATGTATGCCCTAGAGGGAATTATTGTAAATATGATGTATATTATAGTGGATGCTTGGACATACATAGAGAGGACTTTCTTACTCGACATGATAATATGCTATCTGGTTACTCTTTATCTTAACATATACACTAATTGTCTCTTTGTTACATGTTGGTAAAGCCCTTAGGATGTGTACTTGACTACATGGATTATGATGCGGATCATACTAGTGGAACAAAAGTAGTCCGTGAGTACATCCTTTAATGTTCCTAGTCGTGGATATATCGAGACAGGGCATCGATATACCAGAGCAGACTAGCGTATAGCTCCTCGACCCATGTAGATGGGCGATGGATGATCCTATATCCATTGGTGTTTGACATCAGTGATGGTATAAGAGTGCTCATTGGAGATTGGGTACACTGGACGGAATCGCCGAGAACTCCTAGATGGTATTATACCTATCGTCAAATAGCAGTTCTCTGGTGACACTGATACATGTTAGTCTGTCGACCCGAGATCGTCATAGAGTTTTGTGTGATTCCCACTGTACTTTGATTTCCAGCATACCACGATCAAGAGATCATGCAAAAAGGTGGTTTTTGGGTACAGTCCCGAGTCACATAGAGGCAATGAGCGATAGGAGGGGATTCGTCTTTCCCGGTGTAAGGAGTTGATGTTGCACTGTGCTCGATTGGCTATAACAAGAAGTACCTGGTCAGGGCTGTTTCTGAGTTTTACTGGTAAGTGTTATCGGTAGTTTCTCGACCCGTTATGAGCCTCACATCGGCATGACTAATAAAGTTACCGGGGTTTGACGTTTACCACCCCTAGACGAGATATTCGACATATCAGACGAAGAGACCGGACTGTACGGTAGTGTTACTGATTAGATTCGCAGGAGTATGAGCTGGCTTTCTTATTGATCTTCTGATCGCTCAATACCCGGGTGGCCGTTACGTTTAGCAGACCGCTTGCGGCTTGTGAGTATTTAATATGATCATCACATACTGCCGGTGTATTGACGAGTCTTTAAAGTCCTACACAGAGGTTTCCTGGTTCAAGCGAAACGGAGTAGGAGCACATATGTGATATGTGCGGGACCGAGATTAATATGATATGTGATACCGTATTCTATTCTCGCGATTTGTGTTATCGGTCACTTATATGTGATATAGCCGGGTTATCGAATCAAGTGTTGATTTGATAAGTTGATACACATGATATTAGTCGATCATATGTTATATAGCCGGATTATTAAATCAAGTGTTGATTTGATAATCTGATGTATAATTATATATTTGATATATTAACATACATTAACTAATATTGTTTCACTTAAGATTTATTTTCTCACTTGATTTGTGTACATAGTATATATGTGATATATATTAGTGTACAAGATTTTGTGTCATGCTTGATGATACATGCTTCAGGGTGTGTGTATGACTTACACCATGCTTTCTATAATCTAGGGTTTTTAATTAGTTAAGTAATTCAAAATTGTTGGATTTTGTCATGATAAGAAGCTTGGAGAAGCTTGCTTGTTCTATGACTAGGTCCACAAGTTTTGTTTTACTTAAGATATTTTATAAACCCAACCATTATAGCTAGCTATGGTTAACTCTCTACAAAGGTTAGTATATGATACTAACTCATCTTGGGTTGCCATTCTCCACTTGATTTTTATCATGAGAGATTTCTTCATCTCCTTCCTCAAAGCTCACTAGCTTTTGGGAGATGATGAAATTGAGTGAGAAAATTATTTTTAAAGTGAGTAAAATTCCTACTTCATCATCCTCTACTACTATCCATTTAGTATAGGGTGTTTGCTTCACTAATTCCACATTGGTGAAGAGCTAGCTTGGATTAGTGTCTCCTCAACATAGATCATCTTCGGCCTCGAAGACTTCATGCAAGCTTGCTCATTTCTTCAGGAGAACCCTTTCAAGAGTTCGGGTGTTCATGATTTGCCGCGAAGGGACTACTACACGGAGCATTAGAAGTGAAGGACCGGTCTACAAAGATTGTATTCCTCATTCACTTTGTATGTAAAGTAGTTTACATGTTTATTCGTCGGATTTTTTAGTAACGATTCTGGGGTTAGGGTTAGCTAGAACGGCAAATTTTTGAAATTGGCATGGACAATGCCTCCCGAAACCTTACTGTCGTGCTACGTAACCCTGCAACCTACTACATCTTGGGATTATGATCTATGGTGATAGATATAAGTGGATGTTGGGAGTATCACAAATCCAGGTACATTAACACCGTACTAAAGGGGTTTAGTACGGAAGATTCTAAGCGTAGTTGTTCGCCCACTTACTCAGGAATCACTCTCTCCAAAAGGACGTCTTTCAAGACAGATTTGGAGAAAGCTCGTGTACAAGGGATATCTTATGTTTCGGTAGTAGGCTTTATCTTGTATACGATGTTATGTACCAGACCAGATGTAGCTAACTCACTAGGTGCAGTGATCAGGAATCAATCGGATCTTAGGAGAATCACTAGACTGCTATGAAGGACAGTCTTAAGTACTTGAGAAGTTCTAAAAGAATGTTCTTGGTTCAAGCTTCCAGAGTGATAAACTCGACTGAAAGTCAGTCACAGGCATTGTCTTTACCCTCAGTGGAGGGACAGTATGTTGGAAGAGTTCTAAGCTAGATACCGTGACATACTAGACGATAAAGGCTGAATACATCGCTACCAACGATGCTACCAAAGAGGTTATCTGGACATTTCTTGTTCATGAGATGAACAAGGTTCCTACCATTGAGCGTCCAATAACTGTTATTGTAATAATAATGGAGTTGTGGCTTTAGCCCAGGAACACAAATCCCATCACCGATCCAGACATATTCTGAGGACTGTATCACCTAATCAAGAAGATGGTTGATCTCCAAGGAATCAAGGTGAGGAGAGTTGACGCAAAAGATAAACACAGCGGATCTACTCACAAAGGCCTTTCCTTAGAGAGACTAACGCTATAGGACGTTGAGTATGAGATACTGCAGCAAATGGCCTTAGTGCAAGTGGGAGATTGTTAGTTATATGTATGCCATAGAGGCTATTACTGTACATGTGGTGTATATTGTAGTGGATGCTTGGACATATATAGGGAGGACTTTCTTGTTCGACATGATAGTATGCTATATGGTTGCTCTTTATCTTAACATGTACACTCAGAGTCTCTCTCTGTTACATCTTGATAAAGCCATTAGGATGAGTACTTGACTACCGGGATTATGATGCAGATCATACTAGTGGGGAAGAGATAGTCGGAAAGTACATCTTTCAAATGTTCCTATTCGTGGGAGTATCGATATTCCAGAGTAGACTAGCGTATACGCTTCTTGACCCATGTGATGGGCGATGGATGATCCCATATCCATTGGTGTTTGACATCAGAGAAGGTATACGGGTGCTTAGTGGAGACTGGGCACACTGAACGGACTCGCCGAGAACTCCTAGATGGTATTATACCTATCGTCAGATAGCAGTTCTCTGGTGACACTGGTACAGGTTAGTCTGTCGATCCGAGATCGTCATAGAGTCTTGTGCGTCTCCCACTGTGCATTGATTTCCACCCTACCACGGCTCTACCGAGTCATGCAAAATGGTGGTTTTTGGGTACAGTCCCGAGTCACATGGAGAAAATGAGCGATAGGAGGAGATTTCGTCTCTCTCGGTATTGGGGGTTGATGTTGCACTATACTTGATTAGCCATAACAGAAAATCCCTTGCCAGGGTTGCTGAGATCTACTGGTAGGTGGTACCAGTAGTTTCTCAAACCGTTATGATCCTCACATCAGCATAACATATCAGGCTATTGGGGTCTGACGTTTACCACCCCCCAGGCTGGCGATATGCGACATATCTGACGAAGAGACCGGACAGTACGGTAGTGTTACTGATTGGATTCGCAGGAATATGAGCAGGTTTGCTTGTTGATCTTCTGATCGCTTAATACCTGGGTGGCCGTTATGTTTAGCAGACCGCTTGCGTCTTGTGGGTGTTTGATATGATCATCACTTACTGCCGGCTTATTGACGAGTCTTTAGAGTCCTACACAGAGGTTTCCTGGTTCATGCGAAAAGAAGTAGGAGCACATATGTGATATGCGCTGGACCGAGATTAATACGAGTATGTGATACCATATTCTATTCTCGTGATATGTGATATCGGTCGGTTATACGTGATATAGCTGGGTTATCGAATCAAGTGTTGATTCGATAGATTGTTACATTTGATATTAGTCGGTTGTATGTGATATAGCCGGATTATTAAATCAAGTGTTGATTTAATAATTTAATGTATAATTATATATGTGATATATTAATTTACATTAACTAATATTAGCTCACTTAAACATTTCTTTTTCTCACTTGTGTGCATATAGTATATATGTGATATATATTAATATACAACATTTGTGTCATGCTAGATGCCACATGCAACATGAGTGTATGAGACTCACAGCATGTTTACAATAATGTGAGGTTTTATTTATTTAAAGTAATTCAATATTAGTTGGAAATTATTATGCTTGGAAGCTTGGAGAAGCTTGAAGTATCTTTGACTTAGTCCACTAGTTTTTTTTTACTTGTAGATATTTATTAATCTAACCATTATTGTTAGCCAAGGTTTATTCTCTACATGAGTTAGTGCATGACAATAACTCACATGGTTGCTATTCTCACCTCATGAGTTCATTCTCTTCATGACTTCATCTTCTTCTTCATTGAGAAAAAGCTTGCTAGTTTTTTCTTAAGTGAGAAAATATTGTGAGAAAAATAAATCTAAAGTGAGCCAATTTCCTACTTCATCATCCTCTACTATTAGCCATTTAGTTTAGGGTGTTTTCTTCACTAATCTACCATTAGTGAAGAGGTAGCATGAGCTTGAGTCTCCTCGACGTAGATCATCTTCGGCCTCGAAGATTTCGAGCAAGGTTGTTCATTTCTTTATATGAAACCTTACTAGAGTTCGGATGTTCACTACTTAGAGCGAAGGGACTACTACACGGAGCTTTAGAAGTGAAAGACCGGTCTACAACGGTTGTATTCCTTATTCAGTTAGATGTAAAGTGTTTACATTGCTACTTCATCTAAATCTCTAGTTAAGATTCTAGGGTTAGGGTTCTTTAGAACGACAAAAAATTTGAAAATAGCATGGACGATGCCTCCTGAAACCTTGCTGCCGCGGTACGTAACCCTACAGGTGGTACCCCTATAACCCCCCGAGTGATAGTTAATTTTGGGTACTTCAACGTCGTGAAGGTTTGGACGAGTTTCGAGTTCGTTTCGACTCCCGGATTGGCTTAAAACTTTGGAACCTTGGGATTTTAGTGCACTATTTTTCGGGTTTAGGAAAAAATTGATTTGTTTGCTATTTGTGCACAGAATTCTAATGTTGTGGTTTTCATTACTTACTTATGTGATGCATTTGTGTGTTGTGAACGTCTTCTAATCGCTATACGTCGATTAGAAGGGGTTACATGCATCTTGATGTTGCTTGAGATATCTTTATAATGGTTTCGACTAATTGTCATGATGGATAGCCTTTTGTGCGATGTTTGCTATAAAGTTTTGAGTTCATTTGTATATTCATTATTTCGGGGCGAGCGACTGACTTGTGGACTGTCATTTCTTCCGGTTTTTATATTCTTTTATTGTGATATGGCCGGGTTGAGGTCGATATCACCGTTGTATATATTTCATTTATGTACTAGGATAAACCACGGAGAAGTGCTCGAATAGCCGGGTTCTAAAGTGCCCTAGGTAGTCGTCTCGTAGTGGCGAGTTCGAGCCGCCTCGCTCTAAAATTGCCGAGCAATTCGCCGCACTTGTTGGGGTTTTAGGATGACTTACAATGGAGTGCTCAAGTTACCAGATTTCGTAAAGTGCCGAATGACCCACTCATTACCTAGAGTGCGGGTTGTCTCACTTCTGGAATTGGCGGGTAACTTTCCATACTCGTAGGGGTCTTGGTTCTACATTGCACGGGCTATCCACATGACCAGGGAACGTCGAGTTTCATTTGCGGCTCAAATGAAACATATGGCTCTTAGATTTTTTGCAATATCATATCAGTTTCTTTGCTTGATAAAAATGGATATAACTTTGTTCTAAATAGATATATCATAACATTTACCTTAATCAGGTATTGGTTGTACGTGGATGATATTCTCTTTATAGGGAGAACTGTCGTATTCCTAGTGTTGTACGTGGATGATATTCTCTTTATAAGAAATGACATTCCTTTACTACAATCGGTCAAGCTGTTCTTGTCACAAAGGTTCTCTATGAAAGACCTGGATGATGCCTCCTACATTCTGAGGATTAAGATCTACAGAGATAGATCTAAGAGATTGTTGGGATTTTCACAGTCCAGGTACATAGAGACCATACTAAAGAGATTTAGTATGGAAAATTCCAAGCGTGGTAATATACCCGCTTTGCACGGAATCACTCTCTCCAAAGAAATGTCTCTCAAGACTAATGAGAGAGCATTATACCTTACTCTTTGGCGGTAGAATCTATAATATATGCAATGCTATATACCAGGCCATATGTAGCTTACGCGCTTAGCGTGGCGAGCCGGTATCAGTCAATCCCTGGGGAGAACCACTGGACAGTAGTAAAGAACATTCTTATGTATTTAAGAAGGACAACGAAATTGTTCTTGGTATACGGTAATGGGAATCTCCATGTGTTGTCTTTTACTGACTCGAGTTTTAAAAGTGACAAGGATGATAGCAAGTCTGTCTCGGGTTTTATGTTTACCTTCAACGGAGGGGTGGTCTGTTGGAAGAGCTCTAAATAGGACACCGTCACAGACTCTGTAACGCCCCACGCCCCAGTACAGATGGTATTGTCCTCTTTGGCCAAAACCGCACGGTTTTTCCCTTTAGAGCGAACCGGACCCGACCAGGGGCCACTTCCCAGGAGGTCACCCATCCCAAGACTTCCCTGGCCCGAGCACGCTTAACTACGGAGTTCTCAAGCTCCTGTAGTTCCGGTTCACTTAAAAGGCGCCTCTGTAATTGAGAGTGATATCATTATATTTATAATGCAGTTCGGTCCTCTTTCGGAATGTGCTTTAAGGACCCGATCCCATTGTTCTGAAATGGCTCCCCCACTCAGATCACCAAGATGTCCGCAACAGACCGCACTGAGTGTGGACAGAGCAGATCACCATGATGTCTTAAGACCGCACTGCTCTGGGGTATTACATTCCCCCCATCTAAGAACAATGGTTCGTCCTCGAACCACAAACGTACTATTGAGGGACCTACATGGGCCGCCAAATGTAATACCCCAGAGCAGTGCGGTCTTAAGACATCATGGTGATCTGCTCTGTCCACACTCAGTGCGGTCTGTTGCGGACATCTTGGTGATCTGAGTGGGGGAGCCATTTCAGAACAATGGGATCGGGTCCTTAAAGCACATTCCGAAAGAGGACCGAACTGCATTATAAATATAATGATACCACCCTCAATTACAGAGGCGCCTTTTAAGTGAACCGGAACTACAGGAGCTTGAGAACTCTGTAGTTAAGCGTGCTCGGGCCAGGAAAGTCTTGGGATGGGTGACCTCCTGGAAAGTGGCCCCTGGTCGTGTCTGGTTCGTTCTAAAGGGAAAAACCGTGCGGTTTCAGCCAAAGCGGACAATACCATCTGTAACCTGTCACGCCCCACTTCCCAGTGTACGGCGAAGGCGACGCGACGAGGTCCGCTACGTTGTACTCAGAAGTACATACGCTAAGCGTAGCTAAGCAATATAGAAATAATTACACAAGAGACAAGAGTATAAAAAGAACAACAACTTTTATTTATTAACATTCTTTGTACAATACATGAAAAGGAAGTACAACTGAAATAAAGATGCCTAAACAGTGGCATAACAGGAAATGTAAAGTACTAGAAAGAAAAGTGTACAATGAAATTATACTGCAGGGTCTTGTGTAAACTGCTCTAAGTTTTCTTGTGATAGCTCAACTTCTGCCGGGTTTAAGTCACCTGACGACATTCAAAGAAGAGAGAAACAGAATGTCGTCAGCGAACAGATCGCTCGGTAAGTCCCAAAGGTAAGAGGGAAGTAGAGAAGACAGAATAAGAAGATACATTTTAAAGTGTAGACTATTGTTGTAATGTTACGTCAACATTGTTGTTTGTAGCTTGGTACAGAAGGATGCCAGTGTATACGAGGGGGGTCTCTATATGCTAGAGACCAGGGCAAACGGAAAGTACAAGGAACCGTTAAGCCACGGTACAACAGCAACGGAATATAGGTTAGGTGTCTTAATCTGACCACCTCGTGCCACTTTTAACACATTCCGTACCAATCTACCCCTTAAAACCCCGTAGTCTTTTAACAGTATTGTTGTATTGTTTTATGTAAGTTGGATGACTGATCAAAACCATGATATCAGTAACTGGTTGTATCAGGTAATTGGAATAACGGAATAATGGATGTATATCCATGGTTTGATTCAGTCAAGTTGAATAGGTTGTTAACTGGATTCAGGGATTCATGTGTTTATATTGAGTTGGATTATTAAGAATATAGATTGACTTGAATTATATTCAAGTCAGAAATAGTCAGACTCTAACCCGAATCAGACTAAAAGAAAGGTAATTTGAAGTTCTATAATTATTAGGGTCCTTATTGTAATTTATAAAAACTTGAGGGGGTTTTATGTAAAAATACTTCTGTATAGTTTTCAAGATACACCTCAAGTATTTATTATTCGTCTTTATAGTTATAATGAGTGTAAATTTTATTTGTGTTATTCTAGTGAATATATCCTAATAAAAGTATTAATTTATAATATTGATTTATTTGAAATTCATGGTATTTTAATATAACTTTTAATCTTGTAATTTTTTAGGAAAAGGTGGAAACTTTATCTTATAATAAAATAGGTGTTTAAATGATAAATATACATATGTTAATACAATAATAATTTTATATAAACATTTTATTTTCCAAAAATCTCATTTTTCTTAAATGTCGTATTTTAAACCTTTCGAGATCGAATGCTCCTTGCGGAGGTCTGAATCTCGCACTACTAGCCCGCGGGTGCACGATAAACTATACTATCCCTAACGGGTTTCTCATAGGTGGGTTGTAGTGGTGCTTTGCAAAGATTTAATAAATACTATCCATTTAGAAAACGGTTTTATAAAGATAAGGTATTTATTTGTAAAAAGATGTCAATTTCCGTATTTTAGTTTCTAGGGTTTCCTAAGCCAACTAGCCTATTTCTAAGGTCTAAACGACAAGTCGTTAGAAGCCTCAAATCGCCTCTTCACCGCTAATTGTGGCCAGGTAAGTACAAGTGAGGAGGGAGGGATCCGCTCACGAATCGTGAGGCGGGCCTTTTAAAGTTACCCAAGCTCACTTGCCTAGCCTAGACACCACAAACTCAGTTTAGATAAACGATCGATATCCACAACTTATCGTATTTTCCTAATATGAGGTATTTGTTTAAAAGTGTAACAATCTAAAACTTTTAAGAATGGTTTTATGAAGATTATGGTATTTTAATGAAAATTTCGTTTTATCGTATTCTAAATTTTGATTATATCATTTTAGGGTTGTATTTGCGTGTGTGTGGAGGTAGGTCATTACCTCGTGACTTATTTTAAGGTATAGTGAAGTTTAGGGGTTAAATATGATAAATTAAACTTGAGGGTATTTAGGTGAATGAATACGGTATTTGCAAAAGTTATCATTTCATGTGTGAAAACTCATTCAAATTGATTTTTACAAGTTTAGTGATCAAGATGAACATGTTTAGGAATGATGGAATTGATTAGAAGAAGAAAAATAAATATTATGGTATTATTGTGAAAAGAATACGATATTACAAGAAAGCTATCATTTCATGTGAGAAACTTTGTCCAAATTAATTGTTATGTGATTAATGGTCATCATGAATATGTTTAGGTATTATGGTATGGGTGACAAGTGAGATTTTGTAGAAAAACCGAATCGGAAATCGGTTTGTTCCGATTTCCGTCGGGTTTCATAAATTCGTTATTTTTGAGAAGTAGAAGAAGAAAAGAACGGGACTTACATGCTTCGATCTATACTAAAGAGTATAGAGGAACAAGGTGAGTGGTCGAGGCTTTGTTTCGTCGCCGGTTGTTTCAAAGAACGTCGCCGGAAATCCGTCAGCGCTTCACCGTGAACTCGGTTTCAAAGCACACCTTTCTTGTAGAAATTTTGAGAGAGTAAACCTAGAGTTTTGGGATGAGAGGGTAGAGGGAAGGGGGTCTATTTATAGGGTAGGCTAGGGTAGGGTAGGTGAAACGTTTTTATTTTAAAAAAAATTGTAAAAATTTAAGAAAAATCATTAAAATTTGTATTGAACTGGGTGTAATTAACATTTGAGAACCGATCCAATAAATTGGAGTAAACAGGGGGTTAAAGAAGATGAAAAGGCGAAACTTTCATGTAGACGACTCGGCCGTCCGGCCGAGTCCGGCCGGCGGCGCCGGCCCGAGTGGGCCGGTCCGCCGGCCGACTCGGCCGAGTCGGGCCGAGTCGGGGTGCCGTCGGGCATGGGTTCGCCTGACGTAGGCTCTGGTATATTTAGTTTTTAGGGTTCAGTTCAACTTTTGGGAGTTATGGACTGTGGACTGTTGGGCTTCCAAGAAATTTAAAAGAAAAATAATCTAAAAATAATGTGGGGCAGGGGATTTGAACTCTGGTGGCTTGGTTCAGCAGTGTAAGGTATCACCAATGTGCTACAAGCTCCTTCTTGTAATTATTGTAGGAAAATAGATACTTAAAGTGATATCAGCAACATTAAATACTCCAAGTATACTTCAAATTTAAATCAAATTTATGTATACAAAAATTGGAGTTGTTACAATATACCCTCCTTACAAAGATTTCGTCCTCGAAATTTACAACTTTTATTTGAGGACTAGTTTACAAAAAGGTGAGGATATCTTGCACGCATTTCATCTTCCCTTTCCCACGTGGATTCTCCTGGAGTGTCTTTTCTCCACATTACCCGAACCAAGTTAACTTCCTTGTTCCGAAGTGTCTTCACTTTCATGTCCAGGATCTCCACAGGTTGTTGCTCACAAGACAAGTCGGGCTGTATAGTGAGCTCGGAATGATCAAGTACATGGCTGGGGTCACTCACATACCTTCTGAGTTGGGATATGTGGAACACGTTATGCACTCCTTTCAATGAGGGTGGGAGCACAAATCGGTATGCCACTTCACCGACTCATTCGAGTATGTCGAACGGTCCAATGTATCTCTGACTCAATTTACCCCGTCTTTCAAATCGGATCACTCCACGGTTCGAAGATATCTTCAAGAATACATGGTCCCCTGGCTGGAACTCCAAGTGTCGTCTCTTTGCATCAGCCCAGTGTTTCTGTCGATCTTGGGCTATGCGCATCCTCTCCCTGATAGTATGAACCACATCAACAGTTGCTACTATCATCTCCGGTCCAAGAAGTTCCCTATATCCGATGTCGTCCCAACTTAATGGTGATCGACACTTCCTTCGATATAATGCTACAAAAGGTGCCATTCCTATGCTTGCTTGGTAACTGTTGTTGTATGCGAACTCCACAAGATGCAGGTGATCTTCCCACGATCCTTTGAAGTCGAGCATACATGCTCTGAGCATATCTTCCAATATCTGAATAGTTTGTTCCGACTGACCATCTGTTTGTAGATGATAAGCCGTGCTGAAGTTCAGACTTGTTCCCAAGCTAGCTTCCAGACTCTGCCAAAATTTCGATCGGAACCTAGTGTCACGATCGGAGACAATGCAGACCGGTACTCCATGAAGTCTCACAATTTCCTGTATGAGTTCATGGGTATCAGAGATAGTACATTATGAAGTGTTTAAATCTTAATTAGATTATTACCTCCATGTACTTCTTTGCTAGTGTCTCAGTTGATTGTCCAACTAGAAATGGGATGAAGTGAGCCAACTTTGTGAGTCGATCCACAATGACCCATATCACATCGTTACCCTTTGTGCTGCGAGGAAGAGCAGTTACAAAGTCCATCGTGATGTGCTGTCACTTCCATTCTGGAATTGGTAACGGTTGAAGCAGTCCAGCTGTCCTGTGATGTTCAGCCTTTACTTGCTGACACACCAAACATTTTGCGACGCTTCTGGCTACTTCACGCTTCATTCTATGCCACCAATAATTCTGACGTAGATCTTTGTACATTTTGGTACCTCCAGGATGTACTGAATAGGGAGAGCTGTGAGCTTCTTTCATCAACTCTTCCCGAACAGGACCTTTTGGTACACACAATCTGCTGCCGTATCTCAAAGATCCGTCTTCATGGATGATGAAATCTGTTCTGAGTCCATTCTCTACTTGTTCTCTGATCTTTTGCAACTTAGCATCACTGGCTTGAGCTGCTTTGATCTGATTGACAATAGTTGATTGAACTTGTAGATTCATCAAACTTGAAGCATCACCTTGCATGACTACTTCAATCTCCATCTGATGTAAGTCTTGCTGAAGCTTCCACTGAGCGGTGAGATTCATTGTTAATGGTTGGCGACTAAGAGCATCAGGTACTACGTTCACCTTTCTTGGGTGATATTGCAAGTTGATGTCGAAATCCGCCATGAGTTCTAACCATCTTCTCTGCCGCATATTCAACTCCTTCTGAGTAAACACATACTTCAGACTTTTATGATCTGTGTAGATGTTCACTCGTTCACCAAGTAAATAGTGGCGCCAAATCTTGAGAGCAAAGATGACGGCTGCCAACTCCAGATCATGCGTCGGATAATTGCGCTCATGAGTCTTCAGTTGTCTTGAAGCATAAGCCACAACCTTACCGTGCTGATGTAGAACACATCCTAATCCCTTACCGGATGCATCGCAATGCACTTCGAATCCTCCAGATTGATCCGGTATTACAAGAATAGGTGCAGATGTCAGTCTTGACTTGAGTTCTACGAAAGCTTGCTTGCATGCTTCTGACCACACAAATTCTTCATCTTTTCGTATGAGCTTGGTCAGGGGTGTTGCTATCTTTGAGAATCCTTCAATGAATCTTCTGTAATATCCAGCTAAGCCCAAGAAACTCCGACTGTCCTTCACTGACTTTGGTGTAGGCCATTCGCTAACTACTGAAACTTTGGGTGGATCCACAGAAATTCCTTCTCCTGATACGATATGTCCAAGAAAACCAACTTGATTTAGCCAAAACTCGCACTTGCTGTACTTAGCATAAAGCTTATGTTGTCGAAGAGTTTCCAGGACAATTCGTAGATGCTCTGCATGCTCTTTCCGATTCTTAGAATATACCAGGATGTCGTCGATGAAGATGACAACAAACCTGTCTAAATGCTCCCGGAAAACTTGGTTCATTAGGTACATGAATATTGCTGGTGCATTGGTCACTCTAAATGGCATCACTAGAAATTCGTAATGTCCATATCGAGTTCTGAAAGCTGTTTGTGAATATTAGCTTCCTTGACCTTCACCTGATAATAACCTGAACGAAGATCCAATTTAGAGAAAACACAAGATCCACTTAGCTGATCGAATAAATCATCGATGCGCGGAAGTGGATACTTGTTCTTTATAGTGACTTCGTTCAAGGCCCTATAATCGATGCACATTCTGTATGAACCTTCCTTCTTCTTTACCAGTAGTACCGGTGCTCCCCAACTTGAAGTGCTGGGACGAATCCATCCTTTCGCCAATAATTCGTCCAACTGTGTTCGAACTTCCTTCAAACCTTCCGGACTTAGTCTATAAGGTGCTTTGATCACCGGTTGTGCTCCTGGTACTAAGTCAATACTGAATTCAAGAGCTCGATCGGGAGGCAAACCTGATATATCGTCAGGAAATACATCGTCGAACTCTCGAACTACCTCTGGTCTTGATTCTTCCTCTGCTTGAGTTGCCGCAACTACTGCTTCTCTTGGCTTCGCTTTGTAGGTACTTGGCTCCAGGGTACGATCTCCACTCTTGAAATAGAAGACCGGATGATCTGGAATCTCAAATACTACCCTCCTTTGACGACAGTCAATGGTAGCATAAAATGTTCCAAGCCAATCCATTCATAGAACCACATCGAAGTTCGGTATGTCCAGTACTTTGAAGTCAGCATAAAACTCCCGACTGCAGACGACGACTGGACACAGGCTGTATCCCATAGTTTCCTTTAGAACGCAATTCCAGCTGGATATAAGCGGTGAGACTGGAATCGCATGGGTTCGAACAAACCGTTGCGACATAAAGCAGTGAGATGCTCCAGTATCAAACAGTGCAAGTGCAGGTAGTGAAGTTACTAGGATTGTACCTAAGGTATATGGGATAGGGAAAGTGTGTAGGTAAACAAGACTAAAAGATAAGTTTGAGAAGGAAGTTTACCATTAATGACTTGGCCAGTGGCCTCAGCTTCTTCCACAGACATCATGAAAGCCTGGCGCTTTGGCACATTCCTCCTGGCCTGAGGAGCATTCCTCTGAACGTTCCTTTGAGCTTGATGGAACTGTCGAGGAGGTGGTGCAGCTTGTGGTCCCCTGGGTGGTGCAGGCAGTGCAAGTCTCGGAGCAGGTGCCTGAAGAGCTGGTCGCTGCGGATAGGTAATTGCTGGTCTGGGTGTAGCAACTGGGTTCTGTCTTTGAGGACAAGACCCAATATCGTGAGTAGCTGAGCCGCAGACTAAGCAAAGGCGGTTGGCTCGACGGCTGTCCTTCATCATATGTCCAGGTCACTTGTAGTAGGTGCAAAAGGCTGGGCTAGGACGATTGGTTGGTACTCCGGGTCTCCTTGGCACGAAAGGTGGTCTGGACGAGGCTCCACCTGCCATCTGGTTGGCAGGGCGTTTGACTCCTGCAGACTGGGGTCTGCCCCTCTCTTTTATCACTGCCTCATAACCGCGGACAGCTTCTAGAGCATCCTCATGAGTCAAGAACTTTCCTGTGGCTAGAGAAGCCTTAATCTCTGTGTCCAAACCTTGTTGAAAGCGACGGGCTCTGATATCGTCCGTCGGTATCAAGTGTGCCGCGAATCTATTTAAAAATTGTGTTAGCTGTGTAGTGTGTGATAATTAAAAATTGAACTATTGTGACATATCTTACCGGCTTAACATGGTGAATTCAGCATTGTATTCATCTACTGATTTATCCCACATTGAACCCTGTTGTAGATGAATAAACTGCTGCGCCATTGCAAACCTGGCAGTCATGGGGAAGTATTTCGCGTCGAACTTCTCGCGAAAGGTCTTCCATTCAATCGGCTGTACCAGACGGCTTTATTTCGCCTTCCACCAGTTGCGAGCATTATCCGTGAGCTGTAGTTTTGCTACACGGACCCAAGCGTTGTCTGGCACTTGAGCTGCTACCAGATCGTCTTCGATACTTTGTGCCCATTCTTCCGCTTCAAGAGGGCTTCCTTTACCAGAGAACTGCTTGGGATGTAAAGCCCTGAATTGATTTACTCCCGGTGCGTCAGTCTCGGATCGATTCAGAAGTTGTTGTTGTCCCTCGAGAAGACTGCGGATCGCCTCAAATAGCATTGTTTGCTCAGTGGGTGGTGCAGGAACAGCTGGTGTAGAGGTAGTGCTGAAGGGGTGTTGTTTACGTTGGTGCTGGTGTTGTTCGGGGAATCCATAACCTTGAAGAAAAATTCGGGTTAGGACAGATTCAAATACATGAAATGATAAGATTCAAGAAATAGAAATTTGCAAGATTCAAGGAACATGAATTGTAAAGAATGTTTTAGTTGCTGGTTCTTGTGTTATATTGCTTAGGTTGTTCACGCAGACCAGAACTGCATGACAGGGATTCATACAGCTCTGACCTGCATGGGCCACCAACAAAACCTGTCACGCCCCGCTTCCCAGTGTACGGCGAAGGGGATGCGACGAGTTCCGCTACGTATGTACTCAGAAGTACATACGCTAAGCGTAGCTAAGCAATATAGAAATAATTACACAAGAGACAAGAGTATAAAAGAACAGCAACTTTTATTTATTAACATTCTTTGTACAATACATGAAAAGGAGGGACAACTGAAATAAAGATGCCTAAACAGTGGCATAACAGGAAATGTAAAGTACTGGAAAGAAAAGTGTACAATGAAATTATACTGCAGGGTCTTGAGTAAACTGCTCCAAGTCTTCTTGTGATGGCTCAACTTCTGCCGGGTCCAAGTCACCTGACGACATTCAAAGAAGAGAGAAACAGAATGTCGTCAGCGAACAGATCGCTCGGTAAGTCCCAAAGGTAAGAGGGAAGTAGAGAAGACAGAATAAGAAGATACATTTTAAAGTGTAGACTATTGTTGTAATGTTACGTCAACGCTGTTGTTTGTAGCTTGGTACAGAAGGATGCCAGTGTATACGAGGGGGGTCTCTATATGCTAGAGACCAGGGCAAACGGAAAGTACAAGGAACCGTTAAGCCACGGTACAACAGCAAAGGAATATAGGTTAGGTGTCTTAATCTGACCACCTCGTGCCACTTTTAACACCTTCCGTACCAATCTACCCCTTAAAACCCCGTAGTGTTTTAACAGTATTGTTGTATTGTTTTATATAAGTTGGATTACTGATCAAAACCATGATATCAGTAACTGGTTGTATCAGGTAATTGGAATAACGGAATAATGGATGCATATCCATGGTTTGATTCAGTCAAGTTGAATAGGTTGTTAACTGGATTCAGGAATTCATGTGTTTATATTGAGTTGGATTATTAAGAATATAGATTGACTTGAATTATATTCAAGTTAGAAATAGTCAGACTCTAACCCGAGTCAGACTAAAAGAAAGGTAATTTGAAGTTCTATAATTGTTATGGTCCTTTTTGTAATTTATAAAAACTTGAGGGGGTTTTATGTAAAAATACTTTTGTATAGTTTTCAAGATACACCTCAGGTATTTATTATTCGTTTTTATAGTTATAATGAGTGTAAATTTTATTTGTGTTATTCAAGTGTATATATCCTAATAAAAGTATTAATTTATAATATTGATTTATTTGAAATTCATGGTATTTTAATATAACTTTTAATCTTGTAATTTTTTAGGAAAAGGTGGAAACTTTATCTTATAATAAAATAGGTGTTTAAATGATAAATATACATATGTTAATACAATAATAATTTTATATAAACATTTTATTTTCCAAAAATCTCATTTTTCTTAAATGTCGTATTTTAAACCTTTCGAGACCGAATGCTCCTTGCGGAGGTCTGAATCTCGCACTACTATCCCCCGGGTGCACGATAAACCGTACTATCCCTAACGGGTTCCCCATAGGTGGGTTGTAGTGGCGCTTTGCAAAGATTTAATAAATACTATCTATTTAGAAAACGGTTTTATAAAGATAAGGTATTTATTTGTAAAAAGATGTCAATTTCCGTATTTTAGTTTCTAGGGTTTCCTAAGCCAACTAGCCTATTTCTAAGGTCTAAACGACAAGTCGTTAGAAGCCTCAAATTGCCTCTTCACCGCCAATTGTGGCCAGGTAAGTACAAGTGAGGAGGGAAGGATCCGCTCACGAATCGTGAGGCGGGCCTTTTAAAGTTACCCAAGCTCACTTGCCTAGCCTAGACACCACAAAATCAGTTTAGATAAACGATCGATATCCACAACTTATCGTATTTTCCTAATATGAGGTATTTGTTTAAAAGTGTAACAATCTAAAACTTTTAAGAATGGTTTTATGAAGATTATGGTATTTTAATGAAAATTTCGTTTTATGGTATTCTAAGTTTTGATGATATCATTTTAGGGTTGTATTTGCGTGTGTGTGGAGGTAGGTCATTACCTCGTGACTTATTTTAAGGCATAGTGAAGTTTAGGGGTTAAATATGATAAATTAAACATGAGGGTATTTAGGTGAAAGAAAACGGTATTTGCAAAAGTTATCATTTCACGTGTGAAAACTCATTCAAATTGATTTTTACAAGTTTAGTGATCAAGATGAATATGTTTAGGAATGATGGAATTGATTAGAAGAAGAAAAATAAACATTATGGTATTATTGTGAAAAGAATACGATATTACAAGAAAGCTATCATTTCATGTGAGAAACTTTGTCCAAATTAATTGTTATGCGATTAATGGTCATCATGAATATGTTTAAGTATTATGGTATGGGTGACAAGTGAGATTTTGTAGAAAAACCGAATCGGAAATCGGTTTGTTCTGATTTCCGTCGGGTTTCATAAATTCGTATTTTTGAGAAGTAGAAGAAGAAAAGAACGGGACTTACAGGCTTCGATCTATACTAAAGAGTATAGAGGAACAAGGTGAGTGGTCGAGGCTTTGTTTCGTCCCCGGTTGTTTCAAAGAACGTCGCCGGAAATCCGTCAGCGCTTCGCCGTGAACTCGGTTTCAAAGCACACCTTTCTTGTAGAAATTTTGAGAGAGTAAACCTAGGGTTTTGGGATGAGAGGGTAGAGGGTAGGGGGTCTATTTATAGGGTAGGCTAGGCTAGGGTAGGTGAAAGGTTTTTATTTGAAAAAAAATTGTAAAAATTTAAGAAAAATCATTAAAATTTTATTGAATTGGGTGTAATTAACATTTGAGAACCGATCCAATAAATTAGAGTAAACAGGGGGTTAAAGAAGATGAAAAGGCGAAACTTTCATGTAGACGACTCGGCCGTCCGGCTGAGTCCGGCTGGCGGCGCCGGCCCGAGTCGGCCGGTCCGCCGGCCGATTCGGCTGAGTCTGGCCGAGTCGGGGTGCCGTCGGGCGTAGGTTCGCCTGACGTAGGCTCTGGTATATTTAGTTTTTAGGGTTCAGTTCAACTTTTGGGAGTTATGGCCTGTGGACTGTTGGGCTTCCAAGAAATTTAAAGGAAAAATAATCTAAAAATAATGTGGGGCAGGGGATTTGAACTCTGGTGGCTTGGTTCAGCAGTGTAACGTATCACCAATGAGCTACAAGCTCCTTCTTGTAATTATTGTAGGAAAATAGATACTTAAAGTGATATCAGCAACATTAAATACTCCAAGTATACTTCAAATTTAAATCAAATTTATGTATACAAAAATTGGAGTTGTTCAAGACTCGACGATGGACACTGAATACATTGCTGCCAACGATGCCGCAAAAGAAACGGTCTGGATGTGGAAATTCATTAATGAACTTGAGGTTGTTCTGTCCATTGTTGATCCAATACCTTTGTATTACGATAACAATGGGACTATGGCTTTAGCGAACGAACCATGGTCTCATCAGAGATCTAGAAACATCTTGAGACGGTATCACCTAATCAAGAAGATCGTAGATTGTCGGGAGATCGAGGTGTGGAGAGTAGAAACGAAAGAGATCACAGCGGATTCATTCACCAAGGCCCTCCCTTAAGCATGGTTCGAAAGACTATTTGAGATGTTTGGTATGCGATACGCCAACAACTGGCCCTAATGCAGCCCTAGTGCAGACGTTGAGTACTCGATACGCTAAATATACGACCTTAGTGCAATTGGGAGATTGTTGGATATGTATGCCTTAGAGGCCATTATTGTGTGTTTGTGTAGTGGATGATTGGACATATGTATGTACAAGACAATCTTGATCAATATGATAGTATGCTATTTTGTCTGTCTTTATCATAACATGTGTATATGTTTTACTTGTTATTACGTATCATTAATACATTTTGATAAAGCCCGTAAGATTATTACCTGACTGCTAGCGTTATGATGGCGATCATACATATAGGGGCTGGGTAGTCCATAAGCACATCCTTAAATGTCCCTAGTTGTGGGAGTGTCGAGACCGGGTATCGATATTCTGGAGTAGACTGGTATATACGTTTCTAGACCCCGACGAGGGGTGATGGTTGGTTCCACAGCAATTGGTCTTTGACACCTAAGATCGTATATTGCTCACTGAGGGTGAGTAAACTGGACGGACTCGCCGAGAACTTCTAGATGGTACTATACCTATCGTCAGATAGCAGTTCGCAGGCGACCTGAGTAAATGTTAGTATTTATACCTGAGATCATCATCTGTCTCGTGTGAGTTCCCACTGTACTTAGATTACTACCCTACCACGGCTCTACTGAGTCATGTAAACAGGTTTTAATTGGGTACAGTCCCGAGCCATATGGAGGCAGTGAGCAATTGTTGAGGATTCGTCTCTCCTAATATAGGGAGTCGATATCGCACTGTGTTTGGTTGGCCAGCACCATAAGACCTTGGCTAAGGCAGTTGAGATTTACCGATAGTTAGATCAGTAGTTTCTCGGCACATCGTCATGAATTATCGGGTTATTAGGGTCTGACGTTTACCACCCTCTAGACTCGGTATGCGATACTCTTAGACGAAGAGACCTGACTGTACGGAGATTGTCACTGATAGGATCAGTAGGAGTTCGGATGAGCTTGCTCATCGGCCTTCCTTTTCGCCAGGGACCACGGTAACCGTTACGTACAGCTAGTGCCACTGACGTGCTTGTGGTTAAACCCACTGCTAGCGTACTTAGAGTCCCATACAGAGGGTTTTCCTGGTTCAGGAGAAATGATGCAGTTGTCGTATTTTGATACGTGCAGGGTTCCGATCAAATGAGTGTATTAGCTACCCAGAGTTTTGCTCAGACGGTTGATAATATTAGCCGGCTTAGGATTAAACCGGATTATTAAATTTGGAATTGATTTAATAATTTATAGATATATATATTTCGATATGTATATTCTAGTATTATGTTCATTGTATTATTCTATCTTTTTGGGTATTCGTATTTCGATACGAATATAGGTATGTATATACGGTAGAGTGTATTCCGTATTTATACGGAAAAACATTCTAGAAGGTGGACACCTCATTTTTAGTTTATCCATTTAAATGGAAATGGGGTGTAAAAGTGAAGTGATGTGAGAATGGTGAGAGACATGCTTGAATAGTGTAGACAAATGAATTGTAAATTTATTTGTCAAAACTATTCAAGTATGGTTGTTATATTTTATTTGTAGAAATCATTTATACAAAACCATGGATGATATTTCCTTTCACTAGTTTTTCCATTCTCACCATTTTTGTTCTCTCTCCTCACTTAGCTCTTCTCTTGAGCTCCTCCTTCATGTTTCTCCCTACCCTCTCATGAGTTAAGAATCAAGAGTGGAAGAGAGATAGAAAAATATTAGATATCATCACTATATCTTTAGACATCCTGGGGAGAAAAAATATATTTGAGATGAGACAAACAAAAGAGGTTAGAGACGACTCAAGAAATGTCTAAGGATTTACTTTCGAACTTTTTTTGCTTCTTTCAGTGAAGCTAGAGTCTTGAACCATATCTCTCGGGTAGATCATTTTCGATTAAGGAAGATCGACGGTAAAGCTTGATCATGTTGACCCCAAGGAGCTAAAGAAGTGGATTGAAGACCGAAGGACACGAATCATTTGGTATAACCTTCTTTCCATAGTAGATAAACTCTTTGTAGATTTCTAGTTTAAGTTTTTGGTTAAAATTCTAGGTTATATAGTTTCTAGGGCCTCTGGAATTTTTGTTTTTTTATTCCATATAGACCGCAGTTATAGCGTCAAGGGTGCTAGGAAATATAACACAAAAATCCTATCTGTCTGATCCCGTGGTTCCCCTAGATTGCGCAACAGCCCAACTGTGCGCTCACTTCGCACCATGTCACTCGCCCCTCTCTTTGGCCACCGCCCATGCGTTGCACTAAATGGTGCGGGTTCTACTGCAGCAAGCAGCAGTGGTTGCTAATGCTGCAGTCGGGTTGGGTCCGACCCGATTCGACTCGGTTAATTTTTTTAAAAACAGAATAATCTTTTAAAATTCTTTTTTAATTCGGAAAAATCATTAAAAATATTTCAAATATCATAAAATTATCAGAAACTTCTAAAAAAATATAATTAAAAGATTTCTTCATTTTATAAAAATTTTGTCTGAAAATAATTTCATTTTTAATTATTTAAAATTATCATAAATCATTTTTCCACTCAAAAAATTCAAATTAAATACTTAAAATTACCGAAATTTTCTTTTAATAGTTTTAAATATAAAAAAACATTTTCCATCAATAGAAATGCCAAAATAATTTAAAAATACCAAAAAGAATTCTTAAAAGACTTTTATTAATGTATGTACAAAAAATCAGTCGTTACATCCATCCATGGCCTTGTATTGCTATTCTAAGAATGGTCTCGGTCTAGACAAGGCAGATTGGCACCCGCTCAGTCTGGTAACAAACGACCGAACGATTTAGACGTGCATTCCTACGGCCGTATTTTGAGAGAAGGTCGAGCGGTGTAGCCGATGGGTTATGATTCGGCTTGAGACTCGGTATGTAGGAGATTTAGATATTCATCCCTGCTCTTACATCTCGGTCTTCATGGTGAAGCCATATTTGAAAGTTCAAAGGTTTGGTATAAATACTGAAATCATATATAACTGTTACCAAAATTTTATCAATAAAATATGATGGCTAGACGAATATTATCACTGTTGTTTTTATCATTATTATCCATGCAACCAAAGGGTCTATTTTATATTTATAGGAAGAATGTTCTTCCCTTCCTTTAATAACAGCTCATCTGTCGAGGGAGACAGTGTTGCGCTAATTAATTTGTGTTGAACTGCACATCTAATTTTTAGGAGCGAACACCTTTTTGGTATGCCCGGTAGGACCCTGCTGTTTCATGGTACTGACCCGATATGATACCAATAAAGATCCTGATTTCCAGCACACCTCGCTAGAAGAGAAGATCACTCGGCGAAAAACCAAGTGGTCAGAAAAAATGGGTGATAACAATGATAACTCAAACCTAGACAGGACAACTATGGTGGAGAGCATGCCTTCCGTGCCAGAGAAGGAATCAAGTTCAGCAACACCACTGCCGAATGATGACAACCCGCCGATAAACCTCGCTAACAATGAGATACTTGAAGGGATTAATCGGCGGATTGACTAGATGGCGGTGGCGTTTTGATGCCAGATGATGGAAGCCAGTCAGTAGGCATTCCAGGCCTTGCCAGCGATGTTGATCTATGCACAACAACCCCTACACGAAGCGATGAATGTGACCAATAGAAGTTCAAATCAATGGCCGCTGGCATTAAGAGGTTGGATGCCATTACTGGTTCCTGGGGAAATAACCCACAGTATTTTGGAGCGCCAAATCAGAAAGCCCCAACCGTTGGTTCGGTACTAAACCTGCCGACCAATAACACCGGTGGACATGCACCATGTAACGCCGCTGCGCCAATAAATGCCCCGTTCCAAGGGATGAATAACGCATTTCCCAATCATAACCCCAAGACGAACGCTGCTCCGCCTCCATTCTTTCAACATAATGCTCCTAATCAGGCCGAAGTGAGAGAAAACGGTGGTTATGGACTAATTCCCAAGGGGCAAACATGGTATGCTTCGGCTACCGGCCAAAACTTCTGCTGGCAGAATAACAATGCTCCGCATCAAAGGGTGACAAATAAGTCGTATATAGAGTTTGGTTGGTTCGGAGAGGAATACAATCCAAAAGAAGAACCAGCCTATCGGCCCCATCAGAATCACCAAGCATTTGATAACGACAACCTCCCTCGCTGCCTGGAGAGAGTGCCTGGAGAATATTACAAGAGCCTTATCCTAACAATTACGACCAGACGTACGAATACCCAAGAGGATTCAAGGTTCCCAATTTCACACTATTTTCGGGAGAGAACAACCATTTGACCGAAGAGCACATTACAAGGTTTACCATACGTGCAAAGAGACCAGCAGTTTTGGTATGTATAAGCTCCGATTGTTCGGTGGCTCTCTTACGTTAGTATCTTTCGAATGGTGCCGAAGCTTAGCCCCCGCATCTATCTAGGACTAGCTGAGCATGGAGCAGCATTTTAGAACATAGTTTATTACGGTCATTGTCATTGTTGCAGTAGCTGTCGTGGCCAAAAATTTCCAGAAGAACCGTGAGCAAGTAGAAGACTTTGTCGCCTGGATGTTAGCGGTCAAGAATAAGTGTAGGGCCACTTTTCATCATAAGGAGTAAGTGAAAATGGCATAACGGAACCTGATACATGATAGTAGAAAGTATTTCGCAGGGATGAAATTCACAGTTATAAGAGACCTGGTGAATCACGTAGCACCGTATGAGCAAATGATTCTCGAAGAGGAAATGAGAAAATCGTCCTCCAGGAATTCTGGTTTCAAGAATAAGTTTGGTATGAGCTTCGCCGAAAATCAGGAACTAGAGGAGGCTGATCTTGATATTGAGATAGATGCGAATGTGAGTATTGCAGAGTTTCTTCCTGGAAAGACTTATACATGCACAGTGCCGGAGGATACCAGAAAATCAATATAAAGTAAGGGGACGGTCAAACGAAACTATTTTGAGACCGGCCGGGGTTTTGACTTTGAATTAATGAAAGATGAGTTAATCTTTGACATGCTCTACAAGGATATGCAACTCAAAGTCTCCCATCGAATACCAAGTGCCGAGGAAATTGCAAAGAAAAAGGACTACTGCAAGTGGTATAATTCAGAGTCTCATTCAACTATCAATTGCGTAGTTTTCCGTAATACAATGCAGAACACTTTTACTAAAGGATGCATCAAGTTCGCAAAAGCACCTTCATAGGTTGAGAAGAACCCATTTCCAAAAACAGCACCGGTAAACGTGATCAATGACGGTTTTGGCGAAGAACTCACCAAGAAAGTCTCCCCCTCATCTTGGATAGAGGAGGAGTTAACCAAGTTTGACGTAGGGAGTCCTAGGCCTTTGGCTACCATCATTAGGCAGTTGGACCCAGAGGATGACGGAGTGTGGTCTGCCGAACTCAGGGGCACGGTGACCTGGACTCTAGTGAAGACGGTTCATGGAAGTAAAATGGGAAATTACGAAGTGAGGAAAAATTTATGCAACTCTTGCATGGTTTATCGTTGCAAGGAGTGTAGGACCTTATAGGGTGCTTAATACCCTTCAGCAAGATCAAAACCAAGGAGGAGAAACTAAGAGGATATGCCTTCGGAGCCTTTGTTCAGACTTTATTCGACGCCGGAACCAAAGCAAAGACACAAAAGCGATGACAAGAATAAGGCGGCCATAGGAAGGTTTCCTAAATCCATCCTATTAGATATGTATGCTCTAGAGAAAATTATTGCAATTGTTAGACATATATATGTACAAGTCATTCTTACTCAATATGATAGTATACTATTTGGTTTGCTTTTATCATTCATGTGTATAGTTTCTACTTGTAATTACTAATACATGTTGATAAAGCCCGTAGGATCTTTACTTGACTCCCAGGATTATGATAAAAATCGTACTAGTGGGGCCTGGACAGTCTATAAGCACATCCTTAAATGTTCATAGTCATTGGAGTATCGAGAATAGGCATCGATACTTCAAAGTAGACCAATGTATACGTTTTTAGACCCCGACCGGGGCGATGGTTGTTCCCACAGCCATTGGTGTTTGACACCAAAGATTGTATACAGGTGCATATTGGAGAATGAATTTCACCGAACGGACTTACCGAGGATCCTAGATAGTATTATACTTATCGTCAGATATCAGTTCTCTGGTGACATGTATACATGGTAGTCTGTAGACTTGAGATCGTTATAATGTCTTATGTGTTTCCCACTATGCTTTGATTATTACCTACCACGATATTAAAAGCCGTGCAAATAGGTTTTAGTTAGGTACAGTCCCGAACCACATAGAGGCAGTGAGCGATCGGAAGGGTTTCGTCTCTCCCGGTATGGGGAGTTGATATTGTACTGTGCCTGATCGATTGTAACCATAAGTCCCTAGCCAGGACGGATGAGATAAACTGATAAGTGTTATCAATTGTATCTATAGTGGTCATAAGTCACTAATCGACACGATTTACTGGGTTATTGGGGGTCTGACGGATTCCACCCTTTAGACTTGATATGAGACACTCTCAGACAAAAAGACCAGACTGTACGGTGAATGTCACTGATCGGTTCTATAGGGATTTGGATAGGCTTGTTTTCAATCTTCCTCTTCGACATATACCTAGGTAGCCGTTACGTACAGCTAGTGCCACTGACGTGCTTGTAATTTATGGATGTGATCCGGAATTACTGCCAGCGTATTGTCGATTCTCTAGAGTCCCACATAGAGGTTAGTTCGGTTCTAGTGAAATGGTGTAGGGAATGTATAGGGATACATGCAGGAGTTCGATTAAACATGTATATTTGATACACATAGTTTTAATCGAGCGTTATATGATATTAGCCTGAATATATATTGATATAACCGGATTATTAAATTAAGTGTTGATTTGATAATTGAATATGTAAGGATGAGCGCGCCCCGCGCGTGCGTGCAGCGGAAGCGGGAACGGACGGAAAATAAAAATTCCGTTGGAGTGCGATCAACCATACACCAAAATCATCCAAGCAATAGTTTCTAGCTAAAATAAAGAGCATAAAGAAAACAGTTCAGAAATGATACAACATTTATAGCGTATCCGGCTGATCCCGGAAGACCCCGTCTAAACTCTGTGAGCTTACGAATGCATCTGCACGCCGACTGCCTCGCCGTAGATGATCCGCGTTGAAAGTAGGCTGCCCAAGCTCTAACTCCATCACCGGTTGGAGTAACTTCCTCTAAAGGCTTGCTAGACGTAGAGGAAGACGATGCGAACAATGGGTACTCTCTAATTTTTGCAAAATCTCACCATGGCAACACTTTCCATTTTCAAGAGAGCTTGAGCTCTATTTGTGAGGAAGAAGATGTATTATTTTGTGATGGCTTAGAAAAAATAATGAATTGTGTCATGTAATGTTTTCAACCATGTCATGTATATACATGATACATACCCTCTCTCCCACTCTCTCTCATGTGTGTGTCAACACACAAAGAGAGAGGGTGGGCCCCGCCATTTTAATTAAATATATTAAATATATAATAATATATATACATTAATATATATATATATATATATATATATAAAGATATATATACATGTACATATATATATTCATTTGTATATTTATTTATACATATTTCATAATGGTGGGAATTAATATATATATATATATATATATATCAAATATATATATATATATATATATATATATATATATATATATATATATATATATATATTAAATAAGTATTAGTACATGTATCCTATACACGTACACATTATGTATCACATACACGAAACGCTATCAATATCTTCTCAGTATCATATACTGTAGAGTGTGTGCGTATCATATACACTATACTAGAAACTGTATCATTAATACGGTTATCAAGTCAACACTTGACTTGGTATTCCATCTTTAAAACCGGCTAGTATAACAGTCATCCGATTGAATATGTATATCCAATATACATGTTTCATCAAACTCATGTACGTATCCCTATACGTACGTCACATCGCGTTTTTCCCAGGAAGGCACTTTCCTTGCGGGACTCTAAAGACCTGTTAATACGATGGAAATAGGTTATACAGGATCATATTCGATTGAATCTGAAACACTTTCAGATTCAACCTCCTTTCAGGTTAACCCACAAGCTCGTCAGCGGTATTAGCTGTACGTAATGGCTACCCAGGTATGAGCAAGATAAAGGCAGGTTGATGAGCAAACTCATCCGGACCAAACAAAGTCTATAAGTGACATCCACCGTACAGTTCGGTCACTTCGTCAGTTAGTATCACTTACCGGGTCTGGGGAGTGGAATCTGTCAGACCCCCAATAACTCGATAAGTCGTACTGATAGAGAACTCATAACCAAAGATATACAACTGGTAACACTTACCAGTTTATCTCTACTGCCGTAGCCACGGACTTCTTGCTATAGTCTTGTCTTGCACAGTGCGATATCGACTCCCAATACCAGGAGCGAAGAATTCCCTTGACCGCTTACTCCCTCCATATGCTTCGGGACTGTACCCAACTAAAACATGTTTGCACGACTCAATTGAGCCATGGTAGGGTAGTAATCTAAGTACAGTGGGAATATACACGAGACACTGTGGCGATTTCAGGTCTAGGGACTACCCTGTACTCATGTGACCAGAGAACTGCTATCTGACATTGGTATAATACCATCTAGGAGTTCTCGGGGAGTCTGTCCAGTGTAAATCATCCAATGAGCACATGCATACAATCATTAGTGTCAAACACTAATGGTTATGGGATCAACCATCTCCCCGTACAAGGTCATGAAATGTATACACTAGTCTAAACTGGAGTATCGATGCCGAATCTCGATACTCCTATAACTAGGGACATTTAAGGATGTGCTTATAAACTATCAGGCCCCACTAGTATGATCCTTATCATAATCCTGGTAGTCAAGCAAAGATTCTATGGGCTTTATCTCATGTATTAGCGATACGCGATAACTAGTAACACGTAATCACATGACAGATAAAGATAAACCAGATAGCACATTATCATCTTGAGTAAGACTATTCTTGGTATAGGCCTTCCTCGAATTCAGTAATTGCATTCTTGCAACTACGATAATTGCCTTGAGGGCACCTATATCCAACAATATCCCACTTGCACTCAAGACCAATAATTGCGGTATCGCATGCACATATTTCATGTGTTACAGCATACCCAACATCTGTACTAACTGTGTTCGAGAAATAATCTCAGTGAGTGGATCCGCTAATATGTTTCTAACTATATCTCTCTGAATGTCAACTTTGCGGAGATCAACTAGCTCCCGAAAATGAGTGATACTTACCTTAGAATACTGTTTGGATAGCTGATGGGACTTTGTTCACAAATGAACATATTTATCCAAACAAATACATAGGATGTATCGTCTGCTGATTCACACTCAGCATCTAGCGTCTTAACTATCCCAGTATCTCGATTAGAACTCTTCAAATACATTGCTCTTCATAAGAGGGTAAACTGATGAATCATGACAGATATTCTGTCACCCTTGTCACTATGGAATTTGAAATCGGTAATTGCCTCTCTAAGGAGACTGCCATTACCATACACCAAGAACATCTTATATGCTCTTCACTTCTTCCTATGTCTCTCCAAGATTGGACTAATATGTGCTTATTACACTTAGTGTTAAAGCAATATCTGCTCCGGTATATAACATTGCATGATTGACCTCACTGCCATAGCATGTCGAATATCATTCATGCGAGTCTCTCACTTCATCAGTCCCGAAAGTCATTATTTTAGAGAGAGTGGCTCCATTACCTGCGGGTACATTACCTCACTAGGAGTCCTCCATTCTAAACTACTTTAGAATGGTGTCATTATACCTAAATTTGGATAATCTCAAATTCCTTACTAGATCTAAATTTATAGATCTAGTCACCAGAATCAATGATGTATATATAATCCATAAAGGAAAAACAGTGACAACCAATGTTTGACCGAATCGTAGTATAAGAATATGATTGATCGTTAAAAAAGTGTGTTGAAAATAACCGCAGTCAAGATGGTGTCGCTAGTAGCTAGCCGCGATGAGTACGGGCCGTCTGCATGGAACGTGAACCTTTTTCTTGCTTTAGACGAGTTGATTGAAGAAGGGTGATTGGTTGTAGATCTATTTTAATACGGATGTATAATTTATGAAGAAGAGGCTTAAAGGGTTCATAGGACTTAGTAGTAATGGATGAATAATTAAAAATGACTCTTTTTATTTTTTAATAGTTTAAAACTAGATTGATAGTGATGAATGTAGATCAGGGTTCTTTGGAAGAAACTAGGGTTTCCCCGCTCTTAACCCTTGTCCTTGTACTGATCTCTATACATGTCTAGCCCCTAACAAAACAAGTGTTAAACTAATCTCAAATTATGGTCATGACTAGCAATAAATTGGTAGCGCGCCTGATAAGGATGTTAATATTTATTTTGCTAAAGTTTGTGGACTTTAAAATGTATAAAAGAAATTAAATAATTTTATCATCCATTGATGTACCCTAGCCTACGAACCCTAGCAAGTTAGGAATTACTCACTCATGGTTTGAGATTTATAAGAAAGATTGAAAAATGAAAACATAATTAAGATGCAGAAATTAAATGCAGAAAATAAGTGCGGAAATTAATTTGCAAAAAGACTAATAAAAAAACTATATTTATTAATCAACTATTGCATTTACAAATCCTTTGAAGGTAGATTACAAGAACTCTAGTTTTCTCTCTCTCTCTCTCTCTATCTTGTTGGAGATAGATGACTAGCTGATGATCATCTGGATGCGTGGATCGTTTTGAACCTCTTGATCTCTTCGGTTATTTATTTTTAATGTGATGTTGTCGGTCCTATTTATAGTCACAGAAACTAGAAACCCTAAATTCCCTGAGTGAATATACGCTATTAAAATCCTAACTACCAAATTTCAAATCGTACGGCTATAGATCCGCTATGGATCCGCCGCGAATAGCATACTTTGGCCGCCCAATCGCCGCAGTCTTGGAGAATCAGGTTCTGGAATTTTTTGTGCTGTCTTGTTTTGATATTTGGAGATCCTCTGAATGTCTATATTCTGATAATAATGAACCGAGTCTCTGCCTTGCTAGATCTTACGATTTGCTTCAATATTCTGGCAGATTTGATTCCGACATCTTGATTTATCCCGGATCTCCGAGATTCCAGACCTGAGCTAATCTGCACAATATCTCAAATCAAAGTGTTAGTAGTATTTGGTATTATTGAGATATTATCCTAACAATTTTATATGATATTATATGTTAAGAAAATTGATTAGAAATATTTGATATGATATGCATATTTTAATTACTAATATTTCATATAAATATTATATGCATGTATTTTCCCTTATTATGTTAATTTATAATGTAGAAACATATGATAATAAACTTTTTACATATAAACCCTCATATATTCTATAATTATAATAAACACCTTTTAGTACTTAATAATAGTGGGGAAAATGTTCATTCAAATGTGCAATATTTTAGACTAATCAAATACCCCCAAATTTAACTTTGATCGTCCCGATCAAACTAGTTATTAAAGAGAAGAAGAAGAAAAAGAAAAAAAAACTAGCACACTTTCGTAGGCAACACGATTGCACTAAGCACGTGCAACAAGCATTTAAATCTCTAGGTGTCCCTAGTAGGAGGAGTGTTGTCTCCTGAGGGTTTTCAGCGGATTACACCCAAAAAATCCAATAATAAAAAAAAGATGATGAAAGTTACATACACAGATAAAGAATATATAAAAGAAAGAATTTGAAAATAAGAGTTTCAAACTACACTAGCTTTTTAGTAGCCATGAGCCCTATCTTAATAGTCATGAAAAGATGTCAGAAATCACATTATCTCTTAATAAAACATCGCCTTTAGTCTTTCCCTACCTTTCTTCTAAACATAGATCTGTGTAAAAGACATCCCTACACTTAGAGAATTCAATTCAAGCTATCATACTCTTGCCCATCTTCCTTAGTACTTTTTAGTCGGTGAATATTTCAGATGGAATTGCTCACACATTCTTCATGCGACCGTTAATACTTCTTGAGGTACCAACCAATCGATTACAAAATATGCTCACTCGTTAAGGCATAATTAGCAATATTCTAGTCTTGCAACAGCTAAGGTTTAGCAGTGACTCCCAAACCAGTTGGTCTAAGACACTAGGTGATAAAGTACCATCGCTATATTTTTTTATGATGCCTTAAGTAATTAAAAAACCAGCGTTCATTTTTCTTCACCATTTTTTTCATTTATATTTTTGTTTATATAATTATTTTCCTTCACCCTAAGGCTTTTAGACAAGAGCATTTCAAGGTATCCTCTACTATCCCAAGTTTCAAGATGTGTGCAAGTGCATATAATAGGATATCAATGTTCAAATGTTTGGACTTAAGAATAGTAACTATTTTTCAGACTTATTTCTATCCTCAGATTATTGATTCTCTTAATCTTACTAGCCCTTGGGACAACAGCTCATGACTACTCATTACTAGTTTCGTTTTAAAACATCTAATTTTCTTGCTTTTCTTAAATCTCTTCCTATCTTTTATATGTATTTTTCACTTTCTAACTTTCATTATCAAAAAAATATTTTTGTGCTTTTATTTAGTATAATGCAGAAAAATGATGCGTGAATAAGCACAATCCTCCCCAAAATCTATTTGCAGCAGTGTCCTCACTGATGTCATCTTTAAGCTTAAAAACCTATAGACTTGGGAAGAAAAGTTCTTAATTATTAGCAAAAGGGGACAAAAGTCAATGACAGTGAAATCCTCTCCCAAACTTATTTTTGGCTCACAATTGTGCAAAAAATTTCGTTTCTTTCATGTGCCAAAATATTTTTCTCCCCCCAAACTTGAGTGAAACAGTATTAAGCATTTAAAATTATAAGAGGGGGTAAAGTTAATTGTCTATGCAAAGCTTTACAAAGACCAAAAGTCAACACTTACCATTCAAATATTTTATCGATGTAACAACATAGTTGGTGGAAGATCATAGATGTGAAGAAGTGGGGAGAAAAGAGGCATAATTGATCGGGTTTACGTCTCGGTTGGTAGAGACGAAACAGTGGTGGTGCAATACTCGCATTATTATTTTTGATAAGAAGTAGGGGTGGCGGTTCAACTTCTTTGGCAACTCCTATGTGTTCTAGGAATGCGAGTTCTTTGCTAAAAATGTCTTCAAAACTTTCATCGATATTCCGAATGATAATCTCATCGGAAAGGATGTTATGATACTCGGATAGCTTGACTAAATCATTCGATAAGTAAAAGGGTTCGGATTTAGGTGTGGACTTATCGACAAAAGGGTCTTCACTTGTATAATAAATAGTAGTATCAAACCATAACGCACTAGTGGCGTCGAGATCAGTATCGTGACGCTCCTCAAATTCGCAACTTTCAGAAGCTATCTTTTCGACAGAACATACATCAACTATATGAGCATAGGGTTCGGAGGGTTGACTTCCTAACTTGTAGATATAAAGCTCAATTGTCATCTTCCCAAAGAATAGGTTCATTGAACCGTTACAACAATTGATTATTGCGTTGGAAGTTGCTAGAAAAGGTCGACCTAGAATCACCGGAATTTGGTTCTGTGGGTTTAGTACAGGCTTTGTATCTATGACTATAAAGTCCACAGGGAATATAAATTCTCCGACTTTGATTAACACGTTCTCTAATCCACCCCGAGGTTGGGTGATACATCGATTGGCCATCTGGAGAGTGCAATGCGTAGGTTTCAACTCTCCTATCCCTAATTGCTCATACACAGAATACGACAGCAAGTTAACACCAGCACCTAAATCGAGTAGAGCACGATTGATATTTTTACCCTCAATAGTTATAGATATTGTAGGACAACAGGGGTCCTTACGTTTTGTGGGTACCAATTGGGTAAGAGAATTGCTCATGTTACTCGCTAACAAAACTTTTTTAGGCACTTGAATTTTTCTCTTCCTGGTGCACAAGTCATTAAGGATTTTTGCATAGGAAGGAATTTGTTTGATAGCATCCAGGAGAGGAATATTTATATGAACTTGCTTAAAAATGTCCACAATATTCTCCATTTGGGGACTTGGTCTGTTGGTTCTCAACCAGTGTGGAAAAGGAGCTTAATGAATAAGGGTTGGGACCAACTTTCGAGGAGAAGTTTGTAGGGATGGAATGGATCCCAAAATTGGTTTTACGATGGTTGCAGATGGTAATTTTATTGATCGTTAAAAAGTGTTTTCGTAAAGTAAACGCAATCGGGACGTGTCGCTAGTAGCTACCTGCGATGAGTACGGGTCGTCCGCAGGGAAACGTGAACTTTTTTCTTACTTTAGACGAGTTGATGGAAGAAGGATGATTAATTGTAGTTACGGATATACTACGGATGTAAGATTTATGAAGAAGAGGCTTGTAGGGTTCATAGGACTTAGCAGTAATGGATGAATAATTAAAAATGCCCCCTTTATCTTTTAATAGTTTAAAATTAGATCGATAGTGATTAATGTAGATTAGAGTTCTTTTGGAAGAAACTAAGGTTTCCTCGCTCTTAACGCTTGTCCTTGCATTGATCTCCATTCATATCTAGCCCTTAATAAAATAAGTGTTGAACATATCTCGAATCGTGGTCGTGACTAGCAATATATTGATAGCGCGCCCGATAATGATCTTAACATTTATTTTGCTAAAGTTTATAAACTTTAAAATGTATAAAAGAGGTTAAATGATTTTATCATCCATTGATCTACCCTAACCTACGAACCCTAGAAAGCTAGGAATTACTCGCTCATAGTTTGAGATTTAGAAGAAGGATGAAGAGTGAAAACATAATTAAGATACAGAAAGTAAGTGCAGAAAGTAAATGCGAAAAAAATAAACTAAGATCTACCTTTATTAATCAACTATTTCATACAACTCTCCTTTCTGAAAATAGATTATAAAGAACCCTAGATTTTTTTCTCTTGCTCTCTCTTGTTGGAGGTAGATGACTAGTTGATGATCACTTGGATGCGTGGATCGCTTTGGACCTCTTGATCACTTCGGATTGATAATTTTTGATGTGAAGTTCTCGGTCCTATATATAGTCATAGGAACTAGAAACACTAGATGCCAGAAGTGAATTTATGAAGATATAATCTAACCACCAAAATCTCAGATCCTAAGGCCCTAGATCCGCCGCGGAACCGCCGTATATTGGCTTGTTTGGCCGCGGTTCCGCCGCGGTTTGGTGGCTTGGGATTTTTGGATGTTTTGTGGTGTTTTGGCATCATTTTTGGAGATTCTCTAGATGTCTAGATTCTGAAAATATTGCTCTAAATATCTGCGGTTGCTAGATCTCGTGATTTGCTTTAATATTTTGGCAGATTCGATTCCGACATCTTGATTTAATCCGGATCTCCTTGATTCCAGACTTGAGCTAATATCTGCATAATATCTCAATTCATAGTGTTAGTAATATTTGGTATATTTTTGAGATATTATCTTAACCATTTTATATGATATTAAATCTTAAGAATATGGTTAGAAATATTTGATATGATATGCACTAATATTTTATATAAATATTATATGCATGTATTTTCCCTCATTATGTTAAATATAACGTAGAAATATATGATAATAAACTTTTTACACATAAACTTTCATATGTTCTATAATTACAATAAACACCTTTTAGAACTTAACAATAGTGGGAAAAATAATCATTCAAATATCCAATATTTTATACTATTCAAATACCCCGAAACTTAACTTTGATCGTCCCGAGCAAACTAGTTATTAGAGAGAAGAAGAAGAAAAAGAAAAAGAAAATCTAGCACACTTTCATAGGCAACACGATTGCACAGAGCACGTGCAACAAGTCTTTAAACCTCTAGATGTTCCTAGTAGGAGAAGAGTTGTCTCTTGAGAGTTTTCAGCGGATTAAATCCACAAAATTCCATAATAAAAGAAAGACGATGAAAGTTACATTCAAAGATAAAGAATATATAAAAGATAGAACTTGAAAATAAGAGTTTCAAACTACACTAGCATTTTAATAGCCATGGGCCCTATCTTAATAAGCATGAAAAGATGTCAGAAATCATATCATTCCTCAATAAAACATCACCTTTAGACTTCCTCCCTACCTTTCTTCCAAACATATATCATATATCCCTACGCGTGTGTAAAAGACATCCCTACACTTAGAGAATTCAATTCAAGCTATCATACTCTTGTCCATCTTTCTTAGTAGTTTTTAGTCGGTGAATAGTTTATAGATGAAATTGCTCACACATTCTTCATGCGACCGTTAATACTTCTTGAGGTACCAACTAACCGATTACCAAATGTTCTCACTCTTTTAAGGCGTAATTAGCAATATCCTAGTCTTGCAACACCCAAGGCTTAGCAGTGGCTCCCAAACCAGTTGGTCTAAGGCACTAGGTGATAAGGCAGCCTCGCTATATTTTTTTAAGCCGCCTTAAGTAATTACAAAATCAGTGTTCATTTTTCTTCACCGTTTTTTTATTTATATTTTGTTGATTTATATACTTTTTCCTTCATACTAAGGCTTTTAGACAAGAGCATTTCAAGGTATCCTATACTATCCCAAGTTTCAAGATATGTGCAAGTGCATATAGTAGGATATCAACATTCAAATGTTTGGATTCAAGAATATGGACTATTTTTCAGATTTATTTCTATCCTCAGATTAGTGATTCCCTTTATCTTACCAACCTTTGGGACAACTACTCATGACTACCTATTACTAGCTTCGTTATAAAAGATCTAATTTTCTTGCTTTTTTAAAAAAAATTTCCTTCCTATCATATGTAATTATCACTTTCTAACTTTCATTATCAAAATTTTTTTGTGCTTTTATTTAGTATAATGCAAAAAATGATGCGTGAATAAGCACAAACCTCCCCCAAACATATTTGCAGCAGTGTCCTCACTGATGCCATCTTTTAAGCTTAAAACCTGTAGACTTGGGAGGAAAGGTTAGTAACGGGGACAAGAATTAATGACAGTGAAATCCTCCCCCAAATTTATTTTTGGCACACAATTTTGTAAAAAATTATTTTCTTTCAAGAGCCAAAATATTTTCTCCCCCCTCCAAACATGAGTAAAACAGTATTAAGGATTTAAAATTATAAGAGAGGGGGTAAAGTTATTGGCCTTTGCAATGCTTTACAAAGGCCAAAATTCAACACCAACCATTCGAATATTTTATCAATGTAGCACAATGGTTGGTGGAAGATTATAGATGTGAAGAAGTGGGGAGATAGGAGGTGGAATCGATTGAGTTTACGTCTCGGTTGGTAGAGACGAAATGGTGATGGTGCACTACTCGCATTCTTGTTCTTGATAAGTAGAAGAGGTGGCGGTTCGACATCTTTGGGTGGGGGTTGATTCATCACAACTCCCATGTCTTCTAGGAATGTGAGTTCTTCAGCAAAAATATCTTCAAAACTTTTATCAAGATTCTGAATGATAATCTCATCGGAAAGGGAGTTATGAAATTCGGATAGCTCGACTAAATTATTCGACAAGTCAAAGGGTTCGAACTTAGGTGTGGACTTGTCGACAGAAGGGTATTCACTTGTATAATAAACAGTAGGATCAAACCATTACGCACTAGTGGCGTCGAGATCAGAATCGTGAAGCTCCTCAAATTCGCGACTGTCGGAAGTTATCTTTTCTACAGAACAAACATGAGCATAAGGTTCTAATGGTTGACTTACTAACTTGTAGATGTTAAGCTCAATTGCCATTTTCCTAAAGGACAGGTTCATTGAACTGTTATGACAATTGATTATCGCATCTGAAGTTGCTAGGAATGGTCGACCTAGAATCACCGGAATTTGGTTCCGTGGGTTTGCTACAGGCCGTGTATCTATGAATATAAAGTCCACAGGGAATATAAATTCCCCGACTTTGATTAACACATCTTCTAGCTCACCCCAAGATTGGGTGATAGATCGATCGGCCATCTGGAGAGTGCAATGCGTAGGTTTCAACTCTCATATTCCTAATTGCTCATAAACAGAATATGAAAGCAAGTTAACACTAGTACCCAAATCTAGTAGAGCACGATTGGTATTTTTACCCCCAATAGTTATAGATATTATAGGACAATCGGGGTCCTTACGTTTCGTGGGCACCAATTGTGTAAGAGAATTGCTCATATTACTCGCTAAGAAAACCTTTTTAGGTACTTGAGTTTTCCTCTTCCTAGTGCACAAGTCCTTTAAAATTTTCATATAGGACGAAACTTGTTTGATAGTATCTAGGAGAGGAATATTTATGTTAACTTTCTTAAATATGTCCACAATCTTCTCCATTTGGGGACTTGGTCTGTTGGCCCTTAACCTGTGTGGAAAAGGAGCTTTATCAATAAGGGTTGGGTCCAACTTTTGAGGAGAAGTTTATGGGGATGGAATGGATCCTAAAATTGGATTTGGGATGGTCGTAGTTGGTAATTCCTTCAAGGAAGTAGGATGAGGGTTCGAGCCTAGTGAAGAATGGAGAATAGGCTCGGAAGAAGATGTTGGATTAGATGAAATAGGAGAAGAATGTTAGTTATATGTATGCCCTAGAGGCCATTACTGTACATTGGATGTATATTGTAGTGGATGCTGGGACATATATAGGTAGGACTTTCTTGCTCGACATGATAGTACGCTATCTGGTTGCTCTTTATCTTAACATGTATACTTTCTGTCTCTCTGATTACATGTTGATAAAGCCCTTAGGATGTGTACTCGACTTCCAGGACTATGATGTAGATCATACTAGTGGGGCCTGGGTAGTCCATAAGTACATCCTTGAAATGTTCCTAGTCGTGGGAATATCGAGACGGGGCATCGATATTCCAGAGTAGACTAGCGCATATCTTCTCGACCCATGCGATGGGCGATGGATGATCCCATATCTATTGGTGTTTGACATCGAAGATGGTATGCGGGTGCTCAGTGGAGACTGGGTACACTGAACGGACTCGCCGAGAACTCCCAGATGGTATTATACCTCACGTCAGATGGCAGTTCTCTGGTGACACTAGTACAGCTTAGTCTGTTGACCCGAGATCGTCATAGAGTCTTGTGTGTCTCCCACTGTGCTTTGATTTCCACCCTACCACGGCTCTACTGAGTTGTGCAAACAGGTGGTTTTTGGGTACAGTCCCGATTCACATGGAGGCAATGAGCGATAGGAGGGGATTCGTCTCTCCCGGTATTGGGGGTTGATGTTGTGCTATGCTCGACTGGGCATAACAGGAAATCCCTGGCCAGGGTTGCAGTGATATACTGGTAAGAGTTATCAGTAGTTTCACGAATGTTATGGACCTCAAGTCGGCATGACTTATCGAGCTATTGGGGTCTGACGTTTACCACCCCTAGGCGAGATATGCGACATATCAGACGAACAGACCGGACTGTACGGTAAGTGTTACTGGTTGGATTCACAGGAGTGTGAGCGGGCTTGCTCGTCGATCTTCTGATCGCTCAATACCCGGGTGGCCGTTACGTTTAGCAGACCGCTTGCGGCTTGTGGGTGCTTGATATGATCATCATCCGCTACCGGCGTATTGACGAGTCTTTAGAGTCCTACACAGAGGTTTCCTGGCTCAAGCGAAACGAAATAGGAGCGCATATGAGATATGTGCGGGACCGAGAATAATGCGTGTATGTGATACCGTATTTCATTCTCGCGATGAATGTGTGTCGAATGGTTGTATGCGATATAACCTAGTTATCGAATCAAGAATTGATTCGATAAGCCGATACATTGGATACTAGCCGGTTATATGCGATATGACCGGATTATTGGATCAAGTGTTGATTTAATGATTGAATGTATAATTATATATTTGATATATTACTTTGCATTAACTAGTATTGGTTCACTTTAAATGGATTTACTCACTTGGTTTGTGCACATTGTATATGTGATATATTTTGTGCACATGATTGTATCATGTTTGATGATACATGCAAGCTAGGGTTAGTGTAAAGAATTAGACCATGGTTAGGTTTATGATTAGGGTTTTCTTTTTATTTACTTATTCATTTATTTATTCTTTTGTTTATTTTGGAAAAAGAAAAAGGTAAAGAGAAAAAGAATGGTTGCTAGTTTTGTTTGTAGTTGAAGTTTCTTGAAACTTTGACTTAGTCACCATTCTTGTCTCATCCTTAACCCTAACCATTCAAGTTAACCATGGTCCATTCTCTACAACTAACCAAGGGTTAGTAAATGATAAGTATTGATTTATTTATCATTTTCATAACACTTATCATATTCTTTTTCATCATCTTCTTCTTCTTCAACAATTGAAAAAGCTTGCTACATCAATGGTGTTTGATGAAAAAGTGTGAGAAATACAAATCTAAAGTCTACCCACTTCCTATTTCTTCATCCTCTACCTCTTGCCAAGTTGTATAGGGTGTTTACTTCACAAGTTTTCAAAGCTTGGTGAAGTTGGAGCTTGTTCTTGAGATGCCTCGACGTAGATCATCTTCGGCATCGAACCGACGATCAAGCCCGCCCATTCTCCGATGAAGCTAACGCGAGGGTCCAAGATCGGATTTGTACAGCGGAGAGGACTTCTTCACGGAGCCTAGGAGGTGGTGGACCGGATCTACAAAGGTTGTAGCCCCTTCCCTATTTCTATATTTCCGTTTACTTGCATGCTTCGCCTAGATTTCTAGTAAACGATCCGTATTAGGGTTTGTAGGCACCCGTAAAATTTGATTTGTGCATGTTTGATCACTTGTGAGACTTCACTAGAGTGCCTAGAAACCTTACAGTGGTATCAGAGCCTAGCTAGAGCCTTAGGCGAAGTCCCGACGGAATCAGATGTCCGATCGACCCAAAACCCGACTTTGAAAATGCTCTCTGGACATTTCTGTAAAATGTGGTTTTTTCGAGATTAAAAATATTCAGAAAAATCAGCAGGAAGATCTAAGACATACTGTAAAATTCGTGGTCCTGATTCCTTAAAGGCGGCGCGGATCCGCGGCCCTACAGGAGGCTCATGCGGCGGATCCGCGGCCCTTTTGTCTTTTTGTGCATCCTATTTTGCACAGTAACTCTTAGTTGTCTGTGCTGGTTTTCCTGGGGATTTTTAATATTTTTTCCAGAGTTGCATTTTCTGGGTAGTATTGGGAACTCGGTGTATCGGTCGGATTGTCTAATTTTGTCGGTGTGTTTTTCCGGATAAATCTTAGAATATGTTAAAAAGTTCGACCGGATATAAATACCCACTTTTTCCCCTGCCGGGAAATTTCCAATTGTTGGATTTTTCCGTAGTTTAACGACTTTCTAAGTAGTGCAAGTAACGCGATGGACCCTCTAGAAGACAACAAACCTTAACTCGATTATGTGACCGTCTTGAACTGCCCTTTGAACCTTCGGGTTTGGGACAGTACGGCGTGCCACATGTGAGGCGTTGGCTTGACCCTTCTACGGCTGGACCGTTGCTACTGAGGCACGAACTGAATGTTGTTAGACTTATTTCATGTGTTGAGCTGTATCGGGAAAACTTGGGTGTTCGATTGTTCGATCGGAAAGTTTAACATTTTCTATTTATCCGGAATGTGATACAATAATTGGAATTCACAAATAGTTATGAGATAACTGAATGAATGTTATAAACATAGCACTTTAGTCTCACTTGATCGGTTGCCATGGAATTTTGATGTGATCAAAAGTCCGTCGCAATCACGTAGTGTACGCGGATACTCGCCGGGTAAACTTAATAGACAGCTTCACCCCATAGCCCCGACCAAGTGACTGTAGGAGAACCCCATCGCCGAAAGCATCCGTCCGGGTGCTCGCGGCAGCGGTGTTCCGCCTTGGTGCACTTTGTCGACGGCGTCGGGGGTGCGGCCGTCTACTAAAGTTTGCGATGAGTATTCGATCAGAATGTCGGGAATCCTGTTGAATTGCCCAACTTGATATTGAAAAGTGTTTTCGATTTTGAGACTAAAATGCGGGGTTTATAATTGTTAGGCATGCGATGTCTAAGTAATTCATTTGGTCAGGCATGCGATGTCTGAGGTGGTTGCAGATTCCAACTGTTGTAGTTTTACACTTTCTTTTCTGTGACCGTAAGTGTAATATGTGATATCGCCGGTTTCGTTGCTATATGTCAACGACAATTGGGATGCGCATATTTACTTACGTTGATGACATGTGATGTTATGTGTTGCTGGATATGTTATATTGGATCGTCGTGTTTGAATAGCCGGGGGTTTTTGTGTGAGATGAGTGTTTTTCATTTTCATTCATGTAAAAACTTGTATGTAATATTCTTTTATTGGGGCACTTCCAGGTTGCGGATGTTGTCACCATTTGTATATTATTTACTTTTCTGCACTAGGATAGACCCAAGGAGGGGAGCACAAGTAACCGGGTTCTGGGGTCCAGTGGGAGACCATCTCGAGGAGTCGAGTCCGGGTCTCCTGACCCTAGAATTGGTAGGGTTGCTTGCCGCTCTCGTAGGGATCTTGGGGTGTGGGATTGGCTATTCATCACGACCGTGGAATCCGTGTTTTATACTGGCTCGTATCGAAAACACGGACGTCCTAGTATATCCAATATTTCATATGTTTCTTCTGCTGTGATTTATCTGTGATCATGTGATGTTCTGTGACAGGTATTATATATAGTATATATGATATATTATATAGACGTTGCTTATGTTTTACACCCGCGCTAGCCCTGCCTCGCTCTGGCGTTAGTTACCTAACCTAACGGTGCAGATGGGACATCGAGGCGAATGCGGATGGTATAAGCGTACGTTATATTTATCTGTGATGATTAGGTGGACTTAAATGATGGGATATTCATTAATGAGATTAATGAAAGAAAATAAACCTAATTGATGTTGTGGAATCGAATTTCAAAATAAAACAAGTAGCTACAGTTCTTGCTTTGCATCGCGGTGTTCATTATAGAACATCCTGCACCTTATTCGATGAGGAAAGGACCGAGATCCCTTCACCGGGAGTGACTCCTTTAGCAATAACTGGCAGATACTACAACCCTCGGTTTGTCTTTGATCGCTTCTATAGTTTCCGCTTTGCACAGTGATATATATGATATATCCCGCACCTCATTCGACGAGGAAAGGGCCGACGATCCCTTCACCGGGAGTGACCCCTTTAGCAAAACTAGAAAAGCCTCGAAAACATTCCATTTAAAAACCATTTGATTCCGCAACGAGATCAAGTTCAAAGCGTTAAAGGTTTTCACAAAAACCATTCGCAACCCTCCGTCATTTTAGGAAGTAGAGTACTTAGTATTCGTGCTGTGTTTGTTGACCATAGTCAAGGCACAGTGTACGGTAGCTAAGTGATGTCTTCCTATACCGCATACGATGCGATTAGTTAGGACAGTCGCGTGACTTTATTGACCTTAGTTAAGGGTCATGTGGGTGGGTCTAATTAATCACGAAATGACGGGTAGAACTTGACTAGTACTTATGATTTGTTGACCATAGTTAAGGTCATAGGTGCTAGGGGTAAAAACCTTTATCGGGAGTTTCAAGTGTTGAAATTTGCAATGAGATTGCATACCTTCTATATGATAGTTGGATCCCGATACCCACTGCGAGTAATTGTTACTCCTGGGAGAGTTTTGCACTTTGCAATTAGCCGATCAAGTAGATGTCTAGAAAGGTGTCAACGGGGTTACGCCTCTGGGAAAACGAGGTTTTCTGTAATTAGGTCCGTGCGAAAGCACGGGGAACCTCCCTCAAAGTACCGACACTGGCCTGGCTGAAAGATTGGCGAACTTGTAGAGTGTAATTAATCCCGGCTAGTCTTTCCTTTTAGGGTTTGAAGGAAGATTTGATAAAAACAGTGGGAGCCATCCTGATTAGATAAAATATATAACCAATCTGATCTTGCAAGAGCGCACGCAGAGTGTTTTCTTCTCTCTCTCTCCTGGTAGCGACCATATCACGCCTTAATCAAGATAATAAAATGGATGTATTGACCAAACCCGCTTGTTATACTGAGCTGGGGAACGTTGGTCCCGCTCCAACTTATAATTGTTATAAGACAGAGCAGGAAATAGGGAATACCAGAATTCCTATGCCGCCCAAACGAAGAAAGTGCATATGATGCATCTCCTTCGGGTGTGTTCATTACAAAGAACTGTTTCTCAGTATCCTCTGCACCCTGGGTATATGATACCGGATCAGGATCCCAGATATGTAATATGTTACATAGGGCTACAAAAAGGTAGAAAAACTGAGAACGGGTGATAAGTTTCATGAGACAGAAAACGGGGCAAGTGTTGCAGCCAAGTCTGTTGGTCACTGTCACCCTGTATTACGAATACATTGATTCTGAACAAATGCTATTAGATACCGAACCTGATATACAAAATCATATCAGTCTCTTTATTAGTAAAGAAAGGATATAATTTTGTATTGATGGATAATGTTTTGAACATTTCCTATATCAAAAGTTGATCGGTTCAGGCACGTTATCTAAAAGCATTGACGTTCTAAATCAAACTACAGTTCCTTGTATACTGAACACACACAAGAGGAAGAGTTCAGAAATGAACGAATCATTCTTGAGGCATTGCAGACTAGGTCATATCAATGCGACCCGACTGGCTGAAGTTACATTTTAGATGCATATTTAAATCAGTTTGAATTTACATCTTATGAAACTTGCCAGTCATGTCACAAAGATTAGATGACCATAGCTCCGTTTACTGTAAACAGAGAAAGAGTTAGTAAACTCTTGGGACTGATACATGATGATGTATGTAAAGTCTCATGTCTACACATGCCAGGACTGGTTCTTCATACTTCATTATATTCTCTGATAATCTCTCAAGATTCAGTCATATTCTCCTGTTGAAACATAAGTCCGAACCTTTTGAGGTATTCACAGAATATAAGTTAGAAGTAGAGAACCAATAACCGGGTATAAGTATTATGTCCTATGATGAGATCAGGGAGGAGAATACTTGTGCATGGAATTCCTGGACCATTCTAAAGGAGAATGAGATTCTCTCTCCGTACTACTCCTCTGATTACACCACAGCACAACGGTGTATCAGGGCGGAGCAATTGCACAATATTAGATATGGTGTGCTCTATGATGAGTATTACTGAGTTACCTATTTCCTTTTGGGGTTATGCACTTGAGAAGCTGCATACCTATTGAATTAGGTTCGAATCAAATCACTGCCTACCACTCCATATAAGATATGGTATGGGAAGAACCCATCTCTTAAGTGAGATAAGATTTTGGGTTGTCCGGCCTATGTTTAAAGCAAAATCCGGACAAGATCGAGGCAGGATCAGTTCTGTAGAACTGGAAAGGTTCCAGCTGTACAAAACTGCAGTTGATGATTTAACAGAACCAAAGGATTCTATAGTTTCCGACGAACCTCAGCCTCTCCACCGATCTAGTAGGGTTCCTCATCCGCCTGAGAGATACCTCGGTTTCTCGATGACAGTGGGAGCAAGGATTGCATCATGAGATGATGACCCAACTAGTTTCGAGCAGGCCATCGAGAGCAGGGACTCTGTAAGAATGGCTGGATGCTTAGCGATCTGAGATGGAATCCATATACACCAGCAAAGTATGGACTTTAGCTGCTATATCTGAAGGGTTAAATCCCCATCAGGAGCAAGTATATCTTGAGAAGATTACTTGGTGTAGATGGAAAAGTTGAGACTTTCAAAGCTAGACTTGTTAAAGGTTTTCGTCATCGACCAGGCGTGGATAATGATGAAACCTTTTTCCAGTAGCTATGCTTAAGTCTATCCAGATCCTACTTACCATGGCTACATACCATGACTACGATATCTGGCGGTTGGGTGCCATGACTGCTTTTCTAAATACTGATTTAGAAGAGAACGTCTATAAGAACACAGCCAGAGGTCTTCGTAAACAGTGGGAGCAGCGGAAACGTGTGCAAGTTGCTTTACATAATGAAGCAGGCATCACGGAGTTGGAACGTCTGTTTTGATGTGATAGTCAAAGTGTTTGACTTCATCAAAATGGTAGACGAACCTTGTATATACAAAAGGGTAGTAGAGAGTAAGGTGGTCATCTTCGTATTGTACGTAGACAACATACTCTTGATAGGAAAAGAGTTTCCTATACTACGATCGGTCAATCTCCTATTATCACTAGGATTCTCCAAATAGGATCAAAGTGATACCTCCTAAATCCTGAGTTTTCACCTATGAGATAGATGTAATTGGATGCTAGGATACTCACTAGTTGTAGTGAGATGGTATCAATCGATCCTGGGGAGAATCACTGGAAGAGTTCCAGGGTGATAAAGAAGACTGAATGTCAGTCACAGGCACTGTCTTTACCCTCAGTAAAGGGACGGTATGTTGGAAGAGTTCCAAGCTCAATACCGTGGCAAACTAGACGATAAAGGCTGGTAACATCGCTATTAAAGATACTACCAAAGAGGTAGTTTGGGTGTATATTGGTTCATAAGATGAACTACGTTCCTGCCATTGTATGACAATGGAAGTGTGGCTTTGGCCCTTGGAACCCTGGTCCCATCAATGACCCAGACATATTCTGAGGCAGCATCACCTGATCATGGAAATAGTTGATCTCCAGGTTGATCGAGGTTAGGAGAGTAGACTCAGAGGACAACACGGCGGATCCACTCACGAAGGCCTTTTTCCCAGAGAGAGACTCATATGGGATGGTTGAGTATTAGATACTGCGACCACTGCTACAGATGGCCCTAGTGCAAGTGGGAGATTGTTAGTTATATGTATGCCCTAGAGGCCATTACTGTACATTGGATTATATTGTAGTGGATGCTGGGACATATATAGGTAGGATTTTCTTGCTCAACATGATAGTACGCTATCTGGTTGCTCTTTATCTTAATATGTATACTTTCTGTCTCTCTGATTACATGTTGATAAAGCCCTTAGGATGTGTACTCGACTTCCAGGACTATGATGTAGATTATACTAGTGGGGCCTGGATAGTCCATGAGTACATCCTTGAAATGTTCCTAGTCGTGGGAATATCTGTAGGGACCCTAGGCACACTAGTGAGGTCTCACAAGGCATCGAACATGCCAGTTTCAAAAATTTTAGGTGCCGAGAGACCCGACTACGAATCGTTTGCTAGATGTCTAGGCGAAAAAGCTAACTAGTTAACAATTAACTAAGAGATACGGAAATACAACCTTTGTAGATCCGGTCCTCCACCTCCACAGCTCCGAGATGAGGTCCTCTCCGCTGTCCAAATCAAATCCGGGCTCTAGCGTCGGCTTCGTCGGAGAATGGGCAAGCTAGGTCGTCGATGTCCATGCCGAAGATGATCTACGTCGAGGCATCGCTAGATCAAGCTCACAACTTCACCAAGTCATGAAACTTGTGAAGTAAACACACTCTACTACTTGGCAAGAGGTAGAGGATGAAGAAATAGGAAGTGGGTAGACTTTAGAAATGGATTTCTCACTCTTAATCATCAATCACCATTGATGAAAATGAAGCTTTCTTCACTTGAAGAATGGAAGAAGATGAAGATGATATGATAAGTCTTGAATTAAAAATAGAAAATAAAACAGTACTTATCATACTTTTAACTCTAGTTAAGTGTAGAGAATTAACTTAGTTTAGTTAAAATGGTTAGGGTTAAGTATAGGACAAGAATGAAGACTTAGTCAATGTTTCAAGAAACTTCAACTAAATCCAAAATATGCCACCATTTATCTTTCTTTTTCCTTTTTCCAAAAAGAATAAATAAGAAAGATAAATGAATAAATAAAAATCAAAACCCTAACCCATTCATTACCATGGTTCATTCTTTACACTTAACCAAGTTTGGCATGCATCATCAAGCAAGTGCACAAAATCATATCGCATATGCAATGCGCACACCCGAGTGAGAAAATCCATTTTAAAGTGAACCGATACTAGTTAATGCAAAGCAATATATCAAACATACAATTATGCATTAAATCATTAAATCAACACTTGATTTAACGATCCGGTCATGTCGCACATAACCGACTGGTATCATCAGTAACAACTTATCGAATCAACACTTGATCCGATAACCCGGCTATATCGCATATAACCGATCAATGTCACATCGTGAGAATCGAATACAGTATCACATACCGTATTATTCTCGGTCCCGCACATATCTCATATGCGCTCCTATTTCGTTTCGCTTGAGCCAGGAAACCTCTGTGTAGGACTCTAAAGACTCGTCAATACGCCGGCAGCAGATGATGATCATATCAAACATCCACAAGCCGCAAGCGGTCTGCTAAACGTAACGGCCACCCGGGTATTGAGCGATCTGAAGATCGACGAGCAAGCCCGCTCACACTCCAGTGAATCCAACCAGTAACACTACCGTACAGTCCGGTCTGATCGTCTGATATGTCGCATATCTCGCCTAGGGGTGGTAAACGTCAGACCCCAATAGCTCGATAAGTCGTGTCGATATGAGGTCTATAACAATTCGAGAAACTACTGGTAACACTTACCAGTAAATCTCAGCAACCCTGGCCAGGGATTTCCTGTTATAGCCAATCGAACACAGCGCAACATCAACCCCCTATACCGGGAGAGACGAATCCCCTCCTATCGCTCATTGCCTCCATGTGACTCGGGACTGTACCCAAAAACCACCGTTTTGCACGCCCTTTTGGACGTGGTAAGATGGAAATCAAAGCACAGTGGGAACCACACAAGACTCTATGACGATCTCGGGTCAACAGACTACTCTGTACCAGTGTCACCAGAGAACTGCCATCTGACGTGAGGTATAATACCATCTGGGAGTTCTCGGCGAGTCCGTCCAGTGTACCCAGTCTCTACTGAGCACCCGTATATCATCTCTGATGTCAAACACCAATGGATATGGGATCATCCATCGCCCATCTGTATGGGTCGAGAAGGTATGCGCTAGTCTACACTGGTATATCGATGCCCCGTCTCGATACACCCATGACTAGGGACTTTAAAGGATGTACTTATGGACTACCATGTCCCCACTAGTATGATCCGCATCATAGTCCAGGTAGTCAAGTACAGATCCTAAGGGCTTTACCAACATGTAACAGAGAGACAATCAACATACACGTTAAGGTAAAGGATAACCAGATAGCATACTATCATGTCGAGCAAGAAAGTCCTCCCTATATATGTCCCAGCATCCACTACAATATACATCCTATGTACAGTAATGGCCTCTAGGGCATACATATAACTAACAATCTCCCACTTGCACTAGGGCCATCTATAGCAGTGGTTGCAGTATCTCATACTCAACCATCCCATAAAAATCTCTCTCTGGGGACAGGCCTTTGTGAGTGGATCCGCTGTGTTGTCCTCTGAGTCTACTCTCCAAACCTAGATTACCCTGGAGATCATCCATCTCCATGATCAAGTGATACTGCCTTAGAATATGTCTGGATCACTGATGGGACCGGCGTTCCTTGGCATAAGCCACAACTCCATTGTCACACAATGGGAGGAACAAAGTTCATCTTATGAACTAATATACACCCAGACTGCCTCTTTCGTAGCATCTTAAGTAGCGATGTATCCTGCCTTCATCGTCTAGTATGCCACGGTATCTAACTTGGAACTCTTCCAACATACCGTACCTTTACTGAGGGAAAAGACAATGCCTGTGACTGACATTCAGTCGTCTTTATCACCCTGGAACCCTTCCAGTGATTCTCCCCAGGATCGGTTGATACCGTCTCACTACAACTAGTGAGTATCCTAACATCCAATTAGATCTATCTCATAGATCCAAAATCCAGGATTTAGTAGGTATCACTTTGATCCTATATGGAGAATCCTTGTGATAAGCGGAGATTGATCGATCGTAGCATAGGAAACTCCTTCCCTGTCAAGAGTATGTTATCCACGTACTCCACGAGGATCGTCACCATACTCCCTACTACCTTTTTGTTTATACAAGGTTCATCTACCATTTTGATGATGTCAAACTCTTTGACTAACACATCAAAACAGACGTTCCAACTCCGCGATGCCTGCTTTATCATATAAAACATCTTGCACACGTTTCCGCTGCTCCCACTGTCTACGAAGCCCTCTGGCTGTGTACTTATAGACACTCTCTTCCAAAACATCATTTAGAAAAGCTGTCATGACACCCAACCGCCAGATATCGTAGTCATGGTATGTAGCCGTGGCAAGTAGTATCTGGATGGACTTAAGCATAGGAACTGGAAAAGGTTTCATCATTATCCACGCCTGGTTGATGACGAAAACCTTTAACAAGTCTAGCTTTGAAAGTCTCAACTTTTCCATCTACACCAAGTAATCTTCTCAAGATATACTTGCTCCTGATGGGGATTTAACCCTTCAGATATAGCAACCAAAGTCCATACTTTGTTGGTGTATAAGGATTCCATCTCAGATCGATAAACATCCAGCCATTCTTACAGAGTCCCACTCCTGATGGCCAGCTCGAAACTAGTTGGGTCATCATCTCATGATGTAATCCTCGCTCCCACTGTCATAGAGAAACCGAAATATCTCTCCGGTGGGTGAGGAACCCTACTAGATCGGCGGAGAGGCTGAGGTTCGTTGGTAACTATCGAATCCTTTGGTTCTTTCAAATCATCAGCTGCAGTTTGTATAGCTGGAACCTTTCCAGTTCTACATAACTAACCTTGCCTCGAGTTTGTCCGGATTTTGCTTTTAGACATAGGCCGGACAACCCCAAATCTTAACTAACTTAAGACATGGGCTCTTCCCTTTCCATATCACATATGAAATGGTAGGCAACTGATTTGATTGGAACCCTATTAATAGGTATGCAGCTTCTCAAGCGCATAACACCCAAAAGGAAATAGGTAACTCAGTATTACTCATCATAGAGCACACCATATCATATAGGGTGTGATTGCTCCGCCCCGATATACCATCGTGCTATGGTGTATACAGAGGAGTAATGCTGAGAGAGAATCTAATTCTCCTTTAGAATAGTCCAGGAATTCCATGCTTAAGTATTCTTCTCCTTGATCTCATCAAAGGACATAATACTTTTACCCATATTCTGGTTCTCTACTTCTAACTTATATTCTATGAATATCTCAAAAGGTTCAGACTTGTGTTTCAACAGGAACATAGGTCTGAATCTCGAAAGATCATCAGAGAATATAATGAAGTATAAAGAACCGATCTTGGCATGTGTAGACAGGGGAGCTTACATACATCAACATGTATCATCCCAAGAGTTTACTAACTCTTTCTCTGTTTCCAATAAACAGAGCTAGTGTCATTATATCTTTGTGACATGACTGGCAAGTTTTACAAGATGTAAATTCAAACTGATTTAAATATGCATCTAAATGTAACTCAGCCAGTCGGGTCGCATTGATATGACCTAGTCTACAATACCTCAAGAAGGATTCGTTCATTTCTGAACTCTTCCTCTTGTGTGTGTTCTATATACTAAGAACTGTAGTTTGATTTAGAACATCAATGCTTTTAGATAACGTGCCTGATCCGATCAACTTTTGATATAGGAAATGTTCAAAACATTATCCAACAATACAAAATTTTATCATTTCTTTACTGATAAAGAGATAGATATGATTTTGTATATCAGGTTCGGTATCTAATAACATTTGTTCAGAATCAATGTATTCATAATACAGGGTGACAGTGACCAACAGACTTGGCTGCAACACTTGCCCCGTTTTCTGCCTCATGAAACTTACCACCCGTTCTCAGTTTTCTATCTTTCTGTAGCCCTATGTAACAGATTACATATCTGGGATCCTGATCTGGTATCACATACCCAGGATGTAAAGAATACTGAGAAACAATTCTTGTAATGAACACACCCGAAGATGATGCATCAGCATGCACTCTCTTCGTTTGGGCGGCACGGGAATTCTGGTAATCCCCAATTTCCTGCTCTGTCTTATAACAATTATAAGTTGGAGCGGGACCAACGTTCCCCAGCTCAGTATAACAAGCGGGTTCGGTCAATAATCCGTATTATTATCTTGATTAAGGCATGATATGGTCGCTACCTGGAGAGAGAGAAGAAAACACTCAGCGTGCGCTCTGTCAAGAATAGATTGGTTATTATTTTATCTAATCAGGATGGCTCCCACTGCTTTTTATCAAATCTTCCTTCAAACCCTAAAAGAAAAGACTAGCCGGGATTAATTACACACTACAAGTTCGCCAATCTTTCAGCCAGGCCAGTGTCGGTACTTTGAGGGAGGTCCCCCGTGCTTTCGCACGAACCTAATTAATGTAAACCTCGTTTTCCCAGAGGCGTAACCCCGTTAACATCTTTCTAGACACCTACTTGATCGGCTAATTGTAATGTATAAAACTCTCCCAGGAGTAACTCTTACTCGCAGCGGGTATCGGGATCCAACTATCTCATAGAAGGTATGCAATCTCATTGCAAATTTCAACACTTGAAATTCCCGATAATATTTTGCCCCTAGTGTCCTATGACCTTGACAGAGGTCAACAAACCATAGGCTGCTAGTCAAGTTCAACCCGTCATTTCCTGATTGAAGTAAACCCACCCGCACGACCCTTGACAGAGGTCAACAAGGTCGCACGACTACCCTAAATCAATCACATCATATGCTTATGCAGATAAGCACTAATCAGCTACCGCACACTACGCCTTGACAGAGGTCAACAAACGCAGCACGAATACTAACCAGTACATATCTGAAATGACGGAGGGCTACGACAGGTTTTTCTGAAAACCTATTGCGTAATGAACTTGATATCGTTGTAGAATCAAATGATTTTAAAATGGAGTGTTTTTGAGGCTTTTCTAGTTTTGCTAAAGGAGTCACTCCCGGTAAAGGGATCGTCGGTCCTTTCCTCGTCGAATGAGGTGCGGGATATATCATATATATCACTGTGCAAAGCAAAAACTCTTAAAAGCAATCAAAAGACAAACCGAGTGTGTAGCATCTGCCAGTTATTGCTAAAGGAGTCACTCCCGGTGAAGGGATCTCGGTCCTTTCCTCATCGAATAAGGTGCAGGATATATCACATATACCTCTGTGCAAAGCAAGAACTGTAGCTACCTGTTTTATTTTGAAATTCGATCTACAACATCTTAGGTTTCTTTTATTTCATTAATCATATTAATGAAGTCCCATCAATTATGTACCTAAACATCACAGATAAATACGACGTACACTTATGCCATCCGCATTCGCCTCGATGTCCCCTCATGCACCGTTAGGTTAGGTAACTAACGGCAGAGCGGGGCAGGGCTAGCGCGGGTGTAAAACATAAGTAACGTCTATATAATATATCATATATACTATATAGAGTATCTATCACAGAACATCACATGATCACATCACAGATATCGCAGCAGAAGAATCATATGAAATATTGGATATACTAGGACGTCCGTGTTTTCAATACGAGCTAGTATAAAACACGGATTCCACGGTCGTGATGAATAGCCAAACCCACACCCCTAGACCCCTACGAGAGCGGCAAGCTACCCTACCAATTCTAGAGTTAGGAGACCCGGACTCGACTCCTCGAGTTGGTCTCCCACTGGACTCCAGAACCCGGTTACTTGTGCCCTCCTCCTTGGGTCTATCCTAGTGCGGAAAAGCAAATAATATACAAAGGGTGACAACTTCCGCAACCTGGAAGTGCCCCAATAAAAGAATATTACATACGAGTTTTTACATGAATGAAAATAAAAAACACTCATCTCACATAAAAACCCCCGGCTATTCAAACACGACGATCCAATATAACATATCCAGCAACACATAACATCACATGTCATCAACGTAAGTAAATATGCGCATCCCAATTGTCGTTGACATATAGCAACGAAACCGGCGATATCACATATTACACTCACGGTCACAGAAAAGAAAGTGTAAAAATACAACAGTTGGAATCCGCAACCTCCATAGACATCGCATGCCTAATCAAATGAATTCTTTAGACATCGCATGCCTAACAATTATAAACCCCGCATTTTAGTCTCATTATCGAAAACACTTTTCAATATCAAGTCGGGTAATTCAACAAGATTCCCGACATCCTGATCGAATGCTCGTCGCAAACTTCAGTAGACGGCCGCACCCCCGATACCGTCGACGAAGTGCACCAAGGCGGAACACCGCTGCCGCGAGCACCCGAACGGATGCTTTCGGCGACGGGGTTCTCCTACAGTCACTTGGTCGGGGCTATGGAGTGAGGCTGTCTATTAAGTTTACCCGGCGAGTATCCGCGTACGCTACGTGATTGCAACGGACTTTTTATCACATCAAAATTCCGTGGCAACCGATCAAGTGAGACTAAACTGCTACGTTTATAACATTAATCTAGTTATCTCATAACTACTTGTGAATTCCAATTATTGTATCCCATTCCAGATAAACAGAAAATGTTAAACTTTTCGATCGAACAGTCAAACACCCAAGTTTTCCCGATACAGCTCAACACATGAAACAAGTCTAAAAACATTCAGTTCGTGCCTCAGTACCAACGGTCCATCCGTAGAAGGGTCAAGCCAACGCCTCACATGTGGCACGCCGTACTGCCCCAAACCCGAAGGTTCAAAGGGCAGTTCAAGACGGTCACATAATCGAGTTAAGGTTTGTTGTCTTCTAGAGGGACCATCGCGTTACTTGCACTACTTAGAACGTCGTTAAACTTCGGAAAATCCAACACATGGAAATTTCCCGACAGGGGAAAAATTGGGTATTTATATCCGGTCGAACATTTTAACAGTTTCTAAAATATCCGGAAAAACATAAACAAAGTTAAATTATCCGATCAAATTAACGAATCCCCAATAAAACCCTAGAAAACTCAACACCTGAGTGGAATTAAAAAATTCACATCAAAAATTGCCAAGAAAGGACCTAAGAATAAATATATGAAATTTGAGGGACTAAGTCGAAATTTGGGCCGCGGAAGCGCCGCCAAACCCCTGGTTTGGCCGCGGATCCGCGCTCCAATTATTGAATCAGTCGACCAAACTTCACAGTAATTCTTAGTTTTTCCTGCTTATTTTTCTGCATATTTTTAATTCACAAAATACAACAGTTTTGAAAAAAGTACAGAGAGCGATTTTGCTTGGGGTTTCGCGGTTCGTTCGGATCTCTAACTTCGTCTACCGATCGCCTAAGGCTCTAGCTAGGCTCTGATACTACTGTAGGGACCCTAGGCACACTAGTGAGGTCTCACAAGGCATCGAACATGCCAGTTTCAAAATTTTTAGGTGCCGAGAGACCCGACTACGAATCGTTTGCTAGATGTCTAGGCGAAAAAGCTAACAGTTAACAATTAACTAAGAGATACGGAAATACAACCTTTGTAGATCCGGTCCTCCACCTCCACGGCTCCGAGATGAGGTCCTCTCCGCTGTCCAAATCAAATCCGGGCTCTAGCGTCGGCTTCGTCGGAGAATGGGCAAGCTAGGTCGTCGATGTCCATGCCGAAGATGATCTACGTCGAGGCATCGGTAGATCAAGCTCACAATTTCACCAAGTCATGAAACTTGTGAAGTAAACACACTCTACTACTTGGCAAGAGGTAGAGGATGAAGAAATAGGAAGTGGGTAGACTTTAGAAATGGATTTCTCACTCTTAATCATCAATCACCATTGATGAAAATGAAGCTTTCTTCACTTGAAGAATGGAAGAAGATGAAGATGATATGATAAGTCTTGAATTAAAAATAGAAAATAAAACAATACTTATCATACTTTTAACTCTAGTTAAGTGTAGAGAATTAACTTAGGTTAGTTAAAATGGTTAGGGTTAAGTATAGGACAAGAATGAAGACTTAGTCAAAGTTTCAAGAAACTTCAACTAAATCCAAAATATGCCACCATTTATCTTTCTTTTTCCTTTTTCCAAAAAGAATAAATAAGAAAGATAAATGAATAAATAAAAATCAAAACCCTAACCCATTCATTACCATGGTTCATTCTTTACACTTAACCAAGTTTGGCATGCATCATCAAGCAAGTGCACAAAATCATATCGCATATGCAATGCGCACACCCGAGTGAGAAAATCCATTTTAAAGTGAACCGATACTAGTTAATGCAAAGTAATATATCAAACATACAATTATGCAATAAATCATTAAATCAACACTTGATTTAACGATCCGGTCATGTCGCACATAACCGACTGGTATCATCAGTAACAACTTATCGAATCAATACTTGATCCGATAACCCGGCTATATCGCATATAACCGATCAATGTCACATCGCGAGAATCGAATACAGTATCACATACCGTATTATTCTCGGTCCCGCACATATCTCATATGCTCTCCTATTTCGTTTCGCTTGAGCCAGGAAACCTCTGTGTAGGACTCTAAAGACTCGTCAATACGCCGGCAGCAGATGATGATCATATCAAACATCCACAAGCCGCAAGCGGTCTGCTAAACGTAACGGCCACCCGGGTATTGAGCGATCTGAAGATCGACGAGCAAGCCCGCTCACACTCCAGTGAATCCAACCAGTAACACTACCGTACAGTCCGGTCTGATCGTCTGATATGTCGCATATCTCGCCTAGGTGTGGTAAACGTCAGACCCCAATAGCTCGATAAGTCGTGTCGATATGAGGTCTATAACAATTCGAGAAACTACTGGTAACACTTACCAGTAAATCTCAGCAACCCTGGCCAGGGATTTCCTGTTATAGCCAATCGAACACAGCGCAACATCAACCCCCTATACCGGGAGAGACGAATCCCCTCCTATCGCTCATTGCCTCCATGTGACTCGGGACTGTACCCAAAAACCACCGTTTTGCATGCCCTCTTGGACGTGGTAAGATGGAAATCAAAGCACAGTGGGAACCACACAAGACTCTATAACGATCTCGGGTCAACAGACTACTCTGTACCAGTGTCACCAGAGAACTGCCATCTGACGTGAGGTATAATACCATCTGGGAGTTCTCGGCGAGTCCGTCCAGTGTACCCAGTCTCTACTGAGCACCCGTATATCATCTCTGATGTCAAACACCAATGGATATGGGATCATCCATCGCCCATCTGTATGGGTCGAGAAGGTATGCGCTAGTCTATACTGGTATATCGATGCCCCGTCTCGATACACCCACGACTAGGGACTTTAAAGGATGTACTTATGGACTACCATGTCCCCACTAGTATGATCCGCATCATAGTCCAGGTAGTCAAGTACAGATCCTAAGGGCTTTACCAACATGTAACAGAGAGACAATCAACATACACGTTAAAGTAAAGGATAACCAGATAGCATACTATCATGTCGAGCAAGAAAGTCCTCCCTATATATGTCCTAGCATCCACTACAATATACATCCTATGTACAGTAATGGCCTCTAGGGCATACATATAACTAACAATATCGAGACGGGGCATCGATATTCCAGAGTAGACTAGCGCATATCTTCTCGACCCATGCGATGGGCGATGGATGATCCCATATCTATTGGTGTTTGACATCGAAGATGGTATGCGGGTGCTCAGTGGAGACTGGGTACACTGAACGGACTCGCCGAGAACTCCCAGATGGTATTATACCTCACGTCAGATGGCAGTTCTCTGGTGACACTGGTACAGCTTAGTCTGTTGACCCGAGATCGTCATAGAGTCTTGTGTGTCTCCCACTGTGCTTTGATTTCCACCCTACCACGGCTCTACTGAGTTGTGCAAACAGGTGGTTTTTGGGTACAGTCCCGATTCACATGGAGGCAATGAGCGATAGGAGGGGATTCGTCTCTCCCGGTATTGGGGGTTGATGTTGTGCTATGCTCGACTGGCCATAACAGGAAATCCCTGGTCAGGGTTGCAGTGATATACTGGTAAGAGTTATCAGTAGTTTCACGAATGTTATGGACCTCAAGTCGGCATGACTTATCGAGCTATTGGGGTCTGACGTTTACCACCCCTAGGCGAGATATGCGACATATCAGACGAACAGACCGGACTGTACGGTAAGTGTTATTGGTTGGATTCACAGGAGTGTGAGCGGGCTTGCTCGTCGATCTTCTGATCGCTCAATACCCGGGTGGCCGTTACGTTTAGCAGACCGCTTGCGGCTTGTGGGTGCTTGATATGATCATCATCCGCTACCAGCGTATTGACGAGTCTTTAGAGTCTTACACAGAGGTTTCCTGGCTCAAGCGAAACGAAATAGGAGCGCATATGAGATATGTGCGGGACCGAGAATAATGCGTGTATGTGATACCGTATTTCATTCTCGCGATGAATGTGTGTCGAATGGTTGTATGCGATATAACCTAGTTATCGAATCAAGAATTGATTCGATAAGCCGATACATTGGATACTAGCCGGTTATATGCGATATGACCGGATCATTGGATCAAGTGTTGATTTAATGATTGAATGTATAATTATATATTTGATAAATTACTTTGCATTAACTAGTATTGGTTCACTTTAAATGGATTTACTCACTTGGTTTGTGCACATTGTATATGTGATATATTTTGTGCACATGATTGTATCATGTTTGATGATACATGCAAGCTAGGGTTAGTGTAAAGAATTAGACCATGGTTAGGTTTATGATTAGGGTTTTCTTTTTATTTACTTATTCATTTATTTATTCTTTTGTTTATTTTGGAAAAAGAAAAAGGTAAAGAGAAAAAGAATGGTTGCTAGTTTTGTTTGTAGTTGAAGTTTCTTGAAACTTTGACTTAGTCACCATTCTTGTCTCATCCTTAACCCTAACCATTCAAGTTAACCATGGTCCATTCTCTACAACTAACCAAGGGTTAGTAAATGATAAGTATTGATTTATTTATCATTTTCATAACACTTATCATATTCTTTTTCATCATCTTCTTCTTCTTCAACAATTGAAAAAGCTTGCTACATCAATGGTGTTTGATGAAAAAGTGTGAGAAATCCAAATTTAAAGTCTACCCACTTCCTATTTCTTCATCCTCTACCTCTTGCCAAGTTGTATAGGGTGTTTACTTCACAAGTTTTCAAAGCTTGGTGAAGTTGGAGCTTGTTCTTGCGATGCCTCGACGTAGATCATCTTCGGCATCGAACCGACATCGAACCGACGATCAAGCCCGCCCATTCTCCGATGAAGCTAACGCGAGGGTCCAAGATCGGATTTGTACAGCGGAGAGGACTTCTTCACGGAGCCTAGGAGGTGGTGGACCGGATCAACAAAGGTTGTAGCCCCTTCCCTATTTCTATATTTCCGTTTACTTGCATGCTTCGCCTAGATTTCTAGTAAACGATCCGTATTAGGGTTTGTAGGCACCCGTAAAATTTGATTTGTGCATGTTTGATCACTTGTGAGACTTCACTAGAGTGCCTAGGAACCTTACAAAGAAGTAGTAGCCGGGGTTTCATCGATATCATCGACTTCAACTTGTTCACCAATATTGTTATTCATCACTCTTTCCGATCTCAACATAGTTGCGGCACTCACATTATGATTTTGAAAGATGATATTCACGCTTTGTGAGTAGCCGGGATTTGGTAGAGGTTGAGATGGAAGTCTCCCTTTCTCTCTCTCGCTCATTGCGGTATTTAACTGTGCAAGTTGTGCTTCTATCGATTTTATGCTTGCATTGAGGGAAGCAGTGTGTTGCACTAACGTTTGGATAGAAGGCGTTAAATTAGCCGTCGTTTGCGTAGATTGGTTAATAAACATTTCTAAGTTACGTTCGAGCGCAGGGGTTTTTGTCGGTACTGGCCGTTGAAATATTATTATAAGGATAAAAGTTGTTGGCCGAGTTTTGAAAAGGTTGCGGTTGAAAGGGGTGCTGATTTTGTTGTGGTGGCTGTTGTTGCTGTGGAAGAAGCCTTTGATAATTATTTTGGCTATTGAGACTGGTTTTGGTTCCAAGCAAAATCAGAGTGATTCCTCCATCCCTGATTATATGTGGATGAATAAGGGTCATTTCTAGGTTGTTGCTAAAAAGCAGCATTGGTTTGTTCATAACCTTGAGATGGATGATTCAAAGGACATTCCTCCGTTAAAAGTGATCGGTCAAAACAGCAACCACATATGGTTTTGGGGAGCGTAACTTAGTTTAGGGAGATTGAGGAGACATTGTTTTCGATACCCTCGAGTTTCTTTTGCATCGCGGCCATTTCATCTTTCACTACGATGGAAACGTCCTGCTGATGGATACCTGCCCTAGATGAAGATGATGTTGGTCTAATGCTCTCCCATTGTAAGGTTTATTCGGCGAGATCTTCTAGAAATTGCCAAGCTTCACCATCGTCTTTTGACATGAAATGGCATTGACAAATGGTTTCAAGTATTTATTTCGTGGCAGGATGAACACCTCATATATTATTCGACAAAACCTCCATCTATCAATAACATGATGGGGGCATTGTACAAAAAGATCTTTAAACCGTTCAAAGCATTTCCATAATGGTTCATTGGGAAGTTGGGTAAACTGGTTATTCTCTCTTCGAACATGTGCGGTTTTGTGATTGTGATAAAATTTCTTAACGAATGCTATAACGAATTCATCCCATTTAGCGATAGAATGTGCGTCAGTGCTATAAAGCCATTTTTCTGCTAGATCGCACAAGGTAAAAGGAAGAAGACATAATCGCATAGAATCCACTGAAAGTTGTGTTGTGCTCATCATTGCACATACGTTCTTGAATTTGGTTATAAAAACGTATGCGTCTTTGGATTCAAGCCCGTGAAATTTGGGCAACAAGTTGATGAAGTGAGATTTAATTTCGAAATTTCCCCCATTGGCCGGTGGAAGAGAAAGACAATTTGGAAAGGGCCCACGTATGGGGTAGCATCTTTCTTGGAGAGAGATGCGCGGTGGATTCTGTGCACTTACGGGTGGTGGCAGGGTGGTATCATGAAATCCTGATGGAGATCCATCCATTTCGGGAGATGTGGTGGGTGGAGGGGAACTAGAAGATGAAAGAGTACCGACTTCGGAGTCGATAGAAAAAACGCAGATAAGATGGGCACTAGAATCCCGTGTCCAGCAGATCACGCACTAAGCGGGTTTAGCGCACGTGGCAGCGTATGTGAGAATGATTTTTAAAAAGGTTTGTTTTGAAAAAAAATCGTACTTAAGGCTTGACTCGACAAATCGCAAACATGTACAATCAAACCCTAGAACTAGGGTCACCTAGGTCAAATCACTAGAGCGCTTCTAGACTTCCAAAGGACAAGTCGCAGGATCAATCCTCTACCACCACTTTATCGCTCTTGTGGCCAGGTAAGTGCCAGGTAAGTGGGATGTATCTGCTATACGAATCACCGAAAATAGCGGGTCTAATTAAGTAACCACTTTCCTTAGTTATACTTGTCAAGACACCACAAGAGAAATGCGGATAAGCGATAGATTACCCATGACCCTCCTCTTTCCTAATTGAGTGTGACAGTCCTTAGAGACTTGGTCTAGATATTTTTTAATTAAGGTAGGGTGATCGTATGCTCGTTTTATGGTTTGTGGGGTCTAGGAAGGGTATGAAATCCCCATCTATTCTGGATTTGGGTTATTGCCCCTTAATCTCTGGTTAAGATTTGCACAAACAAACCGATATCAAAACACGCAAAAAGATTTTTGTGCGGTGATATTTGCAGAGAATCTTGCAGGAAAAGATCAGATTATTGGATTTTAGAGGAGAGAGAATGATATTAGAGAATTATCTGAGAACTTTGGAGGCCCAAATCCGCCAAGGAGCCGCGGTTCCGCTGCAAATTCCTTGCTTCCACCGCGGTTCCGCCGCAGCTTTGAAGGTTTGTTTGCCAAAATTTCCTCAGTGCTCCCCTCTACTCCTGTGGGATACGATGAAAGTCTCTGAATCTCTTTTTCCTTGCTCCAGTTACTCCAAATTCCCTTGCAAAACTCGCACAATAATCGTTAAATACACAAGATGAGGTTTTGGTTCTCGTTTATAATATATTTGCTGGATTTTTATAAGAAATCAACTCGAATAACAAGAAAAAAATTACAGTTTTTCCGTGGCAATGGTGCCATTTGATTGATCGTTAAAAAGTGTTTTCGTAAAGTAACCGCAATTAGGACGGTGTCGCTAGTAGCTAGCCGCGATGAGTACGGGTCGTCCGCAGGGAAACATGAACTTTTTTCTTGCTTTAGACGAGTTGATGGAAGAAGGATAATTGGTTGTAATTACGGATATACTAGGATGTAAGATTTATGAAGAAGAGCCTTGTAGGGTTCATAGGACTTAGTAGTAATGGATGAATAATTAAAAATAACTCATTTTATCTTTTAATAGTTTAAAACTAGATCGATAGTGATGAATGTAGATTAGGGTTCTTTTGGATGAAACTAGGGTTTCCCCGCTCTTAACCCTTGTCCTTGCATTGATCTCTATTCATGTCTAGCCCTTAATAAAACAAGAGTTGAACAGATCTCGAATCGTGGTCGTAACTATCAATAGATTGGTAGCGCGCCCGATAATGTTGTTAATATTTATTTTGCTAAAGTTTATAGACTTTAAAATATATAAAAGAGGTTAAATGATTTTATCATCCATTGATATACCCTAGCCTACGAACCCTTGCCATCTAAGAATTACTCGCTCATGGTTTGAGATTTAGAAGATAGGATGAAGAGTGAAAACATGATTAAGATGCAGAAAGTAAGTGCAGAAAATAAATGCGAAAAGAAATAAACTAAAATCTACTTTTATTAATCAACTTTTTCATATAACTCTCTTTTTTGAATGTAGATTACAAAGAACCCTAGTTTTTTGCTCTCGCTCTCTCTCTTGTTGGAGGTAGATGACCAGCTGATGATCACCTAGATACCTGGATCGTTTTGGACCTCTTGATCACTTCGGATTGATGATTTTTGATGTGAAGCTCTCGATCCTATATATATTCACAAGAACTAGAAACCCTAGTTGCCAGAAGTGAATATATGAAGATATAATCTAACCACCAAAATCTCAGATCCTAAGGCCCTAGATCTGCCGCGGAACAGCCACATATTGGCTTGTTTGGCCGCGGTTCTACCGCTGTTTGGTAGCTTGGGATTTTGGGATTTCTTGTGGTATTTTGGAATCATTTTTGTAGATCCTCTAGATGTCTAGATTATGAAAATAATGCTCTGAGTCCCTGCCGTTGCTAGATCTCATGATTTGCTTCAATATTTTCGCAGATTCGATTCTGACATCTTTATTTAACCCGGATCTCCTTGATTCCAGACCTGGGCTAATATCTGCATAATATCTCAATTCACAGTGTTAGTAATATTTGGTATATTTTTGTAGATATTATCCCAACCATTTTATATGATATTAAATCTTAAGAATATGGTTAGAAATATTTGATATGATATGCACTAATATTTTATAAAAATATTATATGCATGTATTTTCCCTTATTATGTTAAATAAAATGTAGAAACATATGATAATAAAAATTTTACACATGAACCCTTATATGTTCTATAATTACAGTAAACACCTTTTAGAACTTAAAAATAGTGGGGAAAATAATCATTCAAATGTGTAATATTTTATACTAATTATAATTCCTTTAAGGTAGTGGGATGAAGATTTGAGCCTAGTGGAAACGGAGAATAGGCTCGAAAGAAGATGTTGGATAAGACGAAATAGGAGTAGAGGTAGTAGCCGGAGTTTCATCAATATCATGGACTTCAACTTGTTTACCAACATTGTTATTCAACACTCTTCCCGATCTCAACATTGTTACGGCACTCAAATTATGATTTTGAAGGATGGTATTCGCGCTTTGTGAGTGGCTGGGATTTAGTAGAGGTTGAGATAGAATTCTCCCTTTCTCTCTCCCACTCATCGCGACATTTTACCGTGCAAGTTGTGCTTCTATTGATTTTATGCTTTCACTATGGGAAACAGTGTGTTGTACTAACGTTTGGATAGAAGACGTTAAATTAGCCGTCTTTTGTGTAGATTGTTTAATTAACGTTTTTAAGTTATGTTCGATGGCAGAGGTTTTATCAGTACCGGCCGTTAAAATATTATTATAAGGATCAAAGTTGTTGGCCGTGTTTTAAAAAGATTGCGGTTGAAAGGGGTGCTGATTTTGTTGCGGTGGCTGTTGTTGCTGTGGAGGAATCTATTGATAATTATTTTGGATTGGGAACCGATTTTGAGACTGGTTTTGGTTCCACGTAAAATTAGGGTGATTCCTCTATCCCTGATTTTAAGTAGATGAATAAGGATTATTTCTAGGTTGTTGTTGAAAAACAACAATGGTTTGTTCATGACCTTGAGACAGAGAATTCAAAGGACATTCTTCTGTTAAATGTGATGTGTCTAAACAACAACCACATACGGTTTTGGGGAGGTAACTTGATTTAGGGAGGTTGGCGAGACTTTGTTTTCGATAGCTTCCAGTTTCTTTTGCATCGCGGCCATTTCGGCATTCACTGCGATGGAAACGTTGAGTTGATGGATACTTGCCCTAGATGAAGATGATGTTGGTCTAATGCTCTCCCATTGTGAGGTTTGTTCGGCGAGATCTTCCAGAAATTGCCAAGCTTCGCCATCATCTTTTGACATGAAATGGCATTGACAAATGGTTTCAAGCATTTGTTTCATGGAAGGATTAACAATCTCGTATATAATTCGGCAAAGTTGTCATCTATCAATTCCGTGATGGGGGCATTGTAGAAGAAGATCTTTAAACCGTTCAAAGCATTTCCATAATGGTTCGTTGGGAAGTTGGGTAAACTGGTTAATCTCGCTTCGAACACAGGCGATTTTGTGATTGGGATAAAATTTCTTAACGAATGCTATAACGATCTCATCCCATTTAGCGATAGAATGTGTGGCAGTGCTATAAAGCCATTTTTCTGTTAGATCGCACAAGGTAAAAGGAAGAAGACGTAATCGCATAGCATCCACTGAAAGTTGTGTTGTGCTTATCATTGCATATACGTTTTCGAATTTGGTTATAAAAACATATGCGTCTTCGGATTCAAGCCTGTGGAATTTAGGCAATAGGTTGATGAAACGGGGTTTTATTTCGAAATTTCCCCCATTGGCTGGTGGAAGAGAAAGACAAGTAGGAAGGGGTCCACGTATGGGGTAGCATCTTTCTTAGAGAGAGATGCGCGGTGGATTCTGCGCACCTACGGTTGGCGGCAGGGTGGTATTGTGAAATCCCGATGGAGATCCATCCATTTCGGTATATGTGGTGGGTGGAGGGGAAATAGAAGATAAAGAAGTACCGACGTGGGAGTCGATAGAAAAAACGCGGACAAGATGGGTATTAGAATCCCGTGTCCAGCCGATCATGCACTAAGCGAGTTTAGTGTACGTGGCAGCGTGTGTGAGAATGATTTTAAAAGGTTTGTTTTGAAAAAATTCGAACATAAGGCTTGACTCAACAAATCACAAAATGCACAATCAATTCCTAGAACTAGGGTCACCTAGGTCAAGTCACTAGACCGCTCCTAGAATTTCAAAGGACAAATCGCAGGATCAATCCTCTACCACCTCTTTATTACTCCTGTGGATGGGTAAGTGCCAGGTAAGTAAAAGGTATCCGCTATACGAATCACCGAAAATATCGGGCCTAATTAAGTAACCACTTTCCTTAGTCACACTTGCCTAGACACCACAAGAAAAATGCGGATAAGCGATAGATTACCCACGACCCTCGTCTATCCTAATTGAGCACGATAGTTCTTAGAGGCTTGGTCTAGATATTTTTTAATTAATGTAGGGTGAAAGTATGCTCGTTTTGTGATTTGTAGGGCCTAGGAAGGGAGATGAAATCCCCACCTAATCTTAATTTGGGTTATTGCCCCTAAATGTCCAGTTTAGATATGCACAAAGAAACCGATATCAAAATACGCAAAAAGATTTTTGAACGGCGATATTTGCAAAGAATCCTGCAGGAAAAATAAAAATATTGGATCTTAGAGGATAGAGAAAGATATTAGGATATTAATAGAGGATTTTGGCGCTTCAATACCACCACATCGCCGCGGTTCCGCCGCCAAATGCTTGTTTCTGCTACGGTTCTGCCGCACAATGGAGGGTTCTCTTGCTGAATTTTCTTCCGACCACCCCTATGCTCCTCTGGGATATGTTGAGATTATCTAACTCTCTGTTGGCTTGGTCCAGTTACTCCAGACTCGCACAATAATCGTTAAATACACAAGATGCGGTTTTGGTTCTCGTTTATAATTTGTTCGCTGCATTTTATAAGAAATCAACCTGAATAACAAGAAAAAAATTACAGCCGGATCCCCGGCAACGTCTCCATTTGATTGATCTGTTTGCTGAAAAGTGTGTTGTAAATAACCACAATCAAAACGGTGTCGCTAGTAGCTAGCCGCGATGAGTACTGGTCGTCCGCAGGGAAACGTGAACTTTTTTCTTGCTTTAGATGAGTTGATTGAATAAGAGTGATTGGTTGTAGATCTATTTTAATACGAATGTAGAATTTATGAAGAAGAGGCTTGTATGGTTCATAGGATTTAGTAGTAATGGATGAATATTTAAAAATGACACCTTCTATCTTTTAATAGTTTAAAACTAGATTGATAGTGATGAATGTAGATTAGAGTTCTTTGGAAGAAACTAGGGTTTCCCCGCTCTTAACCCTTGTCCTTGCATTGATCTCTATTCATGTCTAGCCCCTAACAAAACAAGTGTTAAACCAATCTCAAATCGTGGTCGTGACTAGTAATAAATTGGTAGTGCCTGATAAGGATATTAACATTTATTTTGCCAAAATTTATAGATTTTAAAATGTATAAAAGAAGTTAAATGATTTTATCATCCATTGATCTACCCTGGCCTACGAACCCCAGCAAGATAGGAATTACTCACTCATGGTTTGAGATTTTGAAGAAAGATTGAAGAATGAAAACATGATTAAGATGCAGAAAATAAGTGCGGAAATTAATTTGCAAAAAGACTAATAAAGACACTACCTTCATTAATCAACTATTGCATTTACAAATCCTTTGAAGGTAGATTACAAGAATCCTAGTTTTTGCTCTCGCTCTCTATCTTGTTGGAGGTGGATGACTAGCTGATGATCACCTGGATGCGTGGATCGCTTTGGACCTCTTGATCTCTTCGGTTATTTATATTTAATATGAAGCTCTCGGTCCTATTTATAGTCACAGAAACTAGAAACCCTAGATTCCCTAAGTGAATATACGCTGTTAAAATCCTAGCCACCAAATTTCAAATCATTCGGCTCTAGATCCACCGCGGATCTGCCCGCCGCAGTCTTGGAGAATCATGTTCTCTAAATTTTTTTTGCTGCCATTGTTAGATCTTATGATTTTCTTCAATATTCTGGCAGATTTGATTCCGACATCTTGATTTATCCTGGATCTCCTGGATTCTAGACCTGAGCTAATCTGCACAATATCGCAAATCAAAGTGTTAGTAGTATTTAGTATTTTTGAGATATTATCCTAACCATTTTATATGATATTATATGTTAAGAATATTTTTTAGAAATATTTGATATGATATGCATATTTTAATTACTAATATTTCATATAAATATTATATGCATGTATTTTCCCTCATTATGTTAATTTATAATGTAGAAACATACGATAATAAACTTTTTACACATAAACTCTTATATGTTCTATAATTACAAAAAACACCTTTTAGTACTTAACAATAGTGGAAAAAATGTTCATTCAAATGTGCAATATTTTAGACTAATCACAATGTCACTTCCTATCAAAAGTATGTTATTCACATCAGTATGCAGAATCGGACAGTACTCCTTACAGCTTTCTTATAAATACCTGGTTCATCTCTTATTTTGGTAAAGTCAAACACTTTGACCATTGCATAAAAAACAGATGATCCACCTCCGTTATGCCTTCTTTAGTCTACAAATAGACTTAAGCAATTTTCATACTATCCGCTGCTCCCATTGACTAAGACAATCCTCTGGTAGAGTCATATACACATACACTTCTAAATCTAATTTAGAAAGACGTTATAATCATACTCATGCTAGATATCATAGTCATGAAAACAACAGCGGCTAATATTTTTCGTATGGACTTTAGCACAGATTTTGAAGTAACAGTATCATCACAATCCATATCGGGTATTTGATGCATACATGTTAACTACAAGTCTGGCCTTATTAGGTTAATACCTTTCCATTTGCACTGATCTCGAAAATCTTCTTGCTTCTTATGGCTTTTACCCCTTTCAGGAGCATACAACAAAGTCTATAATTTATTGTGCATGGAGTCCAACTTGGATAACTTGGCATTCATCCATCAGTCGAAAGTTACCACTTCGTATGGCATGCTGATAACGTAGTCACCGTCTATGAGAAAACTGAAGTATCTCTCGGGTGTCTGAGATCACCTACTAAATCTGCGGAGTAGGTATGGTCTGTCAGGGTCAATTGGATCCTCAAGTTCTACCAAACTTTCAGTAACCGTTTGTGGTTCTGGAATAACTTTCAGTTCTACTATACTCCCACTAATTTCTTTTGCAAGAAATTCCTTAACCAAGGAGGTGGCGAGTCAAGAACAAAGCATTTTTGAACTTGAAAATGTTAGAAGCTATCCCACGCGAAATCTTAGCATAATCCACAAATTGTTATTTCGGAAATGTGCCTCGAGTTTATCCGGATTATGGTTTTAAACACAAACCAAATAACCCCACATCTTAACAACCTTAAGATGAACACCATTTTATATCACATATACAAACAGAAGCACTTGTTTAGGTGAACAGATATCAATTGATATGCATCTATATCTAGTGCATCCCCAAAATTGAAGATGGCAACTCAATATTACTCATCATGGAGCGCACCCGCGGATGAGCAATCTGAAAGAGAATCAACTCACTATGGAATACCTAGTACCAACCCCTTATCCGTATGGAGATTGGACAACATATATCAATATGTATAAGTCTCTAGAGTTCACTAACTCATTTTTCATGTGCTGTTAATTGAAAACATTCTTTTGGTTAAATGAAACCAAATGTTTGCTGTTTAGGCAAAACCTGATGATTTTCCTTAATAGCAACAATTGCTCCGAAAATCGACATTAAGGAAGAAATCATGCATTCTCAATTATCTGCTCCTTCTTAGCATCTGTAACGCCCTACAGATGTGGAATTATAATTCGGTATCTATATATACCCAGGGTTTAGAATTTATTGAGAAATAGTTTCTCAAAACAAAGACGCACGGGAAATCTGAAACATCAAAATTGTTTTAGTGGGGTTAGTCGGGTATTCCTAGTATTGCCTTTTCTATTGCCCAAGTTCATGACAGTAGTCGCAATTTCCTTTTATCACTTCAACCCCTATTGATGTCTCTCCATCTTACCATCCTATATATCGAACTTATGCTAGTTGGTTTTCTCCTTTCCATTCCTTCAGCACCAACTTCGGGATTGGAAGAAGGCTATCCAATAAGCGTAACGGGTATGCACTCCTTATATGTAATGAGCTCTCGAGCTTGAGATAAGGTAGGTGGGATAGACAAACGAACAATTCATTTAATCCAGAACCAGTGGCCATCCTTAGACTGAAACAGTTTCATCGAGTTCGTATCAACTATACGATGTCCTTCCAAACAATATGGATCTCTTTACCGAATACAGAGAGTTCTAGAGTTAGCAGAAGGGGAAGTAGGATATATGAGGACATATGTGACTTTTGTCGTGGATTAGGGAAATTCAGACATTCTAAAGCTGTCGATATGGAAGAAAGGTCGGTCAACTTGGTTAATGAGTCTTAGTTAAAGGTCGGTCTAGGGTCGCCGCCAGAGAGAGAGAAAAGAAACACTTTGCATGCACTCTAACCTAGATTAGATTGGTGTATTTATCTAATCAGGATGGATCCCACTGTTCTGTCAAATTCTCCTTCAAACCCTAAAAAGGAGAACTAGCCGGAATTTTGTATAGAAAATCTTTCGGGAGTAACTATTACTCACAGTAGGTATCAGAACCTAAACTATTATGGTGTGGTAACCTTGATGGATACCAACAAGTTACCCCACTCCATAGAAGGTATGCAATCTCATTGCAAGTCTTCACACTTGAAACTCCTGATATCGGTTTTTACCCCTAACAACCTATGACCTTGACGGATGCCAACAAATTATAGGCCGCTAGTCAAGTTCAACCTGTCATTTTATGATTAACTCGAACCCACCTGTACATGCCCTTGACGGAAGACAACAAGGCGGTGCGACTGTCCCGGCTAACCGCATCAAATGCTAGCAGGAAGACATCACTTAGCTACCATATACTACGCCTTGATGGATGCAAACAAACGTAGCACAAATACTATGTACCATACTTCCAGAAATGACAAAGGGGCACGGTTGGTTTTGAATAAAACCATCAACGTAATGAACTTGATCTCATTGTAGGAACGGAGTGGATTTGAAAGTTTATAGTCATGTAGACCTTTACTTAAGAGTGAACTCCCTATGAAGGGATCTAGACTCTTTTCCTCATCGAATGAGGTGCAGTATATTCCTAACCGAATGCCACGATGCAGAGCAAAAGAATCAACTAAAATTTCCTCTTTAGAAAAAGTTGGTTCCTATAACGTATATGTTTATTTTACGTTGTATTAATGCAATTAATACAATCCCATCATTTAGATAATCATATTATCTAGTATTATCCTTCTCACACAAACATTATAGAAAAGTATGAAAAGGAAAAATATAATGCACATATACGCCATCCGCATTCGCCACGGGGCCCCGTCATGCACCGTTAGGTTTGTTAGTGTTATATGCCCTAGAGGCCATTATTTATTGTATCATACTGGTTTCTATATTACAAATTGGAAGCATGGGATATACACGGATATAGTAACTGTCTTGCTCAAAATAGTAGTATGCCACCTGGTTTGTTTCTACCTCAATATGTGTATGCGTTTCTTTTATCATATCGCTTATACATATTGGTAGAGCCCTTAGGATCTTTGCTTGATTACCAGCGTTGTGATGGCAGTCACATTAGTGGAGGCTGGGTAGTCTATAACCACATCCTATACAGGTTCCTAGTCGTCGGATTATCGAGACGGGACATCGATACTCCAGAGTAGACTAGTGTATACGCTTCTCATCCCAGCAGGGGAGAAGGTCTATCCCGCAGGCATCAGTACATCATACTGTAGATAGTATGCAGGTGCTCATTGGGTTATGAGTACACTGGACATGACTCATAGGGAACTGCTGGTAGGTATTATACCTATCATCGGGTGAAAGTTTCCAGGTGACATGAGTACAACTTAGTCCATCGACTTGACACTGATACTTTGCCTCGAGTGTGTTCCCACAGTTCTTAGATTACTATCCTACCACAACTCAAAGGAGTCATGCAAACAGATAGTAGTTGGGTGCAGTCCCGAAGCACTTGGAGGCAGTGGTGGTTAGATAGGATTAGTCTCTCCCGGTATTGGGGGATGATATCACGTTGTGTTCGGAAAGCCATTACACAAAGTCCTTAGCCAAGGAAAGCGAGATTTACTGGTAGGTACTCCAGTTGTTTCTCAGAGTGTTTTGGGCTACACTCCAACACGAATTATTTCATTATTAGGGGTCTGACGGTTACCACCCCTATGCCCGATATGCGATACTCTTAGACGAACAGACTGTACTGTATGAAGATTGTCACAGAAAGGCTCAGTAGGAGTTCGGATGAGATTGCTCATCGGCCTTCTTATCGACAGATACCTGGGTAGCCGTTACGTACAGCTAGTACCGCTGACGTGCTTGTGGTTAAACCCACAACCAGTTGATTACACCGGTTTAAGTTTCGTTTATAGATATGTGTGAAAGTAGGCTCATTCATATACGCACATGCACACATGTGGGTTGCAGCAATACATTTAGAGGAAAAACATATGTTAGAAAGGAAGCACTCGGTGGTCAACGATAAAAGGAAAGCATTTAAATAAACATTTTATTCTACAGGAAATAGATCATCAAACACGGGTTCAAAAGTACAAGGGTTTACAAAACCACGAATAAATTTTTCTAAAGTCCTCTCCGCCTTCTCCACCATGACGAAGCGGCGATCTTCGCGAGGAGTCTTTCCCCATCGATTAGTGCCATGCCCATCGGCGAAGGCAGACATGATGGCACATTGAGCCCGTATCTTGCTTAGCAGCTGAACAAAGTGATCCTTCAGAGGCGTGGTAATCAAAAGTGCTTTATGAAAGCACTCGATCTTGTCCTCCGCTGCGTCAAGCATCGCCGGAGTCATCTCTACTAGATAAGGGGGAATGTCATCGAGCACAAACAGGAGGATCATCTGGAGCCAAATGGAGCCGATGGGGAGAAGAGATCCTCTACGAGTCAAAAGCTCACGCAACACCTTATCACATTGGTCATCCATAAGAACAAGATTCACCAAGCAACCCAAAAATATAGAAACTTATTATGAGTGTATTAATTGAATTGGTTTGGTTCATTAATATTCTTAAGTCAGAATACAATTTTGACTTTGCTGCAACAAAACGAGGAACAATTTCCTCATTGGGCACCTCCCATGGCTACCGATGAGCATGTAGACTATTACAAGCCACGATTCTCCTCTGTTAAAATGATTCTCTAAAAGTGAGAGCGAAGAGGAGCATTGTTTAAGATTATAAGGGGAGGCATTTAAGTCTCGGCATAGGAAATGTTGTGCATGGTGGAACTATTTCCAAGCTCTGACGAAAGAAGGCATTGTAAAAGAAAGTTTGACTTCGGAAAAGCAGAGAAAGAAGGAGAAAAGAAACCATCATCAATGAGGCAGTACCTCACATGCCCTCCACAAGAGCGCCAGCGCCAATAGGACCAAATCCTATGGTGGCGCCCCACGTGCTCCTCATGTGGGCGCAAGTGTGCAAAGCACAAAAGAATCTATTAGATTAAATAAATGTTAAAACTATCATATAGCGCCCCACGTGCTCTTCACGCGGGCGCCAATGTTCAAAGCATAGAATGCCCATCCTAAGGACCAAATTCTTAAGTGGCGCCCACGTGAGGAACACGTGAGCACCGGTGCTCAGGTAGAATTAAATTCTACTATCTGTTAAACAGAGCCGTTGGATCAAAGATCCAACGGAGATGATAAATCATCAAGACTCAGAATTAAAATTCTGTTGAGAGGAAATATTCCTCAAATCTTTCTAAAACAAGAAAGATACTTTCGGTTGGATCATAGAATAAAATTCTATGCCTTCTGTAAAACAGAGGACCGTTGGATTAAAAATCCCACGGTGATTAAAAAATCACCGTTCTATAGAATAAATTCTGTATGGGAAAATTGTTAGTTGTATGTATGCCCTAGAGGCCATTGTTGTACATGATTGTATGTTATAGTGGATGTTTGGACATATATTGGGAGGAATTTCTTGCTCGACATGATAGTATGCTATCTGGTTACACTTTATCTTAACATGTATACTTGTACTGTCTCTGTTACATATTGATAAAACCCTTAGGATGTGGACTTGACTACCAGGACTATGATGGAGATCATACTAGTGAGGCCAGGGTAGTCCATAAGTCCATCCTTTAATTGTTCCTAGTCGAGGGTGTATCGAGACGGGGCATCGATATTCCAGAGTAGATTAGCGTATACGCTTCTTGACCCATTTGATAGGCGATGGATGATCCCATATCCATTAGTGTTTGACATCAAAGATGGTATACGGGTGCTTAGTGGAGACTGGGTACACTGAACAGGACTCGCCGAGAACTCCTAGATGGTATTATACCTATCGTCAGATAGCAGTTCTCTGGTGACACTGGTACAGGTTAGTCTGTAGACCCGAGATCGTCATAGAGTCTTGTGTGATTCCCACTGTGCTTTGATTTTCACCTTACCACGTTCAAGAGAGCGTGCAAAACGGTGGTTTTTTGGTACAGTCCCGAGTCACATGGAGGTAATGAACAATAGGAGGGGTTTCGTCTCTCCCGGTATTGGGGGTTGATTTTACGCTGTTCTCGATTGGCTATAACAGAAAGTTCCTGATCAGGGCTGATACTGAGATTTACTGGTAAGTATTATCAGTAGTTTCTCGACCCGTTATGAGCCTCACATTGGCATGACTTATCAAGTTATTGGGATCTAACATTTACCACCCCCAGACTAGATATGCAACATATCAGACGAAGAGACCAGACTGTACGATAGTGTTACTGTTGGATTCACCGGAGTTTGGACAAGCTTGCTTGTTGATCTTCTGATCGCTCAATACCTGGGTAGCCCTTATGTCCAGCTAGTACCGCTGACGGCTTGTAGGTAATTGATATAATCATTACCTGCTGCCGGCATATTGACGAGTCATTAGAGTCCTACACAAAGGTTTCCTAGCTCAAGCGAAACGAAGTAGGGCACATATGTGATATGTGCGGGACCGAGATTAATACGTATATGTTATACCGTATTCTAATCTCGCGATACAGGTTATTTGTGATATAACCAGATTGTTGAATCAAGTGTTGATTCAATGATATGTTATATGTATATGTGATATACATATAAATGATATTAGTCGGTTGTATACGATACAGCCGAGTTATTAAATCAAGTGTTGATTTAATGATTTAATGTATGATTATATATTTGATATATTAATATACATTAACTAATATTAGCTCACTTAAGAAAATGTTTTCTCTAAATACATTTAAATGTATATGTGATATATATTAATGTATTTAATATGTGTCATGCTAGATGATACATTGGTGTAATGACCCCAAAATCTTTATACATTTGTATTATCCCTCTTCAATAATATACCGTATTTATTTGTACTTGGTATTTTCCTTTTTCTATTAAATTTATTATTATTTTATTCCTCAATCTATTATGTATTTTTCTGTGTACAATTTCTTTTTCTTATATTTAAGTTTTTAACTTCTCATTCTTATTTTTTTCTTTCATAAATATTTAACCCAAATCCATTATTCTTATTCTCTACAGCCCATCTGGAAAGCCCACTTTCTTTTTAAGCAACAACATATATTTAATTCTAGTTAAATATGTGCATGAACAACCTTGTATCTCATTGGTTAAGTCCTTGCATTGTTATTCCATAAGTCACATGTTCAAATCCTCATTCTTGCAATTATTTTTTATCATTTTTTTATTCTTCTTATAACCTACAAATGAGATATTTCATTTCCAAAATGAATGGTGGCCTTTCATTTCTCTTTTAATTCTCATGTTAAATGCATATATTATTATTCACCATTACACCATCTTTATTTGTCCTCCTCTATCTTTTCCTTCCTCACATTTTTTATCTCTCACTTCTCCCTCTTCAGTTAGAGTCCAAGAAGAAGAATATGAAGAAGTTTTCAAGAGGGTCTCGCTACTAACGCGAGGCTATCGGCGGATAGACAAGTCCGGTGACAATACCGGCTTGTGTATGTAAATCCATTCTTTCTCTCCCTCTCCATATATTTATTCACCTTTTGTCATATCTCGTAAACCCGCTATTCTTTTCATATCGTAATCCATAAGAGAAGATAAAGATAAACATATACATATATATAAGTCTAGTTATATATGGTTCTATATGGTTTAATAAATATCTTATTGCTTTTTGTTCAAATCAAAGTGTTTTCAATTCTTTGTTTATGATTATGAATGTTTATTACAAGTTTTGAGAACATAGATTTCATGCCACAATATATCTAAGATATCTCATGGAATCGGTTTGGTTATTAAAAGAAAGGATGAAGCTTGCATAAAAATACTAGTTAATCTTTTTGCCGATTTTAGTATACATATCAATACCTTTAGCTTTAAAATAATTTTTAGAAATTAATTTTTACTTCTAAAAATTTCAGGAAATTAAAATACGATAGAGTATATTATTTTGTACATGCTATAAAAATTTTAGATCGAATCACCTAACGGTTTATGAATTATATCGTTTTTATTCACTGTTCGTAAAATAGAAAACTGCAGTTATTGGTCAACTTCTAGGACACATAATTTGGTATACCGATATCCAAATTGAAAAAATTCAGGTATTTTAGATATCTACATCGAATAATATAGATTTTATTAGTTTTAAGTTTTTACTGAAAACCAATGTAAGATAAAGAAAACTGCGTTACAATATTAAATGACGGATCTGGACAGAATCTGTCCTGATTCGCACACTGTTTTTAAATTAGACATAACTCAAACTCCCAATATCCGTTCGTGACAAATTTAGATGTGTAGATGCAAAATTGATAGAACTATAATTTTATGTATACTTGATTACTTAGAAATGCATGAAACACCCCGATATAGGCTTTGCAATACAATATATAGTTGTTGTCCAGAAATCTGAATTTCTGTTTTAAACGCTGATATTAAAATGATCATAACTCGAGCTTCAGAAATCCAAATCGTATGAATCTTGGTGTTTTGGATAAGTACTTAAAAATAAATAAAATTTTCTAATAATTTTCGTAACCTAAAACCTGATGGAAATTAACTCAAACTGTGTTTTAAAATATGTGACGGTGCTGAATAGATTCTAATCTGTTTTGCGCAACGCTACAAAAACAGATATATCTTTCAAACCGGTAGTCGTATTTAGGTGAAACTGAAACTCACGGATGCAAAACACTTAGAGACATATTTTTGTTTATGTTCCGCATTCGTTCGACTTGATTAATTAGTCGTACATAATATTTCTTTATAGCATTGTTTTTGGTAGTTACTCGTATAATATACTTGACTCATTTCATGCTATTCGAACATGTATACATATTTATCTTGATCATTAAATTGTTGTATGTAAATAAATACGATAATTAAATATTTGAGTTGTATTTTAAAAACCATACAAAATTATTTTTTACATAAAACCCCCTCAAGTTTTATAAATTTCCCTAAGGACCCTAACAAATTATAGGTAAGAATTAATCAAGACTTCGATTTACATTTCTAATTGTCTGACTCGGGTTTGAGTCTGATTATATTTGAATTGAATATGATTCAAGTACAATCTACAATCTTTAATATTATAATTCAACATGAATCCATGAATCCAATTATCAATCTATACAACTTGACTGAACCGAACCATGGATATACATTCCATTTACATGGTTCTCCAGTTATTCCATTTACATGATTCTACGGTTACATCCGTTTACCGATATCATGATTTCGGTCAGTCTTTCAATTATACATTCAATACATTTTACAGTACAAAACAATACAAATAAAACACTACGGGGTTTAAGGGGTAGATTGGTACGGAAGGTGTTAAAGGTGGCACGAGACGGTAAGATTAAGACACCTAACATGAATCCAATTGCCGTTGTTTTGGGTTGTAGAACGGAGCCTTGTACTTCCATTTGCCCTGGTCTCTAGCATACTGAGACCCCTCTCGTATACACTGGCATTCTTCTGTACCAAACTACAAACAGCAGCATTAATACAACATTATAACAATATAATACAACATTAAAAGCTACTCTCTCTCTTTTTCTTCTTTTCTACTTGTCCCTTATCTTTGGGACTTACCGAGCGATCAGTTCGCTGACGACATTCTATTTCTTTCTTTTTGAATGTCGTCAGGTGGTTTGGACCCGACAGAGATCGAGCCATCTGCAGAAGACTTAGATCAGCTTGCTGAAGAACCAGAGCTCTAGTTTCATTGTACATTTTCCATTCAGTACTTTTCATTTCCTGTCATGCCATTGTTTAGGCATCATTTTTATTTCAGTCGTATTTCTTTTTTATGCATTGTACAAAAGAATGTTAATCAATAAAAGTTGTTGTTTTTATTATACCTTGCCTCTTGTGTATTTTCTTTTATATTGCTTAGTTACGCTTAGCGTATTTGCTTTTGAGTAAATACGTAGAGGGCCAGTCCCGTCCCCTTCGCCGTATACCGGGAAGCGGGGCATGACAATTAGACTTGGATGTATGAGACTCATACCATACTTAAGATAACATGGGGATTTAATTATTAAGGGGAAAAACAAAATTAGGTGGAAATTATCATGGTTGAAGTTGCTTGTAGAAGCTTATGGAAATCTTGACTTAGTCCACTAATTTGTTTTACTCTAGATATTTATTAACCCAATTTTAATCTTTAGCCATGGTTATGTCTCTACATGAGTTATATGAGATATTTTCTCACCCATGGTTCACACTTGATCACTAGAGATTATTTTCTTCATCTCCTTCAATTGCATTCTAGCTTTGAATGAGAAAAGAAAAGAAATAGAGAAAAATTATTCTAAAGTGAGAAAAATTCCTACTTCACCAATCTATACTAAACTAGCCATTTAGTATTGGTTGTTTCTTCACTAGTTCATCAAATTAGTGAAGAGGTAACTTGAGTTAGAGATTCTTCGACGTAGATCATCTTCGGCCTCGATAATCCATGAGCAAGCTCATTCGTTTCACCTAGTGGGGCAAAAGGTGTGTCCGGGACACCACTACTTGGAGTAAAAGGACTACTACACGGAGTTTTAGAAGTGAATGACTAGTCTACAAAGGTTGTATTCCCATTTCACTTAGTGTAATGTTGTTTACATGTTTTATCAACCCTAATTCTCTAGTTAGATCCTTGGTTTGGGTTGCTTTGCTCTCTAGACTTTTTAAAATTGCATACTCGATGCCTTATAAAACCTAGTGAGAGTGCTAAGGAACCCAGCAGTTGTAGGGTTCCTATGCACACAAATGAGGTCTCACAAGGTATCAACCATGCCAATTTCAAAAATTTCCGGTGCCGAGAAACCCTAATGCGATCGTTAACTAGAGTTTAGGCGAAAACTAGAACTAGTAAACTGCTTTACTAATAAGTGAACGGAAATACAACCTTTGTAGATCCGGTCCTCCACCTCCATAGCTCCGTGACGAAGTCCCTCCGCTGTAACCATCGGATCCCGGACTCTCACGGTGGTTTCATCGTAGAAATGATCGGGCTAGGTCGTCGACTTCGATGCCGAAGATGATCTACGTCGAGGCAACACAAGATCAAGCTCCAACTTCACCAAGCCATGAAACTTGTCAAGAAAACACCCTATACTACTTGGCAAGTGGTAGAGGATGAAGAAATAGGAAGTGGGTTCACTTTAGAATTAGATTTCTCACTCTTTTCATGAAATCACCATTGAAGGTTGCAAGCTCTCTTCCTCTTGAAGAAGAAGAAGAAGAAGAAGAAAAAGAATATCATAAGTATATTAAAAATAGGAAATAATATGATACTTATCATATTTGCAACCATAGTTAGGTGTAGAGAATAAACTAAGGTTAGGTTGAATGGTTAGGGTTAAGCATGAAACAAAAATGGTGGACTTATTCAAAGCTTCATGAAGCTTCAACTAGAAAACAAATCAAGCCACCATTTCTCTTCATATTTCCAAAATGAATAAATAAATAAAATAATAAGTAAATAAAAAAAACCCTAACCATTAACATAACCATGGTTTAATCACACACACTAACCCTCATGTATCATCAAACATGATACAATCAAATGCACAAAAGTATATCACATATACAATGTGCACATCAAGTGAGAAAATCCTTTTTAAGTGAACAAATATTAGTTAATGTAAAGTAACATATCAAATATATAATTATACATTAAATCATTAAATCAACACTTGATTTAACGATCCGGTCATATTGCATATGACCGACTAATATCCAATGTATCGGCTTATCGAATCAATCCTTGATTCGATAACTAGGTTATATCGCATACAACCAATCGATACATTCATCGCGAGAATAGAATATGGTATCACATACACGCATTATTCTCGGTCCCGCACATATCTCATATGCGCTCCTATTTCATTTCGCTTGAGCCAGGAAACCTCTCTGTAGGACTCTAAAGACTCGTCAATACGCCGGCAGCAGGTGATGATCATATCAAACACCCACAAGCCGCAAGCGGTCTGCTAAACGTAACGGCCACCCGGGTATTGAGCGATCAGAAGATCGACGAGCAAGCCCGCTCACACTCCTGTGAATCCAACCAGTAACACTTACCGTACAGTCCGGTCTCGTCGTCTGATATGTCGCATATCTCGCCTAGGGGTGGTAAACGTCAGACCCCAATAGCTCAATAAGTCGTGTCGATATAAGGTCTATAACAGTTCGAGAAACTACTGGTAACACTTACCAGTAAATCTCAGCAACCCTGGCGAGGGATTTCCGGTTATAGCCAATCGAACACAGCGCAACATCAACTCCCTATACCGGGAGAGACGAATCCCCTCCTATCGCTCATTACCTCCATGTGATTCGGGACTGTACCCAAAAACCACCATTTTGCACGCCCTCTTGGATGTGGTAAGGTGGAAATCAAAGCACAGTGGGAACCACACAAGACTCTATGACGATCTCAGGTCAACAGACTACTCTGTACCAGTGTCACTAGAGAACTGCCATCTGACGTAATGTATAATACCATCTGGGAGTTCTCGGCGAGTCCGTCCAGTGTACCCAGTCTCCACTGAGCACCCGTATATCATCTTTGATGTCAAACACCAATGGATATGGGATCATCCATCGCCCATCTGTATGGGTCGAGAAGGTATACGCTAGTCTACACTGGTATATCGATGCCCTGTCTCAATACACCCACGACTAGGGACCTTGAAAGATGTACTTATGGACTACCATGTCCCCACTAGTATGATCCGCATCATAGTCCAGGTAGTCAAGTACACATCCTAAGGGCTTTACAAACATGTAACAGAGAGATAATCAGTGTACACGTTAAGGTAAAGAGCAACTAGATAGCATACTATCATGTCGAGCAAGAAAGTCCTCCCTATATATGTCCAAGCATCCACTACAATATACATGCTATGTATAGTAATAGCCTCTGGGGCATACATATAACCAACAATCTCCCACTTGCACTAGGACCATCTGATAGCAGTGGTTGTAGTATCTCATACTCAACCATCCCATAAAAGTCTCTCTCTGGGAAAAGGCCTTTGTGAGTGGATCCGCCGTGTTGTCCTCTGAGTCTACTCTCCTAACCTCGATCACCCTGGAGATCAACCATCTCCATGATCAGGTGATACTGCCTTAGAATATGTCTGGATCACTGATGGGACAGGCGTTCCTAGGCCTAAGCCACAACTCCATTGTCACACAATGGGAGGAACTAAGTTCATCTCATGAACAAATATACACCCAGACAGCCACTTTGGTAGCATCTTAAGTAGTGATGTATCCAGCCTTTATCGTCTAGTATGCCACAGTATCTAGCTTGGAACTCTTCCAACATACCGTCCCTTTAGTGAGGGTAAAGACAATCCCTGTGACTGACATTCAGTCGTCCTTATCACCCTGGAACACTTCCAGTGATTCTCCCCAGGATCAATTGATACCATCTCACTACAATTAGTGAGTATCCTAACATTCAATTAGATCTATCTCATAGATCCAAAACCCAGGATTTAGGAGGTATCACATTGATCCTTTATGGAGAATCATTGTGATAAGCGGAGATTGACCGAGCGTAGCATAGGAAACTCCTTCCTTATCAAGAGTATGTCATCCACGTACTCTACGAGGATCACTACCATACTCCCTACTACCTTTTTGTAAATACAAGGTTCATCTACCATTTTGATGATGTCAAACTGTTTGACTAACTCATCAAAACAGATGTTCCAACTCCACGATACCTGCTTCATCACATAAAACATCTTGCACACGTTTCCGCTGCTCCCACTATCTACGAAGCCTTCTGACTGTGTACTTATAGACGCTCTCTTCTAAATCTTTATTTAGAAAAGCAGTCATGACACCCAACCACCAGATATTGTAGTCATGGTATGTAGCCGTGGCAAGTAGAATCCGGATGGACTTAAGCATAGCCACTGGAAAAGGTTTCATCATTATCCACGCTTGGTCGATGACGAAAACCTTTAACAAGTCTAGCTTTAAAAGTCTCAACTTTTCCATCTACACCAAGTAATCTTCTCAAGATATACTTGCTCCTAATGGGGATTTAACCCTTCAGATAATGCAACCAAAGTCCATACTTTGTTGGTGTATAAGGATTCCATCTCAGATCGATAAGCATCCAGCCATTCTTACAGAGTCCCACTCCTGATAGCCATCTTGAAACTAGTTGGGTCATCATCTCATGATGCAATCCTCGCTCCCACTGTCATAGAGAAACCAAATTATCTCTCAGGTGGGTGAGGAACCCTACTAGATCGGCGGAGAGGCTGAGGTTCGTTAGAATCTATTGAATCCTTTGGTTCTACCCAATCATCAGCTGCAGTTTGTATAGCTGGAACCTTTCCAGTTCTACATAACTGACCTTGCCTCGAGCTTGTCCAGATTTTGCTTTTAGACATAGGCCGGACAACCCTAAATCTTAACTTACTTAAGAGATAGGCTCTTCGCATACCATATCACATATGAAGCGGTAGGCAACTGATTTGATTGGAACCCTATTCAATAGGTATGCAGCTTCTCAAGTGCATAACACCCAATAGGAAAAAGGTAACTCAGTAGTACTCATCATAGAGCACACCTTATCATATAGGGCGCGATTGCTCCGCCCCGATACAACTTTGTGCTGTGGTGTATACGGAGGAGTAATGCTGAGAGAGAATCTCATTCTCCTTTAGAATAGTCCAGGAATTCCATGCACAAGTATTCTCCTCCCTGATCACATCATAGGACATAATACTTATACCTGTATTTTGGTTCTCTACTTCTAACTTATATTCTGTGAATATCTCAAAAGGTTCGGACTTGTGTTTCAACAGGAACATAGGTCTGAATCTCGAAAGATCATCAGAGAATGTAATAAAGTATAAAGAACCAGTCCTGTGATGTGTAGACAGGGGACCTTACATACATCATCATGTATCAATCCCAAGAGTTCACTAACTCTTTCTCTATTTCCAGTAAACAGAGCTATGGTCATCTTATCTCTGTGACATGACTGGCAAGTATCACAAGATGTAAATTCAAACAGATTTAAATATGCATCTATGTGCAACTTAGCTAGTCGGGTCGCATAGATATGACCTAGTCTACAATACCTCAAGAAGGATCCGTTCATTTCTGAACTCTTCCTCTTGTGTGTGTTCCGTATACTGAAGAACTGTAGTTTGATTTAGAACATCAATGTTTTTAGATAACGTGCCTGAACCGATCAACTTTTGATATAGGAAATGTTCAAAACATTATCCATACAATACAAAATTTTATCATTTCTTTACTAATAAAGAGACTAATATGATTTTGTATATCAGGTTCGGTATCTAATAACATTCGTTCAGAATCAATGTACTGGTCATATAGGGTGACAGTGACCAACAGACTTGGCTGCAACACTTGCCCCGTTTTCTGTCTCATGAAAATTTATCACCCATTCTCAGTTCTTTACCTATCTGTAGCCCATTTAACAAATTACATATACAGGATCCTGATCTGGTATCACATACCCAGGACGTAAAGAATACTGTGAAACAGTTCTGTATAATGAACACACCCGAAGATGATGCATCAGCATGCACTCTCTTCGTTTGGGCGGCATGGGAAATATGGTAATCCCCAATTTCCTGCTCTGTCTTATAACAATTATAAGTTGGAGTGGGACCAACGTTCCCCAGCTCAGTATAACAAGCGGGTTCGGTCAATATTCCGTATTATTATCTTGATTAAGGCGTGATATGGTCGCTACCTGGAGAGAGAGAGAAGAAAACACTCAGCGTGCACTCTTGCAAGATCAGATTGGTTATTATTTTATCCAATCAGGATGGCTCCCACTGTTTTTATCAAATCTTTCTTCAAACCCTAAAAGGAAAGACTAGCCGGGATTAATTACACGCTACAAGTTCGCCAATCTTTCAGCCAGGCCGGTGTCGGTACTTTGAGGGAGGTCCCCCGTGCTTTCGCACGAACCTAATTATTGTAAACCTCGTTTTCCCAGAGGCGTAACCTCGTTAACACCTTTCTAGACACCTACTTGATCGGCTAATTGTAATGTGTAAAACTCTCCCAGGAGTAACTCTTACTCGCAGCGGGTATCGGGATCCAACTATCTCATAGAAGGTATGCAATCTCATTGCAAATTTCAACACTTGAAATTCCCGATAATTTTGCCCCTAGCACCCTATGACCTTGACGGAGGTCAACAACCATAGGCTACTAGTCAAGTTCAACCCGTCATTTCTTGATTGAATCAAACCCACCCGCACGACCCTTGACGGAGGTCAACAAGGTCGCATGACTACCCTAATCCAATCTGCATCATATGCATAAGCAGATAAATACTAGTTAGCTACCGCACACTACGCCTTGACGGAGGTCAACAAACGTAGCACGAATACTAAGTAAGACTTATCTGAAATGACGGAGGGCTACGACAGGTTTTTCTGAAAACCTATTGCGTAATGAACTTGATATCGTTGTAGGATCGAATGAATTTTGAAACTGAGTGTTTTTGAAGCTTTTCTAGTTTTGCTAAAGGAGTCACTCCCGGTGAAGGGATCGTCGGTCCTTTTCTCGTCGAATGAGGTGCGGGATATATCATATATATCGCTGTGCAAAGCAGAAACTATAGAAGCTATCAAAATACAAACCGAGTGTGTAGCATCTGCCAGTTATTGCTAAAGGGGTCACTCCTGGTGAAGGGATCGTCGGCCCTTTCCTCATCGAATAAGGTGCAGGATATATCATATATACTGCTATGCAAAGCAAGAACTGTAGCTACCTGTTTTATTTAGAAATTCGATTCCACAACATCATTAGTTTTCTTTTATCTCATTAATCTCATTAATGAAGTCCCATCATTTAAGTACCTAAACATCACAGATAAATACGACGTACACTTATACCATCCGCATTCGTCTCGATGTCCCATCGTGCACCGTTAGGTTAGGTAACTAACGGCAGAGCGGGGCAGGGCTAGCGCGGGTGTAAAACATAAGTAACGTCTATATAATATATCATATATACTATATACAGAATTTATCACAGAACATCACATGATCACATCACAGATATCGCAGCAGAAGAATCATATGAAACATTAGATATACTAGGACGTCCGTGTTTTCAATACGAGCCAGTATAAAACACGGATTCCACGGTCATGATGATCAGCCAAACCCACACCCCTAGACCCCTACGAGAGCGGCAAGCAACCTTACCAATTCTAGAGTTAGGAGACCCGGACTCGACTCCTTGAGTTGGTCTCCCACTGGACTTAAGAACCCGGTTATTTGTGCCATCCTCCTTGGGTCTATCCTAGTGCGGAAAAGTAAATAATATACAAACGGTGACATCTTTCACAACCTGGAAGTGCCCCAATAAAAGAATATTACATACAAGTTTTTACATGAATGAAAAGGAAAAATACTCATATTACATAAAAACCCCCGGCTATTCAAACACGACGATCCAATATAACATATCCAGCAACACATAACATCACATGTCATCAACGTAAGTAAATATGCGCATCCCAATTGTCGTTGACATATAGCAACGAAACCGGCGATATCACATATTACACTTACGGTCACAGAAAAGAAAGTGTAAAACTACAACAGTTGGAATCCGCAACCTGCATAGACATCGCATGCCTAATCAAATGAATTCTTTAGACATCGCATGCCTAACAATTATAAACCCCGCATTTTAGTCTCATTATCGAAAACACTTTTCAATATCAAGTCGGGTAATTAAACAAGATTCCCGACATCCTGGTCGAATGCTCGTCGCAAGCTTTAGTAGGCGGCCGCACCCCCGATACCGTCGACGAAGTGCACTAAGGCGGAACACCGCTGCCGCTAGCACCCAAATGGATGCTTTCGGCGACGGGGTTCTCCTACAGTCGCTTGGTCGGGGCTATGGGGTGAGGCTGTCTATTAAGTTTACCGGCGAGTATCTGCGTACGCTACGAGATTGCGACGGACTTTTGATCACATCAAAATTTCGTGGCAACCGATCAAGTGAGACTAAAGTGCTATGTTTATAACATTCAAATCAGTTATCTCATAACTGCTGGTGGATTCCAAATATTGTATCCCATTCCAGATAAATAGAAAATGTTAAACTTTCCGATCGAACATTCAAACACCCAAGTTTTCCCGAAACAAATCAACACATGAAATAGGTTTAAAAAACATCCAGTTCATGCCTCAGTACCAACGGTCCAGCCGTAGAAGGGTCAAGCCAACGCCTCACATGTGGCACGCCGTACTGCCCCAAACCCGAAGGTTCAAAGGGCAGTTCAAGACGGTCACATAATCGAGTTAAGGTTTGTTGTCTTCTAGAGGGTCCATCGCGTTACTTGCACTACTTAGAACGTTATTAAACCACGGAAAGATCCAACACTTAGAAATTTCCCGACAGGGGAAAAAGTGGGTATTTATATCCGGTCGAACTTTTTAACATATTCAAAAATTACCCGGAAAGACACATAGACAAAGTCTGATAATCCGATCGAATCTACGAACTCCCAATACAACCCAGAAATCTCAACTCTTGAGTAAACATTAAAAATTCCCAGAAAACTCAGCACCTGAAGAGACAAATTACTGTGCAAAAATGGAAGTGTAATCATATAATTTGGCCGCGGAACCGCCGCAGAAGCCATGCTTCTGCCGCGGTTCCGCCGCGCTTTGGGCGTATCGTTTGCTCGTTTTTGGACCGTAATTCTTAGAATTTCCTGCTGAATTTTTTAAGCATTTTTAATCTGGAAAAAACCCAGTTTTGTAAAAATGTACAGAGAGGGGTCATTTTTAGGGTTTCGGGGTTCGATCGGAATTCTAACGTCTACACTTCGTCTAAGGCTCTAGCTAGGGTCTGATACCACTGTAGGGTTCCTAGGCACACTAATGAGGTCTCACAAGGCATCAACCATGCCAATTTCAAAAATTTCCGGTGCCGAGAAACCCTAATGCGATCGTTAACTAGAGTTTAGGCAAAAACTAGAACTAGTAAACTGCTTTACTAATAAGTGAACGGAAATACAACCTTTGTAGATCCGGTCCTCCACCTCCATAGCTCCGTGATGAAGTCCCTCCGCTGTACCCATCGGATCCCGGACTCTCACGGTGGTTTCATCGAAGAAATGATCGGGCTAGGTCGTCGACTTCGATGCCGAAGATGATCTACGTCGAGGCAACACAAGATCAAGCTCCAACTTCACCAAGCCATGAAACTTATGAAGAAAACACCCTATACTACTTGGCAAGTGGTAGAGGATGAAGAAATAGGAAGTGGGTTCACTTTAGAATTAGATTTCTCACTCTTTTCATGAAATCACCATTGAAGGTTGCAAGCTCTCTTCTTCTTGAAGAAGAAGAAGAAAAAGAATATCATAAGTATATTAAAAATAGGAAATAATATGATACTTATCATATTTGCAACCATAGTTAGGTGTAGAGAATAAACTAAGGTTAGGTTGAATGGTTAGGGTTAAACATGAAACAAAAATGGTGGACTTATTCAAAGCTTCATGAAGCTTCAACTAGAAAACAAATCAAGCCACCATTTCTCTTCATCTTTCCAAAATGAATAAATAAATAAAAGTATAAGTAAATAAATAAAACCCTAACCATTAACATAACCATGGTTTAATCACACACACTAACCCTCATGTATCATCAAACATGATACAATCAAATGCACATAAGTATATCACATATACAATGTGCACATCAAGTGAGAAAATCCTTTTTAAGTGAACAAATATTAGTTAATGTAAAGTAATATATCAAATATATAATTATACATTAAATCAATAAATCAACACTTGATTTAACGATCCGGTCATATCGCATATGACCGACTAATATCCAATGTATCGGCTTATCGAATCAATCCTTGATTCGATAACTAGGTTATATCGCATACAACCAATCGATACATTCATCGCGAGAATAGAATACGGTATCACATACACGCATTATTCTCGGTCCCGCACATATCTCATATGCGCTCCTATTTCATTTCGCTTGAGCCAGGAAACCTCTGTGTAGGACTCTAAAGACTCGTCAATACGCCGGCAGCAGGTGATGATCATATCAAACACCTACAAGCCGCAAGCGGTCTGCTAAACGTAACGGCCACCCGGGTATTGAGCGATCAGAAGATCGACGAGCAAGCCCGCTCACACTCCTGTGAATCCAACCAGTAACACTTACCGTACAGTCCGGTCTCGTCGTCTGATATGTCGCATATCTCGCCTAGGGGTGGTAAACGTCAGACCCCAATAGCTCGATAAGTCGTGTCGATATGAGGTCTATAACAGTTCGAGAAACTACTGGTAACACTTACCAGTAAATCTCAGCAACCCTGGCCAGGGATTTCCGGTTATAGCCAATCGAACACAGCGCAACATCAACTCGCTATACCGGGAGAGACGAATCCCCTCCTATCGCTCATTACCTCCATGTGATTCGGGACTGTACCCAAAAACCACCGTTTTGCACGCCCTCTTGGACGTGGTAAGGTGGAAATCAAAGCACAGTGGGAACCACACAAGACTCTATGACGATCTCAGGTCAACAGACTACTCTGTACCAGTGTCACCAGAGAACTGCCATCTGACGTAAGGTATAATACCATCTGGGAGTTCTCGGCGATTCCGTCCAGTGTACCCAGTCTCCACTGAGCACCCGTATATCATCTCTAATGTCAAACACCAATGGATATGGGATCATCCAACGCCCATCTGTATGGGTCGAGAAGGTATACGCTAGTCTACACTGGTATATCGATGACCTGTCTCAATACACCCACGACTAGGGACCTTGAAGGATGTACTTATGGACTACCATGTCTCCACTAGTATGATCCGCATCATAGTCCAGGTATTCAAGTACACATCCTAAGGGCTTTACCAACATGTAACAGAGAGACAATCAGTGTACCCGTTAAGGTAAAGAGCAACCAGATAGCATACTATCATGTCGAGCAAGAAAGTCCTCCCTATATATGTCCAAGCATCCACTACAATATACATCCTATGTATAGTAATGGCCTCTCGGGCATACATATAACTAACAGCAGTTGTATCAGAGCCAAGCAAGAGAATTATACGATGTGTTAGAACTACAAAACCGAAATAACTCCAAAATAGTCGAAACAAAACCCTAGTTTCTGTCGAATTTTTCTGAGCCTCTAAATTTTTTTTAAAATAGTTACAGAGTGCTCTTTATTGTGTAACTAGAACACCCGAAAAAATAGAGGTCCAAACACCCTAATGTGGCCGACGAGAATCTTGTTTTGACCGGCATTGCCGGTTTTAGTTAGGGGATTTGGTCCCAAATTTTTTGTGGTGTTCAGTCTCTGGGGTTTGGTGTTCTTGGTACTGTTTGATTTTTCTAAAGATTTCATGTGATGTTATCTTTCTGTTACGTCAATTCAGAGTGTTTCGTATTCGTAATTTTAACATTGTTTTGGGTTTGAAATTGATATGTGATAAAATATTTGGACTCCATGATAATTAGTTTTATGAAAACTAGTTAGTGTTCTGTAAATCTAGCAATTTAGTCTCTTTTGATAGATTGCCACGGAGTTTTGATTCGTATAAAAACTCCCTCACAATCTCGTATAGTACGTGAGCATTCGTCAGGTAACACTATTAGATAGCCATACCCCATAGCCCCGACCAAGTGACTGTAGGATAACCCTGTTGCCAAAAGCATCCCCTCTGGTGCTCGCAGCTACGGTGTTCCGCCTAAGTGCACTTCATCGACGGCATCAGGGGTACGTCCATCTACTAATGTTTCTGATGAGTATTCGATCAAGTAGTCAGGAATTTTGTTGAATTACCCGACTAGGTTATTGAAAAGGTGTTTTCAATATGAGACTAAAATGCAAGGTTTATATGTTAGGCATGAAATTCAAAATATGTGATATTCCGGGTTTATGATGTCTAAGGAATTTATATGGTTAGGCATGAAATCCGAAGTATGTGATATTTCGGGTTTATGATGTCTAAGGTGGTTGCAAATTCCAATTGTTGTAGTTTTTACTTTCTTTTCTGCGACCGTAAGTGTAATATGTGGTGTATCGCCAGTTTCGTTACTATACGTCAACGACAATTGGGATACACATATTTACTTACGTTAATGACATGTGATGTTATGTGTTGATGTGATATGTTTTATTGGATCGTCGTGTTTGAATAGCCGAGGGTTTTTGCGAGAGATGGGAGTTTTTCATTTTTCATTCATGTAAAAATTGTATGTAATATTCTATTATTGGGACACTTCCGGGTTGAAGGTGATGTCACCATTGATGTATATTATTTACTTTTCCGCATTAGAATAGACCCAAGGCGGGGAGCACAAGTAACCGGGTTCTAGAGTCTAGTGGGAGAGCATCTCGAGAAGTCGAGACTGGGTCTCCTAATTCTAGAATTGGTAGGGTTACTTACCGCTCTCGTAGGGGTCTAGGGATGTGGGTTTGGCTATTCATCACGACCGTGGAATCTGTGTTTTTTTACTTGCTTAATTTAAAACACGGACCTCCTAATATATCCAATATATCATATGTTGACTTCTGCTGTAATGTTCTGTGATGAGATCATAAAACTGCCTGAGAAGAATGCTTTATATTATATATGTAGGGTTGCTAGGCACGCGCACAAGGGTCTACGAGATATCAACCATGCCCGATTAAAATTTTAGCCGTGCCGAACAACCCGAAGCCGGATCTTTATACTAGAGTTTAGGCGAAAACAAACATGTTAAACACTTTAACACTAAGTGAGAGGGATTACAACCTTTGTAGATCCGGTACTTCACTTCTAAAGCTCCGTGTTGAAGTCCCTTCGCAGCGATCATCGTGTTCCGGACTCTCGAGAGTTTCCACGAAGAGAAAGATGCAGTCTTGCTTCCGATCTTCGATACAAAGATGATCTACCTTGAAGTTTCGTTAACACAAGCTAACACTCATAATATGAAATGAACACCCTCATCTAAATGGCAAGGATAGATGAGGATGATGAAGTAGGATTTTTTCTCTCTTTTATTATCTTTTTCTCACACTCATTCATCACTTGGAAAAAGCTAGCAAGATTTTTCATGAAAAGAAAGAAGGAAGAATATGAATGAAAAATGAATAATCCTTTTGTGATGAATAATGCAAAGATGATAATGATGAATAATGCAACCATGGTTGACTAAACCATTGTAGAGAATTAACCAAGGCTAGGGTTTGGGTTAGCTTAAGAATGAGTCACTTGAAAATATCTTTTCCAAAACAAAAGAAAACCTTCTAGAATCATCTAGAAAGCATTAACCCAAATCAAACCCTAATCTTGTTTAATCTCTACTAAACATGTTGCATTAGTTATCATATCATGTTACAATATTATATATCACATATATAATATTTATCGTAATAAAATAAAATAATACAATTAACATATATCGCATATATATCAATGTATTACCCGAGTGAGAAAAAGAATCTTTTAGTGAGCTAATATTAGTTAATGTAATTTAATATATCATATATATTATTATACATTAAATTATCGAATCAACACTTGATCCGACAATCCGGCTATATCGCATATAACCGACTAATATTTATCCGTACCGATTCATCGAATCAACACTTGATCCGATGACCCGGCTTATATCATATATCGCAAGAATAGAATATGGTATCTCATATCGCATTATCCTCGATCCTGCATATATCACATATGTGCCCCTACTCCGTTTCGCCTGAGCCAAGAAACCTCTGTGTAGGACTCTAAAGAATCGTCAATACGCCGGCAGTAGGTGATGATCATATCAAACACCCACAAGCTGCAAGCGGTCAGCTAAACGTAACAGCCACTCAGGTATTGAGCGCTCAGAAGATCAACAAGCAAGCCTGTACATTCTCCTGTGAATCCAATCAGTAACACTCCCGTACAGTCCAGTCTCGTCGTCTGATATGTTCCATATCTCGCCTAGGGGTGGTAAACGTCAGACCCCAGTAGCTCGATAAGTCGTGTCGATATGAGGTCTATAACAGTTCGAGAAACTACTGATAACACTTACCAGTAAATCTCAGCAACCCTGGCCAGGGATTTCCGGTTATAGCCAATCGAACATAGCACAACATCAACTCCCTATACCGGGAGAGACGAATCCCCTCCTATCGCTCATTGCCTCCATGTGATTCGGGACAGTACCCAAAAGCCACCTTTTTGCACGCCTTCTTGGACGTGGTATGATGGAAATCAAAGCACAGTGGGGATCACACAAGACTCTATGACGATCTTGGGTCAACAGACTACTCTGTACCAGTGTCACTGGAGAACTGCCATCTTACGTGAGGTATAATACCATCTGGGAGTTCTCGGCGAGTCCGTCCAGTGTACCCAGTCTCCACTGAGCACCCGTACACCATCCTTGATGTCAAATACCGATGGATATGGGATCATCCATCGCCCATCATATGGGTCAAGATTTGTATACGCTAGTTTACTCTGGTGTATCGATGCCCTGTCTCGATACACCCTCGACTAGGAACAGTTATAGGATGTACTCGTCGACTACCGTGGCCCCACTAGTATGATCTCATCATAGACCCAGTAGTCGAGTAGATATCCTAAGGGCTTTATCAACATGTAACATAGAGACAATCAGAGTACATGTTAAGATAAAGTGCAACCAGATAGCATACTATCATGTCGAGCAAGAAAGTCCTCCCTATATATGTCCAAGCATCCATTACAATATACATCATATGTACAGTAATGGCCTCTAGGGCATATATATAACTAACAATCTCCCACTTGAATTAGGGCCATCTGTTGTGGTATCGCATACCCAACAATTAGCTGTGGTTGAAGTATCTCATACTCAACCATCCCGTAAGAGTCTCTACTGGGAAAAAAAGGCCTTTGTGAGTGGATCCGCGCTGTTGTCCTCTTTGTCTACTCTCCTAACCTTGATCTCCCTGGAGATCAACCATCCCCATGATCAGGTGATACTGCCTAAGAATTATATCTGGATTTTTGATGGGACGGTAGTTCCTTGGCTTAAAGCCACAACTCCATTGTCACATAATGGTAGGAACGAAGTTCATCTCATGAACTTATATATATCCAGACTGCCTCTTTGGTAGCATCCTTGGTAACGATGTATCTTGCCTTTAATCGTCTAGTATGTCACGGTATCTAGTTTGGAACTCTTCCAACATACCGTCCCTCCACTGAGGGTAAAGACAATGCCTGCGACAGACATTCAGTCGTCCCTATCAGCCTGGAACCTTTCAAGTGATTCTCCCCGGGATCGATTGATACCATCTCACTACAACTAGTGAGTATCCTAACATCTAAATAGATCTATCTCATAGATCCAAAAACCCAGGTTTTAGGAGGTATACTTTGATCCTGTATGGAGAATCCTTGTGATAAGCGGAGATTGACCGAGCGTAGCATAGGAAACTCCTTCCCTATCAAGAGTATGTCATCCACGTACTCTACGAGGATCACCACCATACTCTCTACTACCTTTTTGTATATACAAGGTTCATCAACCATTTTGATGAAGTCAAAATCTTTGACTACCACATCAAAACAGATGTTCCAACTCCGCGCTGCCTGTTTTATCGTATAAAACATCTTGCACACGTTTCCGCTGCTCCCACTGTCTACGAAGCCCTCTGGCTGTGTACTTATAGACGCTCTCTTCTAAAACATCATTTAGAAAAGCAGTCATGACACCCAACCGCCAGATATCCTAGTCATGGTATGTAGCCGTGGCAAGTAGGATCTGGATGGACTTAAGCATAGCTTTGAAAGTCTCAACTTTTTCATGTACACCAAGTAATCTTCTCAAGATATACTCGCTCCTGATGGGGATTTAACCCTTCAGATAAAGCAACCAAAGTCCATACTTTGTTGGTGTATAAGGATTCCATCTCAGATCACTAAGCATCCCGCCATTCTTACGGAGTCCTACTCCTGATGGCCAGCTCGAAACTAGTTAGGTCATCATCTCATGATGCAATCATCGCTCCCATTGTCATAGAGAAAACGAAGTATCTCTCAGGTGGGTGAGGACCCTTTCTAGATCGGCGGAGAGGCTGAGGTTCGTTGGTTACTATTGAATCTTTTGGTTCTATCAAATCATCAGCTGCAGTTTGTATAGCTGGAACATTTCCAGTTCTACATAACAGGCCTTGCCTCGAGCTTGTCCGGATTTTGCTTTTAGACATAGGCCGGACAACCCAAATCTTAACAAACTTAAGATATGGGCTCTTCCCTTTCCATATCACATATGAAGTGGTAGGCAACTGATTTGATTTGAACCCTATTCAATAGGTATGCAGCTTCTCAAGTGCATAGCTCCCAAAAGGAAATAGGCAACTCAGTAGTACTCATCATAGAGCACACCATATCACATAGGGTGCTATTGCTCCGCCCCGATACACCGACTTGCTGTGGTGTATACGGAGGAGTAATACCGAGAGAGAATCTCATTCTCCTTTAGAATAGTCCAGGAATTCCATGCTCAAGTATTCTCCTCCTTGATCTCATCAAAGGACATAAAACTTATACCCATTTTTGGTTCTCTACTTCTAACTTATATTCTGTGAATATCTCAAAAGTTTCGGACTTGTGTTTCAACAGGAACATATGTCTGAATCTTGAGAGATCATCAGAGAATGTAATGAAGTACAAATAACCGGTCTTGGCATGTGTAGACAGGGGACCTTCATACATCAGCATGTATCAATCCTAAGAGTTCACTAACTCTTTCTCTGTTTCCAATAAACAGAGCTATGGTCATCTTATCTTTGTGACATGATCGGCAAGTTTCACAAGATGTAAATTCAAACAAATTTAAATATGCACCTAAATGTAACTTCAGCCAGTCGGGTCGTATTGATATGACCTAGTCTACAATGCCTCAAGAAGGATTCGTTCATTTCTGAACTCTTTCTCTTGTGTGTGTTCTGTATACTAAGAACTGTAGTTTGATTTAGAACGTCAATGCTTTTAGATAACGTGCCTGAATCGATCAACTCTTGATATAGGAAATGTTCAAAACATTATCCAACAATACAAAATTATATCCTTTTTTTTACTAATAAAGAGACTGATATGATGTTGTACATCAGGTTCGGTATCTAATAACATTTATTCAGAATCAATGTATTCTGGTAATACAGGGTGATAGTGACCAGCAGACTTGGCTGCAACACTTGCACCGTTTCTATCTCATGAAACTAATTACCCGTTCTCAGTTCTCTACCTATCTGTAGCCCATGTAACAGATTACATATGCGGGATCCTGATCTGGTATCTCATACCCAGGACGTAAAGGATATTGAGAAACAGTTCAATGTAATGAACACACCCGAAGATGATGCATCAGCATGCACTTTCTTCGTTTAGCCGGCACGGGAAATCTGGTATTCCCCAATTTCCTGCTCTGTCTTATAACAATTATAAGTTGGAGCGGGACCAACGTTTCCCAGCTCAGTATAACAAGCGGGTTCGGTCAATATATCCGTATTATTATCTTGATTAAGCCGTGATATGGTCGCTACCTGGAGAGAGAGAGAAGAAAACACTCAGCGTATGCTCTTGCAAGATTAGATTGGTTATCTAATATATCTAATCAGGATGTCTCCCACTGTTTTAATCAAATCTTCTTTCAAACCCTAAAAGGAAAGACTAGCCGGGATTAATTACACGCTACAAGTTCGCCAATCTTTCAGCCAGGCCAGTGTCGGTACTTTGAGGGAGGTCCCCCGTGCTTTCGCACGAACCTAATTAAAGTAAACCTCGTTTTCCCAGGGGTGTAACCCCGTTAACACCTTTCTAGACACCTACTTGATCGGCTAATTGTAATGTGTAAAACTCTCCCAGGAGTAACTCTTACTCGCAGCGGGTATCGGGATCCAACTATCTCATAGAAGATATGCAATCTCATTGCAAATTTCAACACTTGAAATCCCTAATAATATTTTGCCCCTAGCAGCTTATGACCTTGGCTAAGGTCAACAAATCATAAGTGCTAGCCAAGTTCAACCCGTCATTTCCCGATTGAATTAAACCCACCCGCACGACCCTTGGCTAAGGTCAACAAAGTCGCACGACTACCCTAACTCAATCGCATCATATGCTTATACAGATAAGCACTAATCAGCTACCGCACACTACGCCTTGGCCAAGGTCAACAAACGCAGCACGAATACTAACCAGTACTTATCTGAAATGACGGAGGGCTACGACAGGTTTTTAAGAAAACCCTTTGCGTAATGAACTTGATATCGTTGTAGAATCGAGTGATTTTAAATGGAATGTTTTTGAGGCTTTTCTAGTTTTGCTAAAGGGGTCACTCCGGTGATGGGATCGTCGGCCCTTTCCTCATCGAATAAGGTGCAGGATATTTCACAAATATCGCTGTGCAAAGCAAGAACTATAGAAGCAATCAAAAGGCAAACCGAGTTTGTAGCATCTGCTAGTTTCACTAAAGAGGTCATTCCCGGTGAAGAGATCTCGGCTCTTTCCTTATCGAATAAGGTACTGGATGTTCTATAAGGAACACCGCTATGCAAAGCAAGAACTAGAGCTACCAGTTTTTTAAACAAGTTTCTACAACATCTTAGGTTTCTTTTAGTTTCATTAATCTCATTAATGAAGTCCCATTTTTATTGTGCTTCACAAGCATCATCATTTGAAACGAAATCTGCAATATAACATATATCTCATATATATAATATAAAGATTCATCTCAGACAGTAATATGATCTCATCACAGAACATTGCAGCAGAAGAATATATATGAAATATTGGATATACTAAGACGTCTGTATTTTAGTACGAGCCTGTATAAAACACGGATTCCACGGTCGCGATGAATAGCCAAACCCACATCCCTAGACCCCTACGAGAGCGGCAAGTAACACTGCCAATTCTAGGGTTAGGAGTCCCGGTCTCGACTCCTCGAGATGGTCTCCCACTGGACCCTAGAACCCGGTTACTTGTGCTCCCCGTCTTGGGTCTACCTAATGCGGAAAAGTAAATAATATACAACGGTGACATCATCCTCAGCCCGGAAGTGCCCCAATAAAAGAATATTATGAATGAAAAAGAAAAACTCTCATCTCACATAAAACCCCTGGCTGTTCAGAACACGACGATCCAATATAACATATCAAAGAAACACATAATATCTCATATCATCAACGTAAGCAAGTATGCGTATCCCGATTGTCGTTGATGTATAGCAACGAAGCCGGCGATACACCACATACTACGCTTACGGTCATAGAAAAGAAAGTGTAAAACTACAACAGTTGGAATCCGCAACCTCCTTAGACATCACATGCCTAACCAATTGAATTCCTTAGACATCGCATGCCTAACAATTATAAACCCCGCATTTTAGTCTCATTATCGAAAAATCTTTTCAATATCAAGTCGGGAAATTCAACAAGATTCCCGAAATCCTGATCGAATGCTTGTCGTAAACTTTAGTAGACGGCCGCACCCCCGGATGCCATCGACGAAGTGCACTAAGTCGGAACACCACTGCCGCGAGCACCCAAACGGATGCTTTTGGCGACGGGGTTCTCCTACAGTCACTTGGTCGGGGCTATGGGGTGTAGCTGTCTATTAAGTTTACCCGGCGAGTATCCGCGTACGCTACGTGATTGCGACATACTTTTGATCACATCAGAATTCCATGGAAACCGATCTTCTGTGACTGAACTGCTAGATTTATAACTTTCAAATTAGTTATCTCATAACTACCTGTGGATTCCAAATATGGTATCACATTCCAGATAAATAGACAATGTTAAACTTTCCGATCGAATAATCAAACACCCAAGATTTCCCCAATATATCTCAACACTTGAAATCAGTTTAAAAACATCCATCACATGCCACAGTACCAATGGACCAGCCGTAGAAGGGTCAAGCCAACGCCTCACATGTGGCACGCCGTACTGCCCCAAACCCTAAGGTTTAAAGGCAACTCAAGACGGTCACATAATCGAGTTAAGGTTTGTTGTCTTCTAGAGGGTCCATCGCGTTACTTGCATGACTTAGAACGTTCTTAAACTCGAGAAAAAATCCAACTTTTGAAAAAATTTCCGACAGGGGAAAAAGTAAGTTATTGATATCCGTTCGAACTTTTTAACAGTTTCTAAAAATTATCCGGACAAAACTAAACAAACTTAAATTATCTGATCGAATCAATGATTCCCCAATACAACCCTAGAAAACTCATCACTTGAGTCGAATTAAAAAATTCCCAGAAAAAAATAACAAGAAAGGACCCAAGAATAATTACATGAAATTCCAAGGACTAAGTCTAATTTTGGCCGCGGAACCGCCGCCAAACCCTTGGTTTGGCCGCGGTTCCGCGGTCAAATTTTTGACATAGTGGACCGTACTTCACAGTAATTCTTAGTTTTTCCTGCTTGTTTTTATGAGTATTTTTAATACTGAAAAATCACATTTTCAAATACAGAGAAGGGTTCGTGTCGGGGTTTCCGGGTTCGATCGGACTTTAAACTTCGTCTAGACTTCGCCTAAATCTCTAGCTTAGCTCTGATACCACTGTAGGGTTGCTAGGCACGCGCACAAGGGTCTACGAGGCATCAACCATGCCCGATTAAAATTTTAGCCGTGCCGAACAACCCGTAGCCGGATCTTTATACTAGAGTTTAGGCGAAAACAAACATGTTAAACACTTTAACACTAAGTGAGAGGGATTACAACCTTTGTAGATCCGGTACTTCACTTCTAAAGCTCTGTGTTGAAGTCCCTTCGCTGCGATCATCATGTTCCGGACTCTCGAGAGTTTCCACGAAGAGAAAGATGCAGTCTTGCTTCCGATCTTTGATACAAAGATGATCTACCTTGAAGTTTCGTTAACACAAGCTAACACTCATAATATGAAGTGAACACCCTTATCTAAATGGCAAGGATAAATGAGAATGATGAAGTAGGATTTTTTCTCTCTTTTATTATCTTTTTCTCACATTCATTCATCACTTGGAAAAAGCTATTCATGAAAAGAAAAAAGGAAGAAGATGAATGAAAAATGAATAATCCTTTTGTGATGAATAATGCAAAGATGATAATGATGAATAATGCAACCATGGTTGACTAAACCATTGTAGAGAATTAACCAAGGCTAGGGTTTGGGTTAGGTTAAGAATGAGTCACTTGAAAATATCTTTTTCAAAACAAAAGAAAACCTTCTAGAATCATCTAGAAAGTATTAACCCAAATCAAACCTTAATCTTGTTTAATCTCTACTAAACATGTTGCATTAGTTATCATATTGTGTTACAATATTATATATCACATATATAATATTTATCGTAACAAAATAAAATAATACAATTAACATATATCGCATATATATCAATGTATTACCCGAGTGAGAAAAAGAATCTTTTAGTGAGCTAATATTAGTTAATGTAATTTAATATATCATATATATTATTATACATTAAATTATTGAATCAACACTTGATCCGACAATCCGGCTATATTGCATATAACCGACTAATATTTATCCGTACCGATTCATCGAATCAACACTTGATCCGATGACCCGGTTGATATCATATATCACGAGAATAGAATACGGTATCTCATATCGCATTATCCTCGTTCCCGCATATATCACATATGTTCCCCTACTCCATTTCGCCTGAGCCAAGAAACCTCTGTATAGGAATCTAAAGAATCGTCAATACGCCGGCAGTAGGTGATGATGATATCAAACATCCACAAGCTGCAAGCGGCCAGCTAAACGTAACAGCCACTCAGGTATTGAGCGCTCAGAAGATCAACAAGCAAGCCTGTACATTCTCCTGTGAATCCAATCAGTAACACTCCCGTACAGTCCGGTCTCGTCGTCTGATATGTTGCATATCTCGCCTAGGGGTGGTAAACGTCAGACCCCAGTAGCTCGATAAGTTGTGTCGATATGAGGTCTATAACAGTTCGAGAAACTACTGATAACACTTACCAGTAAATCTCAGCAACCCTGGCCAGGGATTTTCGGTTATAGCCAATCGAACATAGCACAACATCAACTCGCTATACCGGGAGAGACGAATCCCCTCCTATCGCTCATTGCCTCCATGTGATTCGGGACAGTACCCAAAAGCCACCTTTTTGCACGCCCTCTTGGACGTGGTATGATGGAAATCAAAGCACAGTGGGGATCACACAAGACTCTATGACGATCTCGGGTCAACAGACTACTCTGTACCAGTGTCACTGGAGAACTGCCATCTTACGTGAGGTATAATACCATCTGGGAGTTCTCGGCGAGTCCGTCCAGTGTACCCAGTCTCCACTGAGCACCCGTACACCATCCTTGATGTCAAACACCGATGGATATGGGATCATCCATCGCCCACATATGGGTCAAGATGTGTATACGCTAGTCTACTCTGGTGTATCGATACCCTGTCTCGATACACCCTCGACTAGGAACAGTTATAGGATGTACTCGTCGACTACCGTGGCCTCACTAGTATGATCTCATCATAGTCCCAGTAGTCGAGTAGATATCCTAAGGGCTTTATCAACATGTAACATAGAGACAATCAGAGTACATGTTAAGATAAAGTACAACCAGATAGCATACTATCATGTCGAGCAAGAAAGTCCTCCCTATATATGTCCAAGCATCCATTACAATATACATCATATGTACAGTAATGGCCTCTAGGGCATACATATAACTAACAATATATATGATATATAATAAACGTTGCTTCTGTTTTGCATCCACGCTAGTTTTTCCCCCGCTCTGTTGTTAGTTATCTAACCTAACTGTGCATGATGGGACCCTATGACGAATGCGGATGGCATAAGCGTACGTTATATAAGTATTTTTGTTTCTTTATCTGTAATGCTTAGGAAGCATAAATGATGGGACTTCTTTAATGAGATTAATGAAAGGAAAGAAACCTAAAGATGTTGTAGAATCAAATTTTCAAAAAGGTAGCTCTAATTCTTGCTTTGCATAACGGTATTCCTTGATGAATATCCAGCACCTTATTCGATGAGGAAAGAGCCAAGATCCCTTCACCGCGAATGAACTCTTTAGCAAAAGCTAGCTGATGCTACAACCCGCTCAGTTTTGTCTTTTGATTGCTTCTCTAGTTCTTACTTTGCATAATGGTATTCCTTGATGAATATCCAGCACCTCATTCGATGAGAAAAGAGCCGAGATCCCTTCACCGGGAGTGACCTCTTTAGCGAAACTAGTAAAAGCCAAAAAAACATTCCTTTTCAAAATCACTCGATTCAACAACGATATCAAGTTCATTAAGAAAAAGGTTTTTTTAAAAACCTGTCGTAGCCCTCCATCATTTCAGATAAGTACTATTTAGTATTCGTGCTACGTTTGTTGGCATGTGTTAAGGAGTAGTGTGCGGTAGCTAATTAGTGCCTATCTGCTGCATATGATGCAATTGGATTAGGGTAGTCGTGCGACTTTGTTGGCCAGCATCAAGGGTCATGCGGGTGGGTTTAATTCAATCACAAAATATACGGGTTGAACTTGACTAGTGGACTATGGTTTGTTGTCTTGCATCAAGGGCATAGGACGCCAGGGGAAAACATTATCGGGAATTTCAAGTGTTGAAATTTGTAATGAGATTGCATACCTTCTATAAGATAGTTAGATCCCGATATCTACTGCGACTAAGAGTTACTCCTGTGTAACAACCCTAAACTTTCTGTACAATTTTTTTTAAAAACATAGAAAGGGATACATTTGAGCACAAGTTATAAGCTTGTTTTGCTTTTTAATAGCAAGAAGGAGCTTGTAGCTCATTGGTAAGACCTTGCACTGCTGAACCAAAGCACCAGAGTTCAAATCCCATCACCCACATTATTTTTAATATTGATTTCTTTTTAAATTTTTTAAAATTCTAAGAATCTAGAGGTGTTAAACCCGTAAAACCAAAAATCACACTAAAAACAAACTACCCCACTGTGCTAACAAGATGACGATGGACACGTGGGCCCCCCGACAAGGCCTGACTCGGCCGGATCGGGCTGGCGGGGGCGGGGGATCGGCCTCAGGGGCAGCCGATTCGGCTTGAAATAGAAGTCGGCCTTCATGGAAGATGTGCCTCTTGAGCTCCCCATCACTCCTGTATAGTTTAAATTCTTGGATCGGTAATAGAACCAAATTAAATCACCATTAAACCATTTTTTAATACATTTTTAATACAATTTTCAATACAAACTTTCATCTACCCTAAACCCTAAATTACCCTATAAATACCACTCCAAAACATACCCTCCTCACTCTAAATTTCTGTCCAAAACTCTCAAGAAAATCCCTAGAACTTTTTTGTACAAGTGGAGTTAGCAAAGGGCGAAACTCCGGCGATCTTCCGACGACGATCCTAGGAGCTCCTGGAGACGAAACGACGCACCGGCACCTCCTACCAGTTCCTCTCCCTCTCCTCTAATCTAAAATCCCATAATTCCCACCTCCTTCTTCTCTAATCTATTCTTAAAACTTCTTTTACTAAAACCCGACAGAAGCGGAGTTAAATCCGACTTCCAATTCGGTTTTCTTTATAAAGTTCAATTTTCCTTAACACAACCATATTAAAATCTCACATCTTGACTATTTAACATTAACAAAACATTATGAACAAGTTTCATAGAAAAATATATCATATTGCAATTTTTATCATACTTTTTCAGTAAAATACCATGTAGTTTGGCTTTGACATTAAACATCATATTTCATTGCTATACCTTTAAATAGATCATGAGGTAATGACCTACCTCTTCACAACACTCATATGCAACATAGCACGATACCTTTCGGGAATATAGAATACGGGAATACGCATTTACAATTAAATACCTTTTACAATTAAAATCATTCTCTACAAGATCACGTATTTTTTACAAAATTTTGCAAAGCACCGCTACAACTTATTTTGGGGAACTCGTTTGGGATGGTGTGGATTATCACACATCCTTGAGCTTAGTAGTGCGAGATGCAGACCTCCGCAAGGAGTATTCGGTCTCGAGAGATTTAAAAATACAAATATCTTAAGAAAATTAGATTTCTAGGAAAATAATAAATTAAATTATATATATATATATATCATCAAAATATCTAATTTTGATATAATATAAATATTCCAACCTTCCTAAATCAAAAGAATCTCTTTACATAATAATACCATGAAATTTCATACAAGTTCAATATTGCAAATAAATACCCTATATTATGAAAATTATGTCTTATTCACTAAATATGTCACATATATAAAATTTACATCTATGAAAACTCTAAAGAGGATAATTAATTACTTGAGATGTATTTTGAAAAGTATACAAAATTATTTTTACATAAAACCCCCTCAAATTCTATAAATTACCCTAAGGATCCTAGTAAATATAGATTTAAGCGGGACCAGTCTTTTGAGCTTCAGGGAACCGGAGATATGGGTTCTTGCCTATTTAAGGTAGACAACTTAACAAACGGTGTTATCAACACGGTAATCGTTTTTGAAAAAAACACAAATCCTGCCGCCCATGTGCAGCGGTTACCGATAACACCAAAACCTAATTCAAGACTTCAATTTCTTTTCTAATTGTTCTGACTCAGACCGAGTCTCATTATAAATAATCTAACTTGAATATGATTCAAATACAAACTATAATTCAATATGAATCCATGAATACATATATTCAATCTATATTGACCGAACCGAACAATAGATATACTTCCATTTACATGATTCTCCAATTACATCCATGATTCTCCAGCTACATCCATTTATTGATATCATGGTTTCAGAAAGTCATCCAAATATACAATCTATATTACAAGACAATACAAGTTGCAATACAATACAACAATACAATCAAGACATCACGGGGTTTAAGGGGTAGATTGGTACGGAAGGTGTTAGAAGTGGCATGAGACTGCAAGATTTAAGACACCTAACCTGAATTCAATTGCCGTTATTCCGGGTTGTATAACGGAGCCTTGTACTTCCATTTGCCGTTAGTCTCTGGCATATAGAGACTCCTCCCGTATACACCGGCATCCTTCTGTACCAAGCTACAAATAACAGCGTTAATAAATACAACAATAAAACAATATAATACAACTTTAAAAGTTACAATCTCTCTCTTTCTGTCTTTTGTACTTCTTCCTTATCTTTGGGACTTACCGAGCGATTTGTTCGCTGACGACATTCTCTTTCTTTCTTATTTGAATGTCGTCAGGTGTTTCGGACCTTACAGAGATCGAGCGTAGTACTGAAGACTTAGACCAGTTTATTGAAGATCCCGAGCTATAGTTACACTTGTACACATTTCATTTCAGTACTTTCCATTTCTGTTATGCCATTGTTTAGGCATTACTTTCATTCAGATGTATTTACTTTTCCATGCATTGTACAAAAGAATGTTAATAAATAAAGTTGTTGTATATTACATTGTCTCCTGTGTATTTTCCTTTTATATTGCTTAGATATGCTTAGCGTATTTACTTCAGAGTAAATTCGTAGCGGCCTCGTCACGTCCTCTGCTAGTACATCGGGAAGCGGGGCGTGACAGGTTTTGTTGGTGGCCCATGCAGGTCGGAGCTGTATGGAACCATATCATGCAGTTTAATCTGCGTGAACAACCTAAGCAATATAACACAAGAACCAGCAACTGAAACATTCTTACAATTACATATTCTTTGAATCTTATTCTTTGAATCTGTCCTAACCCTATTTTTCATTCAAGGTTATGGATTCCCCAAACAACACCAGCACCAACTTCAACAACACTCCACCACCACTACCAATCACATCTGTCGTCCCTGCTTCGATCAACGAGCAGACAGTTCTACTTGAGGCGATCTGCAGCCTCCTAGAAAGACAGTAGTAGCAGACTGCTCTTTTAATGAACCGTCCCGAGGCAGAAGCACCTGGGGTGAAGTAATTCAGAGCTTTGCACCCCAAACAATTCTCAGGAAAAGAGAGCCCGCTGGAAGCTGAGAAATGGGCTCAGAGCATCGAAGATGATTTGGCAGCGGCACAAGTGCCAAAGATAGATTTGGTTCGTGCTGCGAAATTACAGCTCAATGACAATGCACGGGTTTGGTGGAAGGCAGAAGAAAGCCTTCTTGATCAACCCATCGAATGGAAGACTTTCCGAGACATGTTCGATGCAAAGTAATTCCCTGAGACTGCCCGCTTTGATACGGAACAGCAGTTCATCCATCTGCAACAAGTTTCAATATGGACCAAGTCAGTAGATGAATATGACGCTGAGTTCACCATGCTCAGTCGGTAAGATATGTCTCAATTTTCGATTTTATATCACATACTACACAGCTAACACAAGACCGTAACAAGTTTGCAGCCCATCTCATACCGACTGCTGAGATCAGAGCTAGAAGATTTCAGCAAGGGTTGGACCCGGAAATCCAAGCTGCATTAGCTACAGGGGATTTCCCAACCCACGATATGGTTTTGAAAGCTGCCCGAAAATATGAGGCAGTGGTGAAGAAGAAAGGCAGACTTCAATTTGCCGGAATGAAGCGCCCTGCCAACCAGATGGCAGGAGAAGCCTCATCAGGACCACTGTTTGTACCAAGGAGACCGGAAGTACCAATCAGCAGGCCCGGCCCAGCCTTTTGTACCTACTTCAAGAGAGTTGGACACCTGATGGAAGATTGTCGACGAGCAAATGGTCTTTGCCTGATATGTGGATCATCCTCACATACCATAGGAACTTGCCCACACAACCAAACTAATTCTAATTCCGCAGCTAGACCAGCTATCCAAGCTCCACCTACTCGATTAGCTTTTCCTGCACCACCTCTATGTGGACCACCTTTAGCTCAACAACCAACGATGTACCAGCATGCATGAAGAAATGTGCCGAGATGCCAGGCTTACACTTTGGCGGCCGTAGAAGCTGAGACGGTTGGCCAGGGTAATCCTGGTAATCCTCTTTAACCTTTTCAAACTGTTACATCACTTTGTAATTATTCATACACTATCCAGTACTTCTATCACCAAACTTTCCTTGAATTTGTTACACTTTCCTTACTTAAATTTCGAGGACGAAATTTTTATAAGGAGGGTAGAATGTAACAACCCTAAACTTTCTGTATAACTTTCTGTACAAATTTTTTTCAAAAATACAGAAAGGGGTACTTTTGCCTGAGCACAAGTTATAAGTTTGTTTTTCTTTTTAATTGCAAGAAGGAGCTTGCAGCTCATTGGTAAGACCTTACACTGCTGAACTAAAGCACCAGAATTCAAATCCCATCACCCACATTATTTTTAATATTCATTTCTTTTTAAATTTTTTAGAATTCCAAGAGTCTACATGTGTTAAACCCGTAAAACCAAAAGTCACACTAAAAACAAACTACCCCACTGTGCTAAAAAGACGACGACGGAACGTGGGCCCCCTGACTCGGCCGGATCGGGCCGGCGGGAACCGCGGATCGGCTGGCGGGGGAGGCCGATTCAGCTCCAAATCAGAGTCGGCCTTCACGGAAGATGTGCCTCTTGAGCTCCCCATCACTTATGTACAGTTTAAATTCTTGGATCGGTAACAGAACCAAATTAAATCACAATTAAACCATTTTTTAATACATTTTTAATACAATTTTCAATACAATCTTTCATCTATCATAAACCTAAGATTACCCTATAAATACCACTCCAAAACATACCCTCCTCACTCTAAATTTCTGTCCAAAACTCTCAAGAAAATCCCTAGAACTTTTGTGTACAAGTGGAGTTAGCGAAAGGCGAAACTCCGGCGATCTTCCGACGATGACCGTAGGAGCTCGTGGCCACGAAACGATACACCGGCACCTCCTACCAATCCCTCTCCTTCTCCTCTAATATGAAATTCCGTAAGTACCATCTCCCTCTTCTCTAATCTATTCTTAAAACTTCTTTTACTAAAACCCGACGGAAGCGGAGTTAAATCCGACTTCCGATTCAGTTTTCTTTATAAAGTTCAATTTTCCATAACACAACCGTATTAAACTCACACATCTTTACTATTAAGCATTAACAAAACATTATGAACAAGTTTCATAGAAAAATATTTCATATTACAATTTTTATCATACTTTTTCAGTAAGTACTATGTAGTTTAGTTTTGACATTAAACATTATATTTCATTGCTATACCTTTAAATAGATCACGAGGTAATGACCTATCTCTTCACAACACTCATATGCAATATAGCACGATACCTTTCGGGAACATAGAATACGGGAATATGCATTTACACTTAAATACCTTTTACTATTAAAACCATTTTGTACAAGATCACGTATTTTTTACAAATCTTTGCAAAGCGCCGCTACAACCCATTTTGGAGAACCCGTTTGGAATGGTGCGGATTATCGCTTATCCTTGGGCTTAGCAGCGCCAGATGTAGACCTCCGTAAGGAGCATTCGGTTTCGAGAGATTTAAAAATACAAATATCTTAAGAAAATGAGATTTTCAGAAAAATAATAAATTAAATTATATATATATATATATATATATATATATATGCATATGTATCATCAAAATATCTAATTTTGATATAATATAAATATTCCAACCTTCTTAAATTAAAAGAATCACTACATGATAATACCATGAAATTCCATACAAGTTCAATATTGCAAATAAATACCCTATATTATGAAAATTAGGTCTTATTTACTAGAGATGTCACATATATAAAATTTACATCTATAAAAACTATAAATACGATAATTAATTACTTGAGCTGTATTTTGAAAAGTATACAAAATTATTTTGACATAAAACCCCCTCAAGTTCTATAAATTACCCTAAGTACCCTAGTAAATATAGGTTTAAGCGGGACCAGTCTCTTGAGCCTCAGGGAGCCAGAGATATGGGTGCTTGCCTATTTATGGTAGACAACTTATCAAACGGTGTTATCAACACCGTAATCATCTTTGAAAAAGAAACAAATCCTGCCGCCTATGTGCAGCGGTTATCGATAACACCAAAACCTAATTCAGGACTTCAATTTTTTTTCTAATTGTTCTGACTCAAACTGAGTCTCATTATAAATAATTTGACTTGAATATGATTCAAGTACAAACTACAATTCAATATAAATCCATGAATATATATATTCAATCTATTCAATCTATATTGACTGAACCGAACCATGGATATACTTCCATTTACATGATTCTTCAGTTTCATCCATGATTCTCCAATTACATCCATTTACTGATATCATGGTTTCGGCATGTCATCCAATTATACAATATATATTACAAGACAATACAAGTTGTAATACAATACAACAATACAATCAAGAAATCACGGGGTTTAAGAGGTAGATTGGTACGGAAGGTGTTAGAAGTGGCACGAGACCGCATGATTTAAGACACCAAACCTGAATTCAATTGCCATTGTTCCGGGTTGTATAACGGAGCCTTGTACTTCTATTTGCCTTTAGTCTCTGGCATATAGAAACTCCTCTCGTATACACTGGCATCCTTCTGTACCCAGTTACTAACAACAGCGTTAATAAATACAACAGTTTAACAATATAATACAACTTTAAAAGTTACCCACTCTCTCTTTCTGTCTTTTCTACTTCTTCCTTATCTTTGGGACTTACCGAGCGATTTGTTCGCTGACGACATTCTCTTTCTTTCTTCTTTGAATGTCGTCAGCTGTTTCGGACCTTCTAGAGATCGAGCCTAGCACTGAAGACTTGGACCAGTTTATTGAAGATCCCGAGCTATAGTTACACTTGTACACATTTCATTTCAGTACTTTCCATTTCTATTATCTCATTGTTTAGGCATTGCATTCATTCAGATGTATTTACTTTTCCATGCATTGTACAAAAGAATGTTAATAAATAAAGTTGCTGTTCATTACATTGTCTCTTTTGTATTTTCCTTTTATATTTCTTAGATACACTTAGCGTAATTACTTCAGAGTAAATACGTAGAGGCCTCGTCGCGTCCTCTGCCCGTACACCGGGAAGCAGGGCTGACATCCTAGGAGAGTTTTACACTTTACAATTAGCCGATCAAGTAGGTGACTAGAAAGGTGTCAACGGGGTTTTGCCTCTGGGAAAACGAGGTTTATTTTAATTAGGTCCGTGCGAAAGCATGGAGAACCTCTCTCAAAGTACCGACACTGGCCTGGCTGAAAGATTGGCGAACTTGTAGGGTGTAATTAATCCCGACTAGTCTTACCTTTTAGGGTTTGAAGGAAGATTTGATAAAAATAGTGGGAGCCATCCTGATTAGATAAAATAATAACCAATTTAATCTTGCAAGAGCATACGCAAAATGGTTTCTTCTCTCTCTCTCCAGGTAGCGACCATATGACACCTTAATCAAGATAATAATATAGATCTATTGGCCGAACCCGTTTGTTATACTGAGCTGGGGAACGTTGGTTCTGCTCTATCTTATAATTATTATAAGTATGAGCAGGAAATAGCGGAATATCCGGATTCCCACGTGACCAAAATGAGGAATGTGTATGTTGATGCATCTTCTTCGGGTGTGTTTGTTACCGAGAACTGTTTCTCTGTACACTCTACGTCCTGGGTATTAGATACCGGATCGGGACCCCACATATGTAATATATTACATGGGCTAAAGAAACGTAGAAAACTGGGAAAAGGTGATCATTCTTTAAAGTAGGGAATGGTACAAATGTTGCAGCTAAAGCAGTTGGTGAATATCACCTTGTATTACCAACTGGTAATACATTGATTCTGAACTAATGTTATTACATACCGAACCTGATATGCAATATTATATCATTTTCTTTATTATGTAAAGAAGGATATAATCTTGTTTTACAGGATAATGTTATGAACATTTTCCTGAATCAAAAGTTGATTGGATCAGGCACGTTATATAATGGCATATACGTTCTAAATCAAACTACAGCTCTCAACGTACAGAACACACACAAGAGGAAAAGTTCAGAAATGAACGAATACTTCTTGTGGCATTGTTGGGACTTTACCCGCGCGCGCAAACGCGTATGTTTTGAAAATGGAATCGTTTTAAGGAAATGGATGCGCATGTGAGCCCGATCTCGTTTTAAAATTTATAAACTGCAAGTACACGGCGCGTTGTAGAGAGCTGGCAAGTACGGGTCGATCCGCAAGGAATTGTGTATTAGGTTTTGTTGCTTAAGGTTCAAAAATAATGAATTGGTTTGGTTGTCAACAAAAATAAAAATGCGAAAATATAGAAAACAAGTTAAGAAAGAAATGGATGTGGCTTTGGCTCGGATGGTCTGTAAGTTGATGTGCAACACCCCACGAGTTGCGGGGAGGCGGAAATTTGAAAAACAATCATGTTTATAAAGCGAACATCAACTAACCGAAGATCGTTTCTAAACAATACTTAACAATAAGCATAGAGTTCTAAGCTACTATGTAAAGAGATTATACCAAATGATTCTAGTCCTTCGTCTTTACGATCTCTACGGCCTCCTTGGATCTCCACGTCCTCCTCGGCTTCCTACCGTGATAGACGATCCACCCGAGAACCCTAATCCAAGCTATTACCTCTAAACTTGAGGTTACTTAGTTTCTCTAGTTGCTAATTAAAGAAACAAAGGTGATGTAGAGTTAGGTTATGGAGTGTTTAGTCTTTACTAATCCTTGTACTCAACTCATGAGTGGTAGGATTAGGGTTTGGAGAAGGAGAGAGAGTTTGAGGAGAGAGAAGGTGGAAATGATAATGAGAAGAGAAAAGCATCTCACTTGAATATATCAAACATAATGAATTATCAAATAATATCAATTAAATGATTATTCACCATGCTTCATTTATTCAAGAAGAGTGATTCATCATGTGAGTCATTAGATCATTAATGAAGCATTAATGATATGATGAATCATATGAATGAGTCACTAAAGCAATTAATGAAAATGTCACCTTAACCCCTCATGTCACATCCTTCTAGAAGCTTCTCGGAAATTACGAGAACGCCCCTCGCATCCGTGAAAACACGGAAAAACTTTAGACTGTATAAATCCAATAACCTGATACTAGAATCTGGCTTAAACCAAAGCCGGCTAGTAAAAACTGTCCGAATGTCGTACGTGCGTTTAAACATGTATGCGTCCGAACCTTTGTCGTAAAACTATACGACCTCTATATCTTTTCACCTGGAGTTGGGAAATCTCTGTGTGGGACTCTAAAGACTCGACTACTACGCTGGCAGTGGGTTTAACCACGGACCGCAAGCGGCACTAGCTGTACGTAACGGTCCCCAGGTAGTTGTCGATAAGAAAGCCGATGAGAAAACCCATCTGAAATCCTACTGAGCCTGTCCGTGACAATATCCGCGCAGTCCGGTCTGTTCGTCTAAGAGTATTGCATGGTCTAGGGAGGTGGTGGACGTCAGACCCCTAATAACCGTACAAGTCGTGTCGGTATGGCTCAAGACCATCCGAGAATCTACTGATCAGTCCATTTGTAATTCTCAATCAGCCCTGGCCAGGGACTTATGGTAATGACCAACCGATCACCGTGCGATATCAACTCCCTATACCGGGAGAGACGAATCCCTAACAGTCGCTCACTGCCTCCACGTGGCTCGGGACTGTGCCCAACTAAAACCTGTTTGCACGACTTTTTTGAATCGTGGTAGGGTAATAATCAAAGCACAGTGGGAACTCACACGAGAAAAATGATGACCTTAAGTCAACGGACTATCTGCACACATGTCACCTGAGAACTGCTATCTGACGTTTGGTATAATACCATCCAGTCAGTTCTCGGCGAGTCCTGTCCGGTGTACTCACATCCAGTGAGCATCTGTATACAATCTTAGGTGCACTCCACCAATAGCTGCGGGACCAGTCTATCGCCCCTCCTCAGGGTCTAGATATGTATACACTTGTCTACTCTGGAGTATCGATGCCCAGTCTCGATACTCCTACGACCAGGGACATCTAAGGTTGTGCTTATTGACTATCCATCTCCCACAAGTATGACTGCCATCACAACGTCGGTAGTCAGGCAAACACCCTATGGGCTTTATCAACATATATATATAAATACCAAGTAAAATATATCATACGTTAAGACAAAGAAAAACCAAATAGCGTACTATCATATCAAGCAAGACTGTCATGTACATACATATCCCTAGCATCCTATACAATGAAGGCCTCTAGGGCATATATATCCAACAATCTCCTACTTGCACTAAGGCCTATAATTGGCACAATGAGTACCCACTGTCTCTACCAGATCCAGTTGCTGGTGTACCGTATGCCCAACATCTCAAACTGCCTCTCGAACTGGACTTGAGGGATGGCCTTGGTGAATGGATCTGCCGTGTTGTCTTTTGTGTCCACTCTCCGTATCTCGATCTCCCGACGATCCACGATCTCCCTGATCAGGTGAAACCGCCTTAAGATATGCCTGGATTTCTGATTGGACCTTGGTTCCTTTGCTAAAGCTATAGCGCCATTGTTATCACAATACAAAGGTATTGGATTGGTAATGGACGGAACCACCTGAAGTTCAGAAATGAACTTCCTCATCCAGACAGCCTCTTTTGCGGCTTCACTAGCAGCTATATACTCAGCCTCCATAGTTGAGTCTGCGACGGTATCCTATTTGGAACTCCTCCAACATACCGCCCCACCATTGAGGGTAAACACAAAAACCGAAATGGATTTAGAATCATCCTTGTCACTTTGGAAGCCGGAGTCGGTAAAAGCCTCTACCTGGAAGTCCTTATTACCGTAAACAAAGAACATCTCCTTAATCCTTCTCAGGTACTTGAGAATATTCTTCACCGCTATCCAATGTTTCTCACCTGGGTCAGACTGATACCTGCTTACCACACTAAGTGCGTAAGCTACATCCGGCCTTGTACATAACATCGCATACATTATAGATCCTACCGCCGAAGCGTAGGGTATAATGCCCATGCGAGCCCTCTCTTCATCAGTCTTTGGAGACATCTCTTTGGAGAGGGTGATTCCGTGACAAGCGGGCATATTACCACGCTTGGAATCTTCCATACTAAATCTCTTTAGTATGGTGTCAATATACCTGGATTGTGAAAGTCCCAACATTCTATTAGATCTATCACGATGGATCTTAATGCCTAGAATGTATGATGCATCTCCCAAGTCTTTCATAGAGAACTTCTGTGACAAGAAGAGCTTTACTGATTGTAGCATAGGGATATCATTCCCTATCAGTAGTATGTCGTCGACGTACAAAACGAGGAAGACTACTGCTCTTTCTACAATCTTCCTATAAATATATCGTTCATCTACATTTTTGATAAAGTCAAATTCTTTGACTGTCTCATCAAAGCAGATGTTCCAACTCCGCGATACTTGCTTTAATCCATAAATGGATTTAAGCAACATGCAGACTCTTCCGCTGCTCCCACTGTCTAAGAAACCTTCTGGTTGATCCATGTAAACACTCTCTTCTAAATGTCCATTTAGAAAAGCTGTTTTTACGTCCATCTACCAGATTTCATAGTCATGGAAGGCAGCAATCCCAAGCAGGATCCGAATGGATTTAAGCATAGCTACAGGTGAAAAGGTTTCATCATAGTCCAATTCTGGTCTTTGACGAAAACCTTTTGCTACGAGTCTAGCTTTGTAGGTTTCCACTTGTCCAAATGCACCAATCTTCTTTTTGAAAATCCATTTGCATCCAACTGGTTTTACTTCAGGAGGAGCAACTTCTAAAGTCCATACTTTAATGGTGTATATGGATTCCATTTCGGATCTCATAGCATCCAGCCATTTCATCGAGTCACTACTCGTGATAGCCTGCTGAAAACTAGTAGGCTCATCATCATCGATGATGCAATCCTCTCTATCCCCATCAAGAAGAAAACCACAGTATCTTTCAGGAGGATGAGAAAGCCTACTAGATCTGCGGAGTGGCGTTGGTTCGTCATGTTCTATTGAAATCTGAGATTCTACTAAGTCCTCGGTAGCAGGTTGAGGTTGTGGAATTTCTTCCAGTTCTACCGCGCTCCCACTAATTTCTTTTGCAAGAAATTCGCTTTCTAAGAAGACAATGTGGCGAGTGACAAACACCTTTTGTTCTTCAGTGTGGTAGACCATATACCCCCTTGAATGCTTAGGGTATCCTACAAACTTGCATAAAACCGATCGTGCCTCGAGCTTGTCCGGATTATGCTTTTTAACATATACCGGACACCCCCATATCTTGATATACTTCAGATATGGTCTCTTCCCGCTCCACATTTCATATGGAGTGGTAGGCACAGACTTAGTTGGAACTCTATTCAATAAGTATGCTGCTGATTCTAGAGCAAATCCCCAGAAGGAAAGTGGCAACTCAGCACTACTCATCATTGAACGCACCATGTCTAACAGAGTGCGATTCCTCCTTTCCGATACACCATTATGCTGAGGTGTATAAGGTGGAGTAAGCTGAGAGAGAATTCCATTCTCTTTTAAGCATTCAAGGAAACTGGTACTTAAGTATTCTCCATCTCGATCAGATCGAAGTGTCTTGATGCTTTTACCAGTTTGTTTCTCTACTTCATTTTTATACTCCTTAAACTTCTCAAAAGCCTCGGATTTATGCTTCATTAAGAACACATGTCTATACCTAGAGAAGTTATCAGTAAAAGTGATGAAGTAGGAGTGACCACTTCGTGCATGCGTAGACATCGGACCACATACATCACTGTGTACTAGTCCCAAGAGTTCAGTAGCTCTTTCTCCGTGTCCGGTGAACGGAGATTTGGTCATTTTTCCTTTTATATATGATTGACAAGTTGCATATGATGAATATCAAACGGATCTAGATATCCATCTTTATGTAACTTAGTCAACCTTGTTTCGTTTATATGACCAAGTCTACAATGCCATAGGAAGGCTTGATTTGAATCCAGAGCCTTTCTTTTACGCGTGTTTTGAATATTGAAAATTTGAGGTTGATTAAGTATGTATATGCCGTTTTTCAGTGTGCCAAACCCAATCAGTTCTTGATTTAGGTGAATGTTCATAACATTTCTTTCAAGCGCAAAACTATATCCTTCATTCGATAACAAAGATACTGATATAATATTACACAACATACTAGGAATACAAAAACAGCTGTACAACACCAAAATGTGCTCACTAGTCAACCCTAGGTGATATTCCCCTATTGCAATTGCATCTACATGCATTCCATTGCCCATCCAGAGAGTCATATCACCTGTCCCCAGCACTCTACTATTTCTCAGATCCTGCAATGAATTACAGATGTGAGAACCAGAACCGATGTCAAATACCCATGATGTAGAGTTAACTGAAAGACAATTTTCGATTACAAGCACACCTGAAGTTGAAGCAACTACTTGCTTCATGTCCTTGGCTTTGAAGGCCTGACAATCCTTCTTCCAGTGCCCTTGCTTGTGACAATAGAAGCACTCGTTCTTTTCTGTCTTCACCCTTCCTGCCTTATTCGTTCCCTGCAACTTCTTGATCCCACCTTTCGGTTTGGTGGCTTTCATCTTCTTCTTCCCTTTAGCTTTCGCTTTAGATTTAGAAGAAGATGATTGGCCAACATACAGAATGGGGGTCTTCTCCTTTTTCAAGGAGGTCTCTGCTACCCTCAACATATTGAGGAGCTTTGGAAGATCCGCTTCGATTTCGTGCATGTTGAAGTTCAGCACGAACTGAGAGAAGGTGTGGGGAAGGGACTGCAAAATCAAGTCGATATACAAATCGTTCTCTAGCATGTATCCCAGGTTTGCGAGTTCCTCAATGAGGCTGATCATTTTGAGGACGTGCTCTCCTACAGGCGATCCTGGAGCTAACCTCATCTGGAAGAGTTTCTTTTAGGTTTCGTACCTCGCGATACGTGAGTGCTCTCCATACAACTCTTTGACATGGAGAAAGATGGATGTAATATCCATACTCTCGTGCTGTTTCTGGAGTTCATTGTTCATAGACGCCAGCATGATACACTTAGACCACTCACAGTCTAGATCCCAGGTTTTGCGAACTTCCCTGTCCATAACTGAGGAATCTAGTCCGGGATAAGGGGAGGAACAGCGGTGGTAACATATGCTACTTTGTCATAAGTCAGTGCAATATTAACGTTCCTTAGCCAATTTTTATAGTTCTGCCCAGTCAGTATATTTTTTTCAAGTAATAGATTTAATCCTGTCATGGTAGCTGCCAGAGAGAGAGAAATAAAATACTCAGCATATGCTCTTTCAAGTTTAGATTGGTTTATTAATTTATCTAAACAGGATAGCTCCCACTGTTTCCTCAAATCCTTCTTCAAAACCTAAAAGAAGAACTAATCAGGATTTAATCACACGTCACCATACTTGCTTAACCTTTCAGCCAGGCTTGTGTTGGTACTTCGAGGGAGGTTTTCCAACGCTTTTGCGAAGTTCCTTAATTAAATAACCTCTTTTCCCTGGAGGCGTAGCCCCTCTAACACTTTTCTAGTCACCTACTTGGTTTATAGCATTGATTATTAAGTGAGAAAAATTCCCGAGAGTAATCCTACTCATCAGTGGGATCGGGATCCAACTATCATTGCATGATGCCCTAGATGGAAGCCACTCTAGTCACCACACTCCAGAAGGTATGCTAAATCTGCAAGTTTCCTTTATGTTTGAAACTCCCGATGTGATTTTTACCCCAAGCTCTTATGACCTTGACGTAGGCCAACAAATCATAAGACGCAAGTCAAGTTCTACCCGTCGTTGTCCTGATCAATTTAAGTATATCGTACATGCCCTTAACGTAGGCCAACAAGGTGTACGTCTGTCTTAAACTAATGCATCTATCTATGCAACAAATAGGCACACTGCTACCATACACTATGCTTTGACGTAGGCCAACAAGCATAGCATGAATACGATGTGCTGTCTATCTGAAACGACGGAGGGTTACGGCTGGTTTTTGGCAAAAAACCGTTAACGTGGTGAACTTGATTTGATCGAAGGAACTAAGATAGCTTTTATTAAAAGGAGTGGTTTAGCTCCGCTTTTAAAATTTGCTTTTTCAAGAAAACCGAGTGGTTTTTAGAAATTGTTCCAACGATTCAGTTTAGGTTTTATTTTTCTTTGCATTAAAAATAATGCGTCCCATCTTTAACCTATCATTACAGATAACAACGAAAATAAAACGTCCTCTTATGCCATCTGCATTCTCCACGGGGTCCCGTCATCACCCGTTAGGTTACTTAACTAACGGCAGAGCGGGGGCTAGGCTAGCGCGGGTATAAAACATAAGTGACGTCTAAATAGCTATCATATATAGATATTGTACATTCGTCAGACGCAATAATAGGCATTCCAGATCACAGATAAACAATATTGGATTTGCAAGCAATCCACGTTTCTTTTGAGCCTGTAAGAAAAGACGGATTACACAGTTGTGATGAATAGCCATTACCCCACCCCAGACCCCTACGGGTACGGCAAACTGCCCACCAAGTACCAGAAGTGAAGCGGTCTGCCTCAACACTTCAAAATACCCGGTAGTTTGTGCACCCCACCTTAGGACTATCCTAGGAGCAAAAACAGTAAAAAGAAATAATACAACGGTGGCTACAACCGCAACCTGGATGTGCCCCGCGAAATAATATTACAACTTATTACAATTACATCAAATGAATTAATACAATAACCCATCACAAAACCCGACTAATCATCACAACAATCCAATACAGTTTATATCCACAAACAGTTAAAAACAACATCACAGATATGTGCAACCCCCTGCCAACCGACATACTAGCAGTTAGGGGAGGTTTACGAACACATAATACATTTCATAGATATAATCAAACATCATATAATTTCGATCGATTAAACATATTAAATTTTGCTCCAATACTTCTCTGTAAATCTGAAACCTGAGCAAAAATTAAATCATACCAGAAGATACAAAATCTCACAAAAGATGCATAGAAGAAAACTGGGCTGAATCGGCCCCAACTCGGCCGCGGATCCGCGACGGATCGGTGGGATCGGCCGCGGTTCCGCGGCACTTTGGCCGATTCAGGAGCCAATTTTTCTTGTGTGTTCTTATATTTTCATGCTGGTTATTCTGGAGGTCCCTGAAAAATTTTTAGACTTCATTTTAAAATCGACAGAAACTATGTGATATCGGGGTTTTTTCCGGTTTGTTTTCCGTTCAAAATTCATACAACTTTGCAAGTGTGTTAATTATTGTTTAGTGAGGCTCTGATACCACTGTAAGTTGATGTGCAACACCCCACGAGATGCGGGGAGGCGGAAATTTTAAAAACAATCATGTTTATAAAGCGAACATCAACTAACCGAATATCGTTTCAAAACAATACTTAACAATAAGCATAGAGTTCTAATCTACTATGTAAAAAGATTATACCAAACGATTATAGTCGTTCGTCTTTAAGATCTCTACGGCCTCCTTGGATCTCCACGTCCTCCTCGGCTTCCTTCCGTGATAGACGATCCACCCGAGAACCCTAATCCAAGCTATTACCTCTAAACTTGAGGTTACTTAGTTTCTCTAGTTGCTAATTAAAGTAACTAAGGTGATGTAGAGTTAGCTTATGGAGTGTTTAGTCTTTACTAATCCTTGTACTCAACTCATGAGTGGTAGGATTAGGGTTTAGAGAAGGAGAGAGAGCTTGAGGAGAGAGAAGGTGGAAATGATAAAGAGAAAAGAAAAACTTCTCACTTGAATATATCAAACATAATGAATTATCAAATAATATCAATTAAATGATTATTCACCATGCTTCATTTATTCAAGAAGAGTGATTCATCATGTGAGTCATTAGATCATTAATGAAGCATTAATGATATGATGAATCATATGAATGAGTCACTAAAGCAATTAATGAAAATGCCACCTTAACCCCTCATGTCACATCCTTCTAGAAGCTTCTCGGAAATTACGAGAATGCCCCTCGCATCCGTGAAAACACGGAAACACTTTAGACTTAATAAATCCAATAACCTGATACTAGAATCTGGCTTAAACCAAAGCCGGCTAGTAAAAACTGACCGAATGTCGCACGTGCGTTTAAACACGTATGCGTCCGAACCTTTGTCGTAAAGCCATACGACCTCTATATCTTTTCGCCTGGAGTTGGGAAATCTCTGTGTGGGACTCTAAAGACTCGACTATTACGCTGGCAGTGGGTTTAACCATAGACCGCAAGCGGCACTAGCTGTACGTAACGGTCCCCAGGTAGTTGTCGATAAGAAAGCCGATGAGGAAACCCATCTGAAATCCTACTGAGCCTGTCCGTGACAATATCCATGTAGTCCGGTCTGTTCGTCTAAGAGTATTGCATGTATGGTCTAGGGAGGTGGTGGACGTCAGACCCCTAATAACCGTACAAGTCGTGTCGGTATGGCTCAAGACCATCCGAGAATCTACTGATCAGTCCATCAGTAATTCTCAATTAGCCCTGGCCAGGGACTTATGGTAATGACCAACCGATCACCGTGCGATATCAACTCCCTATACCGGGAGAGACGAATCCCTAACAGTCGCTCACTGCCTCCACGTGGCTCGGGACTGTGCCCAACTAAAACCTGTTTGCACGACTCTTTTGAATCGTGGTAGGGTAATAATCAAAGCACAGTGGGAATTCACACGAGACAAATGATGACCTTAAGTCAACGGACTATCTGCACACATGTCACCTGAGAACTGCTATCTGATGTTAGGTATAATACCATCTAGTCAGTTCTCGGTGAGTCCTGTCCGGTGTGCTCACATCCAGTGAGCATCTGTATACAATCTTAGGTGCACTCCGCCAATGGCTGCGGGACCAGTCCATCGCCCCTCCTCAGGGTCTAGATATATATACACTAGTCTACTCTGAAGTATCGATGCCCAGTCTCGATACTCCTACGACCAGGGACATCTAAGGATGTGCTTATTGACTATCCAGCTCCCACAAGTATGACTGCCATCACAACGCCGGTAGTCAGGCAAACACCCTACGGGCTTTATCAACACATATATATAAATACGAAGTAAAATATATCATACGTTAAGACAAAGACAAACCAAATAGCGTACTATCATATCAAGCAAGACTATCATGTACATACATATCCCAAGCATCCTATACAATGAAGGCCTCCAGGGCATATATATCCAACATGGTCGAATTGCGACGATTCCTTCGACGCTCCCTTTCTTATGAGTTGTCCGTCCTTGTGTCGATCCCGGCGTGAAACATAACTTGTCAAGGCAGTTGCAAAGCACAATCATCAAAATACAGACATTTGACACAAAACACGAAACGAGTCCGTATTGTTCACTTACCGTTTGTATGTCCAAGCTTGAGGTATAACACAAAGCACGGGGGTTAGCAAGCATACCACAACATTAAAAACACAAATTAGGGAGTGAGAGCAATTAGTTTTAGTGTTAACTTTGCTAAGTGTTTGTGATAGTATAGGGTATATGAAAACCGAGGGTTTGTCAAGCACTTGGTCACAAAATACCGTATCTAAACTTAGCAAAGTTAACACCAAATTGATTTTAGCTTAAACATTGTGAAATGGGGAAAGGGAGTGAATATGGTATATGAAGAGGTTACAAAGTAACCATAGTTTCAAAATACCATATCACATCAATACATGAAACAATTTTTAAGTTAGAATCACAAATATAAGCACATTAAGCATGAAAAGGAGGAGGAGGAAGGCAAAGCCTTTCATCTCATTTCCTCACCATAACCACAACCAAAGAAGATTAGTTACATATAATAATAGCAAAAGAAAGCAAGTAAGAAAAAGAATTAAAGAAACAAAGCAAAAGCAATATTATTTAACACTTGATGTAGTTAAGATACAAGATATTGGTAGTTTGTTCAACCTCCATAATGAAGCTCTCAAAAGAAAGCTTCAAGAGGGAAGAAGAAGAAGAAATCAAGTTAAGCCCACACAACTCTCAAGCTAAACCAAAAACTAAGAAAATGAAAATGCTATATACTATACATATACCTCATTGGCTCTATTCTGTTCTGGTATTTATATGAATCAAAATAGAATAAACAAACAATATAGATGGGATGATGTGATGCCTATAAAGTGCCAGAAGAAAGATAGGTGAAAATGGAGCTAGGGGCCCGGTGATACCGGTCATTTGGGGGTTGTCGCCGGTCTTGGTCAGAGCAAAGTGGCTCGTTTTGGCATGGTGAACTCGAGTGCTCTCCAACATCATCCTGGTGCTGCTTGATTTTTGTATAAACTCATGGTTACTACTCAGGGATTTTGAAGGGAAATATGATGCTTCATATCATATCAAACTTTTAGCATTTAACACTCATGCCCACTTGCACAATATGTTGTGTCATGGCAGCCCTCACTATGGTCCATATGCCAAAGAGCATGTGCACATTTGCAATGCGTTGGACCAAAATTGTGTGCACACATTTATTTGCAAAAGAACTCTTTGAAAATTGATCGGTTTTCTGTTCTGTTTGCAGTGTCGGCTCCCAAACGCTATATCCGTGATATTGAGTGTGTTTCCAGTATTTTATCTCGAATACCTGTAATCTGTAATTACTGAGCAGACACTGATTAATAGTACCGATATATAAAAAAAAAGATAATAAATGAGTGGTATTAAAATGCAGTTTTATGTGCTGAACAAATACCCCCAAACTTATCTTTTGCTCGTCCCGAGCAAAACAAAAAATCCTAGCCTCACTTTCTCAGGGAACGCGATTGCACTGAGCACGTGCAACAAACCGTTAAATGTCTAGGTATCCCTGGTAGGAGGAGTGTTGTCTCCTGAGCGTTTTCAGCGGATTACACCCACAAAATCCAATCAAGTTTAGCATTGTGGAGAAACTGTTGATTCTAATATTAAGGTTAAGAATCAAAGCTAGAAGTTCTATTATCCAAGTTAGAAACATCCAACCCTATTTTTCACTCTTCACAAATTATTTAACATAAGCTTATACACTTCTTTTCGTGGTTGTGTGAATAGTGTACATAAGTTTTTATGTTCTTGATTAGGGTCATCATGTCATAATTACGGACCAGGATAGACTTCTAAAGGATTAAACGAGTTTGAAAGGCCTTAAGATTTTCTCAAGTTTCGTTCTCCAGTTAGGTTTTAAGTCAGAATTTCTATCATTTTTAACAGAAAACCAAGTCTTATTCTTCAGTGCTACCTTCACCTGTTTTTGTTCATACACACCCTTCGTTATCGTGCAAAAATGTCTTTATAAATATAAACCTTCATATCTCCGCAAACAAAACTGTTTTAATAGAAAACTCGTCTCCGCCAAGATTATTCTCCCACAAAGAGCCATGAGGACTTTTAACTCAGAGAGAATACTTGCTTAGCCTGTTTTATTTGGCGATCGGAAACTTAGCGAGCTTTGGGTCAAATGACTCCCAAAACAGATGGTTTTAGGACATTAGGTGTGGAGACACCCCAAGAACTTAATTACCCAAGTTACCAAGGATACAAAACAAAAGAATTATTTAAAAATTTTCTGAACGCAGTGAAAACGGAGATATAGCCAGCTTTTCTTTTTAATCGGAAGACGTTATCATGTGGATAAGGTGTGTAATCACTCCAACAAAGTTCCATATGGGTTATTTTTCAGACTTTTAGCTTCTATTAAAACCTCAATAATATCTTTCATATTCACTTCACTTTATGAACTATTCTTGATAATACTTAATTCAAAACAAACCTGCTTGATCCTAAAGATGTTTATCAGTTTTTTAAAGACATGTCAGACATTCATCTAATTCTCAAAAACATATGACACGTGTAAAGTGTTATAAAAGACGTATATCAGTTCTGGTTAAACTCAAGGGAGGTTTATTTTTCGGGTTATCTTTCTCTCGAAGAGGATTTAGTTGCTTTTATCTTATCAACTGAACAGTCGGACATTGAATCTAAGTTCCCCCGCTAGCTAACACGACAAACAAGTTTTTATATTTTGGAAATTTTTCAATTTTTATGGGGTTTTTAATACAATATAAACACAGAATGCAATAAAAAGCAGATATGAAATGAAACTACATGCAAAAAAAAAAATACATAATATAAAGTGGTAAAATGCAGGAAATATGCACATGCAAAACTATATGCTGATACAAGATGCACCCAAAACTCAGGATTCACCCCCAAACTGAAGTTGACGATGACCTCATCGTCCCCTGGCCTTGCCCTTCTCCTTATTCTTACTGCTCCCGCTTGCTTCATCCTGGTTCGCTAAGATCTGGCTCAATTGTTCTTTTATCTCTTTATTTTGCCGGATCAAAGTCTTGATGCCACGGACCTCCATTCTGTGTAGCTCGTATGGATCAGTCGGAACATCCTCTCCTTAGTAAATCTTAGAGGAAGTCTGTGGTGCCGCATGCTCGCTGGGGTCAATGGGTGACTAGATCTGCTGCTCGCTCCTGCTGTCAGTATAACCCGGTGAGATCTTCTCAATCTCGACTGGTACGGTATCGTACATAGTGATGCAGGCCGTGAAATCCTCCTCTTCCATATATTAGTGACAAATCTGGGTGATGAGGACGGGAAGTAACGATTTGTGCGCCATGACACTCTCCTTGATTGTGGTAAATAGTATGCTTGCCATGCAAAACTGAAAGTCTTTGGCCATCAAATAGTGGACAATATGCCCCACAATCGCCGAAACGAGGAAACTCGAATGACCCCCCCTGACATTTCGGTAAGCCCAGCGGCAAGCCGTATAGACATTTCGGTAAATCTGCTGGGCATTTAACCCAGCATCTCGTAACTCGCATCGTGACCCCATGATCGTCCTATACCGGGAAAGTTCTAACGGTCTCTGAAAACCAGGTCGGGTAGGGATATTTATGACATTTGAAATCGTATCTGCTGAGAATACCCTCCTTTTACCCCGAAAGTGAAAATGAATACGGTCCTGGAGAATTTGTAGGGTTGCTAGGCACGCATATAAGGGCCTACGAGGCATCAACCATGCCCAATTAAAATTTTAGCCGAGCCGAACAACCCAAAGCCGGATCTTTATACTAGAGTTTAGGCGAATATAAGCGTGTTAAACACTTTAACACTAAGTGAGAGGGATTACAACATTTGTAGATCCGGTCCATCACTTCAATAGCTCCGTGTAGATGTCCCTTTCGCTGCGATCATGAACTCCGGACTCTAGAGAAGCTCCACAAGAGGAACGAACGTGCTTGCTTCGATGACTTCGAGGCCGAAGATGATCTACGTCGGGGAGATACTAACTCAAGCTATTCCTTCACTAGGTCAAAAACTTTGTAAAGATAACACCCTCTACTAAATGGCAAGTAGTAGAGGATGATGAAGTAGGAAGGTTGCTCACTTTAGAATTGATTTTCTCATACTTTTTCTCAAACTCCATTGAAGCTAGAGAGCTTTTTGTTGAAAATGAAGAAGAAGAAGAAGTCTAATGAATAATTCATCCAAATGAAAACTTATCCAATGAATTATTGCACCATGGTTGAGTTAATTCCTCATGCTTAACTCATGTAGAGAATTAATCAAAGTATGAGGTTAAGGGTTGGGTTAACTAATATCCTAAGGAATGACAAAGAGTTGACTTTGTCAATGTTGCATACAAGCTTCTACAAGCTTGATAACATTGACTAAAGTCTCCTCTCTTTTGTTATTCTTAAGGAAATAAGTAAACCCTAATTTAACCTAAACTTGATATAAGTCTCATACACCCATCTTGTATGTATCATCAAGCATGATACAAACATGTACACTTGCATATATCACATATAAACAATGTGCACAATCTAGTGAGAAAATAAATCATAAGTGAGCTAATATTAGTTAATGCAATGTAATATATCAAATATATAGTCATACATTAAATTATTAAATCAACTCCTGAATTAATAATCCGGCTTTAACCGACTAATATCATGTGTAACAACTTATCGAATCAACACTTGATCCGATAACCCGGCTATATCGCATACAACCGATCAATGTCACGAATCGCGAGAATAGAATACAGTATCACATATCGTATCAATCTCGGTCCCACACATATCACATATGTGCTCCTACTCCATTTCGCTTGAGCCAGGAAACCCCTGTGTAAGACTCTAAAGACTCGTCAATACACCGGCAGTAGGTGATGATCATATTAAATACCCACAAGCCGCAAGCGGTCTGCTAAATGTAACGGCCACCCGGGTATTGAGCGATCAGAAGATCAACAAGCAAGCCTGTACATTCTCCTGTGAATCCAATCAGTAACACTCCCGTACTGTCCGGTCTCATCGTCTGATATGTCGCATATCTCGTCTAGGGGTGGTAAACGTCAGACCCAGTAGCTCGATAAGTCGTGTCGATATGAGATCTATAACAGTTTGAGAAACTACTGATAACACTTACAAGTAGATCTCAGCAACCCTGGCCAGGGATTTCCGGTTATAGCCAATCGAACACAGCACAACATCAACTCCCTATACCGGGAGAGACGAATCCCCTCCTATCGTTCATTGCCTCCATGTGATTCGGGACTGTACCCAAAAGCCACCTTTTTGCACGCCCTCTTGGACGTGGTATGATGGAAATCAAAGCACAGTGGGAATCACACAAGACTCTTTGACGATCTCGGGTCAACAGACTACTCTGTACCAGTGTCACCGGAGAACTGCCATCTGACATGATGTATAATACCATCTGGGAGTTCTCGGTGAGTCCGTCCAGTGTACCCAGTCTCTACTGAGCACCCATACACCATCCTTGATGTCAAACACCGATGGATATGGGATCATCCATCTCCTATCATATGGGTCAAGATGCGTATACGCTAGTCTACTCTGGTGTATCGATGCCCTATCTCGATACACCCACGACTAGGAACAGTTATAGGTTGTACTCGTCGACTACCGTGGCCCCACCAGTATGATCTCATCATAGTCTTAGTAGTGGAGTATATATTCTAAGGGCTTTATCAACATGTAACATAAAGACAATCAGAGTAAATGTTAAGATAAAGTACAACCAGATAGCATACTATCATGTCGAGCAAGAAAGTCCTCCCTCTATATGTCCAAGCATCCATTACAATATACATCGTATGTACAGTAATGGCCTCTAGGGCATACATATAACTAACAATCTCCCACTTGCATTAGGGCCATCTATTGTGGTATCGCATACCTAACAATTAGCCGTGGTTGATGTATCTCATACTCAACCATCCCATAAAAGTCTCTACTGGGAAAAAGGCCTTTGTGAGTGGATCCGCGCTGTCGTCCTCTGTGTCTACTCTCCTAACCTTAATCTCCCTGGGGATCAACCATCTCCATGATCAGGTGATACTGCCTAAGAATTATATCTGGATTTCTGATGGGATGGTAGTTCCCTGGCTAAAGCCACAACTCCATTGTCACACAATGGTAGGAACGAAGTTCATGTCATGAACTCATATATCCAGACTGCCTCTTTGGTAGCATCCTTGGTAATGATATATCTTGCCTTTAATCGTCTAGTAAGTCACCGTATCTAGCTTGGAACTCTTCCAACATACCGTCCCTCCACTGAGGGTAAAGACAATGCCTGCGACTGACATTCAGCCGTCCTTATCACCCTGGAACCTTTCCAGTGATTATCCTCAGGATCGATTGATACCATCTAACTACAACTAGTGAGTTTCCTAAAACCTAATTAGATCTATCTCATAATCCAAAACCCAGGATTTAGGAGGTATCACTTTGATCCTATATGGAGAATCCTTGTGATAAGCGGAGATTGACCGAGCGTTGCATAGGAAACTCTTTCCCTATCAAGAGTATGTTATCCACGTACTCTACGAGGATCACCGCAATACTCCCTACTACCTTTTTTGTATATACAAGGTTCATCTACCATTATGATGAAGTCAAACTCTTTGACTACCACATCAAAATAGACGTTCCAACTCCGCGATACCTGCTTTATCACATAAAACATCTTGCACACGTTTCCGCTGCTCCCACTGTCTACGAAGCCCTCTGGCTGTGTACTTATAAACGCTCTCTTCTAAAACATCATTTAGAAAAGCAGTCATGACACGCAACCACTAGATATCGTAGTCATGGTATGTAGCCGTGGCAAGTAGAATCTGGATGGACTTAAGCATAGCTTTGAAAGTCTCAACTTTTCCATGTACACCAAGTAATCTTCTCAAGATATACTTGCTCCTGATGGGGATTTAACCCTTCAGATAAAGCAACCAAAGTCCATACTTTGTTGGTGTATAAGGATTCCATCTCAGATCACCAAGCATCCAGCCATTCTTACAGAGTCCCACTCCTGATGGCCAGCTTGAAACTAGTTGGGTCATCATCTCATGATGTAATCCTCGCTCCCACTGTCATAGAGAAACCGATGTAACTCTCAGGTGGTTGAGGAACCCTACTAGATCGGCAGAGAGGCTGAGCTTCGTTGGTTACTATTAAATCCTTTGGTTCTATCAAATCATCTGCTGTATTTTGTACAGCTGGAACTCTTTCCAGTTCTACCTCATGACCACTAATTTCTTCACAAGAAATTCCCTTTCACAAAGATGGCATGTTAAGAAATAAAACAATTTTGTTCCTCGATTAGGTAGAAGATATTCCCTTGCGTATGCTTGGGATATCCAACAAACTACTACTAGACTGACTTTGCCTCGAGCTTATCCGGATTTTGCTTTTAGATATAGGCTGGATAACCCCAAATCTTAACAAACTTAAGATATGGGCTCTTCCCTTTCCATATCACATATGAAGCCGACGGCAACTGATTTGATTTGAACCCTATTCAATAGGTATGCAGCTTCTTAAGTGCATAACTCCCAAAAGGAAATAGGAAACTCAGTAGTACTCATCATAGGAAACTCAGTAGTACTCATCACATATCATATAGGGTGCTATTGCTCCGCCCCGATATACCATCGTGCTATGGTGTATACGGAGGAGTAATGCCGAGAGAGAATCTTATTCTCCTTTAGAATAGTCCAGGAATCCCGTGCTTAAGTATTCTCCTCCTTGATCGCATCAAAGGATATAATACTTATACCCATTTTTGGTTCTCTATTTCTTACTTATATTCTGTGAATATCTCAAAAGGTTCAGACTTGTGTTTCAACAGGAACATATGTCCGAATCTTGAGAGATCATCAAAGAATGTAATGAAGTACAAAGAACTAGTCTTGGCATGTGTAGACAGGGGACCATCATACATCATCATGTATCAATCCCAAGAGTTCACTAACTCTTTCTCTGTTTCCAATAAATAGAGCTGTGGTCATCTTATCTTTGTGACATGACCGGTAAGTTTCATAAGATGTAAATTCAAACATATTTAAATATGCTTCTTTATGTAACTTCAGCTAGTCGGGTCGCATTGATATGACCTAGTCTATAATGCCTCAAGAAGGATTCGTTAATTTCTGAACTCTTCCTCTTGTGTGTGTTCTGTACGTTAAGAAATGTGGATTGATTTAGAACGTCTATGCTTTTAGATAACGTGCCTGAACCGATCAACTCTTGATATAGGAAATGTTCAAAACATTATCCAACAATACAAAATTATATCCTTCTTTACTAATAAAGAGACTGATATAATGTTGTATATCAGGTTCTATCTAATAACATTCATTCAGAATCAATGTATTCTGGTTATACAGGGTGATAGTGATCAACAGACTTGGCTGCAACACTTGCACCATTTTCTATCTCATGAAACTTATCACCCGTTCTCAGTTCTCTACCGATCTGTAGCCCATGTAACAGATTACATATGCGGGATCCTGATCCGGTATCTCATACCCAGGACGTAAAGGATACTGAGAAATAGTTCTCTATAATGAACACACCCGAAGATGATACATCAACATGCACTTTCTTCGTTTGGGCGGTACAGGAAATCTAGTATTCCCCAATTTCCTGCTCTGTCTTATAACAATTATAAGTTGGAGCGGGACCAACGTTCCCTAGCGCAGTATAACAAGCGGGTTCGGTCAATACATCCGTTTTATTATCTTGATTAAGGCATGATATGGTCGCTACCAGGGGAGAGAGAGAGAAGAAAACACTCAGCGTATGCTCTTGCAAGATTAGATTGGTTATCTAATATATCTAATCAGGATGTCTCCCATTGTTTTAGTCAAATCTTCCTTCAATCCCTAAAAGGAAAGACTAGCCGGGATTAATTACACGCTACAAGTTCGCTAATCTTTCAGCCAGGCCAGTGTCAGTACTTTGAGGGAGGTCCCCCGTGCTTTCGCACGAACCTAATTAAAGTAAATCTCGTTTACCCAGGGGTGTAACCCCATTAACACCTTTCTAGACACCTACTTGATCGGCTAATTGTAATGTGTAAAACTCTCCCAGGAGTAACTCTTACTCGCAGCGGGTATTGGGATCCAACTATCTCATAGAAGGTATGCAATCTCATTGCAAATTTCAACACTTGAAATACCCGATAATATTTTACCCCTAGCGTCCTATGACCTTGACGGAGGCCAAACTACCCATAGTCCGCTAGTCAAGTTCAACCCGTCATTTCCTGATTGAATTAAACCCATCCGCACGACCCTTGACGGAGGCCAAACTACGCCGTACGAATACCCTAATCCAATCGCATCATATGCTACTAGATAAGCATTAGTTAGCTACCGTACACTATGCCTTGACGGAGGCCAAACTACCGCAGCACGAATACTAACTAGTAGTTATCTGAAATGACGGAGGGCTACGACAGGTTTTTAAGAAAATCCTTTGCGCAATGAACTTGATATCGTTGTAGAATCGAGTGATTTTTAAATGGAGTGTTTTTTAGGCTTTTCTAGTTTTGCTAAAGTGGTCACTCCCGGTGAAGGGATCGTCGGCCCTTTCCTCATCGAATAAGGTGCAGGATATTTCACAAATACCACTATGCAAAGCAAGAACTATAGAAGCAATCAAAAGACAAACCGAGTTTGTAGCATCTGCTAGTTTCACTAAAGAGGTCACTCCCGGTGAAGGGATCTCGGCTCTTTCCTTATCGAATAAGGTGCTGGATGTTCTATAAGGAACACCGCTATGCAAAACAAGAACTAGAGCTACCAGTTTTCAAAACAAGTTTCTACAACATCTTAAGTTTCTTTTATTTCATTAATCTCATTAACGAAGTCCCATTTTAATATGCTTCACAAGCATCTCATTTGAAACGAAATCTGCAATATAACATATATCTCATATATATAATATAAACATTCGTCTCAGGCAGTAATATAATCTCATCACAGAACATTGCAGCAGAAGAATATATATGAAATATTGGATATACTAGGAGGTCCGTGTTTTCAATACGAGCCTGTATAAAACATGGATTCCACGGTCGCGATGAATAGCAAAATCCACACCCCTAGACCCCTACGAGAGCGGCAAGCAACACTGCCAATTCTAGGGTTAGGAGACCCGGTCTCGACTCCTCGAGATGGTCTCCCACTGGACCCTAGAACCCGGTTACTTGTGCTCCCCGCCTTGGGTCTACCTAATGCGGAAAAGTAAATAATATACAATGGTGACATCATCCTCAGCCCGGAAGTGCCCCAATAAAAGAATATTACATACAAATGAATTTTACATGAATGAAAAAGAAAAACTCTCATCTCACATAAAACCCCCTGCTATTCAAAACACGACGATCCAATATAACATATCACAGCAATACATAATATCACATATCATCAACGTAAGCAAGTATGCGTATCCGATTGTCGTTGATGTATAGCAACGAAGCCGGCGATACACCACATACTACGCTTACGGTCACAGAAAAGAAAGTGTAAAACTACAACAGTTGGAATCCGCAACCTCCTTAGACATCGCATGCCTAACCAAATGAATTCCTTAGACATCGCATGCCTAACAATTATAAACCCCGCATTTTAGTCTCATTATCGAAAACTCTTTTCAATATCAAGTCGGGCAATTCAACAAGATTCCCGACATCATGATCGAATGCTCGTCGCAAACTTTAGTAGACGGCCGCACCCCCGATGCCGTCGACGAAGTGCACTAAGGCGGAACACCGCTGCCGCGAGCACCCGAAGGGATGCTTTTAGCGACGGGGTTCTCCTACAGTCACTTGGTCGGGGCTATGGGGCGTGGCTGTCTATTAAGTTTACCCGGCGAGTATCCGCGTACACTACGTGATTGCAACAGACTTTTGATCGCATCAAAATTCCGAGGCAACCGATCATCTGAGACTAAATTGCTATGTTTATAATATTCAAATTAGTTATCTCATAACTATTTGTGGATTCTAAATATTGTATCACATTCCAGATAAATAGACAATGTTAAACTTTCCGATCGAATGATCAAATACCCAAGATTTCCCAAATAGTTCTCAACACTTGAAATTAGTTTAAGAACATTCATCACATGCTACAGTATCAATGGTCCAGCCGTAGAAGGGTCAAGCCAACGCCTCACATGTGGCACGCTATACTACCACAAACCCTAAGGTTCAGAGGCAGTTCAAGATGGTCACATAATCGAGTTAAGGTTTGTTGTCTTCTAGAGGGTCAACCGTGTTACTTGCACGACTTAGAACGTTCCTAAACTACGAAAAAATCCAACGCTTGGAAATTTTTCGGGAGGGGAAAAAGTGAGTTATTGATATCCGTTCGAACTTTTTAACAGTTTCTAAAGTTAGGAAAAACATAAACGAAGTTAAATTATCCGATCGAATCAACGAGTCCCCAATACAACCCTAAAAAACTCAACATTTGAGTGTAATTAAAAATTCCCAGAAAAAATGACAAGAAAGGGCCTAAGAATAAACATATGAAATATGAGGGACTAAGTCATAATTTTGGCCGCGAAACCGCCGCCAAACCCTTGGTTTGGCCGCGGTTCCGCGGTAAAATAATTGACTTAATGGACCGTACTTCACAGTAATTCTTAGTTTTTCCTTCTTGTTTTTCTGAGCATTTTTAATTCATAAAAAATCACATTTTTGAAAAATGTCCAGAGAGGGGTAAACATTGGGGTTTCCGGGTTCAATCGGACTTTAAACTTCGCTCAAACTTCGCCTAAAGCTCTAGTTTGGCTCTGATACCACTGTAGAGTTGCTAGGCATGCATACAAGGGTCTACGGGGTATCAACCATGCCCAATTAAAATTTTAGCCGAGCCGAACAACCCAAAGCCAGATCTTTATACTAGAGATTAGGCGAATACAAGCGTGCTAAACACTTTAACACTAAGTGAGAGGGATTACAATCTTTGTAGATCCGGTCCTTCACTTCAATAGCTCCGTGTAGATGTCCCCTTCACTGCGATCATGAACTCCGGACTCTAGAGATGCTCCATAAGAAGAACGAACGTGCTTGCTTCGATGACTTCGAGGCCGAAGATGATCTACGTCGGGGAGACACTAACTCAAGCTATTCCTTCACTAGGTCAAAAACTTTGTGAAGAGAACACCCTCTACTAAATGGCAAGTAGTAGAGGATGATGAAGTAGGAAGGTTGCTCACTTTAGAATTGATTTTCTCATACTTTTTCTCAAACTCCATTGAAGCTAGAAAGCTTTTTGTTGAAAATGAAGAAGAAGAAGAAGTCTAATGAATAATTCATCCAAATGAAAACTTATCCAATGAATTATTGCACCATGGTTAAGTTAAGCCCTCATGCTTAACTTATGTAGAGAATTAACCAAAGTATGAGGTTAAGGGTTGGGTTAACTAATATCCTAAGGAATGACAAAAGAGTTGACTTTGTCAATGTTGCATACAAGCTTCTACAAGCTCGATAACATTGACTAAAGTCTCCTCTCTTTTGTTATTCTTAAGGAAATTAGTAAACCCTAATTTAACCTAAACTTGATATAAGTCTCATACACCCATCTTGTATGTATCATCAAGTATGATACAAACATGTACACTTGCATATATCACATATAAACAATATGCACAATCTAGTGAGAAAATAAATCATAAGTGAGCTAATACTAGTTAATGCAATGCAATATATCAAATATATAATTATACATTAAATTATTAAATCAACTCCTGATTTAATAATCCGGCTTTAACCGACTAATATCATGTGTAACAACTTATCGAATCAACACTTGATCCGATAACTCGGCTATATGCATACAACCGATCAATGTCACGAATCGCGAGAATAGAATACGGTATCACATATCGTATCAATCTCGGTCCCACACATATCACATATGTGCTCCTACTCCATTTCTCTTGAGCCAGGAAACCCCTGTGTAAGACTCTAAAGACTCGTCAATACGCCGGCAGTAGGTGATGATCATATCAAACACCCACAAGCCATAAGCGGTCTGCTAAACGTAACGGCCACCCGGGTATTGAGTGATCAGAAGATCAACAAGCAAGCCTATACATTCTCCTATGAATCTAATCAGTAACACTCCCGTACAGTCCGGTCTCATCGTCTGATATGTCGTATATCTCGCCTAGGGGTGGTAAACGTCAGACCCCAGTAGCTCGATAAGTCATGTCGATATGAGGTCTATAACAGTTCAAGAAACTACTGATAACACTTACCAGTAGATCTCAGCAATCCTGGCCAGGGATTTCCGGTTATAGCCAATCGAACACAGCACAACATCAACTCCCTATACCGGGAGAGACGAATCCCCTCCTATCGCTCATTGCTTCCATGTGATTCGGGACTGTACCCAAAAGCCACCTTTTTGCACGCCCTCTTGGACGTGGTATGATGGAAATCAAAGCACAGTGGGAATCACACATGACTCTATGACGATCTCGGGTCAACAGACTACTCTGTACCAGTGTCACCGGAGAACTACCATCTGACGTGAGGTATAATACCATCTGGGAGTTCTCGGCGAGTCCGTCCAGTGTACCCAATCTCTACTGAGCACCTGTACACCATCCTTGATGTCAAACACCGATGGATATGGGATCATCCATCGCCCATCGTATGGGTCAAGATGCGTATACGCTAGTCTACTCTAGTGTATCGATGCCCTGTTTCGATACACCCACGACTAGGAACAGTTATAGGATGTACTCGTCGACTACCGTGGCCCCACTAGTATGATCTCATCATAGTCCTGGTAGTCGAGTACATATCCTAAGGGCTTTATCAACATGTAACATAGAGACAATCAGAGTACATGTTAAGATAAAGTACAACCAGATAGCATATTATCATGTCGAGAAAGAAAGTCTTCCCTATATATGTCCAAGCATCCATTACAATATACATCGTATGTACAGTAATGGCCTCTAGGGCATACATATAACTAACAGTATTTCACCCTCACATAGAGTTTCGTAGAATTCATCTACCAATTGCTTACAAGGACACAACCCCTCATCCCCATACAGTAAAACTCCCAACTCAACTGTTGGATAGCATCATGAAAATAACTCCCATACACCTCGTGGGTGAACAAATTGACAAATTTTTCTCTAATTCAAAGGGAGCCATGATCTGTGGGTTGGTGAAGTTTTCTGAAAATTTAAACAACGCAGAAGAGGGGGGGGAGAAAAATTCTTGCAGAGCTGACGAAGGCAAATGATGAATGGAGGCGACACGACCGGCGACGCTGGATTTTCTGAGGGTTTCGCCGGTCGGAATCCGAGCAATGGGGCTAGGGTTTGGGAAGAGAGCTTGGAGAGAGCTAAGGAAACTGAGAGATCTGTTTGAGCGATGAGAATAAGGGGTTGGGTCAGGGTTCTGGTATTTATGAAGGAAGTTTAGAAAAAAAAACCCTGAGCAAAAAAGAATCCCAACATTACATTTATTCACACACTTAAACCTGAATTTTATCAACGTGCTATCCCCAAAACTCAGCACTCACCCCCAAACGGGTAAGATCTTATTTAAAAAAATAAAGGAACAAAAAATCTAACACTAATTACAATATATACAAGTTAAAGGATTGAGTTAGTCCAGAAATTAAAACCAGCCATTTAAAATTTTTGTTTATATAGTGCAAAGGATGGTAAAAGAATATATATATATATATATATATATATATATATATATAAAAGAAAACGAGAATATACAAAGAACAGTTAGTAGTTAGTAAAGGGCATGGGTTTGTGAAAGTAGGGATCGGAAGACGCTGAATGCAAAGATGAAGTTTTGAAGAGGTAAAAGAATTATTGCCCGAATGAATTGAATTTTTAAGAAGCACGTGTTGAGTTTCGGAGTCAAGTTCGTTCAAAAACTGGAGATCATCCGCAAAAAAATTAGAAAAGGAAAGGTTCATGGGGTGTTCCCAAATCGATCCCGACTCAAACTCACCTAGAATATCAAGTTCATCCGCAAATAATTCCTCAAAACTTTGCATGAAAGAATATTTATCAAGGCTGCCTTCCTCCCTATAATCCTGCACAATCCTATTCTTATCGGTACAGCCCCCTAACTCTCCTAATACTATTTCTCCCTCATCACATTCACAAATGGGTAGGTACATGTCATCTAAAATAGTAGGTTCCCACACTAATGTTTCTTGCGAAACAATATCAACTGGTGATACAAAAATTATGGGTTCTTGATAATTGATTTTCTCCAATAATTTATCCCGACAATACCCGTGAAATTCACAAGCTCCCTCCTTTAAAATCGGAGCGCAAAAATCATTCGGTTCATGAATTTCGTCTTCAAGTAATATTTCAGTTAAATCAACCTCAAAATCACAAGTGACAGGAGATTCAGTGAGTACCTGAAGGTTAGTGGTGGACTGACTTAGAGGGTTTTCCTGTATGTCCTGATAACACTTAGTCAATTCATTCGCACCATCATCTATGAAATCATAAAAATTCATTTGATCATTTACCTTACTCGGGTGTCTTCCTAGATGACAGATATTGACACTATGTGGTTCTAATTGACTGTGTTCACTATTTAGAATTCTTACAGCTAAATTGTTCACTTGTTCTTCTATTCTAGCTAAAGACTGAGCTTGAGTAAGAAATAATTGCTCAGATTGTTGTATGAACAGGGATAGCGTCGAAGCTGATTGTTTCTCGACCTCCGTCATCACTTCAATACCTTTCTCTAAAGCGGTCAACTTAGCATCCAATTCACTATCATTCCCTAATGATGGGTCAGTTGTTTCAAGAATGGAGGGTTATGATGGTGATGATGCTAAAGCTTTTACCCTGTCGACCTATTTCTCTAAATTTTTAATCATTTGATCTAAGTTTGAAGTGGGACTGGGTTCGAGAGTGATAGGTGGGTGACTGTTAGAAAAACTCTGGGACGGTTGGTCACCCCCTAAGAAAGGACAGTTTTCATGAATGTGGGAAGAATTGTGGCAATTTGAACAAACGAATTGGGACTGGGTATAGACAAAAGAATAATAATCGTGAAAAATTGAATTGAACTGTGTATCACCCATATCAACAAGAATTCACAAATATCACAAAAATAAAGAATATCACACCCCTAGCAGTATATGTTATGCTAAGTCAACTAGACCTGCTCAAGAACCTGATTGTCGAAGTAAAACTTTGTCTAGAAACGGGCCTAAGATATACGGATCACAACGTTAGGTAAGTGCATAGATAAGGGGAGGTTATCCAACGCTTTCGCAAAATTCCTTAATCAGAATAACCCTTTCTCATGAACACTTGCCTAGACACCCTATGAACGATATACCGTTAAGCGGTGTTCTAAACACAGTTAACTTCTCCTAATGAGCGCGAAGTCCTTAAAGTCAAAATTCTAGTTGATTTTAAATTACTGTGGGTATAAAAGAATGCAGTTTTTTGATTTGTGGGCTACGGAGAAAGGTGATGAAATCCTTTACCGTATCTTGTTTGGTTTCGTGCCCTTAATATTCGTATTAAGATGCAAATGCGCAAATCAATAAAAGAATTCATGAATTCAATCAATAAAGCAATTCTTTTTCCGTTTAGGCTTAAGCGCTGCAAAAAATACAGGTTAGTTCTCTTGTCCAATTGGTGGAAAGTTTGTGCGAAGAATTCTGCAGAAGATAGAGTATTGGAATGCGTCGGATTTGAGCGAAGGTGTTAGAAAATACGTTCCGATGCGATTTTGGGTTTAGAAACCCCTTTGAAGTGATTACGGGTATTTGAATGTTCGCTTGCATGGGTCAAACTATCCGGATCTTTGGCACTATACTTAACTAACGTCTTGCACTGGAATTTGAAGCTTGCTCCGCACGATCGCTGGTCATAATTCCGTTAAAATCTGCAAATGTCGGAAAATACGATATTTAGTACAAAAAGCGATATATATGCCCCAATTCCTGCACACACTAAATTACAAAAATCAAACAATACCAATAGATTACTAAAAAGGCACTGAAGACAACCCGAAAGAAGAAATCCACAACACCCAAAAGGGGCCCGACGACATTGGGAATTTCCTTGTTATCGCCGGTCAAATAACAAGCAAAGGCGTTCAATTTTTATGCGGAATCTCTATGCTATATTAGTATTCTATTAGTATACTTTGATTTTTTAATTTAAGTTTAGGGTGATAGCAGGTTATAACAACAGAGAGTAAAGTTAGAAAAATGTGTGTTTTGTTAGTTTTGAAAAGATTGAGTAAAAAATTAGCGACTTAGTACGAACCAGAAATAACAAATCCTAATGACTACCAACTCCCCGGCAATGGCGCCAAAAACTTGTTGGGACTTTACCCGCGCGTGCAAATGCGTCTGTTTTGAAAATGGAATCGTTTTAAGGAAATGGATGCGCACGCGAGTTCGGTCTCGTTTTAAAATTTATAAACCGCAAGTGCACGGCGCGTTGTAGCGAGCCGGCAAGTACAGGTCGATCCAAAGGGAATTGTGTAATTGGTTTTGTTGCTTAAGGTTCAACAAATAATGAATTGGTTTGGTTGTCACTAAAAATAAAAATACGAAAATAAAAAAAAAACAAATTAAGAAAGAAATGGCCTTGGCTTTGGCTCGGATGGTCGAATCGCGACAATTCCTTTGACGCTCCCTTTCTCATGAGTTGTCCGTCTTTGTGTCGATCCCGGCATGAAGTATGAGTTGTCAAGACGGTTGCGAAGCAAAAATCATCAAAATACCAATATTTGACATAAAACACGAAACGAGTCCGTATTGTTCACTTACCGTTTGTATGTCCAATCTTGAGGTATCAACACTAAGCACGAGGGTGAACAAGCATACCACAACATCAAAAACACAAATTAGGGAGTGAGAGCAATTAGTTTTAGTGTTAGATTTGATAAGTGTTTGTGATAGTATAGGGTATATGAAAACCGAGGGTTTGTCATGCACTTGGTCATAAAATACCGTATCTAAACTTAAAAAACTTAACACCAAATTGATTTTAGCTTAAACATTGTGAAATGGGGAAAGGGAGTGAATATGGTATATGAAGGGTTACAAAGTAACCATAGTTTCAAAATACCATATCACATTAATACATGAAACAATCTTTAAGTAAGAATCACAAATATAAGCATATTAAAATGAACAAGAGGAGGAGGAAGGCAAAGCCTTTCATCTCATTTCCTCACCATAACCACAACCAAAGAAAATTAGTTACACATAATAATAGCAAAAGAAAGCAAGTAAGAAAAAGAATTACAGAGACAAAGCAAAAGAAATATTATTTAACACTTGATGTAGTTGAGATACAATATATTGGTAGTTTGTTCAACCTACATAATGAAGCTCTCAAAAGAAAGCTTCAAGAGGGAAGAAGAAGAAGAAATCAAGTTAAAGGCCACATAACTCTCAAGCTAAACCAAAAACTAAGAAAATGAAAATGGTATATACTATACATATGCCTCATCGGCTTTAATCTGTTCTGGTATTTATAGGTATCAAAATAGAATAAACAAACAATATAGATGGGATGATGTGATACCTATAAAGTGCCAGAAGAAAGATGGGTGCAAATGGATCTAGGGGTCCAGTGATGCCGATCATTTGGGGGTTGTCGCCGGTCTTGGTCAGAGCAAAGTGGCTCGTGTTGGAATGATGAACTCGAGTGCTCTCCAACATCATCCTGGTGCTGTTTGATTTCTATATAAACTCATGATTACTACTCAGGGATTTTGGAGGGAAACATGATGCTTCATATCACATCAAAAATTTTAGCATTTAACACTCATGCCCACTTGCATAATATGTTATGTCATGGCAGCCCCCACCATGGTCCATGTGCCAAAGAGCATGTGAACACTTGGAATGTGTTGGACCAAAATTGTGTGCACACATTTATTTGCAAAGGAACTCTTTGGAAATTGATCGGTTATCTATTCTGTTTGCAGTGTCGGCTCCCAAATGCTATATCCTTGATATTGAATGTGTTTCTAGTATTTTATCATGAATACCTGTAATCTGTAATTACTGAGCATACATTGATTAATAGTACCGATATATAACAAAACAGATAATTGGCCTACAATGATTCTGGAAGGATTCTGCAGTTTGTGGCTTAGGTGCCTGGGGCCAAATTCTATATACAAGAGATCGCTTGACGGTTTGTGGCTAAGGTGCTTGGGGCCAGAAGAAGCAAATAGAGTCATTCAAGAAACTCATGATGGATTCTGCGGTTCTCATCAGGTTGGGCCAAAGATGAAGCTGAAGATCAAAAGGATGGGCTATTATTGGCCCACAATGATTCAGGACTGCCTCGAATATGCAAAGCAGTGTCACTCGTGCCAAATTCACGGGGACTTCATCCACCAACACCCGAATCCGCTACACCCAACGGTAGCTAGCTGGCCGTTCGAAATGTGAGAAACCGAAATAATTGGCCCCATCGAACCAGCATCATCCAAAGGACATCAGTTCATACTAGCAACGACCGATTACTTTTCTAAGTGGGCAGAAACAATACCACTACGGGAAGTGAAGATGGAGAATATTCTTTATTTCTTCAAGACACATGTCATTTACCGGTTCGGCGCTCCGCGACGGATAATTTCGGATAATGGACCAGCCTACAGGAGCCATAAAATAAGCCGCTTTGTAGAACAACATAAAATAGACTGGAGAAACTCATCAGTCTATAACCCCCGAGCTAATCGTCTAGCTGAAGCTTTCAATAAGACCTTGACCAAGATTATAAACAAAACGGTGTCCATAAGCAAAAATGACTGGCACGAAAGGCTGCACGAAGCTTTCTGGGCATACCGGATGACATTCAAAACAACCATGAATACGACCCCATACGCGTTGGTATTCGGCACGGAAGCAGTCCTTCTTTCGGAAATAGAACTTCCTTCTCTCCGAGTAGCGGTTCAATATGAACTGAAAGATGAAGAAAACGCTCATCTCCGGCTTGAGGAGCTCGACGCCCTCGATGAAACTCGCCTTATAGCACAGCAAAATCTGGAGGCTTATAAGGCGAGGATGACGAGGTCATTTGAATAACTGACCAGGCCGAGAACATTCCGCCAAAGCGAACTCGTGCTAGTCGTCAAAAGACATATGATCCCCAATCATGCAAAACAGGGGAAATTCGAGCCGAACAATGAGGGCCCGTACAACATAGACAAGGTCTACCAGGGTGGGGCCTACCTGCTCATGGATATTCATGGCGAAAGACCATTCCGGAAAATAAATGGCCGATTCCTTAAAAAATACTATGCCTAACGGGTAACGATTTAGATCAATGATAGATGACAACGCCTGTATCCGTTCGCTATCTTATTGAGTCAAAACCCTGAAAGTAGTATCTAGAAGATCCGTTGCCTCAAAATGGTAACAATGGACCACTACGTCCTTAAACTGGAAAAGGACCGAGATATCCTTGTAGGTTTCCTCAGCACCGCTACTGGGTTTCGGGAGGCATTGACCATGCCGTTTTCAAAAAAAAAATGGCATGCTAAAGAACCTTAACCTAGAATCTTAACTAGAGAATTAGATGAAACTAGCATGTAAAAATCTTTATATCTAAGTGAACAACAAATAAAACCTTTGTAGACCGGTCCTTCACTTCAATAGCTCCATGTAGTAGTTCCTTCACTCCAAGTAGTGAACTCCCAGACTCTAGAAAGGCTCCACAAGAAAAAAGGAACAAGCTTGCTTGAAGTCTTTGAGGCCGAAGATGATCTACGTCGAGGAGACACTAACTCAATCTACCTCTTCACTAATTGTGAAGAAAACAACTTAAACTAAATGGGTAATCTAGTGTAGGTTGATGAAGTGGGAATTTTTCCCACGTTAAAAATAATTTTCTCACTCATTTTCTTCACCTCCCAAAGAGCTAGAGAGCTTGAGAAAAAAGATGAAGAAAAGCAACCATGAAAAAATCAAAGTGTAGAATGGAAACCATGAGTGAGTTAATATCATATAATAACCCTTGTAGAGACTAAACCATGGCTAATCGTAATGGTTGGGTTAATAAATATCTTAAGTAAAACAAAATTAGTGGACTTAGTTAATGGTTTCACAAGCTTCAACCATGTGACTAATTTCCAACTAATTATGATTTACTTCAAATAATAAAACCCTTCATTATGTTAAGCATGGTATGAGTCTCATACACCTATGTTGCATGTAGCAACAAGCATGACACAATAATATATATCACATATATATTAAGTGTACATACTAGTGAGAAAAAGAAATGCTTAAGTGAGCAAATATTAGTCAACGTAAATTAATATATCAAATATATAATTATACATTAAATTATTAAATCAACACTTGATGTAATAATCCGGCTATATCACATATAACCGACTAATATCATATGTATCAACTTATCGAATCAACACTTGAATCGATAACCCGACTATATCACATATAACTGACCGATATCACATATCGCGAGAATAGAATACGGTATCACATACGCATATTAATCTCGGTCCCGCACATATCACATATGTGCTCCTACTTCGTTTCGCTTGAGCCAGGAAACCTCTGTGTAGGACTCTAAAGACTCGTCAATACGCCGACAGTTGGTGATGATCATATCAGTCACCCACAAGCCGTCAGCGGTACTAGCAGGACGTAGCGACTACCCGGGTATTGAGCGATCAGAAGATTAACAAGCAAGCCTGCTCATACTCTTGTGAATCCAATAAGTAACACTACCATATAGTCCGGTCTCTTCGTCTGATATATCGCATATCTCGCCTGGGGGTGGTAAACGTCAGACCCCAATAGCTTGATAAGTCTTGTCGATGTGAGGCCCATAACGGTTCAAGAAACTACTGATAACACTTACCAGTAAATCTCAGCAAGCCTGGCCAGGGATTTCCTGTTATGGCCAATTGAGCATAGCGCAACATCAACCCCCAATATCGGGAGAGACGAATCCCCTCCTATCGCTCGTTGCTTTTATATGACTCGGGACTGTACCTAAAAACCACCATTTTGCACGTTCTCTTGAACGTGGTAAGGTGGATATCAAAGCACAGTAGGAATCATACAAGACTCTATGACGATCTCGGGTCTACAGACTAACCTGTACCAGTGTCACCAGAGAACTGCTATATGACGATAAGTATAATACCATATAGGAGTTCTCGGCGAGTCCGTTCAGTGTACCCAGTCTCCCCTGAGCACCCGTATACCTTCTCTGATGTCAAACACCAATGGATGTGGGATCATCCATCGCCTATCATATGGGTCCAGAAGCATATACGCTAGTATATTCTGGAATATCGATGCCCCGTCTCGATATTCCCACGACTAGGAACATTTGAAGGATGTACTTACCGACTATCTCTGCCCCACTAGTATGATCTACATCATAATCCTGGTACTCAAGTACTCATCCTAAGGGCTTTATCAACATGTAATAGAGAGACAATAAGTGTACATGTTAAGATAAAGAGAAACCAGATAGCATACTATCATGTTGAGCAAGAAAGTCCTCCCTATATATGTCCAAGCGTCCACTATAATATACATCATATGTATAATAATGGCCTCTAGGGCATACATATAACTAACTGTCCCTAAACTAACAATGGACCGAGATGTCCCTAAACTAACAATGGACCGGAATGTCCTAAAACTAGTGCGCCGCCTCAAACATGGCGCATCGCCCTAAATATGACAATATCCACCCTTGAGATCTGTGTAAAAATCGAAGTCTCAACAGCAGAAGTTGCAACTCAATTACTACCGGCTACACAGCTACCGCTGCAATGAAGCCACTTCCTAAGTCCCGTTGGCAAACAGATGGGTCGCAAAAAAAAGGTATGTCCACAAGCAAAATGGGCACGGATGAAAACCCGAAAGGTCGCCGTGAGTAAAAACAGCAGGGCTACCGGCGAGATTATGAAAAACCGAAAGGGCGCAATCTCGGTTAAAAAAACGGTATGTCCACAAGTAAAATGTGCACGGATGAAAACCCGAAAGGGCGCCGTGAGTTAAAACAGCAGGGCTACCGGCGATCTTGTGAAAACCCGAAAGGGTGCAATCTTAGTTAAAAAAAAAGAAGTATGTCCACAACCAAAACGGGCACGGATGAAAACCCGAAAGGGCGCCGTGTGTAAAAACAACAGGGCTACCGGCGAGCTTGTGAAAACCCAAAAAGGGCGCAATCTTATAAAATTGCGAGCTTGTGAAAACCCGAAAAGGGCGCAATCTCGTAAAATTTTCATTTACGAGATCCTTTCAACTTCTAAAGAGAACTCCCCCTATGAGACCCTCACGGCTCATAGGATTCAAAGCCTTAGGCTATAGGGACCTGGACCTATTCTTAAACCGTCGTATTCCCTATGTTGCTCTACAGGCGGTCCAATATTGACCCTTGTATACAATCCACGGGCACAAATAAACGATTTCACCACCAAGTTCCACCAATGACGAGGAATGTCCTCATATCGTGAACAACACTTGTAAGTACTCTCAACTTATAAGGAGAAAACACTCTTGTAAGATCGTTATGACTTATAAGAGAACACACACTTAAGAATCCTCACGATTCCTCAGGAGAAAATACGCCTACGAGATCCTTACGACTCATAGGGAGAAATAACTTTATGAGACCCTTACGGCTCATAAATTCGAAAAGTCTTAGTCGACAGGATCCTAACCCTGTGTACTAAGCCACATTTTTTCAAATCAGCAAAGGAAAATGATGATTCTCTCCTGGCAATATCCCAGTTGTAGCGATGCTGATACCTAAATCGGTGTCAAACACCAAGTCCATTCATGGCAAATGATGATTCGCTCCTGGCAATATTCCAGTCGCAGCGATGCGGATACCAAGATTGGTATCAGATCTTAAGTTCCATACTCGCAATAAAAATCAGCGAGTAAAAAAATACATATAAAAATAGCTAAAATGATGGGGCAACTCGCAATAAAAATCAGCGAGCAAAAAATATATGCATATGAAATAGCCGAAATGATAGGACAACTCGCAATAAAAATCAGCAAAGAAGAATATATGCATATGAAATAGCCGAAATGTTTGGGCAACTCGCAATAAAAAGCAGCGAGTAAAAATATAAAAATAGCGGAAATGATCGAGCACCAAGATAAATAGCCGAAATGATTGGGCAATCGCGACTTTCGCGACATGAAAAACTGAAAAGATAGAGTATCGCGGAAATAAAAAATAAAATAAAATAAAATTTCCTCTGCCCTGCAGGTGAGTCTACCCAGACCCCTGTATACAATCCATGGGCACAAATGAAAAAGGGAACCATGTTTTCCCATTAGTCTCCATCAAAAGGAGAGCCAGATCTTGATGGCGACATCTACAGCCTAGAGATCAGCCTGACGTTCTTTCTCAGTGCAGATGCGACGTCAACAAAGGCCCAAGGGTCGAAACAAAATGGAGCCATGGCAAATTCCTAGCTCCAAGTCATGACGGTTTATATACAACCTAGAGACAACCCCGGCATACCTTCTCATTCTAGCAGGATGCAGACGCAACGTCAACAAAAATCCTAAGGGTCGAAACAAAGCGGAGCCATGGCAAATTCCTAGCTCCAAGTCATGACAGTTTATAAACAACCTTGAGACAACCCCGGCATACCTTCTCATTCCAGCAGGATGCAGATACAACGTCAACAAAAGGCCCAAGGGTCGGAAAAAAAGAGAGTGACAGCAAAATCCCAGCTCCAGCTCGACATTCTACTTATTAGAGCAGACACAATGTCAACAAAGGCTCCAAATAGCCAAATCAAATCGAAGAAACGGCATATTCCTACCTCCAGGGTCTCGACGGCAAGTCATATAAAGCCTAAGAGACTATCGGAGATCATCCCACACCAGTGCGGAGTGGTTATGACTCATCAGGGCTCCCAAACTAAACCTAACCTCAAGTAAAAAGTGGCATGGCAAAATCCCTAACGCTTGCTCTTCCGACGGTCAAACTACCTAAGAAGATTACTTGAAGACGTCTTGTGCAGCCCCTGAAGGGATCAGAGACACGAGAGTCGCGGGGCTACTCGAACAGCAGCGTAAAGACTGCATATCGGGAAATGCATCAGCCAACGTGAAGTTACCACGGACTAAAACCTTAGTACCACAAAACCTAAAGGACCTTTGTCGCAAAGTGCAGGGGTTATCTATAACGTTAGGACGAGTTTTTGCTATAAGCCTAAGGGAGTTAAACTAAACAAACTACGAAATGAGTTCATAAACTAGAGACTCCGGAATGAGTGAATAAACTACAAATTCCGAAATGAGTCCATAAACTAGAGACTCCGGAATGAGTGAATAAACTACAAACTCCGAAATGAGTTCATAAACTAGAGACCCCAGAATGAGTGAATAAACTAAACAAACTCCGAAATGAGTACATAAACTAGAGACTCCGAAACGAGTGAATAAACTACAAACTACGAAATGGGTGGATAAACTAGAGACTCCGAAACAAGTGAATAAACTATGAACTCTGAAACGAGTAGATAAACTACTTCGCGCCAGATCAAGATATCAAGAAACTGAAGGGTGCAACTCATGGGCCTTAGGGTTTAGAATTAAGATTTGAGTTAACGATAGATTACGACGCTTGTGTCCGCTCTCTATCTTCTCAGATCAAGGTTCTAAAACTTATGAACGATATACCAGCCTGAAACCGGTTGTATGCTACGTATTAGGCTACACTACTTCACTCACGTGTATACCCCCGTGAGTAAAGTAGTGGGGGGCATTTTTTTACACCGTTTTAAGTTTCGTTTACAGATATGTGTGAAAGTAGGCTCATTCATATACACACATGCACACATGTGGGTTGCAACAATACAATGAGAGGAAAACCATGTGTTCGAAAGGAAGCACTCGGTGGTCAACGATAAAAGGAAAGTATTTAAATAAACATTTTATTCTATAGGAAATAGACCACCAAACACGGGTTCAAAAGTACAAGGGTTTACAAAACCATGAATAAAGTTTTCTAAAGCCTTCTCCGCCTTCTCCACCATGACGAAGCGGCGATTTTCGTGAGGAGTCGCTCCCCATCGGTTAGCGCCGTGCCCATCGGTGAAGGCATACATGATGGCCCGTTGAGCCCGTATCTGGCTTTACAGCTGAACAGAGCGATCCCTCAGAGGCGTGGTAATCAAAAATGCTTCATGAAAGCACTCAATCTTGTCCTCTGCTGCGTCAAGCATCGCAGGAGTCATCTCCGCTTGTAACATTTCAGAAAAATAAAATATTATTTTTAGGAATTTTTATAACATTGAATATTTTATTAGTGTGGTATAATTAAATACCGATAAATCGGGAAATATTGGAAAATTATAGAAATTACCGAAATGAGGATGTTTTATGTGATTTAGACAAATTATGAATTTTTATAATTAATTATATACAATTTTAATGTCAATCACGGTTAAATATCGCTAATCTTGTATTAATTCGGTTTTGTGCATTACATGCACCCTTTCATGTACCTTATCATTTTTCCTTTTGTGTGCCCATGGTTTTAAATAGGGTTTTCATTTGTGTTTAAAATGAAAAGATAAGAGAAGAAAAGAAAAAGGAAAAGAAAACATTAAACTAAAGAGTATGGGCAAGAGAGAGAGGTGAGGGGTCAACCTTGGACCTTAGCACTTTGTCCCCTTCATTATTTTCATCTTCATCCTTCCTTTCTTCTCACCATGGCAGTACCTCTCTCCTCCCTCCTCAAACACCCCTCACTTCACCACCAAAAACAACTCAAAACTTCATCTCCATTTCACAAAAAACATTCACAAGCTTCTCACAAGCACTTTAGACAAAGAAAAAACGGATTTTGAGCACTTGGGGCAACTCAAGAAAATTCTTGAGTTGCCAAATGAGGTAATTTCTGCACCATTAGTGTAATATTTCAATTGCTTAAGCATCCATAAATGTTTGGTATCGATATTGAGTGGTTTTGTGAATTTAGAAAATTCCTAGAAGAGGTTTTGATGAATCCTTGAAGTGAGATGGTGAAATTGAGCTTAGTGGTGACATTAAACTCCCTTGGTGCTAGAAACCCAGACCAAATTGAAACAAACCCAAAAATACAGAAATTCAGAAACTTCCATGTCGGTTTGTGTTTAAATTAAGGGTCCAGGGAATCTGGGATAGCCTGGGACTTTTACTGGAAACCCAAACAACCTCAGAGGCCTAGATTGGACACGAGGAGACCACCATATGAATACGAGACCCTAACTCACCCACAGAACCGAGCAGGCCGGAATTTTAGGGGTAGTGGCCGGCCACTCTGTGGAATTGGTGTCCAGGTTGCTTCTGTAGGTCATATACACCCTATATATCACCCCAGTACTGTTTGTGCACCTAGTTTTGACCTGAACTGAAATCTGGAAACACTTTTATGGGTTGCTGCCTTGTATTTCATGATGTTTATGAATTTATGTTTTGATATTTGTGTTTGGTATTGGTCACTTGACGTTTATATGTCGATATCTGGTGTTTTTGGTCTCTTTTGTGTGAGAAGACCATAGGTTTTGACCTATATGAGATTCGTTTGTCGTTTTGGTTTTGGATTGGATTTTAATACGGCACGATATGTTATAATATGTAGGTACCCTCGTGAAGATTTCGAGACGACAAGCGAGCGCGTGGCGACCTCGGCAAGCGAATACCAAGGTGAGTAGATATATATCTACCGGGAAAGTCTGGAGGATGGCGTATAGCAACCCCGCAGTTTCGTAGTATTGAAGGAGAATGCGTTATAATTATATTATATATATATATATATACGGATGTGATATGAAATGACTTTTGGTTAGTATAATGTACTTGTAAGATAGTGGTTAGTTAGTTTATTAGTCGCGAACCATAGAGTAGTGATTTTCATACAGGCGCGCGCGCGCACACTTGCATACTTTTATTACTTGTACGTATATGGGGATATGTATACACACACACACACATAGGTATGAGATTATGTATATATATACGTATGTATATACATGGATGATGAAGATAGTATATGGTATTTGGAGATGAGTCGATGAGATTGGGCATGGAGCCATAAGATCGATGATATGACGTGGTTCATATTATGAGATACGACATGATATTGTAGCGGGTCCTTGTGCAATGTGTTGCGTACACACGCATATATATGTGTAGATGGTATCAGTATTGTACTAGATTTAGATCAGTACCCAGATCAGGATATGATGATAAGGATACCAGATAAATAATAAGATAAATGTGATATTTGATCCGTACCCAGATTTGGGATGACATACGATGGATTTACCGTATGAGGTATATTGATGATAGATCCGCACTCTTGACTCGAGAATGTTATATTATATAGTATATCGTATGTGATACTATTGAGGCGGGATCACCGACTATATATATATATATATATATATATATATATATATATCGACTCAGATTTAGGTGGTTTCCTTACCTTTTCGATTAGTCTTTTAGTTTAGTCCTGTAGTTACTCGTAGATGTTAGACTAGACTCGAGTCATGCCTATTTCAAAACTAACGAATCATGACTATTTTAAAGACAAGCCAAGGGATTCTACGGATATTTAAAAGGACGTACCTTTTCTTAAAAACACAGTAGCCCTATTTTCTAAACACCACGATTCGTGTTATTTCAAACGACAAAACTGTATGACCCATATATATTAATGTAGATTCTTTATTGTTGCATTTACTATTCATTTCTGTATACTCAGTATTGCTGCATTATTATTCATTTACCATTTATTCTGCTGCTCGCATTGCATTGCATGCTTATATGTATTTTCGTTAGAAATGATGAAACCTGTTGTTAGGACACCAGCACCATTCCCGATGACGCGTATGCTCCATGTATACTCGCTTGCTGGCTCACATACATCTTCATCGGTAATTGCCATGTCACGTACACTTTAGAGAATATTATTCCATTGCCATAGCTTGCTAGCTGATAGTTCCTATATGTTATTGTTTCATAAGTTAGTTCATTATTGCATTCATTGCTTGATATTTCATGCATATTTTTATATTCATTAGTCATGCAATATTATAAGGGCCAGTCCAGATTGCCGGAGCCCAGTATTGATTTCAGATTTTCCATGAGATTTCTGGATTTGGAGAAACCGCAAGATTTAATAAACTCGTTTATCATTTTAAAAGATAAAAGTGCGGTTTTCTCATGTTATGATTGTGATATGTCCACCTTGAGTTTTCTCGGGTCTTGTGCGATATCATACATCCGATTCGAGGAGGAGATGAACCGTCTGCGGGTGCATGGTGGACTTGGTGCGGTACTCCGGGGCGAGAAGATCGCAGAGAATGGCGTTTGAGCCTGTGACAGGGGAGCATTGTTGACCGGTGATTTTATTGAGATTTATGATACAGGCCAGTCCGGATAGCCGGAGCCTGAGATATTGAGATTTGATGAAACAGACCAGTCCGGATAGCCGGAGCCTGAGATATTGAGATATTGTGATATTGAGATATATATTTTGTGTCGATGCTTGACACTGATTTTCTGATGATTTCATTGATTATACTTAAATGTTTATACAGAAATCTCACTATATTAAGAAAATAGTTTTCTCAATCATGATATATTCTGTTTTCATTATACCGCATTCATACCTCATATTTACGATATATTGCTACCTGAGGCACTGACACGAGCACATGGGATTACACTTATTCATAGATGTTTACCCTTGCCTTTATATTATGCTTCAGTCCATATTATCATTGAGGATATATATTACTAATCTTATTGACCTAGGTTTGAGTCATGCATACGATTTCTGCTCGGTGATGTTTTCTACTCACGAGTTGGCAACTCACACCCGTTGTGCCACAGTTCTTGCAGGTTTTTCCGTACAGGTCTTATTGCGGTTTTCTGGCACACTGCTTCCATTCCGGGTGATTGCTTTGGTAGGTGGGTTCACTCGCATCGTGACAACCCTCATACATTTATTATATTCAGTTGTATCTAGTAACTCCATCAACCTGACTTGTATATTATTTCAGGCTTAGAAAACCAGTTGTTATTATTTCAACCTTAGAGTCGCGCGTTGTATTATTATAGGTTTTCTTGATGATTTTGAGTTTCCTTTTGAGTTTTGATCCTCACCCTTTGGCGTTGTATATTACATTGCTTGCGTGGTTGTGACTATCAATTGACGAAGAGCTAGCTTCCGCTTGGGGATGCCTTTATTTATATTATTCATGTTTTTACCCGTTTGGGGCCAGTATTTACAAAGGAGACTCTGCCGAAATTTTTGGGAAAATTTGATGTTGCTTTTAAACGTTTAATGCCATTCATGTTATTTAAACCACTTGCTTTAAACAAGTTTTTCTTTCACTTTCTTTAAAATAATGGTTTAGATTTCTGGGCTTTTGGCTTACTTGAATTAGGTGTGGTCTTATAGACTTCACATGATTCAAGTGCCAGTCGCGTGCTATTTTGGGGTCGTGACAAAGTTGGTATCAGAGCGCTAGGTTAACCTTGGTTCGAGTCTATATTTGACGATGCGGAGCCTAGGGCGTTTGTATATATACGGAATCTAGGCTTGACCTTACGGAACTTAGACTTAGTCGAGGGGGTATTAGACCCGAACTTTCGTCGCGTAGGTTGACCAAGGTTGATGGAGTAGGTGACTTAAGGAGAGTGACGTACCGTGTGTATGTTCCGCGGCATACTTACGATACGCTACTCCGGTTAAGAAGTCTTAGGATGTACATTTCCTTGAACAGCATTATATTCATTCCTATGATCTATCCTCATCGATATTGGTTTATGGGTTTTGCTGCCACGATTACACGGGCAGAGAGAGCTACGGCTAGAGTTCCGTCAGCATGAGCACGTCACGGACGAGGACTGACAGGGCATGATTCCAGGGACATACGATTGCATAGAGGTATCGTTTATTTGTGTTTTCGCGCAATGAGCGTTTGATGGATCGCTTTTACAAGATTTCTTGGACATGAAAATCAGCACCAGAAGATTGGGCCACTGTTAGAGGCCATCCAGAATGTGATAACCGTCAAAGCACCGATTATTTTGATGATTGAGGCACTGTTTAGCGTGCGGACGAATAAGCCAGTGATTGCTGCGAATGACAAGATATCGCCCCAGATGTTTGATGCTAATGTCGCATGAGTTATACTTCGAGATATGATAGAAGATCGCTAGTCACCAAAGATGAAGGACTAGGACATGTGATTTATTGCCTACCCTGATGTGAGTTCATCAGATTGATTGATTCCAGTTAGAGACGACTTCACGCAGGTACGTTGAGAGTCGATAGAGACGATCGAAGGTCAGAAGCCTATTTTCTAAGTTTAAAGTATTCTGAAAACAATGCAAGTAATTCTATGGACTCTCTAGAAGAATGAAACCCTAACCCGATATAATGACCATGAGAACGCTTCGAAACCTTAGGGTTTACAGCAGTTCCGCGGTGCCATTAATGAGGCTTGAGTTTGCCCTTCTACGGTTGGTCCACAGGTACTGTAGCATGTACTGGAATACTATTAAACTGTTATCAAGATGTTGAGCTCTTGGGGGATTATGAGACTTTGACGAATCGATCGAAAAGTTCGACATCATTTGGATATCATGTGATGGGATACATTGCTTGGGAGACTCCAAATACGAGTATAGCCATTGGAGCGCAGTCCATGCAGCCACGAAGAGACGAGTCCGAATCGGTCGACATTAGAGAAAAGTGGAGTAAGAGATTCGTGCGAGATCTTGATGAAATGACGTTCCCCTCTGCTGACATCAGAGATGCGATACACATGCAGAGGCGTTGTTTATGGATATATCTTCCAGGAAGAGTCGCGATGAGTATGCTGCCGTTCTGGAACGAGAAACAGATTTAGTAAAGGATGATAATTTCTAGTTAGTTCGGCAGAAACAAGATTTGGAAGAGACTTCGACATAACCTTTCTGGAATACTATACGAGGAGACTTAGACCCAGGATCGGTCATATTGCGCACCCAGCAGCCAGAGTTCGGCATCGTCGACGAGACATGTTATGAGTGACTATGACAGTTGGCCAGAGATCTTTAGAGGATGTGCTAGAGCGGGACTAATTACGACATCTTTGATTTTGGTATTTTGGGAGATTTATTTGCATGATTGAGATTTTGTGCACCACATTTGTACTTGAGTTCGATTTGATGTCATTCGAGATGTTGATTTTGATTTCATGCCTATGGTATGCATGTGATTTGACCTATGCTTTCGGCATAGTTTTCATGCACTTTTAGTTTTTTGATTCGATTTTGTGCAAGCTGATGCACATGGTTGTGAGATTATATACCACGGTATACCTGATTTGGATTTGGATTGAAATGTGTTGTATACTGTCGATTTCGATTGTAATATTCGATATTTGTTTTCGTGCACCTTGTGCGCTGGATTTGGATTCTTGCGCATACTTGGGCGCTTGATGAGATTTTGGTACACACCAGATGCACTAAATCGAGATTCTTAGTGCATATCAGATGCACCTGTTATTGCTGTCAGGCACACCCGTTGCCCTTGACAGGTGTTTCATGCACAACCGTTGCACTCAGATTTTATTTCTGTGCACATGTATGGCACATTTGTAGATTCGATTTTCGTGCGCACCAGACGCACGTGGCATTCTTATATATATTTTGGGAATGATTTTGAGTAGTATGTTTTTATGATATTTACTATTTGGTTTAGTAGCTGAGCAGGACTAGTTAGAGGACAGTACCTGAATATATTTTTTTGCATGCAATGATAGTTATCGAAGGGATTTTCAAAAAGGAGCTATAGTCTCAGTATTTACCTACGTGTCCGAGATGACACGAAAAATGTTACAAGGAAACCCTTCTAAATTATATTTTTCAAAACGGCGGGACGTATAGGTTAAACAAAGGGTATATATATATATATATAGATATTTTCTTACAATAAACGTCCGCCACTGTGCCACGATATGCGCATCACACAGCAATTTGAAAAGAGTTTGGCATGCATTTCTTTCAGATGTTTTGACGAGTTTACACCGACGCGTACTATGTACGTGTTATAGTTTTGATGTATATCATGTTGGTTTTCGTTTTGGGCTTTGACAATGGTGTCTTCGCCATAACTCCGATGATTGCGGGATGCTTGACGGAGTTTTGATTTTGAGTTATTTGCTCATTTTTCATGCGCATGTATTGCGCTACAATGTGTTTTTATGTATTTATGATTTCGGAGCTCCGACGACTGGATCATTTTACAGAAATGTTTTAGAAATTGGGGGAGTTTAAATTTAAATTCAGGGACCGAATTTCTTTAAGGAGGGAAGACTGTAACATTTCCGAAAAATAAAATATTATTTTTGGGAATTTTTATAATTAAATAATAAATATATTGAATATTTTATTAGTGCGGTATAATTAAATACCGATAAATCGGGAAATATTGGAAAATTATAGAAATTACTGAAATGAGGATGTTTTATGTGATTTAGACAAATTATGAATTTTTTTAATTAATTATATGCAATTTTAATGTTAATCATAGTTAAATATCGATAATTTTATATTAATCCAGTTTTGTGCATGACATGCATCCTTCATGTTACAAACCATATCATTTTTCCTTTTGTGTGACCATGGTTTTAAATAAGGTTTTCATTTGTGTTTAAAATGAAAAGAGAAGAGAAGAAAAGAAAAAAGAAAAGAAAATGAAAACATTAAACTAAAGAGTATGGGCAAGGGAGAGAGAGGTAAGGGGTCAACCTTGGACCTTAGCACTTTGTCCCCTTCATTATTTTCATCTTCATCCCTCCCTTCTTCTCACCATGGCAGCACCTCTCTCCTCCCTCCTCAAACACCCCTCACTTCACCACCAAAAACAACTCAAAACTTCATCTCCATTTCACAAAAAAACATGCACAAGCTTCTCAAAAGCACTTTGGACCAAGAAAAATCGGATTTTGAGCACTTGGGGCAACTCAAGAAAATTCTTGAGTTGCCAAATGAGGTAATTTCTACACCATTAGTGTAGTATTTCAATTCCTTAAGCATCTATACATGTTTGGTATCGATATTGGGTGATTTTATGAACTTAGAAAATTCCTAGAAGAGGTTTTGATGAATCCTTGAAGTGAGATGGTGAAATTGAGCTTAGTGGTGACCTTAAACCCCCTTGGTGATAGAAACCCAGACCAAATTGAAACCAACCCAAAAATACAGAAATTCAGAAACTTCCATGTCGGTTTGTGTTTAAATTGAGGGTGCAGGGAATCTGGGATAACCTGGGCTTTTATTGGAAACCCAAACAACCTCAGAGGCCTAGATTGGACACTAGGAGACCACTATGTGAATACGAGACCCTAACTCCCCCACAGAAACGAGCAGGCCTCAATTTTAGGGGTAGTGGCCGGCTACTCTATGGAAATTGGTGCCCAGGTTGCTTCTGTAGGTCATATACACCCTATACATCACCCCAGTACAGTTTGTGCATCTAGTTTTGACCTGAACTAAAATCTGGGAACACTTTTATGGGTTGCTGCCTTGTATTTCATGATGTTTATGAATTTAAGTTTTGATATTTGTGTTTGGTATCGGTCACTTGACGTTTTTACGTCGATATCAAGTGTTTTTGGGCTCTTTTGTGTGAGTAGACCATATGTTTTGACCTATGTGAGATTCGTCTGTCATTTTGGTTTTGGATTGGACTTTAATGCGACACGATATGTTAAGATATATAGGTACCCTAGCGAAGACTTCGAGACGACAAGCGAGCGTGTGGCGACCTCGGCAAGCGAAGACCAAGGTGAGTAGATATATATCTACGGAGGAAGTCGGGTGGATGGCATATAGCACTCCCGCAGTTTCGTAGTATAGAACGCGAATGCGTTATAATTATATATATATATATATATACAGATGTGATATGAAATGACTTTGGGTTAGTATAGTGTACTTGTAAGATAGTGTTTAGTTAGTTTATTAGTCGCGAACCCTAGAGTAGTGATTTGCATACACGCGCACACACACACACTTGCATACTTTTATTACTTATACGTATATGGGGATATGTATACACACACACACACACACATATAGGTATGGGACTATATATATATATATATACACACATGGATGATGAGGATAGTATATGGTATTTGGAGATGAGTCGATGAGATCGGGCATGGTGCCATGAGATCGGTGATATGACGTGGTTCGTATTATGAGATACGACACGATATTGTAGCGGGTCCTTGGGCGATGTGTTTCGTACACACGCATATATATATATGTAGATAGTATCAGTATCGTACTAGACTAAGATCAGTACCCAGATCAGAATATGATGAAAAGGATACCAGATAAATAATGAGATAAATGTGATATTTGACCCGTACCCAGATTTGGGATGCCGTACGATGGATTTACCGTACGAGCTATATTGATGATAGATCCGCACTCTTGACTCGAAAATGTTATATTATATAGTGTATTGTATGTGATACTATTGAGGCGGGATCACCGATTACTATATATATATATATATATATATTGACTCAGATTTAGGTCGTTTCCTTACCTTTTTGATTAACCTGTTAGTTTAGTCCTGTAGTTACTCGTAGAAGTTAGAGTAGACTCGAGTCATACCTATTTCAAAACTAACGAATCGTGAGTATCTTAAAGACAAGCCAAGGGATTCTACAGATATTTCAAATGACGCACCTTTTCTTAAAAACACCGCAGCCCTATTTTCTAAAAACCACGATTCGTGTTATTTCGAACGACAAAACTGTATGACCCATATATATTAATGTAGATTCCTTATTCTTGCATTTACTATTCATTTATGTATACTCGGTATTGCTGCATTATTATTCATTTACCATTTATTCTACTGCTCGCATTGCATTGCATGCTTATATGTATTTTCGTTAGAAATGATGAAAGCTGTTGTTAGGACACCAGAACCATTACCGATGACGCGTATGCTCCACGTACACTCGCTTACCAGCTCACACACAACTTCATCTGTAATTGCCATGTCATGTACACTTTAGAGAATATTATTCCATTGCCATAGCTTGCTAGCTGATAGTTCCTATATGTTATTGTTTCATATATTAGTTCATTATTGCATTCATTGCTTGATATTTCGTGCATATTTTTATATTCATTAGTCATGCAATATTATAAGGGCCATTCCGGATCGCCGGAGCCCAATATTCATTATTATTGACTTTTTATTTTGGATTTCGGATTTTCCATGAGATTTCTGGATTTGGAGAAACCGCAAGATTTAATTAACTCATTTATCATTTTAAAAGATAAAAGTGCGGTTTTCTCATGTTATGATTGTGATATGTCCACCATGTGTTTTCTCGGCTCTTGAGCGATGTCATACACCCGATTCGAGGAGGAGATGAACCATCTGCGGGTGCATGGTGGACCCGGTGTGGTACCTCACGGCGAGAAGATCGCAGAGAATGGCGTTTGAGCATGTGACAGGGGAGCATTGCTGACCGGTGATTTTATTGAGATTTATGATACAGGCCAGTCCGGATAGCCGGAGCCTGAGATATTGAAATTTGATGATACAGGCCAGTCCGGATAGCCGGAGCCTAAGATATTGAGATATTAGGATATTGAGATATATATTTTGTATCGATGCTTGACACTGATTTTCTGATGATTTCATTGATGATACTTAAATATTTTTACAGAAATCTCATTATATTAAGAAAACAGTTTTCTCATTCATGGTGTATTCTGTTTTCATTATACCGCATTCATACCTCATATTTACGATATACTGCTACCTGAGACACTGACACGAGCACATAGGATTACACTTATGCATAGATATTTACCCTTGCCTTTATATTATGCTTCAGGCCATATTATCATTGAGAATATATATTACTGATCGTATTGACCTAGGTTTGAGTCATGCATACGATTTCTGCTCGGTGATGTTTTCTACTCACGAGTTGGCAACTCACCCTCATTGTGCCACAGTTCTTGCAGGTTTTGCCATACAGGTTTCATTGCGGTTTTCTGGCAGATTGCTTCCATTCCGGGTGATTGCTTTGGTAGGTGGATTCACTCGCATCGTGGCCACCCTCGTACATTTATTATATTCAGTTGTATCTAGTAACTCCATCAACCAGACTTGTATAATATTTCTGGCTTAGAAAACCAGTTGTTATTATTTTGATTTTAGAGTCGCACGTTGTATTATTATTGGTTTTCTTGATGATTTTGAGTTTCCTTTTTAGTTTTGATTCTCGTCCTTTGGCGTTGTATATTATATTGCTTGCGTGGTTGTGACTGTCATTTGACGAAGAGCTAGCTCCCGCTTGGGGATGCCTTTATTCATATTATTCATCTTTGTACCCGTTTGGGGCCAGTATTTACAAAGGAGACTCTGCCGAAATTTTCTGGAAAATTTGATGTTTCTTTTAAACGTTTAATGACATGCATGTTATTTAAATCACTTGCTTTAAACAAGTTTTTCTTTCAGTTTCCTTAAAAAAATGGTTTAGATTTCTGGACTTTTAGCTTACTTGAATTAGGTGTAGTCCTATTGACTTCACATGATTCAAGTCGCAGTCACATGCTATTTTGGGGTCGTGACACCGCTGGATGAGGAGGAATGTCATCGAGCATAAACAGGAAGATCATCCGGGGCCAAATGGAGCCGATGTGGAGAGGAGAACCTCTATGAGTCAAGAGCTCATGCAGCACCGTATCACATTGGTCATCTGTAAGAGCAGGATTCACCATGCGTGCAACAAAATAAGGAACAATTTTCTCAATGGGTGCCACTTATGGCTGCCGATGAACATGTGGACGATTACAAGCCATGACTCTCCTCTGTTAAAATAATTCTCTAAAAGTGGGAGCGAAGAGGAGCATTGTTACAGATTATAAGGGGAGGCATTTAAGTATCGACATAGGAAATGTTGTGCAAGGTGGAACTATTTTCAAGCTCTGACGAAAGAAGGCATTGGAGAGAAAATTTGACTTGGGAAAAGCAGAGAAAGAAGGAGAAAAGAAACCTTCATCAATGAGGCAGCGCCTCACGTGCCCTCCACAAGGGCGTCAGCGCCGATAGGACCAAATCCTATGGTGGCACCCTACGTGCTCTTCACGCGGACGCCAGTGTGCAAAGCACAAAAGAATCTATTAGATTAAATAAGAGTTAAAACTCTCATATAGCGCCGCCCATGCTCTTCATGCGGGCGCCAATGTGCAAAGCATAGAATGCCCACCCTAAGGACCAAATTCTTAAGTGGCGCCCACGTGAGGAACACGTGAGCGCCGATGCCCAGGTAGAATTAAATTCTACTATCTGTTAAATAGAGCCATTGGATCAAAAATCCAACGGAGATGATAAATCATTAAGACTGAGAATTAAAATTCTGTTAAGAGGAAATATTCCTCAAATCTTTCTTAAACAAGAAAGATACATTTGGTTGGATCATAGAATAAAATTCTATGCCTTCTGTAAAACAGAGGACCGTTGGATTAAAAATCCAACGGTGATTAAAAATTCACCATTCTATAGAATAAATTATGTATGGTAAAATATCTCCAGGATCTTGTTAAAAACAAGATGATACTTTCTGTAAAAGAGAAGTCCTTAGATCAAAAATCCAGCGGTGGGTAAAATTCCCCAGATCAATTAGGATCTCTTAATGAGAGATTTCCTCAAATCTAATTAACAAACTACCTCTACTATATAAAGAACCAAAGACTTCAAGTCTAAAGAGGAAGAACCCCCATAAGCTTTAAAAAAAAAGAGAAGATAAAGTTTCAAAAGAACATAGAATTAAATTCTCGAGGAAGAAGAACCCTCTTCTTGGAAATTTTAGGTAAATAATATATATATACATATTTATATATATATATACATATTTATATATATATATATATATTTATATATATATATATTGGGGGTTTAGCCCTTCTCGAAGAACCGAGTTTTTTCTCCGGATCTTAGATCCATAAGACAAGTCTCCCATATGATGAGAATTTTATTCTCATTAGGAAGAACTCATTCTCGAGAACCAAAAATTCATCTCCAAAGTAAAGATCCTATTGATTATTCAAGAAGAAAAGAACCCAGCGACCCACGTTCCCCTCACGTGGGTGCTATAGAAGAAAAGAGTGCTTAGCACTTAATTGAGCGGCGCCCAGCGCCCTACATGCTCCTCACGTGGACGCCACAGAAGAAAAGAGTGCTTAGCACTCAATGAGCGACGCCCAATGCCTCACATGTCCCTCACGTGGGCGCCACAGAATGGAAGAGTACTTAGCACTCACTAGGCAGCGTCTAGCGCCTAGCACCTCACGTGCTTCGTACGTGGGCGCCATAAAGAGTGCCTAACACTCCATACAAAGGAAAAAGGGGGTAAAGTGTTTAACACTTATTGGGCAATCCCCATTACTGAAAGCCCCACATGATTATATATGAGCATCAGAACTTATATAAGTGCTCAGCCCTTTTTGTATAAAAAGGAGACTGATTAAACAGAGCCCAAACAAGTGCTTGGCACTTTTCAATAAAAAAAACTGAGTGGACCAAGCCCAAATTGGCTAGGTCCCCTGAGGATAGAACCTCCCTAATTCAAATCAACCGAGCCCATGTGCTCATGATTTCCCAAACTGGTCTTAGTCCCAAATATGACTATTGATCTTCCAATTGATGATATCCAAAATGATACTCATCCCACATCCTCCCGAGGAAATCTTAGTCTCAAAATATGACTAATGATTTCCGGGTTTACCACTAACTCCTTTTCCCCTCAAATACTGGAATTGGTTCAAAGGTACATCTCTCTATACCTCTGATCTACGTCATTGTAATTCCTCAACGTCTTCAGAGAGGTGGCGGGTCCCGACAACCAACAGCTTTTTGGTGCACTTCCAAACTGATGTGCACACCTCAAATCAGATCACACCCTAGACTGGATGCATCCCATATCATCATTGTTCATCCCGTCACATAACAAATACACGTGAGTGCAAGATGGACAATGGACCGAGACGTCCTTAAACTAAAATCTCACCTCCAAAATGGTGATCAACGGACCGAGATGTCCTTAAACTAAAATCTCACCTCCAAAATGGTGATCAACGGACCGAGATGTTTTTAAACTAAAACCTCACCTCCAGAATGGTGATCAACGGACCGAAATGTCCTTAAACTAATATTCGCCTAAAAAATGGCGACAATGGACCGAAATGTCTCTAAAGTAAGACAACCGAGCCCAAATTCTCTTTTGTTGGATCTGAAACAAAAATGATCTCAATATCCTGTTAAGTAGATCTTAGTCTCAAATTAGACTAACGTATCCTTTGTTGGGTTTTGCCGGCACCCTGGCCATTTACCGTGGCCCATGCGGAACAAAAACCGGCGTTCAAAATTTTTGGCGCAAACAAAACCCGTTCGAAGATCGAAACCATAATCTATACTAGCTAACTAAAGAGTGCTAAACTACCATGATAGAAGAGTTATACCAAACAGATCGTGTCCTTCAGTCTTCTACCATTCCCAAGCTTCTTAAGGGGTTGCGGATCGGATTTGGTTGTCGTTCTTCCTCCATCGATGATGATCTACCCAAAGGAAACGGTGCAAGCTCCCGCCTTGCCTAGCGAGGCAACCAACGCTCCAAGGTTGCTAGCAGTGGAGGTGTAGGAATGTCTCACTATATCTTTCTCTCATGTGACATGCTCAAAAGAACATCCCAAGAAGATAAAGAAGGTGTAAGAATGCCTAGCACGATAGCAAGGTTTCGGGAGGCATCGTCCATGCCATTTTCAAAAATTTGCCATGCAAAACAACCCTAACCCTAGAATCTTAACTAGAGAATTAGACAATACTAGAATGTAAACAAGTTTACATCTACGTGAACAAAGAATACAACCTTTGTAGACCGGTCCTTCACTTCATAGGCTTCGTGTAGTAGTCCCTTTACTCCAAGTAGTAATCTCCCGGACTCTAGTAAGGCTCCACAAGTTGAAAGGAACAAGCTTGTTTGAAGTCTTCGAGGCCGAAGATGATCTACGTCGAGGAGACACAAACTCAAGCGATATCTTCACTAATATGGAATTAGTGAAGCAAACACCCTAAACTAAATGGCTAATCTAGTATAGGATGATGATGTAGGAATTTTGCTCGATTTAGAAATATTTTTCTCACTCATTTTCTTCACTTCCCAAAAAGTTAGAGAACTTGAGGAAGGAGATCAAGAAAAGAAACTTTCTTTGAATGAGTGACCGGAAGAAGCACCAGTGTTTGGTTAACCACGGAAAAGATCAAGTGTAGAATGGGTTCCATGGGTGAGTTAATATCATATAATAACTCATGTAGAGACTAAACCATGGCTAATTTAATGGTTGGGTTAATAAATATCTTAAGTAAAACAAAATTGGTGGACTTAGTCAATGATTCCATAAACTTCCACAAGGTTCAACCATGTGAGTAATTTCCATCCAATTTTAATTCACTTTAAATAAATAAAACCCCTCATTATTTTAAGCATGGTGCGAGTCTCATACACCCATGTAGCATGTAGCATCAAGCATGACACAATAATATATATCGCATATATATTAAGTGTACACACACAAGTGAGAAAAAGAAATGCTTAAGTGAGCTAATATTAGTAAATGTAAGTTAATATATCAAATTTATAATTATACATTAAATTATTAAATCAACACTTGATTTAATAATCCGTTTATATCGCATACAACCGACTAATATAAAATGTAACAACTTATTAAATCAACACTTGATCCGATAACCCGGCTATATCACATATAACCGTCCGATATCACATATCGCGAGAATAGAATACGGTATCACATACATGTATTAATCTCGGTCCCACAAATATCACATATGTGCTCCTACTTCGTTTCGCTTGAGCCAGGAAACCTATGTGTAGGATTTTAAAGACTCGTCAATACGCCGACAGTAGGTGGTTATCATATCAGTCACCCACATGCCGTAAGCGGTCTGTTAATCGTAACGGCCACCGGGGTATTGAGCGATCAGAAGATCAACAAGCAAGCCTGCTCATACTCCTGTGAATCCAATCAGTAACACTACCGTACAGTCCGGTCTCTTCGTCTGATATGTCGCATATCACAGCCTGGGGGTGGTAAACGTCAGACCCCAATAGCCTGATAAGTCATGCCGATGTGAGGCTCATAACGGTTTGAGAAACTACTGATAACAATTACCAGTAGATCTCAGCAACCCTGGCCAGGAATTTCCTATTATGGACAATCAAGCATAGCGCAACATCAACCCCCAATACCGGGAGAGACGAAATCCCCTCCTATTGCACATTGCCTCCATGTGACTCGGGACTGTACCCAAAAACTACCATTTCGCACGATCTCTTGAACGTGGTAAGGTGGAAATCAAACGACAGTAGGAATCACACAATACTCTTTGACGATCTCGGGTCGACAAACTAACTTGTACCAGTGCTGCTATCTGACGATAGGTATAATACCATCTAGGAGTTCTCGGCGAGTCCATTCAGTGTACCCAGTCTCCACTGAGCACCCGTATACCATCTTTGATGTCAAACACCAATGGATATGGGATCATCCATCGCCCATCACATGGGTCGAGAAGCGTATACGCTAGTATACTTTAGAATATCGATGTCCCGTCTCGATACTCCCACGACTAGGAACATTTGAAGGATGTACTTACCGACTACCTCTACCCCACTAGTATGATCTGCATCATAATCCTGGTAGTCAAGTACTCATCCTAAGGGTTTTATCAACATGTCATGGAGAGACAATAAGTGTACATATTAAGATAAAGAGCAACCAGATAACATACTACCGTGTCGAGCAAGAAAGTCCTATATATATATATGTCCAAGCATCCATTATAATATACATCACATGTATAATAATGGATATAGGGCATACATATAACTAACAATCTCCTACTTGCACTAAGGCCATTTGTTGTAGTAACTCATACTCAACTCCCCATAAAAGTCACTCTAGGGAAAGGACTCTGTGAGTGGATCTGCCGTGTTATTCTTCGCGTCAACTCTCCTTTCGTTGATCCCTTGGAGATCAACCATCTCCCTGATCAGGTGATATTGTCCTCAGAATATGTCTGGATGGTTGATGGGACCGGTGTTCCTAGGCCAAAACCACAACTTCATTGTTGTCACAATAACAGTTATTGGACTCTCAATGGTAGGAACCATGTTCATCTCATGAACAAGAATTATCCAGACATCCACTTTGGTAGCATCGTTGGTAGCGATGTATTCATCTTTTATCGTCTAGTTTGCCACGGTATATAGCATGGAATTCTTCCAACATATTGTCCCTCCACCGAGGGTAAAGACAAAGCCCATGACTGACTTTCAGTAGACCTTATCACTCTGAAAGCTTGAATTGGTAAAGGACTCACACTGGAGTTTACCGTTACCAAACCATAAGAACATTTCTTTAGTGCTTCTCAAGTACTTAGGAATGTCCTACACTTCTATCCAGTGATTTTCCCAATATCCGATTGATTCCTAATCACCACACCTAGTGAGTTAGTTATATCTGGTCTGGTACATAACATCGCATACATGATAGAACCTAGTGCCGAAGCATAGGGTATCTCTTGCACGCGAGCTCTCTCCAAATTGTTGGAGATAGTGCCCTCAAAGTCAATTATTGGATCGCAGGTACGTGATTGCAATGATTGAGGCAGGACCTATACCAATATGACAGTCTTGCTCGAGATGATAGTATGCAATCTGGTTTGTCTTTATCATCGTATACATGCTTTAGTTCACTATTGCATGATGATAGAGCCCATAGGATTCTTCTTGACATCCAGCAATATGATGGTGATCATATACATGGGAGCTGGGGTCTATAAGCATATCCTTAAAGTGTCCCTAGTCGTGGGAGTTTCGAGACAGGGCATCGATATTCCAGAGTAGACTAGTGTATACAGTCGAGACCCCGACGAGGGGCGGTGGCCGGTCTCACAAGCCACTGGTGTCAGTTAGATCACCTAAGATGTATACAGGTGCTCATTAGGATATGAGTACACCGGACAGGACTCGCCGGGAACATACTAGTTGGTATTATACATATCGTCAGATAGCGGTTCCCTGGTGACATGTGTACAGGGTAGTTTGTCGACCTGAGATCGTCATATGTCTCGTGTGAGTTCCCACTGTGCTTAGATTACTACCCTACCACGCTCAAAGGAGTTGTGCAAACAGGTTTTAGTTGGGTACAGTCCCGAGCCACATGGAGGCAGTGAGTGGATCGTCGGGGATTCGTCTCTCCCGGTATTGGGGGTTGATCTCGCGCAGTGCACGGGTGTCCATCACTAGAAATCCTCGGCCGAGGTAGTGGAGAATTACTGATTTGGATCAGTAGTTTCTCAGGTGGTGATGGGCTTCATGCCGACACGATTTATCGCGTTATTAGGGGTCTGACTTTATCCACCCCCTAGACTCGATATGCGATACTCTTTAGACGAACGGACTGGACTGTACGGATATTGTCACTGTCAGGCTCAGTAGGGTTTATGGATGAGTTCGCTCGTCAGCTTCCCTTCCAATAAATACATAGGCAAACTGTTACGTACAGCTCGTACCTCTGACGTGCTAGTGGTTATACCCAGTGCCAGTGTGTTGATGAGTTATTAGAGTCCCCCACAGACAGTTTCCCAAGTTCGGGCGAAACGTTGTAGAGGCCGTATGGTTTTATGGCAAGGTTCGGAAAATTCACGTGCGTTTTCGCACGTGTCATTTTTCGGGCAAATAATACTGGTCGGCTTTGGTTTCAGCCGGATCCCAGTATTATACTGTGTAGATATAGTATCTTTGTCTCAGTTGCATTTGTATTCGGTCGTAATACAAATGCGGGTATGTTTATACTGATACGGGGTTATCCTGAAATTCGTTTCAAGATCACTTTTGGAAGTTGCCAGTTTCCAATTTTCTATCACCCGTCTTTATCATTCGGTTAAAGACGGATTTATCTTTTCTTCTTGAGGGTGAGTCATGAGTGGAAGCTTCATGTTGTGATGACTAGGATTAGTGACTCATGGATGCTTTAATTAATCATTTATTGTTTTTGATGATAAGGTTAGGTGATTCATCCTTTGCTTTTAATGTGTTCATACTAAGTGTCATTAGTGAGTCATGTTTCTTTAAGTGAGATGATAAGTTTGCTTTGCTTATGGTCACCCCTTCATTCCTCGTACACTCACCCCCCTTGCCTATATAGTGGCCGGCCCCCTCTTGCAAGAAAAGTATGGTTGTGGATTTGAAAAAGATACAAGTTTTGGCTTCATGGAAATTTCAGATATTCATTTCTCATTTCAGTTGAATCCAAAAGGAAACTTCATTGACCGTTCGTCCATAGCTTTGGACGTAACGAGACAAAGTGTTCTACTCATTCTCTATATCAATCTTGTTCATCTCTTTTAGCAAACTTGATGATCGAGTTGCCTCGGTTCAGAGGCGGGAGCTCGTTTAAAGATCTGTCGACGTGGTGCCACTGGACGAGAAGACTGGAGATTCAGGAGATCGGAGCAGCCGCAACAAAGCGTGGGATGATTGTTGAAGACCGAAGGACTCGGATCGTTCGGTATAACTCTTCTACCCACTTTGTAGTTTGTTAGTTTAGCTTTAATGGCAGATCCGGGTTATAGTACGCGATAGCGCCAGTTGTAAAAAGTTTTTGTTCCACATTTGGCGTCTGTTAGACAGCCGGGGCGCTACCGTGGACTTACAGTGGTATCAGAGACTCACCATTAAGCTTTACTAACTTGTGCTAACACGTTTAAAATATCGATCGAACGGATTTTCGAAAAACTGCAATTTTCTGTTCAAAGTTTCTGTTGATTTTAAATCAGGCCTAAAAATTATTTTGAGCATCACAGAAAAACGAGCAGGCTTTTTGGAGAACACGGAAGAAATCCAATCCTCTGACTCGTCCATACGGCCGTGGAACCGCCGCCAAAGCTATGCTTTGGCCGTGGAACCGCGGCCGTCTTGGAGCTTCAGAGGGTCAAATTTGTTCTGATGATTCTCTACAGTGAATTGTGGTTTTTGGAATGTTTCTTTTGGGCCCATATTTAGTTACTGTACAGCAGATGTACGTGGGGCCCACTTCGGGAAATTTAGTCGATCGAAATTTTAAATTTGTTAGTATGCAGTATTTACATTATATCTCCGACTGGGAATGTCATTTGATCGGTAAACCGCGTCTGATTGCTATAGCTCTTTTAGACGGATTTGCGAACGTGACATTCACGTTGATGTTCTGTGTTGTGCTGTAATGTTGCGGATATGTCGTGGTGGATAGCAGTGTGCAATGGTAGTGCAGTTTGGATTTATTTGTACATTTGATATTGCGGGGCGAGCATCCAACATGTAGGCTGCCGTCACTGCCTGTTTGTATAATATTCTTTTGGGGCACGACCGGGTTGAGGTCGATGTACCCGTTGTATATATTTTTATTTCTGTACTAGGTTTATCCCGCGAAAGAGTGCACGGATAGCCGGGTTCTGGAGGGAAAAGGGTCCGTATCTCATTGCTTTGAGAGGCAAAGGGGCCTTACTCTAGAATTGGCAGACTATTCTCCGCACTCGTAGGGGGTACAGGTTGACCCAAGGAGAGGTGCTCAATTTACCGGATTCCGTTAAGTGCTGGGTGTTCCATTCACTATGTTGTGGGGGACTACCTCGCTTCAGATTTTGGCGGGTAACTTGCCGCACCCGTATGGGTCTAGGTTTCATTGCATAGGCTATCCACACGACCAGGGGAACGTCAGGTTTCAGCAGCGGCTCTGTGAAACCCGGGGATCCCAGATTATCTGTATTGTTCTGTGATGCTTATTACTTTTCTGTAATGTTACATATTATCACGCCTGGAGCGATTATTGTATATTGGTATATATAATATTAGATGTTGTATATGTTTTACACCCGCGCTAGTCCAGCCCCCGCTCTGTCGTTAGTTAAGTAACCTAACGGGTGATGACGGGACCCAGTGGCGAATGCGGATGGTATATACGTACATTATATTTTCGTTCTTTTCTGGTGTGATTGATTGATGAGACTGCGTTGATTCTTATCAATGCAAGATAAAACAAACCTATATTTGAAGTTGTTGGAACCAATTTAAAAAGTGTTATTATAAAGATGTTTCCTTTTGTTTTGCATAGTGATATTCAGTTGGAATATCCTGCACCTCATTCGACGAGGCAAGGGCAGATATCCCTTCACCGGGAAAAACCCTTTAGGCAGAAGTTTGCGTCAGAGTAATAACTTCATTATAATCGATAACAAGTTGCTTTGCATCGCGGTATTCAGATGGAATATCCTGCACCTCATTCCACGAGGAAAGAGCCGAGATCCCTTCACCGGGAGTGACCTCTTTAGCAAAAGGTTTTTCGTCACTATATTTTTATAAAAAGCTATCAGGTTCCTTCAACAAGATCAAGTTCATTACGTTAAAGGTTTTTCGCCAAAAACCAGCCGTAGCCCTCCGTCATTTCTTCTGGATAGTCAATAGTATTCAAGCTATGTTTGTTGGCCAAAGTCAAGGCATAGTGTTTGGTAGTTACTGAATATTCATCTGTAGCATAGATAGATGTGTTGGTTTGGGACAGTCGTTCTGCCTTGTTGGCCAAAGTCAAGGGCATGTGCGGGTGGGTTCAAATTAACCTGGATGATGACGGGTAGAACTTGACATGTGACTAATGATTTGTTGGCCAAAGTCAAGGTCATAAGAGCATGAGGCAAAAATCATATCGGGAGTTTCAAACATACAGGAAACTTGCCAGGCATGCGATACCTTCTGGAGTGTGATAACTTGAGTGGCTTCCATCAAGTTATCATGTGATGATAGTTGGATCCTGATTCTCACTGATGAGTTGGTTTACTCCTCGGGTGATCCCGACTAATTCTTCTTTCAGGTTTGGAGGAGAATTTGAGATTATAGTGGGAGGTTTCCTGATTAGATAAATTGATAACCATTCTGATCTAGGTTAGAGTGCATACAGAGTGTTTCTTTTCTCTCTCTCTCTTTGGCAGCGACTTTTGACCGACCCTAGACTATGACTCAGTGACCAAGTTGATCGAACCTTCTTAAAATACTAGCTTTTGGATTGTCTAAGTTGCATAAGTCATTGCCGCTTCTTTTACCCTTTGCATTTCTCAGAACACCCCGTATTACTACGGACATCCACTTTCATTGGATAGATCCATCGTATGGTTATATACGAACTCGAAGGGATTTCTTCGAGGATGGATCCAGGTTCAGGAGAAATAGAATTGGTTTATTCAGTTGTCCTTTATTATCACCTTCTCTCAGGTTGCGATGGCTCCTTGGTTTAGGAGAGTACACCTATTACGCTTATTGGATAGTCTTATTCCAAACCATAGGCAGGTGCCGAAAGGTAGGGAAGGAAGAAAACCAATTAGCCTAAGTAGGGTGTACAGAAGTTAATAGATAAAGACAAAATAAAGGTATTAGAAAGAGGGCAAAGTAAATTGTGACTGTTATCATTCACGACCAAACCGCGTACTTCATCGCTGCTCCTATTTCACCTTTGCTTTTTCCCCAGTTCGAGAGAAATAGAATAAGGTATTATTCAGTTGTCTTTTATCATCACCTTCTCTCAAGATACGAGTACTCCTAAGTTGAGGAGGGTACACCTATTATGCTTACTGGATAGTCTTCTTCCAAACCATAGACTGGTGCCGAACGGTAGGGAAGGAAGAAAACCATTTAGCATAACGATGGTGTACAGAAGGTAATGAATAAAGACAAATAAAGGGATTTGGAGAGATGGAAAAGAAATATACGGTTATAGTCATGAACTGATTTATGGAAGAGGCATTACTAGGAATACCAGGAAACCCCTACGAAACATTTTCATGTTTTAGTTTCACTGTGCATTGTTAATTGTAAACTGATTTCCCGATTACATACTCCAGGGTATGTATTTACCAGGTTTCATTCTCATATCTGTATGGTTTTACAGATGATGAGTGGGAGTAAGTTATTGGGAATTAGGTGATCATCCTCATTATATCGGAATTCGTTGTAATTGGTGATATTTGAGGAAATCGCCTGGGTACAGTTTTCAACCTATGATGCACAGGTTTTGAGTTATTCAACTCAGCGGACTTATACAGAGTATTGTATGTTGTCCAGTGTCCGTTAGGACAAAGGGGTAGGACCTCGTACTATATTCTGTTTACTTATGACTTCTCTATTTTTAGACAAGTGTTTCGTAGAAATACAATGTCTAAGTTTTGAAAAGTTGTGGGTATAAGAATAAAGTAGAGAACCAGGTATCGTAAGTATCGGGATTCTTCAAAGAGATCGAAGATGTAGATACTTGTGATTGGTATTCAGTTAATAGTAATAGTTTTGTGAAACTTGTTTCTCTTTCAGCTTACTCATAATTGGATGGATTCCTAAGTTGAGTAATGCTGAGTAGCCTCTCTCCATTAAGTTGATATGCACTGGAGACAGTTGCATGGTTTGAATCCGGTTCCAATTAAATTAGTTCCTCTATTTTTATATTGTATATAGAATGGTTCATATCTTAACGATGTTAAGATAAGGGGAGTTGTCCAGCTTATGCTTAAAACTAGACACTGGATAACTCAAGGCACGTTTCTGTAATGGCAGTTTGTGGGTTGACCCTGGCTTTGACGAGAGTTGACATTTCTACCATCTGGAAGATCAATAGTGATATTGTTCTTGACTCGCCACAGTTTTAGTAAAATGGATTTTTTCAGAAAACAGTAGTGGGAGTATGGTAGAACTGGAAGTGATTCCAGAACCGCAAACGATTACGGAAAATTTAATAGGACCTATATATTCAATCAGGTTTGACATTCTAATAGCCACTTCGCAGATATGGTGGGTAACCTCAGACACCCGAGAGGTACTCCGGTACCCTCAAGGACGGTGACATGGAGGTTCTTATTTACCCAGACTTGACACTACGGTTGTTCCAGGCTGTGAGACCCGGCAGAAGAATAATTATAGCGTCGTTCTAAACTAGCTTTAGAAGTGTACGTATATATTATTCTGCCAGAGGGTTATCGTAGTCAGTGGGAGCAACGGAAGCATAGTGGGCAAGTAGCTTATGTCTATTTATAGACTTCAGCAGTTATAGCGGAGATAGATCATCTAATTTTGATGAGACAGTCATGACTTTGACTTCATCAGAATAAGGGATGGATCTGTTGAGAAGGTAATAGGGTGTGATGTCCCGGTATTTGGAGGACATACACAGAGTAGGAAGTAAAATTCCTATACTATGATCGGTTGTACTTTGGTCGTCACACAGTTGTTTCTCCACAAAGGATATGGATATAATATCAAACATTTTGGTTACTAGATCTATGGTTTTAGATCTAGATCTGGGTAGTTTCCCAATATGGGTATTTTGACAGTATTCTAATAGTATTTTAGAATAGATGACTCCTGGCATGGTGGTGTACCTGCAGGTGATGGAGTTACCCTCTCTAAAGGTGTCTTACAGACTAAAGGAGAGAGGGATGTGCATGATTGGCAGATCATTTGCTTAGGCAATTGAGTCAATCGTGAGATGTCAAGTACCACACCAGATGTTGTATTTGCACTAGTTGCGATAAGTTTATATTAATCCAATCCTGTAGAAACATAAGAAAGCAGTTTTAGAACATGAGTGTATGTTCTAAGGATTTGATGACGGCAGCCTCCATAGGGAGACGGTTATCATTCCAGGCTTCCAAGGTGACATGGATGACAGAGTGATTGTCAAAGTTATAGTTTTCCCTCTGACGAGGGACAGTATTATGGACAGGTGGTCTAAGAGGATACTGTGGGAGGCATGGTGCTGGAAACTGATTAGGTTCAGTTATCGATACAGTCTAAGAAGTTTGGATTTGGAGTTCATTTATGAACTAGGTCCCATCAGATATCCAGACATATTCTAAGACATGTATTACTCGATTCGGGAGATGGTTTTATCCGCGAACTTGAGATTAAGAGAGACATAGAAAGAAACATCAAGGCGGATCCACTCACTAAGGCTATTTCTCGAACACAAGAGTTTTACAAACTAGCTTTGTGAAACTGATTAGTAGAGGAGTTGGATGTTCAGTATCACACGGGCTGTGAGTAAGCGCCATCGCAATAATTAGCCTTAAGTGCAAGTGGGAGATTGTTGGAGATAGTGCCCTCAAAGTCAATTATTGGATCGCAGGTACGTGATTGCAATGATTGAGGCAGGACCTATACCGATATGACAGTCTTGCTCGAGATGATAGTATGCAATCTGGTTTGTCTTTATCATCGTATACATGCTTTAGTTCACTATTGCATGATGATGTTGGATATATGTATGCCCTAGAGGCCATTATGTGATAGTGGATGTATCTATACATGTATATATATTCAGTTTGCATTCTTGCTCGACATGATAGTATGCTATCTGGTTCTTCTTTATCTGACATGTTGATTTGATCATGCTTTTATTCATTCATACATGCTGATAAAGCCCTGAGGATATCGGCTTGACTACTCTGATTATGATAGAGATCATACTAGTGGGACATTTGTAGTCTATAAACATATCCTGAAATGTCCCTAGTCGTAGGTGTATCGAGACGGGGCATCGATATACCAGAGTAGACTAGCGTATATGATACTAGACAAATGTGATGGGCGATGGATGTTCCCACATTCATCGATGTTTGACATCAAGATCATATACGGGTGCTCAGTGCTGACTGGGTACACTGGACGGACTCATCGAGAACTCCTATATGGAATTATATCTATCGTCGGATAGCAGTTCTCAGGTGACACTGGTACAGGTTAGTCTGTAGACCCGAGATCGTCATGGAGTCTTGTGTGTTCTCCCACTGTACTTTGATTGCCACCCTACCACGGCTCTACTGAGTCGTACAAACAGGTGGCCGTTGGGTACAGTCCCGAGACACACGAAGGCAATGAGCGATAGGAGGGGTTTCGTCTCTCCCGGTATTGGGGGTTGATGCTGTGCTGTGCCCGACTGGTTATATCAGTAAGTCCCTGGCCAGGGCTGCAGAGATTTGCTGATAAGTGTTATCGGTAGTTTCTCGATCTGTTATAGACCATTCACCGGCACGACTTATTGAGTTATTAGGGTAGACGTGACCATCCCTAGGCTCAATATGCAGCATACCTGACGAAGAGACCGGACTGTACGGTAGTGTTGCCGGATGGCTCGACGGGTGTTGTAGCAGGTTCGCTTGTTTTCTTCTGATCGCTCAATACCCGGGTGGCCGTTACGTTTAGCTGACCGCTTGCGGTTTGGGGTACCTAATATGATCATCACCCTCTGCCGGCGTATTGACGAGTCTTAGAGTCCCACAAAGGAGTTACCCAGTCCAGGCGAAACGTTGTGGTGCGCGTATGCAATATGCGCAAGCACTCGATTAAAATGTGCGTATTTGATACCGAACATTGATCGGGTGAACTGCTTTTGGTGGGGTCATATGAGATATGACCGGATTGATAAATCAAGTGTTGATTTATCATTTAACCATTAGTTTTCTCACTTAAAACCTTTTCTTGGATGATGGATGTGTGCATGCATGTGTGCTTTTCTTTCTTTCTTTCATGCTAGTTTCATGCACATATGAATGTGCAAACATACACACATACATACACCCATCTATCATGGTTGTTTACATATGGAAATGGTGGCAATATAAGACTCACACCATGGATTAAATAATGGATTATTATTTAATTTTGGTTTTAAAACAAAATGAAAAGAAAAGGATAATTCTTACTAGTTTCTACATTCTTCTTTTAACCTAACCTTGCTCACCTACCTCTTAACTTGAGTTATCCTTCTCTTTATCATTTAAAACTCAAGTTAAATAATGTCTCCATCACTTTAACCATGGTTCATAGTAAGAAGAAATAAAATATATATTGATATATTTCTTTTTCTTCTTGTGAGTTATCTTTTATCTCATTACCTCTTGTGAAAAATATTGCCTCCATCTTCTTCCTCTTTCTCATTTGCTCTCTAGTTTTTTTCTAGTGAGTAAATACCACTTAAAGAAAGGTTTTTGAAGTGAGAACCTTAACCACAACTTCATTCTACACGAGCTTAGCCGTCTTGTTTAGAGTGTTCTCTTCGGTTTTACGAAGTTGCGAGCTTGGACGGAGAACTCCGTGGTGGATCGTCGTGGACACAAGAAGACTTCAAGAGGACCTCCATTCAACACCCTAGAGACCAAGGAGTCCAGCGAAAGGGAGCTACAAAGGTTGTAGTCTCGAAACCCTAGATTAGTTCGCTTTATATTTCGAAACCCTAATTTTCTAGGATCGATTCCTTTGCATGTTCGTTTAGCACCATAAAAATTTAAACTTTGGGACATGTGATGCTTCAAAACTCATTATAGGGTGCTAGACAAACCTTTTATTGGTATCAGAGCCGACCTAGAACATTAGGCGACCCTTTTACGAAGTCAAAACTCCGATCGAACCGAAATACGGTTTTTTAGGATGCTCTCTGGAAATTTTCTAAAAATTGACATTTTTCAGAATTAAAAATATGTAAAAAATACAGCAGGAAAAAATAAGGATTACGGTACAAAAATTATTCCATGAACAGTGATTCTTGCCGCGGAAACGCGGCCTAAGCTTGCTTAGGCCGCGGTTCCGCGGCCGTATGTATTAAGTGATGGATAATATTTTTACAGTAATTCATCATTCTGCTTGTATATTTTTTAGGATATTTTTAATCTGTATTTAGTTTTGAAAAATTCCAGAGATGATTTTGGACCCGTCGATTCGATCGGAAATTTGTTTTCGTGGCTTTTCCGGGTAAATTAGAAAGTATTGAAGTGTTTGAACGAATATCATTTTCTCACTATTCACGGGGTTTAAATACTTTGGAAATACGTGCAAGTCTTTTTGTGGTGGTCCCTCTAGAAGACAACAAACCTTAACTCGATTATGTGACCGTCTTGAACTGCCCTTTGAACCTTAGGGTTTGGGGCAGTACGGCGTGCCACATGTGAGGCGTTGGCTTGACCCTTCTACGGCTGGACCGCTACTACTGTGTCACACTCCAGGTGTTTGAACTCTGCTCAAGTGTTGGGTTTTAGTGAATCCTGGGTATTTGATCGTTCGTTCGAAAACTTCGATACTGTCTGTTTATCCGGAATGTCATGCAATGTGTGGAATTCATATTACTAGACATGAAATACAGAATATGTGATATTTTGCATTTGCGATGTCTAAAGAGAATGTGGATTCCAGATATTGCAGTTTTACACTTTCTTTTCTTTGACCGTAAGTGTAGTATGTACGATATCACCGGTTTCGTTGCTATACATCAACGACAATTGGGGTATGCATACTTACTTACGTTGATGATATGAGATATTATGTGTTGCTGAGATATGATGTGCAGGATTGTCGCGATTGAATAGCCGGGTTTTTTTTATGTGAGATGAGAGTTTTATATTTTCATTCATGTAAATTCAAATGTAATGTAATATTCTTTTATTTGGGGCACTTCCGGGTTGAGGTTGTGTTACCAGTGTTGTATATTATTTACTTTTCCGCATTAGGATGGACCCAAGGAGGGGAGCACAGGTGACCGGGTTCTGGGGTTCAGTGGGAGGCCATCTCGAGGAGTCGAGACCGGGTCTCCTAAACTCCAGAATTAGCAGGGTCACTTGCAGCTCTCGTAAGGGTCCAGGGTGTGGGCTTGGCTATTCATCGCGACTGTGGAATCCGTATTTTCTATTCTGGCTAAATACTAAATACGGACGTCCTAGAATATCCCACGTTATATCTATGTTTCTGCTGCCTGTGTTCTGTGATATCTGAGACGAATGACATATTATATATATGATATATAGTAGACGTTGCTTATGTTTTACACCCGCGCTAGTCCCGTCCCGGTATGCCGTTAGTTAAGTAACCTAACGGTGCATAACGGAACATTGCGGCGAATGCGGATGGCATAAGTGTACGTGTTATTTTCGTTTCTTTTCTGTGATTGGTTTAAGGACTTTAATGATGGGGATTACATTAATGTGATTAATATAAAGAAAATAAACCTAAAAAGATGTTGTAGAATCGGATTTGAAAACTACTCGGCTATTTATGAAAAAGCTACATTTCAAAACTGCGGAGCTTAAGCCACTCCTTTTGAAAACTGTTTGATTCTACAACGATATCAAGTTCAAAGCGTTAAAGATTTTCTTAAAAATCATTCGCAACCCTCCGTCATTTTAGGAAGTAGAGTACTTAGTATTCGTGCTACATTTGTTGACTTTAGTTAAGGCGTAGTGTACGGTAGCTAAGTGCTGTCTTCCTACACTGCATATGATGCAGATTGATTAGGACATTCATGCGACTTTGTTGACCATAGTTAAGGGTCATACGGGTGGGTCTAATTGATCAAGAAATGACGGGTAGAACTTGACTAGTACTTATGATTTTTTGACCATAGTTAAGGTCATAAGTACTAGGGGTAAAAAATTACATCGGGAATTTCAAGTGTTGAAATTTGCAATGAGATTGCATACCTTCTATGTGATGGTTGGATCCCGATCCCACTGTGGGCAATAGTTGCTCCTAGGAGAGTTTTACATTTTACAATTAGCTAACTCATTAGGTGTCTAGAAAGGTGTTAACGGGGCTCCGCCTCTGGGAAACCGAGGTTTACTCTAATTAGGTCCGTGCGAAAGCACGGGGAACCTCCCTCAAAGTACCGACACTGGCCTGGCTGAACGGTTAGCGAAGTTGTAGACTGTAATTAATCCTGGCTAGATTTTCTTTTTAAGGTTTGAAATAAAAACTCGATAAAAGCAGTGGGAAACATCGATTAGACAAGATAATAACCAATCTAATCTATGCAAGAGCTTTCGCTGAGTATATTCTTTTCTCTCTCTTAATGGCAGATACCAAAGACTGGACTTAAGCTTCTACTAGATAAAAACAAACTGAATGGGACCAACTATAAAGACTGGCTGAGGAATCTGAAAATCGCCTTGACTTATGATAAAGTATCATATGTCCTCACGGCTTCAGCCCCGCCCGTACCTGGTCCAAAATCCTCAGTTGCGGACATTGAAGTCCGCAAGGCATGGGACGCTGACTGTGCCACGGCCACATGCCTCGCGCTTGCATCGATGGATAACACACATCAAAAGCAGCATGAGGACATGGACATTCACGGTATATTGCTCCATACAAAGGAGTTGTATGGGGAGCAATCCCGCGTATTACGATTCGAGGCATCAAAGAAATTATTTCTGATGCGAATGGCCCCTGGCACACCAGTAGGAGACCATGTTCTGAAGATGATAGCTCTTATAGAAGAGCTTGAGGACCTTGGATGGACGATGGACAATGAACAATATATAGATATTATTCTGCAGTCCCTCCCCTCCACCTTTGCTCAGTTCATAGTGAACTTCAACATGCATGGCATGGAGAAGGACCTCCCTGAACTCCTTAATATGTTAAGGAGTGCAGAGAGCACTATGAAGTTAGCAAAAACTCCCGTTATGACTATTGGACAGTCTTCCTCTTCTCGCCCGAAAGCCAAGGCCAAGGGAAAGAAAAAGAAGAAACCCACTAATCCTAAGGGCGGAGTTAAAAAGGTGAAGGGAAAGGGAAAGTCCAAAGCTGGAGACCCGGGGAAAGGCGAGTGTTTTCATTGCTACAAGACAGGACATTGGAAGCGCAATTGCACGGAGTACCTAAGTCTCAAGAAGAAGCATTGTGATGCTTCTGCTTCAGGTGCGTTTGTGACTGAAAACTGTTTTTCTATAAACTCTGCTTCCTGGGTATTGGATACCGGTTCAGGTTCTCACATTTGCAATTCTATCCAGGGGCTGAGAAATAGCAAGGTTTTGAAGACAGGTGACCATACTCTCCGCGTTGGAAATGGTTCCAATGTACATACAGTCGCAGTGGGAGAGTATCACTTGGGGTTGCCATCTGGATGTATTTTGATTTTGAATCCATGTTATTTTGTACCAAGTATGCTATGTAATATAATATCCGTTTCTTTGTTGGACAATGAAGGATATAATTTTGTATTGCAAAACAATGTTATGAACATTCACCTGAATCAAATGTTGGTTGGGTATGGTACGCTTAATAACGGAATATATGTCCTAAATCAACACACAGTTTTCAGTATACAACACACTAATAAAAGAAAACTTTCAGAATTAAATGAAGCTTTTCTTTGGCATTGTAGACTTGGTCATATTAACGAAACAAGACTGAACAGGTTACACAAAGATGGATATTTAAACTCTTTTGAATATAAATCTTATGCGACTTGCCAGTCTTGTATCAAGGGTAAAATAACCAAAACTCCGTTTACCGGACACGGAGAAAGAGCTACTCAGCTCCTTGGCCTCATACATAGTGATGTATGTGGGCCAATGTCTACACAGGCTAGAGGCGGTTTTTCATACTTCATTACATTCACCGACGATTTCTCAAGATTCGGTCATATATTTTTATTAAAGCACAAGTCCGACGCTTTCGAGAAATTCATTGAATATAAACAAGAAGTAGAAAAACAAACCGGCTTGAGTATTAAGATGCTTTGATCAGATCGAGGTGGAGAGTATCTCAGTACAGAATTTGCAAACTTCCTAAAAGAGAATGGGATTCTCTCTCAGCTCACTCCTCCTTACACACCACAGCACAACGGTGTGTCAGAATGACGGAATAGGACCCTATTAGATATGGTCCGGTCCATGATGAGTGACGCTGAGTTACCAGTCTCGTTTTGGGGGCATGCATTGGAGACTGCAGCGTTTCTGCTAAACAGGGTTCCAACCAAAGCCGTGTCTACCACGCCATATGAGATATGGAATGGGAAGAGACCATCTCTTAAGAGAATTAAGATTTGGGGTTGCCCGGCATATGTTAAAAAGCAGAATCCTGACAAACTCGAGACACGGTCAGTCATGTGTAACTTTGTGGGATATCCAAAGAATTCTTATGGATATCTGTTCTACCACAAAGAGGAACAAAAAGTGTTTGTTTCTCAGTATGCCACATTCTTGGAAAAAGAGTTTTTCACAGATAAAGATGATGGCAAGGTAGTAGATCTAGAAGAGGTTCTGGAGACACAAACTACAAATGACGATTTGGTTGAACCGGCTGTTGCAACAGAAACTGAAGAACCTCGGCCACTCCGTAGGTCTGGTAGGACTTCTCGCCCACCAGAGAGGTACTACGGTTTCCTCATTGATGGTGACGGAGAAGATTGCATTATGGATGATGATGATCCTACCAGTTTTCAGCAAGCTATCACGAGTGGTGACTCTGTGAAGTGGCTGGATGCCATGAGATCCGAAATGGAGTCTATGTACACCAACAAAGTATGGACTTTGGACGTTGTACCCCCTGGGGTAAAACCTGTAGGGTGCAAATGGATCTTTAAAAGAAAGATTGGTGTGGATGGGCAGGTAGAGACCTATAAGGCAAGACTTGTGGCGAAAGGTTTTCGTCAAAGACCAGGTTTGGACTATGACGAAACTTTTTCGCCCGTAGCCATGCTTAAATCCATTCGGATCCTACTTGCTATTGCTGCTCACTACGACTATGAAATCTGGCAGATGGACGTTAAAACCGCATTTCTAAATGGAAATTTAGAAGAATGCGTTTATATGGATCAGCCAGAGGGCTTCATTGACAGTGGGAGCAGCGGGAAAGCATGTAAATTGCTTAAATCCATATATGGGTTAAAGCAGGCATCACGGAGTTGGAACATCTGTTTCGATGATGTCATCAAAGAGTTTGATTTCATCAAAAATCCAGATGAACCTTGTGTTTATAAGAAGGCTGTAGGAAGAGCTGTCACATTCCTCGTATTATACGTGGATGACATTCTTCTGATAGGAAATGATATTCCTATGCTACAGTCGGTCAAATCATTCTTATCACTAAGGTTCTCCATGAAGGACCTGGGTGATGCCACATACATCCTGGGCATACGGATCTATAGAGATAGATCCAAAAAGTTATTGGGATTGTCCCAAACCAGATACATCAACACCATCCTAAAAAGGTTTAGTATGGAAGACTCCAAGCGGGGTGCCTTACCCGCTTTCCATGGAGTCACTCTCTCCAAGGATTCTTGTCCAAAGACCGATGAAGAGAGAGCTCGCATAAGCATTATACCTTATGCTTCGGCAGTAGGATCTATAATGTATGCGATGTTATGTACACGCCCAGATGTAGCTTATGCACTTAGTGTTGTAAGCAGGTATCAATCCAACCCAGGGGAGAACCACTGGACAGCTGTGAAGAACATTCTTAAGTACTTACGAAGGACTAAAGAATTATTCTTGGTGTATGGTAATACAGATCTCCAAATGGAGGCCTTTACCGATTCGAGCTTCCAGAGCGATAAGGATGACAGCAAATCTATCTCAGGGTTTGTATTTACCCTCAATGGAGGGGCGGTAAGTTGGAAGAGTTCCAAACAAGATACCGTTGCAGACTCTACAATGGAAGCTGAGTACATTGCTGCAAATGATGCCGCCAAGGAAGCCGTCTGGATGAAGAAGTTCGTCTCGGAGCTAGGAGTAGTTCCAACCATTATTGATCCAATACCTTTGTATTGTGACAATAATGGGGCGATGGCGTTAGCCAAGGAGCCCAGATCCCATCAGCGGTTCAGACATATCCTGAGACGCTTTCATTTGATCCGGGAGATTGTAGATCGCCACGAGATCGAGATTAAGAGAGTAGACACAAAGAATAACGCCGCGGATCCACTCACCAAGGCCCTCCCACAGCCACAACATGAGCGATTTTTTGAGATGTTGGGTATGAGATACGCCAATAACTGGCCTTAGTGCAAGTGGGAGATTGTTGGATATATATATGCCCTAGAGGCCATTATGTGATAGTGGATGTATCTATACATGTATATATATTCAGTTTGCATTCTTGCTCGACATGATAGTATGCTATCTGGTTCTTCTTTATCTGACATGTTGATTTGATCATGCTTTTATTCATTCATACATGCTGGTAAAGCCCTGAGAATATCGGCTTGACTACTCTGATTATGATAGAGATCATACTAGTGGGACATTTGTAGTCTATAAACATATCCTGAAATATCCCTAGTCGTAGGTGTATCGAGACGGGGCATTGATATACCAGAGTAGACTAGCGTATATGATACTAGACCCATGTGATGGGCGATGGATGTTCCCACATTCGTCGATGTTTGACATCAAGATCATATACGGGTGCTCAGTGCTGACTGGGTACACTGGACGGACTCATCGAGAACTCCTATATGGAATTATATCTATCGTCGGATAGCAGTTCTCAGGTGACACTGGTACAGGTTAGTCTGTAGACCCGAGATCGTCATGGAGTCTTATGTGTTCTCCCACTGTACTTTGATTGCCACCCTACCACGGCTCTACTGAGTCGTACAAACAGGTGGCCGTTGGGTACAGTCCCGAGACACACGAAGGCAATGAGCGATAGGAGGGATTTCGTCTCTCCCGGTATTGGGGGTTGATGCTGTGCTGTGCCCGACTGGTTATATCAGTAAGTCCCTGGCCAGGGCTGCAGAGATTTGCTGATAAGTGTTATCGGTAGTTTCTCGATCTGTTATAGACCATTCACCGGCACGACTTATTGAGTTATTAGGGTCGACGTGACCATCCCTAGGCTCGATATGCAACATACCTGACGAAGAGACCGGACTGTACGGTAGTGTTGCCGGATGGCTCGACGGGAGTTGTAGCAGGTTCGCTTGTTTTCTTCTGATCGCTCAATACCCGGGTGGCCGTTACGTTTAGCTGACCGCTTGCGGTTTGGGGGTACCTGATATGATCATCACCCTCTGCCGGCGTATTGACGAGTCTTAGAGTCCCACAAAGGAGTTACCCAGTCCAGGAGAAACGTTGTGGTGCTCGTATGCGATATGCGCAAGCACCCGATTAAAATGTGCGTATTTAATACCGAACATTGATCGGGTGAACTGCTTTTGGTGGGGTCATATGAGATATGACCGGATTGATAAATCAAGTGTTGATTTATCATTTAACCATTAGTTTTCTCACTTAAAACCTTTTCTTGGATGATGGATGTGTGAATGCATGTGTGCTTTTCTTTCTTTCTTTCATGCTAGTTTCATGCACATATGAATGTGCATACATACACACATACATACACCCATCTATCATGGTTGTTTACATATGGAAATGGTGGAAATATAAGACTCACACCATGGATTAAATAATGGATTATTATTTAATTTTGGTTTTAAAACAAAATGAAAAGAAAAGGATAATTCTTACTAGTTTCTACATTCTTCTTTTAACCTAACCTTGCTCACCTACCTCTTAACTTAAGTTATCCTTCTCTTTATCATTTAAAACTCAAGTTAAATAATGTCTCCATCACTTTAACCATGGTTCATAGTAAGAAGAAATAAAATATATATTGATATATTTCTTTTTCTTCTTGTGAGTTATCTTTTATCTCATTACCTCTTGTGAAAAATATTGCCTCCATCTTCTTCCTCTTTCTCATTTGCTCTCTAGTTTTTTCTAGTGAGTAAATACCACTTAAAAAAAGGTTTTTGAAGTGAGAATCTTAACCACAACTTCATTCTACACAAGCTTAGCCTTCTTATTTAGAGTGTTCTTTTCGGTTTTACGAAGTTGCGAGCTTGGACGGAGAACTCCGTGGTGGATCGTCGTGGACACAAGAGGACTTCAAGAGGACCTCCATTCAACACCCTAGAGACCAAGGAGTCCAGCGAAAGGGAGGTACAAAGGTTGTGGTCTCGAAACCCTAGACTAGTTCGCGTTATATTTCGAAACCCTAATTTTCTAGGATTGATTCCTTTGCATGTTCGTTTAGCACCATAAAAATTTAAACTTTGGGACATGTGATGCTTCAAAACTCATTATAGGGTGCTAGACAAACCTTTCAGATGATAAAGCCCATAGGATTCTGCTTGACAACCAGCAGTATGATGGTGATCATATACATGGGAGCTGGGGTCTATAAGCACATCCTTAAAGTGTCCCTAGTCGTGGGAGTTTCGAGACAGGGTATCGATACTCCAGAATAGACTAGTGTATACAGTCGAGACCCCGACGAGGGGCGGTGGCCGGTCTCACAAGCCACTGGTGTCAGTTAGATCACCTAAGATGTATACAGGTGCTCATTAGGATATGAGTACACCGGACAGGACTCGCCGGGAACATGCTAGTTGGTATTATACATATCGTCAGATAGCAGTTCCCTGGTGACATGTGTATAGGGTAGTTTGTCGACCTGAGATCGTCATATGTCTCGTGTGAGTTCCCACTGTGCTTAGATTACTACCCTACCATGCTCAAAGGAGTTGTGCAAATAGGTTTTAGTTGGGTACAGTCCCGAGCCATATGGAGGCAGTGAGCGTATCGTCGGGGATTCGCCTCTCCCGGTATTGGGGGTTGATGTCGCGCAGTGCACGGGTGGCCATCACTAGAAATTCTCGGCCGAGATAGTGGAGAATTACTGATTTGGATCAGTAGTTTCTCAGGTGGTGATGGGCTTCATGCCGACACGATTTATTGCGTTATTAGGGGTCTGACTTTATCCACCCCCGTAGACTCGATATGCGATACGCTTTAGACGAACGGACCGGACTGTACGGATATTGTCACTGTTAGGCTCAGTAAGGTTTATGGATGAGTTCGCTCGTCAGCTTCCCTTCCAATCAATACATAGGCAAACTGTTACGTACAACTCGTACCTCTGACGTGCTAGTGGTTATACCCAGTGCCAGTGTGTTGATGAGTCATTAGAGTCCCCTACAGACAGTCTCCCAAGTTCGGGCGAAACGTTGTAGAGGCCGTATGGTTTTATGGAAAGGTTCGAAAAATGCACGTGCGCTTTCGCACGTGTCATTTTTCGGGCAGATAATACTGGTCGGCTTTGGTTTAAACCGGATCCCAGTATTATTCTGTGTAGATATAATATCTTTGTCTCAGTTGCATTTGTATTCGGTCGTAATACAAATGTGGGTATGTTTATACTGATACGGGGTTATCCTGAAATTCGTTTCAGGATCACTTTTGGATGTTGCCAGTTTCCAGTTTTCTATCACCCGTCTTTATCATTCGGTTAAAGACGGATTTATCTTTTCTTCTTGAGGGTGAGTCATGAGGTAAGTCATGAGTGGAAGCTTCACGTTGTGATGACTAGGATTAGTGACTCATGGATGCTTTAATTGTTCATTTATTGTTTTTGATGACAAGGTTAGGTGATTCATCCTTTGCTTTTAATGTGTTCATACTAGGTGTCATTAGTGAGTCATGTTTCTTTAAGTGAGATGATAAGTTTGCTTTGCTTATGGTCACCCCTTCATTCCTCCTACACTCACCCCCCTTGCCTATATAGTGGCCGGCCCCCTCTTGCAAGAAAAGTATGGTTGTGGATTTGAAAAAGATACAAGTTTTGGCTTCATGGAAATTTCAGATATTCATTTCTCATTTCAGTTGAATCCAAAAGGAAACTTCATTGACCGTTCGTCCATAGCTTTGGACGTAACGAGACAAAGTGTTCTACTCATTCTCTACATCAATCTTGGTCATCTCTTTTAGCAAACTTGATGATGGAGTTGCCTCGGTTCAGAGGCGGGAGCCCGTTTAAAGATCTGTCGACGTGGTGCTACCTGGACGAGAAGACTGGAGATTCAGGAGATCGGAGCAGCCGCAACAAAGCGTGGTATGATGGTTGAAGACCGAAAGACTCGGATCGTTCGGTATAATTCTTCTACCCACTTTGTAGTTTGTTAGTTTAGTTTTAATGGCAGATCCGGGTTATAGTACGCGATAGCGCTAGTTGTAAAAAGTTTTTGTTCCGCATTTGGCGTCTGTTAGACGGCCGGGGCGCTACCGTGGACTTACACAAATCAGTCTTAGGAGACATTTTTTTTGGAGAGAGTGATTCATGAGCAAGTGGGCGAACCACCACGCTTGGAATCATCCATACTAAACCTCTTTAGTACGGTGTTAATGTACCTGGATTTAGGACACTCCCAAGATCTACTTAGATTTATCACCATAGATCATAATCTACAAGATGTAGTAGGTATCATCCAGATCTTCTTTGGAGAATCCTCATGACAAGAGGAGCTTGACCGAGTGTAGCATAGGAAACCATTTCCTATCAAGAGTATGTCATTTACGTACAATACGTGGAAGACAACTTTACTCTCTACAACCTTCTTATATATACAAGGTTCATCTACCTTTTTGATGAAGTCAAACTCGATGACTGTCACATCAAATAGATGTTCCAACTTCGCGATGCGTGCTTTAATCCTGATGGACTTAAGCATAGCCACTGGAGAAAAGGTTTTATCATAAACCACACCTGGTTATTGACGAAAACCTTTTACTTCAAGTCTAGCTTTGAAAGTCTCAACTTTTCCATTTACACCAAGAATCTTCTCAAGATCCACTTGCTCCCTATGGGTTTAACCCCTTTAGGTGCAACATTCAAAGTCATAATTTGTTGGTGTATATGGATTCCATCTTTGATCGCATAGCATTCAACCATTTCATAGAGTCCCCACTCGTGATGGCCTGCCTGAACCTAGTTGGGTCATCATCTACCATGATGCAATCCTCACTCCAATTGTCATCGAGAAAACCGTAGTATCTCTCAGGTGGATGAGGAACCCTACCGGATTCGTGGAGAGGCTGAGGTTCGTTGGAGACTATTGAATCCTTTGGTTTTACCAAATCATCAGCTGTTAATTTGTCCAGCTGGAACTTCTTCCAGTTCTACGTCATGACTACTAATTTCTTCACAAGAAATTCCTTTTCTAAAAAGGTGGCATGCTGAGAAACAAAACACCTTTTTCTCCTCAGTGTGGTAGAAGATATTCCCTCGCAAATGTTTGGGATATCCTAACAAACTTATACAAAACTGACCTTGCTTCGAGCTTGTCCAGATTTTGTTTTTCAACATAGGCCAGACAACCCCATATCTTAACTCGTTTAAGACATGGTTTCTTCCCATTCCATATCTCATATGTAGTGGTAGGCATTTATTTGGATGGAACCCCATTCAATAGGTATGCAACTTCTCAAGTTCATAACTCCAAAAGAAAACAGGCAACTCAGCAGTACTCATCATAGACCATATCTCATAGGGCGCAATACCTCCACCCCGATACACCGTTATACTGTGGTCTATTCGAAGGAGTAAGCTGAGAGAGAATCCCATTCTCTGTTTTAGAAAATCCAGGAACTCCATACCCAAATATTCTCCTCCTCGATCACATCATAGGACTTTAATAGTTCCACCCGTCTGGTTCTCAACTTCAAGTTTATATTCCTTTAATTTCTCAAAAGTTTGAGACTTGTGTTTCAACAGGAACATATGTCCGAATCCTGAGAGATGATCAGTGAATATAATGAAGTATGAAGGACCAACCTTGGCATTTGTAGACATAGGACTGTATAAATCATCATGTATCCATCCCAAGGGTTCAGTAACTCTTTCTCTGTTTCGAGTAAACGGAGTATTGGTCATTTTACCCTTGAGACAAGACTGGCAAGTATCATAAGATGAAAATTCGAACAGATTCTCATATTCATCCTTATGTAACTTAGCTGGTCGTGTCGCATTGATATGACCTAGTCTATAATGCCAAAAGAAGGATTCGTTTATTTCTGAACTATTCCTCTTGTGTGTGTTCTACATAATTTGAACCGTGGTTTGATTTAGAACGTATATGCCATTTCATAACGTGCCTGATCCAATCAACTCTTTGATTAAGGAAAATGTTCACAACATTATCCTCGAATACAGAATTATATCCTTTTTTAACTTAATAAAGAAACTGATTTAATGTTGTATATCAGGTTCGGTATCTAATAACATTTGTTCAGAATCAATGTATTTTCCATTTGGTAATACAAGGTGATATTTGCCAACTATTTTGGCTGCGACAATTGCAAAATTCTCTAACACTTAGAGACATATCATCCAATCTCGATTCTCTACCTTTCTGTAGCCCATGCAACTCTTACATATGTGGGATCCTATTCCGGTATCTCATACCTAGGATGTAGAGTGTACTGAGAAACAGTTCTCGGTAACGAACACACCCGAAGAATATGCATCAACATGCTTATTCCTCGATTGGGTCGCATGGAAATTCGGATATTCACATATTTCCTGTTCAGACTTATAACAATTATAAGATAGAGCGGAACCAACGTTCCCCAGCTCAGTATAATAAGCAGGTTCGGTCAATACATCCATATTATTATCTTGATTAAGGCAGGTTACGGTCGCTAACAGGAGAGAGAGATAGAAGAAAACACTCATCGTATGCTCTTGCAAGATCAGATTGGTTATTATTTTATCTAATCAGGATGGCTCCCACTGTTTTTATCAAATCTTCCTTCAAACCATAAAAAGTAAGACTAGCCGGGATTAATTACACCTTACAAGTTCGCCAATCTTTCGGCCCGTCCAGTGTCGGTACTTTGAAAGAGGTTTCCCATGCTTTCGCACGGACCTAATTAAAATAAACCTCATTTTCCCAGGGCGCAACCCCGTTAACACTTTTCTAGACACCTACTTTGATCGGCTAATTGTAATGTGCAAAACTCTTCCAGGAGTAACTCTTACGCGCAGTGGGTATCGGGATCCAACTATCTCATAGAAGGTATGCAATCTCATTGCAAATTTCAACACTTGAAATTCCCGATAATATTTTTCTCCTAGCATCCTATGACCTTGACGAAAGCCAACAAACCATAGTCCACTAGTCAAGTTCAACCCGTACATTTCATGATTGAATTAAATCCACCCGCACGACCCTTGACGAAAGCCAACAAAGTCGTACGACTACCCTAATCTAATCTTATCATATACAGCAGATAAGCAGTAAGTAGCTACCGCACACTACACCTTGACGAAAGCCAACAAACGTAGCACGAATACTAAATAATAATTATCTGAAATGACGGAGGGCTATGACATGTTTTTAAGAAAACCCTTTGCGTAATGAACTTAATATCGTTGTAGAATCGAGTGATTTTGAAAAGGAGTGTTCTACTAGTTTTGCTAAAGAGATCACTCCCGGTAAAGGGATCTCGGCTCTTTCCTCATCTTAAGAGGTGCTGGATATTTCACAAATACCACTATGCAAAACATGAACTAAAAAAGCAATCAAAAGAAAAAACCGAGTGGGTTGTAGCATCTGCCTGTTTCGCTAAAGAGGTCACTCCCAATGAAGGGATCTCGGCTCTTTTCTCATTGAATGAGGTGATGGATATCCTACAAGGAATACCGCTATGCAAAGCAAGAACAAGAGCTACCAGTTTTAAAAAAAAATCTGCAACATCTTTAGGTTTCTTTTATTTCATTAATCTCATTAATGAATTCCCATCATTTATACTTCCTAAGCTTCACAGAAGAAACGAAAGCAGCAATATTTATTATATCCCATATATATAATAAAAGCATTCGTCTCATCATATCAAGTGATCACATCATAGAATATCAGCAGCAGAAGAACACATATGAAATATTGGATATACTAGGAATTCCGTGTTTTAATTAAGCCAGTAAAAACATGGATTCCACGGACCCGATGAATAGCCAAACCCACATCCCTAGACCTCTACGAGAGCGCCAAGCAACCCTACCAATTCTAGAGTTAGGAGACCCGGTCTCGACTCCTCGATATGGTCTCCCACTTGACCCTAGAAGCCGGTTACTTGTGCTCTCCTCGTTGCGTCTATCCTAATGCAAAAAAGTAAATAATATACATCAATGGTGACATCATCCTGAACCCGGAAGTGCCCCAATAAAAGAATATTACATACAAATTTTTACATGAATGAAAATGAAAAACTCTCAACTCATATAAAAAACCCCGGCTATTCAAAACACGACGATCCAATATAACAAATCACAGCAACACATAACATCATATGTCATCAACGTAAGTAAATATGCGTATCCCAATTGTCGTTGACATATAGCAATGAAACCGGCGATACACCACATATTACCCTTACGGTCGCAGAAAAGAAAGTGAAAATTACAAGAATTGGAATCCACAACCACCTTAGACATCATAAACCCACATTACTACAATATACGGTTGCCCCTACGGGTACATGAATCCGTAGGGGCAACATTTTATTTCCCCTACGGATTAATCCGTAGGTACCCATAGTTATCCCTACGGTTCCCTACGTTTTAATTTAAAAATATTAAATCGTAATTTGTTTTTTGGCCCTACGGAGCCGCAAATGATGGCTCTATGGTTAGGTCCGTAGGGGCATATAAATGGGTTATTAATAATAAAAAAAGCATAGAAAAGTCCTCGATATCGTTCCCAAAAATTCCCTCTCTCACTCTCTCGCGCCTCGATCGCTCGTTCCCGTGCCTCATCGCCACCACCCTCCGCGCCTCGTCGCCACCTTACTCGATCGTTCCGAAAACTTCCTCGTCGATTTCCTCGTAGCCACCACCCGCGACTCGTCACCGATTACGTCGTCGACTATCGGTCTCCTCCGTCGTCTCCTCCATCACCCACTACAGGTTAGTAAATCTTAAATTATTTATAATTTTGATGATGTTAGTGTTAGTTATATGTATGTCCTAGAGGCCATTACTGTACATAGGATGTATATTGTAGTGGATGCTGGGACATATATAGGGAGGACTTTCTTGCTCGACATGATAGTATGCTATCTGGTTACCCTTTACCTTAACGTGTATGCTGATTGTCTCTCTGTTATATGTTGGTAAAGCCCTTAGGATCTGTACTTGACTACCTTGACTATGATGCAGATCATACTAGTGGGGACATGGTAGTCCATAAGTACATCCTTCAAAGTCCCTAGTCGTGGGTGTATCGAGACGGGGCATCGATATACCAGAGTAGACTAGCGTGTACCTTCTCGACCCATACAGATGGGCGATGGATGATCCCATATCCATTGGTGTTTGACATCGGAGATGATATACGGGTGCTCAGTAGAGACTGGGTACACTGGACGGACTCGCCGAGAACTCCCAGATGGTATTATACTTCACGTCAGATGGCAGTTCTCTGGTGACACTGGTACAGAGTAGTCTGTTGACCCGAGATCGTCATAGAGTCTTGTGTGGTTCCCACTGTGCTTTGATTTCCATCTTACCACGTCCAAGAGGGCGTGCAAAACGGTGGTTTTTGGGTACAGTCCCGAGTCACATGGAGGCAATGAGCGATAGGAGGGGATTCGTCTCTCCCGGTATAGGGAGTTGATGTTGCGCTGTGTTCGATTGGCTATAACAGGAAATCCCTGGCCAGGGTTGCTGAGATTTACTGGTAAGTGTTACCAGTAGTTTCTCGAATAGTTATAGACCTCATATCGACACGACTTATCGAGCTATTGGGGTCTGACGTTTACCACCCCTAGGCGAGATATGCGACATATCAGACGATCAGACCGGACTGTACGGTAGTGTTACTGGTCGGATTCACTGGAGTGTGAGCGGGCTTGCTTGTCGATCTTCAGATCGCTCAATACCCGGGTGGCCGTTACGTTTAGCAGACCGCTTGCGGCTTGTGGGTGCTTGATATGATCATCACCTGCTGCCGGCGTATTGACGAGTCTTTAGAGTCCTACACAGAGGTTTCCTGGCTCAAGCGAAACGAAATAGGAGCGCATATGAGATATGTGCGAGACCGAGAATAATGCGTGTATGTGATACCGTATTCCATTCTCGCGATGAATGTATCGAATGGTTGTATGCGATATAACCTAGTTATCGATTCAAGCGTTGATTCGATAAGCCGATACATTATATACTAGTCGGTTGTGTGCGGCATGACCGGATCATTGAATCAAGTGTTGATTTAATGATTTAATGTATAATTATATATTTGATATATTACTTTGCATTAACTAGTATCGGTTCACTTTAAATGGATTTTCTCACTTGATATGTACACATTGTATATGTGATATACTTTTGTGCACTTGATTGTATCATGTTTGATGATACATGTTTAACTATAGTTAAGTGTAATGGATTAAGCCATGGTTAAACTAATGATTAGGGTTTTCTATTCTTACTTATTTATTTATTTATTTATTTTGAATAGATAAGAAAAGAATGGTTGCTAATTTTGGAGTTTAGTTGAAGCTTCATGAAGCTTTGACTTTGTAACCATTCTTGTCTTCATCTTTAACCCTAACCATTAATCTAACCTTAGTTAATTCTCTACACTTGACCATGGTTCTAATATGATAAGTATTCATTTTCTTTTCCAATTATAATTAATCTTATCATATTATTCTTCTTCATCTTCTTCATTCTTCAAGTGAAGAAAACCAAGCTCCATCAATGGTGATTGTTGGAAAAGAGTGAGAAATCCAAAACTAAAGTCTACCCACTTCCTATTTCTTCATCCTCTACCTCTTGCCAAGTAGTAGAGTGTGTTTACTTCATAAGTTTTTTGACTTGGTGAAGTTGTGAGCTTGATCTAGCGATGCCTCGACGTAGATCATCTTCGGCATGGACATCGACGACCTAGCTCCCTTTTTCTCCGACGAAGCCGACTCTAGAGCCCGGATTTGATTTGGACAGCGGAGAGGACCTCGTTGCGGAGCTATGGAGGTGGAGCACCGGATCTACAAAGGTTGTATTTCCGTTAAACTTTTAGTTAAGTGTTAACTAGTTAGTTTTTCGCCTAGACATCTAGCCGACGATCCGTAGTTTAGGGTTTGTAGGCACCGTAAAAATTTTAATATGGCATGTTCGATGCCTAGTAAGACCTCCTTGGGGTGCCTAGGAACCCTACAGTGGTATCAGAGCCTAGCTAGAGCTTAGGCGAAGCGTAGACGGAATTTGAAGTCCGAACGACCCAAAACCGAAACCCAAAATATGCTCTCTGTACTTTTTTGAAAACAGTGGATTTTTCCAAATTAAAAATTGCTAAAAAATTCAGCAGGGAAAAATAAGAATTACGGTGCAAAAAGTTTCTGGTGAACAGTATTTTTCGCGGCGGATCCGCGGCAGAAGCATGGCTTCTGCGGCTGATCAGCGGCCCCATGGTGACGTCAGCCCACTTTGTTTGCACAGTAACTCCTGATAAATTCTGCTGAGTTTTCTGGGAATTTTTAATATTTATTCAAGAGTTGAATTTCCTGGGATTGTTTTGGGGATTCGGTGTTTCGATCGGGGTATCAAATTTTGTCTATTTGGCTTTCCGGATAAATTTTAGAATATGTTAAAAAAGTTCGACCGGATATAAATACCCAATTTTTCCCCTGTCGGGAAATTTCCAAGTGTTGGATTTTTCCGAAGTTTAACGACGTTCTAAGTAGTGCAAGTAACGCGATGGTCCCTCTAGAAGACACAAACCTTAACTCGATTATGTGACCGTCTTGAACTGCCCTTTGAAGCTTCGGGTTTGGGGCAGTACGGCGTGCCACATGTGAGGCGTTGGCTTGACCCTTCTACGGCTGGACCGTTGGTACTGAGGCACGAACTGAATGTTGCTAGACTTGTTTCATGTGTTGATCTGTATCGGGAAAACTTGGGTGTTCGAATGTTCAATCGGAAAGTTTAACATTTTCTAATTATCTGGAATGGGATACAATAATTGGAATTCACAATAAGTTATGAGATAACTGAATGAATGTTATAAACGTAGCAGTTTAGTCTCACTTGATCGGTTGCCACGGAATTTTGATGTGATCAAAAGTCCGTCGCAATCACGTAGCGTACGCGGATACTCGCCGGGTAAACTTAATAGACAGCCTTACTCCATAGCCCCGACCAAGTGACTGTAGGAGAACCCCGTCGCCGAAAGCATCCGTTCGGGTGCTCGCGGTAGCGGTGTTCTGCCTTGGTGCACTTGGTCGACGGCATCGGGGGTGCGGCCGCCTACTAAAGTTTGCGACGAGCATTCGATCAGTATTTTCGGGAATCCTGTTGAATTGCCCGACTTGATATTGAAAAGAGTTTTCGATATAGAGACTAAAATGCGGGGTTTATAATTGTTAGGCATGCGATGTCTAAGAAATTCATTTGGTCAGGCATGCGATGTCTGAGATGGTTGCGGATTCCAACTGTTGTAGTTTTACACTTTCTTTTCTGTGACCGTAAGTGTAATATGTGATATCGCCGGTTTCGTTGCTATATGTCAACGACAATTGGGATGGACATATTTACTTACGTTGATGACATGTGATGTTATGTGTTGCTGGATATGTTATATTGGATCGTCGTGTTTGAATAGCCGGGGGTTTTTATGTGAGATGAGTGTTTTTCATTTTCATTCATGTAAAAACTTGTATGTAATATTCTTTTATTGGGGCGCTTCCAGGTTGCGGAAGTTGTCACCCTTTGTATATTATTTACTTTTCCGCACTAGGATAGACCCAAGGAGGGGAGCACAAGTAACCGGGTTCTAGAGTCCAGTGGGAGACCAACTTGAGGAGTCGAGTCCGGGTCTCCTAACTCTAGAATTGGTAGGGTTACTTGCCGCTCTCGTAGGGGTCTAGGGGTGTGGGTTTGGCTATTCATCACGACCGTGGAATCCGTGTTTTATACTGGCTCGTATTGAAAACACAGACGTCCTAGTATATCCAATATTTCATATGATTCTTCTGCTGCGATATCTGTGATGTGATCATGTGATGTTCTGTGATAGATACAGTATATAGTATATATGATATATTATATAGACGTTACTTATGTTTTACACCCGCGCTAGCCCTGCCCCGCTCTGCCGTTAGTTACCTAACCTAACGGTGCACGAGGGGACATCGAGGCGAATGCGGATGGCATAAGTGTACGTCGTATTTATCTGTGATGTTTAGGTACATTTTAAATGGTGGGACTTCATTAATGTGATTAATGAAATAAAAGAAACCTAACATGTTGTAGAATCGAATTTCAAAATAAAACAGGTAGCTACAGTTCTTGCTTTGCACAGCGGTATATGTGATATATCCTGCACCTTATTCGATAAGGAAAGGACCGAGATCCCTTCACCGGGAGTGACTCCTATAGCAATAACTGGTCGATGCTACACCCTCGGTTTGTCTTTTGATTGCTTTTAAGAGTTTTTGCTTTGCACAGTGATATATGTGATATATCCCGCACCTCATTCGACGAGGAAAGGACCGACGATCCCTTCACTGGGAGTGACTCCTTTAGCAAAACTAGAAAAGCCTCAAAAACACTCCATTTCAAAAATCATTTGATTCTACAACGATATCAAGTTCATTACGCAATAGGTTTTCAGAAAAAACCTGTCGTAGCCCTCCGTCATTTCAGATAAGTACTAGTTAGTATTCGTGCTACGTTTGTTGACTATGTTAAGGCGTAGTGTGCGGTAGCTAATTAGTGCTTATCTGCATAAGCATATGATGTGATTGGATTAGGGTAGTCGTGCGACTTTGTTGACTATGTTAAGGGTCGTGCGGGTGGGTTTAATTCAATCGGGAAATGACGGGTTGAACTTGACTAGCACTTATGATTTGTTGACTATGTTAAGGTCATTTAGCTGCTAGGGGCAAAATATTATCGGGAATTTCAAGTGTTGAAATTTGCAATGAGATTGCATACCTTCTATGAGATAGTTGGATCCCGATACCCGCTGCGAGTAAGTGTTACTCCTGGGAAAGTTTTATACATTACAATTAGCCGATCAAGTAGGTGTCTAGAAAGGTGTCAACGGGGTTACGCCTCTGGGAAAACGAGGTTTACATTAATTAGGTTCGTGCGAAAGCACGGGGGACCTCCCTCAAAGTACCGACACTGGCCTGGCTGAAAGATTGGCGAACTTGTAGTGTGTAATTAATCCCGGCTAGTCTTTCCTTTTAGGGTTTGAAGGAAGATTTGATAAAAAGCAGTGGGAGCCATCCTGATTAGATAAAATAAAACCAATCTATTCTTGCAAGAGCGCACGCTGAGTGTTTTCTTCTCTCTCTCTCCAGGTAGCGACTATATCACGCCTTAATCAAGATAATAATACGGATTTTTGACCGAACCCACTTGTTACACTGAGCTGGGGAACGTTGGTCCCGCTCCAACTTATAATTGTTATAAGACAGAGCAGGAAATTGGGGATTACCAGAATTCCCGTGCCGCCCAAACGAAGAGAGTGCATGCTGATGCATCATCTTCGGGTTTGTTCATTATACAGAACTGTTTCTCAGTATCCTTTACGTCCTGGGTATGTGATACCTGATCAGGATCCCAGATATGTAATCAGTTACATAGGGCTACAGAAAGGTAGAGAACTGAGAACGGGTGATAAGTTTCATGAGGCAGAAAACGGGGCAAGAGTTGCAGCCAAGTCTGTCGGTCACTGTCACCCTGTATTACCGATACTTTGATTCTGAACGAATGTTATTAGATACCGAACCTGATATACAAAATCATATCTGTCTCTTTATTAGTAAAGAAACGATAAATTTTTTTATAGATGGATAATGTTTTGAACATTTCCTATATCAAAAGTTGATCGGTTCAGGCACGTTATCTAAAAGTATTGATGTTCTAAATCAAACAACAGTTCTTAGTATACAGAACACACACAAGAGAAAGAGTTCAGAAATGAACGAATCCTTCTTGAGGCATTGTAGACTAGGTCATATCAATAAGACCCGACTGGCTGGAGTTACATAAAGATGCATATTTAAATTAGTTTGAATTTGCATCTTGTGAAACTCGCCTGTCATGTCACAAAGATAAGATGACCATAGCTCCGCTTACTGAAAACAGAGAAAGAGTTTGTAAACTCTTGGGATGATACATGTTGATGTATGCAGATCCCCAGTCTACACATGCCAGGACTGGTTCTTTATACTTCATTATATTCTCTGATAATCTCTCAAGATTCAGTCGTATGTTCCTGTTGAAACATAAGTCCGAAGCTTTTGAGGTATTCACAAAATATAAGTTGGAAGTAGAGAACCAAAATACGGGTATAAGTATTATGTCCTTTGATGAGATCAAGGAGGAGAATACTTGAGCACGGAAATCCTGGATTATACTAAAGGAGAATGAGATTCTCTCTCGGCATTACTCCTCCGCATACACCATAGCACGATGGTATATCGGGGTGGAGCAATCACACCCTATATGATAAGGTGTGCTCTATGATGAGTACTGCTGAGTTACCTTTTTCCTTTTGGGAGTTATGCGCTTGAGAAGCTGCATACCTATTGAATAGGGTTCAAATCAAATCAGTTACCTACCACTTCATATGCGATATGGAAAGGGAAGAGCCCATGTCTTAAGTTAGTTAAGATTTGGGGTTGTCCGGCCTATGTCTAAAAGCAAAATACGGACAAGCTCGAGGCAAGGTCTGTAATGTAGAACTGGAAATGTTCCAGCTATACAAACTACAGCACATGATTTGATAGAACCAAAGAATTCAGTAGATTCCAACGAACCTCAGCCTCTCCGCCGATCTAGTAGGGTTCCTCACCCACCTGAGAGATACTTCGGTTTCTCTATGACAGTGGGAGCGAGGATTACATCATGAGATGATGACCCAACTAGTTTCGAGCTGGCCATCAGGAGTAAGACTCTGTAAGAATGGCTGGATGCTTAGTGATCTGAGATGGAATCCTTATACACCAACAAAGTATGGACTTTGGTTGCTATATCTGAAGGGTTAAATCCCCATCAGGAGCAAGTATATCTTAAGAAGATTACCTGGTGTAGATGGAAAAGTTGAGACTTTCAAAGCTAGACTTGTTAAAGCTTTTCGTCATCGACCAGGCGTGGATCATGATGAAACCTTTTCAAGTGACTATGCTTAAGTCCATCCAGATCCTACTTGCCACGGCTACATACCATGACTACGATATCTGGTGGTTGGGTGTCATGACTGCTTTTCTAAATGATGTTTTAGAAGAGTGCGTCTATAAGTACACAGCCAGAGGGCTTCGTAAACAGTGGGAGCAGCGGAAACGTGTGCAAGATGCTTTATAGGATAAAGCAGGCATCGCGGAGTTGGAACATCTGTTTTGATGGAGTAGTCAAAGAGTTTGACATCATCAAAATGGTAGATGAACCTTGTATAAACAAAAAGGTAGTAGGGAGTATGGTGGTGATCCTCGTAGAGTACGTGGACGACATACTCTTGATAGGGAAGGAGTTTCCTATGCTACGCTCGGTCGATCTCCGCTTATCACAATGATTCTCCATATAGGATCAAAGTGATACCTACTAAATCCTGGATTTTGGATCTATGAGATAGATCTAATTGGATGTTAGGTATCTCACTAGAAGCAGTGAGACGGTATCAACCGATCCTGGGGAGAATCACTGGAAGGGTTCCAGGGTGATAAAGACGACTGAGTGTCAGTCGCAGGCATTGTCTTTACCCTCAGTAAAGGGACGGTATGTTGGAAGAGTTCCAAGATAGATACCGTGACATACTAGACGATAAAGGCAGGATACATTGCTACTTAAGATGCTACCAAAGAGGCTGTTTGGGTGTATATTGGTTCATGAGATGAACTATGTTCCTCCCATTGTGTGACAATGGAGTTGTGGCTTATGCCAAGGAACGCCGGTCCCATCAGTGATCCAGACATATTCTAAGGCAGTATCACTTGATCATGGAGATGGTTGATCTCCAGGGAGATCGAGGTTAGGAGAGTAGATTCAGAGGACAACGCGGCGGATCCACTCACGAAAGGCCTATTCCCAGAGAGAGACTATTATGGGATGGTTGAGTATGAGATACTACAACCACTGCTACATATGGCCCTAGTGCAAGTGGGAGATTGTTAGTTATATGTATGCCCTAGAGGCCATTACTGTACATAGGATGTATATTGTAGTGGATGCTGGGACATATATAGGGAGGACTTTCTTGCTCGACATGATAGTATGCTATCTGGTTACCCTTTACCTTAACGTGTATGCTGATTGTCTCTCTGTTATATGTTGGTAAAGCCCTTAGGATCTGTACTTGACTACCTGGACTATGATGCGGATCATACTAGTGGGGACATGGTAGTACATAAGTACATCCTTCAAAGTCCCTAGTCGTGGGTGTATCGAGACGGGGCATCGATATACCAGAGTAGACTAGCGTGTACCTTCTCGACCCATACAGATGGACGATGGATGATCCCATATCCATTGGTGTTTGACATCGGAGATGATATACGGGTGCTCAGTAGAGACTGGGTACACTGGACGGACTCGCCGAGAACTCCCAGATGGTATTATACTTCACGTCAGATGGCAGTTCTCTGGTGACACTGGTACAGAGTAGTCTGTTGACCCGAGATCGTCATAGAGTCTTGTGTGGTTCCCACTGTGCTTTGATTTCCATCTTACCACGTCCAAGAGGGCGTGCAAAACGGTGGTTTTTGGGTACAGTCCCGAGTCACATGGAGGCAATGAGCGATAGGAGGGGATTCGTCTCTCCCGGTATAGGGAGTTGATGTTGCGCTGTGTTCGATTGGCTATAACAGGAAATCCCTGGCCAGGGTTGCTAAGATTTACTGGTAAGTGTTACTAGTAGTTTCTCGAATAGTTATAGACCTCATATCGACACGACTTATCGAGCTATTGGGGTCTGACGTTTACCACCCCTAGGCGAGATATGCGACATATCAGACGATCAGACCGGACTGTACGGTAGTGTTACTGGTCGGATTCACTGGAGTGTGAGCGGGCTTGCTCGTCGATCTTCAGATCGCTCAATACCCGGGTCGCCGTTACGTTTAGCAGACCGCTTGCGGCTTGTGGGTGCTTGATATGATCATCACCTGCTGCCGGCGTATTGACGAGTCTTTAGAGTCCTACACAGAGGTTTCCTGGCTCAAGCGAAACGAAATAGGAGCGCATATGAGATATGTGCGGGACCGAGAATAATGCGTGTATGTGATACCGTATTCCATTCTCGCGATGAATGTATCGAATGGTTGTATGCGATATAACCTAGTTATCGATTCAAGCGTTGATTCGATAAGCCGATACATTATATACTAGTCGGTTGTGTGCGGCATGACCGGATCATTGAATCAAGTGTTGATTTAATGATTTAATGTATAATTATATATTTGATATATTACTTTGCATTAACTAGTATCGGTTCACTTTAAATGGATTTTCTCACTTGATATGTACACATTGTATATGTGATATACTTTTGTGCACTTGATTGTATCATGTTTGATGATACATGTTTAACTATAGTTAAGTGTAATGGATTAAGCCATGGTTAAACTAATGATTAGGGTTTTCTATTCTTACTTATTTATTTATTTATTTATTTTGAATAGATAAGAAAAGAATGGTTGCTAATTTTGGAGTTTAGTTGAAGCTTCATGAAGCTTTGACTTTGTAACCATTCTTGTCTTCATCTTTAACCCTAACCATTAATCTAACCTTAGTTAATTCTCTACACTTGACCATGGTTCTAATATGATAAGTATTCATTTTCTTTTCCAATTATAATTAATCTTATCATATTATTCTTCTTCATCTTCTTCATTCTTCAAGTGAAGAAAACCAAGCTCCATCAATGGTGATTGTTGGAAAAGAGTGAGAAATCCAAAACTAAAGTCTACCCACTTCCTATTTCTTCATCCTCTACCTCTTGCCAAGTAGTAGAGTGTGTTTACTTCATAAGTTTCTTGACTTGGTGAAGTTGTGAGCTTGATCTAGCGATGCCTCGACGTAGATCATCTTCGGCATGGACATCGACGACCTAGCTCCCTTTTTCTCCGACGAAGCCGACTCTAGAGCCCGGATTTGATTTGGACAGCGGAGAGGACCTCGTTGCGGAGCTATGGAGGTGGAGCACCGGATCTACAAAGGTTGTATTTCCGTTAAACTTTTAGTTAAGTGTTAACTAGTTAGTTTTTCGCCTAGACATCTAGCCGACGATCCGTAGTTTAGGGTTTGTAGGCACCGTAAAAATTTTAATATGGCATGTTCGATGCCTAGTAAGACCTCCTTGGGGTGCCTAGGAACCCTACAGTTAGGTCTAGGGTTTAGGGTTTGGGTAGGGGTGAGGGTTAGGGTCTAGCATCGGGTTCAGTTTAAGGTAGGGTTAGGGTTACGGTTACGGTTCGGTTGGGGTTAGGGTTGGGGTTGGGGTTCGGGTTCGGTTGGGGTTGGGGTTGGGGTTAGGGTTAGGGTTAGGGTTCGGTTGGGGTTGGGGTTGGGGTTAGGGTTAGGGTTCGGTTGGGGTTAGGGTTGGGGTTGGGGTTAGGGTTAGGGTTCGGTTGGGGTTGGGATTGGGGTTGGGGTTGGGGTTAGGGTTAGGGTTCGGTTGGGGTTGAGATTGGGATTGGGGTTAGGGTTCATTAGTTGGGCTTAGGGTTAGGGTAATTAGGGTTAGGGTTAGGGTTATGGTTTGGTTCAGGTTTAGGGTTAGAGGCTAGGGTTAATTTGGGTTAATTAGTGATAATTTGAAAGGGTTAGGGTGTTGATTAGGGTTAATTAGGTTAATTTGGGTAAATTGGGTTAAGTTTGGGTTGATTAGGGTTGATTAGGGTTAATTAGGTTGATTTGGGTAAGTTAGGTTAAGTTTGGGTTAATTAGGGATAATTTGTGTTAGGGTAACGATTTTGGTTAATTGTGATTAATTAGGTTAATTTGGGTTATTTAGGGTAAGGGTTTAGGGTGCACTAGTTCATTGCAGTAGGATACTCGATGATAACGTAACGTCCAACTTTATCGTAAACGCAAGAAAAATTTACCTTAAACTTGAAATTTCGAACCCTTAATAACGAAACATAAACGTAAAACCTATTCATGTTAAATGTTCAAGTTAAAACCAATATATGATACTCGATGATAATATGAAACTTTCATATTCTCATCGATACTCATATATGAAACTCAAAGCGCCACTTAGTCCTCGTCTATCGGTTAACATACGTTCGATATTCGTCGTGATATAGAACTATATGAAGGTTGTTAAATATCGGACGGTATAACTTGGTACTAACAACCTTCGTATAGTCTATGTGACGAGAAGATTCAATCATATGATAACCTATAAATTTGTCCCGTGTGGACAAGTTAGGAATGTATAAAGCAAACACCTGCATTCATTTGTGTTTTCATCCGTTTCGATATATTTCGTCGGTACTTTTCCGCTGGTTTTCCGTGTACAAAGATAGATCAGATATTCATTTCAACGTTATTTCACAGATATGAAATGGTCATCTATTCTATTACAGTGTACTCGGAGAACAGCGGGGAAGTGCTGCCGAAATTTACTCGAAATGGTTGAAAGCACAAGCGAATGGGTGTCTGCTCTATACATTCTTAATGGGATAGAAGCCTTATCCCCGACAGCCGAAACACACACATACAACACGAATACACAACAAATGCATCATTAGAGAGTGATTCAAGATGTTCAAGTTAAAACCAATATATAATACTCGATGATAATATGAAACTTTCATATTCTCATCGATACTCATATATGAAACTCAAAGCGCCACTTAGTCCCCGTCTATCGGTTAACATACGTTCGATGTTCATCGTGACATAGAACTATACAAAGGTTGTTAAATATCGGACGGTATAGCTCGGTACTAACAACCTTCGTGTAGTCTATGTGACGAGAAGATTCAATCATATGATAACTGATAGATTTGTCCCGTGTGGACAAGTTAGGAATGTATAAAGCAAACACCTGCATTCACTTATGTTTTCATCCGTTTCGAGTTATTTCGTCGGTACTTTTCCGCTGGTTCTCCATGTACAAAGATAGATTAGATGTTCATTTCAACGTTGTTTCACAGCTTTGAAATGATTATCTATTCTATTACAGTGTACTCGGAGAACAGCAAGGAGGTGCTACCGAAATTTTCTTGAAACGGTTGAAAGCACAAGCGAATGGGTGTCTGCTCTATACATTCTTAATGGGATAGAAGCCTTACCCTCGACAGCCGAAACACACACATACAACACGAATACACAACAAACGCACGCATAGCACATACACACTAACAAATCTACACTTAAGCGAAATCATAAATTGAAACACACATATAAAGAATACCAATTTATCGATAATTTATTCTTTTCAACGACAAACGCATACACAAAGCTTATACACAGATTTTCTCCTTTGTTAGTAACCATCTCGTTCTTAGATTTCTCAATATAGTCATCATGACCTACAATTTATATGTTATACAGTCTAACATAGCCCATGAGTACATCAGAGTTAAGAACTAGATGTATGTGGATTGGCAACAATGTATGCAACCTAAGTTTGTCGCAAGAGTTACTACTTATATTGAATTTGCACGCGTACATAATAAGATCGTGATAGAGAAGATTCTCTGCCCGTGCGATAGATGTGGGAATAAGTACTGGCAGAAGGTAGAATTTGCAGAGCTTCATATCGTTAAACATGGTTTTACTAGACTTTATACAACTTGGCTATATCATGGGGAAGGAGAAGAACACAGTAATGCGGCAGAGGAAGAAGGAGAAGACGGTAATGCGGCAGGAGAAGAAGAAGACGGTAATGCGGCAGAAGAAAAAGACAGTAATTTCTTTTCATCAGAAGAAATGGAGGATATGGTAGAGGCTGCCCTAGGTGAATCTATTCGTACCGAAGATGACATTCCTTCCGGTCAAGGACCACGTGCGGATAAGTATGAAAATTTCATGAATGATGCTAGAAAACCAAATTATGAGAATGCAAAGTATTCCACCCTCTCATGATTCGTCCAACTTTTCCAGATTAAGTGTCAAAATGGATGGAGCAACAAGTCATTCACAATGCTTCTTTCGTTCTTGAAAGATTCTATGCCCCCGGGAAATAACGTGCCTAACAGCTGGTACGGAGCCGAGAAGATGATGTCTTGTTTGGATCTGAAGTGTGAGAAGATTCAAGCATGTCCTAAAAATTATGTGTTGTACCGGAAAGAGAATTCAGATTTGAAAGAGTGTCCAACATGCGGAGAGGTCAGGTATAAGCCAAAAGATTTTGATAAGAAGCCCGATATACCTGTCAAGATAGCATGATGCTTTCCCATAACACAGAGGCTACAGAGGCTATTCAGGTGCAAGAAAACAACCGAGGCAATGATTTGGCATCACCGTGCTCTTCTAAGTGAAGATGGAAAAATGATTCATCCAAGAGATTTACCAGCATGCAAGGATTTCGATAGGAGGCACGCAATATTCAGTAGTGATCCTCGCAATATCAGGCTCAGACTGGCAAGTGATGGCTTCTGTCCATTCAACTATATGGCTGGAAGCCACAGCACATGGCCTGTTGTAATGATAGTTTATAATCTGTCGCCTTGGTTGGCTATAGACCAATCATACTTTATGATACCTCTTCTTATCGATGGACCAAACTCTCCGGGAAACAATATCGACGTTTATCTCCGACCTCTGATCGAGGAGTTAAAATCTTTATTCATTGATGGTGTAGAGACTTACGATGCAAACACAAATACAACATTCATACTGTGTGCGGTTTTAATGTGGACAATTAATGACTTTCCTGCGTATGGAATGCTATCAGGTTGGTCCGTACATAGTCACAAAGCATGTCCTCATTGCCATCAACATATAACATCAAAATTCTTGAATTTTAGCAGGAAGGTTTGTTATTGCGGCCAGCGAAATTCTTGAACTAGAAAATTCTATTGCGTTGATACTTTGCAAGTTTGAGCGTATTTTCCCACCGTCATTCTTCGATATCATAATACTCCTGACGGTTCATCTTGCAACTGAGGCTAAGTTAACCTGACCAGTACAATATTGATGGATGTATCCTGTCGAGAGGTACGTGAAATTTTTTGTTTTGCGCAATTTATAAAATTATTGTTGTCTTGTATGACCGTATTTATTTATTTAACATATTTTTCTTTAGGTACCTCTACACTCTTAAAAAGTATATACGGAATAGAAATCGACCAGAGGGTTCTATCATACAAGGTTATCTTCTAGATGAAGCAACCCCATTTTGTTCCCGCTATCTGGACAAGAACATTAAGACGAGACTTAACCGGCCTCGAAAAATTCAGGACAAGCCATATGGTAAAGCCGATTATAAGAGGGTAGACATTATGTTTATCAACAAGATAAACCGGTTTATCCTCCTCAATAGCGCATGTCTTGAAAAAAATTAGAGAGTAAGTTTTTTTGGATTAATTGTTATATTTGTGTTTGTGTGTGTATGAAATGATATAATATTAATGTCATAATTTATTGTCGAGAACAGAATTCATTTTAACGAGGTACGTGAGGGCATCCTGATTGGAACGATGAACGATTGGAAAAATATCATCTGGATAACTTTTGCGATTGGGTTGCAGATCATGTAAGTTATTCGAATAACATGTTATTGATATCAGTTTTAATCTAAACTTATATCGTTATGTATTTGTCGTAAAATTTGTTTTTTTAGATCCACGATCCGAACTTGTCTGCATCATTAGAGAGTGATTCAAGATGTTTAGCTCAGTTTCCTAGTATGGAAGTTGCATATTATGAAGGATTCGGTGTCCTTGGATACAAATTCGAAGTTAAGGACATAGAAACTGTAGGGTTGCTAGGCACATGCACAAGGGTCTACGAGGCATCAACCATGCTCGATTTAAAAAATAGCCGTGCCGAACAACCCAAAGCCGGATCTTTAAACTAGAGTTTATGCGAAAACAAGCATGTTAAACACTTTAACACTAAGTGAGAGGGATTACAACCTTTGTAGATCTGGTCCTTCACTTCTTAAGCTCCGTATTGAGGTCCCTTCACTGTGATCATCGTGTTCCGGACTCTCGAGAGGCTCCACGAAGAGAAAGATGCAGTCTTTCTTCCGATCTTCGATAACATAGATGATCTACCTTGAAGTTTCATTAACACAAGCTAATACTCATAAAATGAAGTGAACACCCTCATCTAAATAGCAAGGGTAGATGAGGATGATGAAGTAGGATTTTTTCTCTTATTTGTTTTCATATTCTCACTCACTTTCATCACTTAGCAAAAAGCTAGAAAGCTTTTTCCAAGAAGGAACTCAAGGAAGAAAATGATAGAATCCTTTTGTGATGAATAATGTAAAGTAGATAATGATGAATAATGCAACCATGGTTGCTAGAACTTTGTATAGAATTAACCAAGGGCTAGGGTTTGGGTTGGGTTAAAGCATGAGTCATTGGAAAATATCTTGCACAAAACAAAAAGAAACCTTCTAGAATCATCAAGAAGGAACTAACCCAAAACAAACCCTATTCTTGTTTAATCTCCACTAAACATGTTGCATTAGTTATCATATCATGTTACAATATTATATATCACATATATAATATTTATCGTAACAATATAAAATAATACAATTAACATATATCGCATATATATCAATGTATTACCCGAGTGAGAAAAAGAATCTTTTAGTGAGATAATATTAGTTAATGTAATTTAATATATCATATATATTATTATACATTAAATTATCGAATCAACACTTGATCCGACAATCCGGCTATATCACATATAACCGACTAATATCTCATTTACCGATTCATCGAATCAACACTTGATCCGATGACCCGGCTGATATCAAATATCGTGAGAATAGAATAGGGTATCACATATCGCATTATCCTCGGTTCTGCACATATCACATATGTGCTCCTACTCCGTTTTGCCTGAGCCAAGAAATCTCTGTGTAGGACTCTAAAGAATCGTCAATACGCCGGCAGTAGGTGATGATCATATCAAACACCCACAAGCTGCAAGCGGTCAGCTAAACGTAACAGCCACCCAGGTATTGAGCACTCAGAAGATCAACAAGCAAGCCTGTACATTCTCCTGTGAGTCCAATCAGTAACACTCCCGTACAGTCCGGTCTCTTCGTCTGATATGTTGCATATCTCGCCTAGGGGTGGTAAACATCAGACCCCAGTAGCTCGATAAGTCGTGTCGATATGAGGTCTATAACAGTTCGAGAAACTACTGATAACACTTACCAGTAAATCTCAGTAATCCTGGCCAGGGATTTCCGGTTATAGCCAATCGAACACAGCACAACATCAACTCCCTATACCGGGAAAGACGAATCCCCTCCTATCGCTCATTGCCTCCATGTGATTCGGGACTGTACCCAAAAGCCACCTTTTTGCACGCCTTCTTAGACGTGGTATGATGGAAATCAAAGCACTGTGGGAATCACACAAGACTTTATGACGATCTCGGGTCAACAGACTACTCTGTACCAGTGTCATCGGAGAACTGCCATCTGACGTGAGGTATAATACCATCTGGGAGTTCTCGGCGAGTCCGTCCAGTGTACCCAGTCTCCACTGAGCACCCATACATCATCCTTGATGTTAAACACCGATGGATATGGGATCATCCATCGCCCATCATATGGGTCAAGATGCGTATACGCTAGTCTACTCTGGTGCATCGATGCCCTGTCTCGATACACCCTCGACTTGGAACAGTTGTAAGATGTACTCGTCGACTACCGTGGCCCCACTAGTATGATCTCATCATAGTCCCTAGTCGAGTACATATCCTAAGGGCTTTATCAACATGTAACATAGAGGCAATCAGAGTACATGTTAAGATAAACTACAACGAGATAGCATACTATCATGTCGAGCATGAAAGTACTCCCTATATATGTCCAAGTATCTATTACAATATACATCATATGCACAGTAATGGCCTTTAGGGCATACATATAACTAACAATCTTCCACTTTCACTAGGGCCATCTGTTGTGGTATCACATACCCAACAATTAGCTACGGTTGAAGTATCTTATACTCAACCATCCCATAAAAGTCTCTACTTGGAAAAAGGCCTTTGTGAGTGGATCCGCGCTGTTGTCCTCTGTGTCTACTCTCCTAACCTTGATCTCCCTGGAGATCAACCATCTCCATGATCAAGTGATACTGCCTAAGAATTATATCTGGATTTCTGAAGGGACGGTAGTTCCTTTGCTAAAGCCACAACTCCAATGTCACACATTGGTAGGAACAAAGTTCATCTCATGAACTTATATATCCAGACTGCCTCTTTGGTAGCATCCTTGGTAACGATGTATCTTGACTTTAATCGTCTAGTAAGTCACGGTATCTAGCTTGGAACTCTTCTAACATACCGTCCCTCCACTGAGGGTAAAGACAATGCCTGCGACTGACATTCAGTCGTCCTTATCACCCTGGAACCTTTCCAGTGATTCTCCCCAGGATGGATTGATACCATCTCACTACAACTAGTGAGTATCCTAACTTCCAATTAGATCTATCTCATAGATCCAAAACCCAGGATTTAGGAGGTATCACTTTGATCCTATTTGGAGAATCCTTGTGATAAGCGGAGATTGACCGAGCGTAGCATAGGAAACTCCTTCCCTGTCAAGAGTATGTCATCCACGTACTCTACGAGGGTCACCACCATACTCCCTACTACCTTTTTGTATATACTTGGTTCATCTACCATTTTGATGAAGTCAAACTCTTTGACTACCACATCAAAACAGACGTTCCAACTCCGCGATGCCTGCTTTATCCTATAAAGCATCTTGCACACGTTTCCGCTTCTCCCACTGTCTACGAAGCCCTCTGGCTGTGTACTTATAGACACTCTCTTCAAAATCATCATTTAGAAAACTGTCATGACACCCAACCACTAGATATCGTAGTCATAGTATGTAGCCGTGGCAAGTAGGATCTGGATGGACTTAAGTATAGCTTTGAAAGTCTCAACTTTTCCATGTACACCAAGTAATCTTCTCAAGACATACTTGCTCCTGATGGGGATATAACCCTTCAGATAAAGCAACCAAATTCCATACTTTGTTGGTGTATAAGGATTCCATCTCAGATCACTAAGCATCCAGCCATTCTTACAGAGTCCCACTCCTGATGGCCAGCTCGAAATAAGTTGGGTCATCATCTCATGATGCAATCCTCGCTCCTACTGTCATAGAGAAACCGAAGTATCTCTCAGGTGGGTGAGGAACCCTACTAGATCGGCGGAGAGGCTGAGATTCGTTGGAAACTATTGAATCATTTGGTTCTACCAAATCATCTGCTGTAGTTTGTATAGCTGGAACTCCTTCCAGTTCTACCTCATGACCACTAATTTCTTCACAAGAAATTCCCTTTCACAAAGGTGGTATGTTGAGAAACAAAAACATTTTTCTTCCTCGATTAGGTAGAAGATATTCCCTTGCGTATGCTTGGGATATCCAACAAACTTCCACAGATCTGACTTTGCTTCGAGCTTGTCCGGATTTTTCCTTTCAGACATAGGCCGGACAACCCCAAATCTTAACAAACTTAAGATATGGGCTCTTCCCTTTCCATATCACATGTGAAGTGGTAGGCATCTGATTTGATTTGAACCCTATTCAATAGGTATGCGGCTTCTCAAGTGCATAACTCCCAAAAAGAAATAGGAAACCCAGTAGTACTCATCATAGAGCACACCATATCACATAAGGTGCTATTGCTCCGCCTCGATATACCATCGTGCTATGGTGTATACGGAGGAGTAATGCCGAGAGAGAATCTCATTCTCCTTTAGAATAGTCCAGGAATCTCCGTGCTCAAGTATTCTCCTCCTTGATCTCATCAAAGGACATAATACTTATACCCGTTTTTGGTTCTTCTACTTCTAACTTATATTCTGTGAATATCTCAAAAGCTTCGGACTTGTGTTTCAACAGGAACATATGTCTGAATCTTGATAGATCATCAGAGAATGTAATAAAGTACAAAGAACCGTTCTTGGCATGTGTAGATAGGGGACCTTCATACATCAGCATGTATCAATCCCAAGAGTTCACTAACTCTTTCTCTGTTTCCAATAAACAGAGATATGGTCATTTTATCTTTGTGACATGACCGGCAAGTTTCAAAAGATGTAAATTCAAAAAATTTAAATATGCATTTTAATGTAACTTCAGCTAGTCGGGTCGCATTGATATGACCTAGTCTATAATGCCTCAAGAAGGATTCGTTCATTTCTGAACTCTTCCTCTTGTATGTGTTCTGTGTACTAAGAACTGTAGTTTGATTTAGAACATCAATGCTTTTAGATAACGTTCCTGAACCGATCAACTCTTGATATAGGAAATGTTCAAAACATTATCCAACAATACAAAATTATATCTTTTCTTTACTAATAAAGAGACTGATATGATGTTGTATATCAGGTTCGGTATCTAATAATATTCATTCAGAATCAATGTATTCTGGTAATACAGGGTGACAGTGACCAACAGACTTGGCTGCAACACTTGCACCGTTTTCTGTCTCATAAAACTTATCACCCGTTCTCAGTTCTCTACCTATCTGTAGCCCATGTAACAAATTACATTTGCGGGATCCTGATCCGGTATCTCATGCCCAGGACGTAAAGGAAACTGAGAAACAGTTCTCTGTAATGAACACACCCGAAGAAGATGCATCAGCATGCACTTTCTTCGTTTGGGCGGCACGGGAATTCTCGTAATCGCCTATTTCCTGCTCTGTCTTATAACAATTATAAGTTGGAGCGGGACCAACGTTCCCCAGCTTAGTATAACAAGCGGGTTCGGTCAATATATCCGTATTATTATCTTGATTAAGGCATGATATGGTCGCTACCTGGAGAGAGAGAGAAGAAAACACTCAGCGTATGCTCTTGCAAGATTAGATTGGTTATCTAATATATCTAATCAGGATGTCTCCCACTGTTTTAATCAAATCTTTCTTCAAACCCTAAAAGGAAAGACTAGCCGAGATTAATTGCACACTACAAATTCGCCAATTTTTCTGCCAGGCCAGTGTCGGTACTTTGAGGGAGGTCCCCCGTGCATTCGCACAAACCTAATTAAAGTAAATCTCGTTTTCCCAGGGCGTAACCCCGTTGACACCTTTCTAGACACCTACTGGATCGGCTAATTGTAATGTGTAAAACTCTCCCAGGAGTAACTCTTACTCGCAGCGGGTATCGGGATCCAACTATCTCATAGAAGGTATGCAATCTCATTGCAAATTTCAACACTTGAAATTCCTAATAATTTTTTGCCCCAAGCGTCCTATGACCTTGACGGAGGTCAACAAACTATACGCTGCTAGTCAAGTTCTACCCGTCATTTCCTGATTGAATTAAACCCACCCGCACGACCCTTGACGGAGGTAAACAAGGCCGCACGACTACCCTAAAACAATCTGCATCATATGCATAAATAGATAAATACTAGTTAGCTACCGCACACTACGCCTTGACGGAGGTCAACAAACGTAGCACGAATACTAAGTAGGACTTATCTGAAATGACGGAGGGCTACGACAGATTTTAAGAAAACCCTTTGCGTAATGAACATGATATCGTTGTAGAATCGAGTGATTTTAAATGGAATGTTTTTGAGGCCTTTTCTAGTTTTGCTAAAGAGGTCACTCCCGGTGAAGGGATCGTCGGCTCTTTCCTCATCGAATAAGGTGCTGGGTATATCATATATACCACTATGCAAAGCAAAAACTATAGAAACAATCAAAAGACAAACCGAGTGTGTAGCATCTTCTAGTTTCGCTAAAGAGGTCACTCCCGGTGAAGGGATCTCGGCTCTTTCCTTATCAAATAAGGTGCTGGAAGTTCTACAAAGAACACCGCTATGCAAAGCAAGAACTAAAGCTACCAGTTTTTAAACAAGTTTCTACAACATCTTAGTTTTCTTTTAGTTTCATTAATCTCATTAATGAAGTCCCATTTTTATTATGCTTCACAAGTATCAACATTTGAAACGAAATCTGCAATATAACATATATCTCATATATATAATATAAACATTCGTCTCAGGCAGTAATATGATCTCATCACAGAACATTGCAGCAGAAGAACATAAATGAAATATTGGATATACTAGGACGTCTGTGTTTTAGTACGAGCTTGTATAGAACACGGATTCCACGGTCGCGATGAATAGCCAAACCCACATCCCTAGACCCCTACGAGAGCGGCAAGCAACACTGGCAATTCTAGGGTTAGGAGACCCGGTCCCGACTCCTCGAGATGGTCTCCCACTGGACCCTAGAACCCGGTTACTTGTGCTCCACTCCTTAGGTCTACCTAATGCGGAAAAGTAAATAATATACAATGGTAATATCATCCTCAGCCCGGAAGTGCCCCAATAAAAGAATATTACATACAAATGAATTTTACATGAATGAAAAAGAAAAACTCTCATCTCACATAAAACCCCGGCTATTCAAACAGGACGATCCAATATAACATATCACAGCAACACATAATATCACATGTCATCAACGTAAGTAAGTATGCATACGCTGATTGTCGTCGATGTTAGTTGTATGTATGCCCTAGAGGCCAGTATTGTACAGATGATGTATATTATATTGGATGCTTGGACATATATAGAGATGACTTTCTTGCTCGACATGATAGTATGCTATCTGGTTGCCATTTATCTTAACATGTACACTAGTCTCTTTATACTGTCTTATAGTTACATGTTGGTAAAGCCCTTAGGATTTGTACTTGACTACCTAGACTATGATGCAGATCATACTAGTGGGGACATGGTAGTCCATAAGTACATCCTTCAAGGTCCCTAGTCGTAGGTGTATCGAGACGGGGCATCGATATACCAGAGTAGACTAGCGTATACGCTTCTCGACCCATGTGATGGGCGATGGATGATCCCATATCCATTGGTGTTTGACATCAGAGATGGTGTACGGGTGCTCAGTGGAGACTGGGTACACTGGACGGACTCGCCGAGAACTCCCAGATGGTATTATACCTCACGTCAGATGGCAGTTCTCAGGTGACACTTGTACAGATTAGTCTGTAGACCCGAGATCGTCATAGAGTCTTGTGTGATTCCCACTGTGCTTTGATCTCCACCTTACCACGTCCATGAGGGCGTGCAAAACGGTGGTCTTTGGGTACAGTCCCGAGTCACATGGAGGCAATGAGCGATAGGAGGGGTTTCGTCTCTCCCGGTATTGGGGGTTGATGTTGCGCTGTGCTCGATTGGCCGTAACAGGGAAGTCCCTGGCCAGGGCTGATCAGAGATTTGCTGGTAAGTGTTACCAGTAGTTTCTCGACCCGTTACGAGCCTCACATCAGCACGACTTATCGGGTTATTGGGGTCTGACGTATACCACCCCTAGACTTGATATGCGACATATCAGACGAAGAGACTTGACTGTATGGTAAGTGTTACTGGTCGGATTCGCAGGAGTGTGAGCGGGCTAGCTCGTCGATCTTCTGATCGCTCAATACCCGGGTGGCCGTTACGTTTAGCAGACCGCTTGCGGCTTGTGGGTGCTTGATATGATCATCATCTGCTACCGGCGTATTGACGAGTCTTTAGAGTCCTACACAGAGGTTTCCTGGCTCAAGAGAAACGAAATAGGAGCGCATATGAGATATGTGCGGGACCGAGAATAATGCGTGTATGTGATACCGCATTTCATTCTCGCGATATATGTTTCGATTGGTTATATTCGATATGACCTAGTTATCGAATCATTGATTCGATAAATCGATGCATTGAATACTAGTCGGTTATGTGCGACATGACCGGATCATTGAATCAAATGTTGATTTAATGATTTAATGCATAATTATATATTTGATATATTGCATTGCATTAACTAGTATTGGTTCACTTTAAACGGATTTTTCTCACTTGATGCACATTGTATATGTGATATGCTTTAGTGCACTACTTTGTATCATGTTTGATGATACTTGATCATTTAGTTAAGTGTATAGAATTAATCCATGGTTAATTGATAATTAGGGTTTTGCATATTCATTTATTTATTTATTTATTTATATGAAATAAATTAAGATGAGAATGGTGGCTTTCTTTGTCATTTGTTGAAGCTTCATGAAGCTTTGACTTTAGCAACCATCCTTATCTTCATGCTTAACCCTAACCCATCCAAGTGACCATGGTTAATTCTCTACACTTAACCCTAGTTCAAGTTATGATAAGTATTTGATTTAAATTTATTTTTATAATAAGACTTATCATATTCTTTTCTTGAGCTCATCTTCTTCTTCTTCTTCAAGCTTGCTACTCCAATGGCAACTTGAGTTTTAGTGAGAGAAATCCAAATCTAAAGTGAACCCACCTCCTATTTCTTCACCCTCTACCTCTTGCCAAGTTGTTTTGGGTGTTTACTTCACAAGTTTCACAAGTTTGTGAAGTCGGAGCTTGAGTTTGTGCAACCTCGACGTAGATCGTCTTTGACATAAAGCCGACGACCTATTCCGCTTGCTTTCCCGATGAAGCCGATGATCGAGTCGAGGATTCATGATGGACAGCGAGGGCATGACCACGTGGAGCTAAGGAGGCGGAAATCCGGATCTACAAAGGTTGTAATTTCCGTATCCCAGTAGTTAATTGTTAACTAGCTTTTAGTTTCGCCTAGAATTCTAGCAACGATCCGTAGTCTAGGGTTTCTCGGCACCAAAAATTCTAATATGGCATGTTCGATGCCTTGTGAGACCTTACTAGAGTGCCTAGGAACCCTACAGTGGTATCAGAGCCTAGCTAGAGCCTTAGGCGAAGTCCCGACGACGTTTGAAACCCGATCGAACCGAAATCCAAAACCTAAAAATGCTCTCTGGACTTTTTCTAAAAATTCGGATTTTTGTCAATTAAAAATATGTAGAAAATCAAGCAGGGTGCTATGTGAATAACTGTGAAATCCGAGGACCTGAATCAACTTTTCCACCGCGGAAGAGCGGCACATGCTAGGCATGTGCGGCTCTTCCGCGGCCGTACTGTTCCTTTGTGTAATTTTTTCTTCACAGTAACTCATATAATTCAATGCTGTGTTTTCTGGGATATTTTTATTGTGACTTTACAGAAGAGTATTCTGGGGTACTATTGGGAATCAGAATTTCGATCGGATTATCAAATTTCGTCTTTTGTGTTTTTCCAGATAACTGTAGAATATGTTAAAGAGTTTGACCGGATACAAATACCCAACTTTTCCCCTGCCGAAAAATTCCAAGTGTTGGACTTTTCTGTGGTTAAAAGACGTTCCAAGTAGTGCAAGTAACGCGATGGTCCCTCTAGAAGACACAAACCTTAACTAGATTATGTGACCGTCTTGAACTGCCCTTTGAACCTTCGGGTTTGGGGCAGTACGGCGTGCCACATGTGAGGCGTTGGCTTGACCCTTCTACGGCTGGACCGTTGGTACTGTGGTAGAAGTGAATGTCTTTGAACCTATTTCATGTGTTGATCGGTGTCGGGAAAATTTGGGTGTTCGAGTGTTCGATCGGAAAGTTTGATATATTCTATTTATCCGGAATTGGATACAATAATTGGAATTCACAAACAGTTATGTGATAACTGAATGAATGTTATAGATCTAGCAGTTTAGTTTCACAAGATATCGAAAAGAGTTTTCGATGATGGGACTAAAATGCGGGGTTTATAACTGTTAGGCATGTGATGTCTAAAGTAGTTGCGGATTCCAATTGTTGTAGTTTTACACTTTCTTTTCTGTGACCGTAAGTGTAGTATGTTCATATCGCCGGTTTCGTTGCTATACGTCAACGACAATTGGGGTATGCATACTTACTTACGTTGATGACATGTGATGTTATGTGTTGCTGGATATGTTATATTGGATCGTCGTGTTTGAATAGCCGGGGGTTTTTATGTGTGATGAGTGTTTTTCATTTTCATTCATGTAAAAATTTGTATGTAATATTCTTTTATTCGGGGCACTTCCAGGATGCGGGAGTAGTCACCTTTTGTATATTATTTACTTTTCCGCATTAGGATAGACCCAAGGAGGGGAGCACAAGTAACCGGGTTCTGGGGTCCAGTGGGAGACCAACTCGAGGAGTCGAGTCCGGGTCTCCTAACCCTAGAATTGGCAGGGTTGCTTGCCGCTCTCGTAGGGGTCTAGGGGTGTGGGATTGGCTATTCATCACGACCGTGGAATCCGTGTTTTATACTGGCTCGTATTGAAAACACGGACGTCCTAGTATATCCAATATTTCATATGTTTATTCTGCTGCGATATCTGTGTTGTGATTCTGTGATGGATATAGTATATAGTATATATGATATATTATATAGACGTTACTTATGTTTTACACCCGCGCTAGCCCTGCCCTGCTCTGTCGTTAGTTACCTAACCTAACGGTGCACAAGGGGACATCGAGGCAAATGCGGATGGCATAAGTGTACGTCATATCTATCTGTGATGTTTAGGTATTAAATGATGGGACTTCATTAATGTGATTAATGAAAGATAAGAAACCTAAGATGTTGTGGAATCAAATTTTAAAATAAAACAGGTAGCTACAGTTCTTGCTTTGCACAGCGGTATATATGATATACCCTGCACCTTATTCGATGAGGAAAGGACCGAGATCCCTTCACCGGGAGTGACTCCTTTAGCAATAACTGGCAGATGCTACACACTCGGTTTGGTCTTGATTGCTTTTAAGAGTTTTTGCTTTGCACAGTGATATATATGATATATCCCGCACCTCATTCGACGAGGAAAGGACCGAGATCCCTTCGCCGGGAGTGACTCCTTTAGCAAAACTAGAAAAAGCCTCAAAATCACTCCATTTCAAAACTTCATTTGATTCTACAACGATATCAAGTTCATTACGCTCATGGTTTTATGAAAACCTGCGTAGCCCTCCGTCATTTCAGATAAGTACTAATTAGTATTCGTGCTACGGTAGTTTGGCATTCGTCAAGGCGTAGTGTACGGTAGCTAACTAGTATTTATCTGCTTATGCATATGATGCAGATTGGATTAGGGTATTCGTACGGCGTTGTTTGGCATTCGTCAAGGGTCGTGCGGGTGGGTTTAATTCAATCAAGAAATGTACGGGTTGAACTTGACTAGTGGACTATGGGTTGTTTGGCATTCGTCAAGGTCATAGAACACTAGGGGTAAAATATTATCGGGAATTTCAAGTGTTGAAATTTGCAATGAGATTGCATACCTTCTATGAGATAGCTGGATTCCGATACCCACTGCGAGTAAGAGTTACTCCTGGGAGAGTTTTATACATTACAATTAGCCGATCAAGTAGGTGTCTAGAAAGGTGTTAACGAGGTTACGCCTCTGGGAAAACGAGGTTTACAGTAATTAGGTTCGTGCGAAAGCACGGGGGACCTCCCTCAAAGTACCGACACTGGCCTGGCTGAAAGATTGGCGAACTTGTAGTGTGTAATTAATCCCGGCTAGTCTTTCCTTTTAAGGTTTGAAGGAAGATTTGATAAAAAGCAGTGGGAGCCATCCTGATTAGATAAGATAATAACCAATCTGATCTTGCACGAGCATACGCTAAAGTGTTTTCTTCTCTCTCTCTCCAGGTAGCGACCATTTCATGCCTTAATCAAGATAATAATATGGATGTATTGACCGAACCCGCATGTTATACTGTGCTGGGGAACGTTGGTTCCGTTCTTTCCTATAAGAGTTATAGGAATGAACAGGATATAGGGGAATACCAGGATTCCCATGCCACCCGAATGAAGAAAGTACATGCTGATGCATTTTCTTCGGGTGTGTTCGTTACTGAGAACTGTTTCTCTATTTGCTCTACGTCCTGGGTATTGGATACCGGGTCGGGATCCCATATATGTAATCAGTTACATGGACTAAGGAAAGGTAGAGAACTTGGAGAAGGTGATAAAGACATTAGAGTCGGAAATGGTGCAATTGTTGCAGCTAAGACTGTCGGGGAATATCACCTTGTATTACCAACTGGTAATACATTGGTTCTGAACGAATGCTATTACATGCCGAACCTGATATGCAACATTATATCAGTTTCTTTATTAAGTAAAGAGGGATATAATTTTGTATTGCAGGACAATGTTATGAACATTTTCCATGACCAAAAGTTGGTTGGATCAGGCACGTTGTGCAATGGCATTTATGTTCTAAATCAATCAACAGTTCTGAGCATAACAAACACACACAAGAGGAAGAGTTCTGAACTCAACGAATCCTTCTTGTGGCATTGTAGACTGGGTCACATCAATGCGACACGACTAGCTAAGTTGCATAAGGATGGATATTTAAATTCGTTTGAATTTTCATCCTATGACACTTGCCAGTCATGTCTCAAAGGCAAGATGACCAAGACTCCGTTTACGGGACACGGAGAAAGAGTTACCGAACTCTTAGGACTGATACATAGTGATGTATGTGGTCCCATGTCTACACATGCCAGGGATGGTTCTTCGTACTTCATTACATTCACTGACGATCTCTCTAGATTCGGATATGTGTTCCTGATGAAACACAAATCAGAAGCTTTTGAGAAATTTAGAGAATATAAACAAGAAGTCGAGAACCAAACCGGAAAAAGTATTAAAATCCTTCGATCAGATCGGGGAGGTGAATACTTGAGCAATGAATTCCCGGACTTCCTAAAAGAGAATGGGATTCTCTCTCAGCTAACTCCTCCATATACACCACAGCACAACGGTGTATCGGAGCGGAGGAACCGCACCCTATTAGATATGGTGCGCTCTATGATGAGTACAGCTGAGTTACCTATTTCCTTCTGGGGTCATGCGCTGGAGACAGCAGCATACCTATTGAATCAAGTTCCATCTAAATCTGTACCTACCACACCATATGAGATATGGAGTGGGAAGAGACCATGTCATAAACGAGTTAAGATATGGGGTTGCCCGGCCTATGTCAAAAGGCAAAATCCGGACAAACTCGAGGCACGGTCAGTTCTATGCAAGTTTGTGGGATATCCCAAACATTCACATGGATATCTTTTCTACCATACAGAGGAACAAAAAGTGTTTGTTTCTCGCCATGCCACCTTTTTGGAAAAGGAATTTCTTGCAAAAGAAATTAGTGGCGATGAGGTAGAACTAGAAGAAATTCCAGCAACACAAACTCAAACTGAAGATTTAGTGGAACCAGAGGATTCAGTAGCTCCCGACGAACCCCAGCCTCTCCGCCGATCTAGTAGGGTTTCTCGTCCACCAGAAAGATACTATGGTTTTCTCATTGATGGTGGTAGTGAGGATTGCATCATGGAGGATGATGACCCAACTAGCTTCGAGCAGGCCATCACGAGTGGGGACTCAGTGAAATGGCTGGATGCTATGCGGTCCGAGATGGATTCCATGTACACCAACAAAGTATGGACTTTGGAAGTTGCTCCTGAAGGGGTAAAACCCATTGGGAGCAAGTGGATCTTCAAGAAGAAACTTGGTGTAGATGGGAAAGTAGAGACTTTCAAAGCTAGACTTGTAGCAAAGGGTTTTCGTCAAAGACCAGGTGTGGACTATGACGAGACCTTTTCTCCAGTGGCTATGCTTAAATCCATCCGAATCATGCTTGCCATTGCTGCCTTTCATGACTACGAAATCTGGCAAATGGATGTTAAGACCGCCTTTCTAAATGGTGATTTAGAAGAGTGCGTGTACATGACTCAGCCAGAGGGCTTCGTAGACAGTGGGAGCAGCGGGAAGGTGTGCAAGCTGCTTAAATCCATTTATGGATTAAAGCAAGCATCGCGGAGTTGGAACATCTGCTTTGACGTCGTTATCAAAGAGTTTGATTTCGTCAAAAATCCAGATGAACCTTGTATTTACAAGAAGGTGGCAGAGAGTAAGGTTGTCTTCCTCGTATTGTACGTGGACGACATACTCTTGATAGGAAATGATATTCCTATGCTGCAATCGGTCAAGCTCTTCTTATCACAAAGATTCTCAATGAAAGATCTTGGTGATACCTCCTGCATATTAGGAATCAGGATCTATAGAGATAGATCCAAACGGATTTTGGGATTGTCCCAATCCAGGTACATTGACACCATACTAAAGAGGTTTAGTATGGAAGAGTCCAAGCGTGGGAACATGCCCACGATCTCTGGAGTCACTCTCTCCAAAGAGATGTCTCCCAAGACTGATTTGGAGAGAGCTCGCATGCAAGGGATACCCTATGCTTCGGCAGTAGGCTCTATCATGTATGCGATGCTATGTACCAGACCCGATGTAGCATACTCACTAAGTGTAGTGAGCAGGTATCAAGCTGATCCTGGAGAGAATCACTGGACAGCTGTGAAGAGCATTCTCAAGTACTTGCGAAGGACTAGAGATATGTTCTTGGTGTATGGTAACGGAGAACTCCAAGTGGAGTCCTTTACCGATTCGAGCTTCCAGAGTGATAAGGACGACTCTAAGTCGCAGTCGGGCTTTGTCTTTACCCTTTACGGAGGGGCGGTTAGCTGGAAGAGTTCCAAGCAGGAAACCGTGGCAGACTCGACGATGGAGGCTGAATACATCGCTGCCAACGATGCTGCTAAAGAAGCTGTCTGGATCAAGAAGTTCATTTCTGAACTTGGAGTGGTTCCATCCATTGAGTATCCAATACCTTTGTATTGCGATAACAATGGAGCGGTGGCTTTGGCCAAGGAACCCAGGTCCCATCAGCGGTCCAGGCATATTCTGAGGCGGTATCACCTGATCCGGGAGATAGTTGATCGCCGGGAGATCGAGGTCAGGAGAGTTGACACGAAGAACAACACGGCGGATCCACTCACGAAGGCCATTCCCCAGATACAGTTTGAGAGACTCTTCGGGATGCTCGGTATGAGATACTACAGCAGTTGGCCCTAGTGCAAGTGGGAGATTGTTAGTTGTATGTATGCCCTAGAGGCCAGTATTGTACAGATGATGTATATTATATTGGATGCTTGGACATATATAGAGATGACTTTCTTGCTCGACATGATAGTATGCTATCTGGTTCCCATTTATCTTAACATGTACACTAGTCTCTTTATACTGTCTTATAGTTACATGTTGGTAAAGCCCTTAGGATTTGTACTTGACTACCTAGACTATGATGCAGATCATACTAGTGGGGACATGGTAGTCCATAAGTACATCCTTCAAGGTCCCTAGTCGTAGGTGTATCGAGACGGGGCATCGATATACCAGAGTAGACTAGCGTATACGCTTCTCGACCCATGTGATGGGCGATGGATGATCCCATATCCATTGGTGTTTGACATCAGAGATGGTGTACGGATGCTCAGTGGAGACTGGGTACACTGGACGGACTCGCCGAGAACTCCCAGATGGTATTATACCTCACGTCAGATGGCAGTTCTCAGGTGACACTTGTACAGATTAGTCTGTAGACCCGAGATCGTCATAGAGTCTTGTGTGATTCCCACTGTGCTTTGATCTCCACCTTACCACGTCCATGAGGGCGTGCAAAACGGTGGTCTTTGGGTACAGTCCCGAGTCACATGGAGGCAATGAGCGATAGGAGGGGTTTCGTCTCTCCCGGTATTGGGGGTTGATGTTGCGCTGTGCTCGATTGGCCGTAACAGGGAAGTCCCTGGCCAGGGCTGATCAGAGATTTGCTGGTAAGTGTTACCAGTAGTTTCTCGACCCGTTACGAGCCTCACATCAGCACGACTTATCGGGTTATTGGGGTCTGACGTATACCACCCCTAGACTTGATATGCGACATATCAGACGAAGAGACTTGACTGTATGGTAAGTGTTACTGGTCGGATTCGCAGGAGTGTGAGCGGGCTAGCTCGTCGATCTTCTGATCGCTCAATACCCGGGTGGCCGTTACGTTTAGCAGACCGCTTGCGGCTTGTGGGTGCTTGATATGATCATCATCTGCTACCGGCGTATTGACGAGTCTTTAGAGTCCTACACAGAGGTTTCCTGGCTCAAGCGAAACGAAATAGGAGCGCATATGAGATATGTGCGGGACCGAGAATAATGCGTGTATGTGATACCGCATTTCATTCTCGCGATATATGTTTCGATTGGTTATATTCGATATGACCTAGTTATCGAATCATTGATTCGATAAATCGATGCATTGAATACTAGTCGGTTATGTACGACATGACCGGATCATTGAATCAAATGTTGATTTAATGATTTAATGCATAATTATATATTTGATATATTGCATTGCATTAACTAGTATTGGTTCACTTTAAACGGATTTTTCTCACTTGATGCACATTGTATATGTGATATGCTTTAGTGCACTACTTTGTATCATGTTTGATGATACTTGATCATTTAGTTAAGTGTATAGAATTAATCCATGGTTAATTGATAATTAGGGTTTTGCATATTCATTTATTTATTTATTTGTTTATTTATTTATATGAAATAAATTAAGATGAGAATGGTGGCTTTCTTTGTCATTTGTTGAAGCTTCATGAAGCTTTGACTTTAGCAACCATCCTTATCTTCATGCTTAACCCTAACCCATCCAAGTGACCATGGTTAATTCTCTACACTTAACCCTAGTTCAAGTTATGATAAGTATTTGATTTAAATTTATTTTTATAATAAGACTTATCATATTCTTTTCTTGAGCTCATCTTCTTCTTCTTCTTCAAGCTTGCTACTCCAATGGCAACTTGAGTTTTAGTGAGAGAAATCCAAATCTAAAGTGAACCCACCTCCTATTTCTTCACCCTCTACCTCTTGCCAAGTTGTTTTGGGTGTTTACTTCACAAGTTTCACAAGTTTGTGAAGTCGGAGCTTGAGTTTGTGCAACCTCGACGTAGATCGTCTTTGACATAAAGCCGACGACCTATTCCGCTTGCTTTCCCGATGAAGCCGATGATCGAGTCGAGGATTCATGATGGACAGCGAGGGCATGACCATGTGGAGCTAAGGAGGCGGAAATCCGGATCTACAAAGGTTGTAATTTCCGTATCCCAGTAGTTAATTGTTAACTAGCTTTTAGTTTCGCCTAGAATTCTAGCAACGATCCGTAGTCTAGGGTTTCTCGGCACCAAAAATTCTAATATGGCATGTTCGATGCCTTGTGAGACCTTACTAGAGTGCCTAGGAACCCTACAGTCGATGTATAGCAACGAAAACCGGCGATACAACTACATACTACACTTACGGTCACAGAAAAGAAAGTGTAAAACTACAACAGTTGGAATCCGCAACCTCCTTAGACATCGCATGCCTAACAAAATGAATTCCTTAGACATCGCATGCCTAACAATTATAAACCCCGCATTTTAGTCTCATTATCAAAAACTCTTTTCAATATCAAGTCGGGTAATTCAACAAGATTCCCGACATCCTGATCGAATGCTCGCCGCAAACTTTAGTAGACGGCCGCACCCCCGGATGCCGTCGACGAAGTGCACTAAGGCGGAACACCGCTGCCGCGAGCACCCGAACGGATGCTTTTGGCGACGAGGTTCTTCTACAGTCACTTGGTCGGGGCTATGGGGCGTGGCTGTCTGTTAAGTTTACCCGGCGAGTATCCGCGTACGCTACGTGATTGCGACGGACTTTTGATCACATCAAAATCCCATGGCAACCGATCAATTGAGACTAAATGGCTAGATTTATAACATTCAAATTAGTTATCTCATAACTACATGTGGATTCCAAATATTGTATCACATTCCAGATAAATAGACAATGTTAAACTTTCTGACCGAATAATCAAACACCCAAGATTTTTCCAATTTATCTCAACACTTGAAATCAGTTTAAAAACACCCATCACATGCCACAGTTCCAATGGTCCAGCCGTATAAGGGTCAAGCCAACGCCTCACATGTGGCACGCCGTACTGCCACAAACCTAAGGTTTAGAGGCGGTTCAAGACGGTCACATAATCGAGTTAAGGTTTGTTGTCTTCTAGAGGGTCCACTGCGTTACTTGCACGACTTAGAACGTTCTTAAACTCGAGAAAAAATCCAACTTTTGAAAAATTTTCCGACAGGGGAAAAATTGAGTTATTGATATCCGTTCGAACTTTTTAACAATTTCTAAAATTATCCGGAAAAATTAAACGAAGTTAAATTATCCGATCGAATCAACGAGTCCCCAATACAACCCTAGAAAACTCAACACTTGAGTGGAATTAAAAAATTCCCAGAAAAAAATGACAAGAAAAGACCTAAGAATAAATATATGAAGTTGCAGGGACTAATTCAAAATTTTGGCCGCGGAACCGCCTAAACCCATGTTTATGCCGCGGTTCCGCGGTCAGATAAGCGCATTACAGGTCCGTACTTCACAGTAATTCTTAGTTTTTCCTGCATAATTTTCTGACATTTTTAATTCATAAAAAAACACATTTTTGAAAAATATCCAAAGAGGGGTTCAAATTAGGGTTTCGGGGTTCGATTGGACTTTAAACTTCGTCTAGACTTTGCCTAAAGCTCTAGCTTGGCTCTGATACCACTGTAGGGTTACTAGACACATGCACAAGGGTCTATGAGGCATCAACCATGGCCGATTTAAAAAATAGCCGTGCCGAACAACCCAAAGCCGGATCTTTAAACTAGAGTTTATGCGAAAACAAGCATGTTAACACTTTAACACTAAGTGAGAGGGATTACAACCTTTGTAGATCCGGTCCTTCACTTCTTAATCTCCGTGTTGAGGTCCCTTCGCTACGATCATCTTGTTCCGGACTCTCGAGAGGATCCACGAAGACAAAGATGCTGTCTTGCTTCCGATCTTCGATAACATAGATGATCTACCTTGAAGTTTCATTAACACAAGATAACACTCACAAAATGAAGTGAACACCCTCATCTAAATGGCAAGGGTAGATGAGGATGATGAAGTAGGATTTTTTCTCTCATTTGTTTTCATATTCTCACTCACTTTCATCACTTAGTAAAAAGCTAGAAAGCTTTTTCCAAGAAGGAACTCAAGGAAGAAGATGATAGAATCCTTTTGTGATGAATAATGTAAAGTAGATAATGATGAATAATGCAACCATGGTTGATAAACCTTTGTAGAGAATTAACCAAGGGCATGGGTTTGGGTTGGGTTAAAGCATGAGTCATTGGAAAATATCTTGCACAAAACAAAAAGAAACCTTCTAGAATCATCAAGAAGGAACTAACCTAAAAAAAAACCTAATCTTGTTTAATCTCCACTAAACATGTTTCATTAGTTATAATATCATGTTACAATATTATATATCACATATATAATATTTATCGTAACAATATAAAATAATACAATTAACATATATCGCATATATATCAATGTATTACCCGAGTGAGAAAAAGAATCTTTTAGTGAGCTAATATTAGTTAATATAATTTAATATATCATATATATTATTATGCATTAAATTATCGAATCAACACTTAATCCGACAATCCGGCTATATGTAGCCTCTTGAAAATTCGTTTTGGTGTTTTCCTGAAAATCGGTAAAAATTCGGTATTTTTTCCGAAAACCGTCTTTTTTTGTTATTTTGCAGTTTAGGGCTAATTATACCTAAAATGGATAGGTAATTGCTTTTTTTTAGTAGCTAATGATTTACTTATGAAATTTTGGTCATTTAAAAATTTTTCCCTTTTTTTCAATTTTTAATATTATTTTAAGCCGGTAAGAAAATACATTAAATTAGCGATAAATAGAAATTTAAATGGGCTAAAATTAAGCTTTAAAATCATGTTAATTAAAATCTAGTTGTAACATAAATTTTTAGTAATTTATTTTAAGTTTTAACTAATTTTTATTATGGAAAACGAAATTTATTGAATTTAAGCTTAAACTTGCAATTTTGGACTTGTAGGGGGTCTTTTTGCATAAACTTTTTTTGTGCACTCTCTCTCACTCATTCCTCACCTCTACGCTGGCCCCACCACCATCAGGTCCAGAAAAATTCCATGCTCCTTGACTTGTTTTATTGTGTGGAAATGATGGTTGTTTTGAGAAAGGTTTGAATTTGTTTTTGGGTATAGTCTTTTGTGGTTGGTAGGAGTTGACCAAGACCTCTTTCCCACACCCCACACCATCCCCTCTCCCTCATTTCTGGATAAATTCCAGCAGCCCCCCCTTCACCTCTTTGTTCTTTTCATTTTCTTCAAAAAAATTCATTAAGTTGCTTCAAAAATTCCAAATTTAAAACTCACAAATTAAACCCCATTCTTCATCCCTTTTTCCTTCACCTCCCTTGCTTGGAATCATGATGCTATGAGGCCATCAATTGATGCAAATTTCTTCTTGCTAGATCCATAGATTTGAGGTATAATTTCTACTCTTTTAAGTTAATATGGTTAGAATTCTTTAATCTAGTTGTTTAGTGTTAATTTAGTGCTATTTTCATTCTAGTGTTGTTTAAAGTTAATGGTTGAGTTAACTAGGGTTTCTTGAAACCATTAATTAGTTAATTAAAGCTAATTAGCTATCTAGTTGTTTGCTAATCTAGGTTAATGAGGTTACTTTATTTGTGTGGGCTTCAAATTAGTGTTAATTTGGTATTGTCATGTTTAGTATTGGATTGAAATTGCTAATTATGAAAATCAAGAAAGGTTTTGTTTATGGAATTATGGTTTGATGCAAAGTTAATGATTTAAAATTAGTGTAATGGCTAGCTAGTGGGTTAGTTTGGATTGTTGTGTTGGATTGTGTTAATTTTGTCGCTAATTGTCGATGTTTGCACCAAATTTGCAATTTCTAGCTTACTAGGTTTTATGTAAATTTTTGTGACGAATTAATTGCGTTATCTAGATTATATTGTTGGCTTATCCTATAACATTTAGGATGCGTGAGTGCGGATTTTTGAGTAGTCGGGTTTTAGTTTTGCCGGGCGACCAAATCGGCGATTTTTGCAGTTTTTGCGATTTTCGCGTGCGTTCCGCGCACCTTGTGCACGTTGTACCTAGCTTGTGAACGTTAGTGTTTTCGTTTGGGTTTTGCGTCGTTCTTGATATGTAACCTTATGTTTGGTATTGATGTAAATTCCAGGTTCGGTCGCGGAGACGTCAGACGCGGCACGAAAGGGGAAAGCGGTGATTGGACGTGACTAGCTAGGGATTCCGGTGAGTAGATGTAACATCTACGGGGGACTATCGTTGGATGGCGCAAGCCGCCCGATAGTTTTAGTAACTTAAAAGGATTCTTAGTGATGTTAGTAATTAGGGGTGTAATACTTATATGATTATTTGCTGCATCCATGCCTTATATTGACATACATATGCGAAACTATTTTATAGGACACCTGCACCATTGCCAGGGTTTTTATATGCAGCACGAGCACTATTCATGCTTACACACACGCCCTGGTAATTGCCATGCCACCACACTAGATAACCTTTAAATTGAAACCTTTTACTATAATTGATACTTAAACTTGCGCTATTGCTTTAATTCCTTAAAATGAAATCGTAGGATTGCTATTCATGTGCATGTACTTCATCATATTATTTGTTCATGCCTAATCTACTAATCACACATCGCAACTTGATTATTGATACCATATGCATTCATTATCATTGACATATGCACTTATGAGGATTTCTTAAGATTTTATGATATTTCTGGATTTCGGGGGAAAGCCGCAAAATTTCTAAACTTATTATATTTTTAAAATATGTAAATTGCGGTTTTCTAGTGATGTAAGTGTCGTCCACCATGAGTTTGCTGTGGTTTTCGAGATCCGTGTCGAGGAGTGGAGGAACCGTCATGGGTACATGGTGGGCCCGGTATGGTACCCCGGGGCAAGATGAATGTGGTGTTGATGTTGAGCCTGGCAGGGGACGGATTACCTACCGGTGACTGTTCGGCACGGCGGATATCCAGAGGATACGGACCGTGGCCGCGAGATGATGAGATTTTGATATTGAGCTGGGTCAGCCGGATGGCTGAGGCCAGAGATACTATGACATGGATATATGAGATTTGTGATAGTTTTGAGGTGTCGTTGCTGGACACAGGTTCTTGTTGATTCTATTGGTATTGTGCTGGTATTTCAAAAGAGATTCTTAAAGGGAAAAACATGATTTCTTATACTTACACATTCAGATCACGAGTTGATTCGCATTGCATTCATACTTGCTAGTATATTCATATTGTATACATACTTGCCATTATGTCCTGCCTTACCTGTATTTAGATGCTAGGATGCTTGTGCGCATGCATACGATAGCCTGTATAGATGTTATTTATTACTCACGAGTTGGCAACTCACCCCCGTTGTGCCATAGCCTTTTTCAGGTCCGCTCCGTCAGTACAGTAGCGGCGGGTGCACTTGCTTCTTTTACCTCTTTTGCCTGGACTCGAGGTTTTGCTCCTAGGTGGGTTATATCATTATTTTGTACCATCTTGTATATTCTTTGTATCTAGTGTACTCCATCTACTGTATCTCCCAGCATTATTGTATTTTGACCTAGAGATGAGACTGTGAGATTTGTGGACTTTTTATGCTGTATTTTGGGGTCGAGCTCACTTGAGTCGACATGCTGTTTTCTCATGCTCTTTATGATTATTTTGCATGTTGTTGTTTTATATTGCATGGGATTTGTGACCGCCTTGTGGCGAAGAGCTAGCTCCCGCTTGGGGATGCCATATTTGTTGGATTCATATATATTCTTGTTGTACCCATTTTGGGGGCCAGTATTTACAAAGGAGACTCTGCCGAAATTTTCGGAAAAATTGGTATTTTTTTAAAAAAATGGGTTTTATATGACTTATTTGATAAACTCGCTTTCAATTGATTAGGTTTTCTTCACTCTTTTGCTTATTTGGTTTTGGTTTCTGGGATTTGGCTTACTTATTTTACGGACGTCTTGAGACGTTTCGTAAACTTAAGTGCCAGTCACGTTCCGTACCCTGCGGGTCGTGACAAAGTTGGTATCAGAGCGATAGGTTTTACCTTTTTGAGTGTAGGAAGACCCTTGGTAGATGGAGTAAGTGACTTAAGTAGGGTAACGTAGCGTGTGTATGTCCGCGGCATACTTGCGATACGGTACTCCGCCTAAGTGACTTTAGGATATACTTGCTTGAAAATTCCTTCTTCAATTCCGTGTATCCTATGATCCTATTGCACTGTTCTTATTATCCGTTTTCCTGTAACAGCCACTATGCCGCCGAAGGCTACGAGGGCACAGAGGGCTGCCGCCCGAGACGAGATTCGAGCTGGCTCGTCCGAGACTAGGACTGAGCAGGGTGGTATGCCTACGCCCCAGGGACAGACCGATCCACCTTCCCCAGGCCGTATGGATAGGCTCGAGACTGGTATGGAGGAGTTGCGACAGATGATGGGGGGTATGCAGGAGCTACGTCAGATGGTAGGATCCCTAGTTGCAGCCAGTCGTACACCGAGACCGGACGACGTACCCACTACATCACAGACGACCATGATACCTGCTCCTACTACTACCATCGTGGCCATCCCGGTTTCACTACAGGATTTCATGAGGTTGAGACCTCCAGTATTCACCGGCACCGAGGCAGCGGAGGACCCACAGACGTTCCTTGACAGTTCAGCCAGGATCTGCCGTTCGCTGAGATGTTCGGATGATCGATGGGTAGAGCTTGCGAGTTTCCGACTAGAGGGTCTCGCGCAGACATGGTGGGAGTCAGTCTTGAGAGGTCGAGCTGCAGGTCTACCGCCTATGACTTGGGCCGAGTTTACAGCGGTCTTTCTAGCTCGTTTCCTCCCAGAGAGCGTTCGTGACGCCAGAGCTCGCAGCTTCGAGGCCTTAGTCAAGACACCTGGGATGACGGTGTCTGAGTATGACATCCAATTTACACAGTTATCCCGATATGCTCCGTATTTGGTGGATACCGAAGAGAAGATGGTGAAGAGGTTCGTACAGGGACTAGATGCCCAGCTATATCTTGCCATTGGCGCCCAGCACTACGACACTTATTCAGCTACTATGGATACGGCATTACGGATGGAGGCACGCATATCACAGACTTCGGCCGTTTCTGGGCCGAAGAGGATTCGCACCGATGTACCGTCTCAGAGGCAGCGCGCCAGATTCTTTCCGAGAGATAGGCCTAGCAGAGGATTTGGACGGGGACAGTTATATGGTTCTTATCCCCAGGGGCAGCAGCCGTCGCCAGGGTGTTTTGGGTGCGGGAGTCTGCACCATCTTCTCAGAGACTGTCCGGCGAGACGACAGGGAGCAGCGACAGTTCCACATGTGACCCTACCACCATCACCACCCCCTCCTCAGAGAGCCCTACTTCCTACCACCGGCGATGCTCCACGCCAGTTAGGTGCACCCAGAGGCCGTGGACACGGCGGTCCTATTCAGAGAGGCCAAGGAGGCAGAGGCCGAGGTCGAGGTCAGCCTGCTATCGGTGGAGGACAGGCCCGAGTATTTGCTTTGACACCGCAGGATGCGCAGGCATCCAATGCCGTTGTGACAGGTACCTTGCCAGTTTGTTCTTTCGACGCACGGGTATTATTTGACCCAGGTTCCACACATTCGTACGTCTCTACACACTTTGCACCGATGTTGGGCCATGAGTCATCGTCGTTAGATCATCCGCTTGTTGTTAGTACTCCGGTAGGCGAGTCGTTTGTCGCTCGTTTTGTTTTTCGATTGTGTTCCGTTCGTATCGGGGAGAGGGATTCATCGGTTGATTTGATTCTCCTCGATATGTTGGACTTTGACGTGCTTCTGGGCATGGATTGGCTAGCCACTTATTATGCTTCGGTGGACTGCTGTGAGAAGGCAGTCAGATTTAGCTTTCCGGGAGAGCCAGTCCTTGTTATTCAGGGATACCGCAGTGTCACCCCTCCCAGCTTAATTTCGTCTCTTCGCGCTGGTCAGCTCTTGCGGAAGGGATGTCAGGGATTCTTAGCGTATATTTGTGATACTCGAGCTGCAGAGGTTCCGTTGGACCGGGTCCCGGTTGTTTGTGAGTTCCCTGATGTTTTCCCTGATGAGCTACCTGGGCTACCACCTGAGCGCGACGTTGAGTTCTGCATTGATTTGATTCCCGGCTCGGGGCATATTTCTATACCGCCTTATCGGATGGCCCCGGCAGAGCTTCGAGAGCTGAAGGATCAGTTGCAGGATTTATTAGATAAGGGGCTTATTCGACCGAGTGTTTCTCCGTGGGGTGCTCCGGTCCTGTTTGTCAAGAAGAAGGATGGAAGTTTGCGCTTATGCATCGACTACCGCCAGCTGAACAAAGTTGCCATTCGGAACAGATATCCGTTGCCACGCATTGATGATTTGTTCGACCAACTTCAGGGTGCAGGGTATTTTTCGAGGATCGACTTACGATCAGGATACCATCAGCTGCGAGTTCGACAGGAGGATATACCGAAGACAGCCTTCCGTACACGCTATGGCCACTATGAGTTTTTGGTGATGTCGTTCGGACTCACCAACGCCCCAGCAGCATTCATGGATTTGATGAACCGTACATTCAGGCCGTATCTTGACTTGTTCATCATCGTGTTTATCGACGATATCTTGGTGTACTCCCGGAGCAGAGAGGAGCACGAGCAACACTTGCGGATTACGTTACAGACTCTGAGGGAGCACCAGTTGTTCGCAAATTTCTCCAAGTGTGCATTCTGGCTGGACAACGTCGGATTCTTGGGTCACGTGGTTACGAGAGACGGCATATGTGTGGACCCGAAGAAGATTGAGGCCATTCAGCAGTGGCCCCGACCTACATCGGTTACTGAGATCCGTAGTTTTCTAGGCCTGGCGGGCTACTACAGGCGTTTTGTTCAGGACTTCTCCCGTATAGCTGCACCTTTGACCGGTTTGACCCGGAAGGGAGTTCCTTTCGTCTGGACGGAGGAGTGCGAGCGCAGTTTTCAGCAGCTGCGGACATGTTTGACTACGGCGCCGGTATTATCTTTGCCTTCGGGATCAGGCGGATTTGCGGTCTACTGTGATGCTTCGCGAGTGGGATTAGGATGCATATTGATGCAGCATGGCCGGGTGATCGCATATGCTTCTCGGCAGTTGAAGAAGCACGAACAGAACTACCCTACTCATGATTTGGAGATGGCTGCAGTGGTCTTTGCACTGAAGATTTGGCGACATTACCTATACGGCGAGTCGTGTCAGATATTCACTGATCACAAGAGCTTAAAGTACATATTTCAGCAGCGAGACCTGAACCTCAAACAGCGTCGTTGGATGGAGTTGGTGGAAGACTACGACTGCGAGATCTTATATCACCCAGGCAAGGCGAATGTAGTGGCAGATGCGTTGAGTAGGAGGCCCGGGGGTAGTCTATCCTTTTTGCGCGCAGTGCAGAGGCAGTCGTCAGCAAATTGGCAGATTTTATGCGACAGCCGAGTGGAGTTCGAGTTCACTCAGACAGGGGGACAGCTCGCGCATGTTCGTGCACGCCCACAGTTGCTTGACCGTATATATGAGGCACAGCGCAGTGACGACCGTTGCTCAGAGATCATGGCACAGATGGGACAGGGCAGATTTTCCAAGTTCGTGATTGACGATCAGGGGATTTTACGCTATGGACCTAGACTATGCGTACCAGATGCTGATGGATTGCGGCGCGACATTCTTGAGGAGGCACACCGATCAGTGTATAGTGTCCATCCCGGTTCCACCAAGATGTACCATGATATGAGAGAGACCTACTGGTGGGACGGGATGAAGAGGGACATTGCGGAGTTTGTATCATTACCTGACTTGTCAGCAAGTCAAGGCCGAGCACCAGAGGCCCGCAGGAGAGCTGCGGCCGTTACCCATTCCGGAGTGGAAATGGAAGCAGATTTCGATGGATTTCGTTGTGGGTCTACCCAGGACCAGTCGAGGGTACGACTCCATCTGGGTGATCGTGGATAGATTGACGAAAGCGGCTTACTTCCTACCAGTGAAGACCACTTTCAGCTTCGCTCAGTATGCTCAGCTCTACATTGACGAGATCGTGCGACTACATGGCGTACCGACTTGTATCGTGTTAGATCGAGGCACTCAGTTTACCAGCCGACTTTGGCAGAGACTTCAGGAGGCTTTGGGTACTCGTTTGAGCTTCAGCACAGCGTTTCATCCGCAGACCGACGGACAGTCAGAGCGGACCATTCAGACTCTCGAGGACATGCTCAGAGCATGCATTTTAGACTTCGGCGGTAGCTGGGATCGTCATTTACCTCTAGTGGAGTTCTCCTACAACAACAGCTTCCAGGATACTATTCAGATGGCACCTTTCGAGGCATTGTATGGGAGGAGATGCAGATCGCCCGTCTGTTGGACAGAGCTCAGCGAGAGCAGTATTTTGGGGCCGCAGCTTGTTGAGGAGACGACAGCGAAGATACAGTCGATTCAAGACCGGATGAGGGCAGCTCAGAGCAGACAGAAATCCTATGCAGACAGGCGCCGTCGCAGATTAGAGTTCGCAGTTGGCGACCATGTTTTTCTGAAAGTCTCTCCGATGAAGGGCGTGATGCGTTTTGGGCAAAAGGGGAAGCTTAGCCCTAGATTCGTAGGTCCCTTCGAGATCCTCGAGCGTGTCGGCGCTGTTGCGTATCGTTTGGCTCTCCCACCCATTTTTTCAGATGTTCATCCCGTCTTCCACGTATCGATGCTACGCCGTTATCTTCATGACCCTTCCCACACGATTCAGCATCAGACAGTTCAGCTCGAGCCCGACCTTTCGTTCGCCGTGAAGCCAGTTGAGATTTTGGATCGGCAAGTGAAGAAGCTTCGATCAAAGGTCCTGCCGTCCGTGAAAGTTCTTTGGCGCAGCCCGAGCAGCGAGGAGGTTACCTGGGAGACCGAGGGCGAGATGAGGAAGAAATATCCCCATCTCTTTGAAGGTACGCGTAGTTATATTTTTAAATTCGGGGACCGAATTTCTTTAAGGAGGGAAGATTGTAGCGCCTTGAAAATTCGTTTTGGTGTTTTCCTGAAAATCGGTGAAAATTCGGTATTTTTTCCGAAAACCGTCTTTTTTTGTTATTTTGCAGTTTAGGGCTAATTATACCAAAAATGGATAGGTAATTGCTTTTTTTTAGTAGCTAATGAGTTACTTATGAAATTTTGGTCATTTAAAAAATTTTCCCTTTTTTTCAATTTTTAATATTATTTTAAGCCGGTAAGAAAATACATTAAATTAGCGATAAATACAAATTTAAATGGGATAAAATTAAGCTTTAAAATCATGTTAATTAAAATCTAGTTGTAACATAAATTTTTAGTAATTTATTTTAAGTTTTAACTAATTTTTATTATGGAAAACGAAATTTATTGAATTTAAGCTTAAACTTGCAATTTTGGACTTGTAGGGGGTCTTTTTGCATAAAATTTTTTTGTGCACTCTCTCTCACTCATTCCTCACCTCTAGGCAGGCCCCACCACCATCAGGTCCAGAAAAATTCCATGCTCCTTGACTTGTTTTATTGTGTGGAAATGATGGTTGTTTTGAGAAAGGTTTGAATTTGTTTTTGGGTATAGTCTTTTGTGGTTGGTAGGAGTTGACCAAGACCTCTTTCCCACACCCCACACCATCCCCTCTCCCTCATTTCTGGATAAATTCCAGCAGCCCCCCTTCACCTCTTTGTTCTTTTCATTTTCTTCAAAAAAAATCATTAAGTTGCTTCAAAAATTCCAAATTTAAAACTCACAAATTAAACCCCATTCTTCATCCCTTTTTCCTTCACCTCCCTTGCTTGGAATCATGATGCTATGAGGCCATCAATTGATGCAAATTTCTTCTTGCTAGATCCATAGATTTGAGGTATAATTTCTACTCTTTTAAGTTAATATGGTTAGAATTCTTTAATCTAGTTGTTTAGTGTTAATTTAGTGCTATTTTCATTCTAGTGTTGTTTAAAGTTAATGGTTGATTTAACTAGGGTTTCTTGAAACCATTAATTAGTTAATTAAAGCTAATTAGCTATCTAGTTGTTTGCTAATCTAGGTTAATGAGGTTACTTTATTTGTGTGGGCTTCAAATTAGTGTTAATTTGGTATTGTCATGTTTAGTTTTGGATTGAAATTGCTAATTATGAAAATCAAGAAAGGTTTTGTTTATGGAATTATGGTTTGATGCAAAGTTAATGATTTAAAATTAGTGTAATGGCTAGCTAGTGGGTTAGTTTGGATTGTTGTGTTGGATTGTGTTAATTTTGTCGCTAATTGTCGATGTTTGCACCAAATTTGCAATTTCTAGCTTACTAGGTTTTATGTAAATTTTTGTGACGAATTAATTGCGTTATCTAGATTATATTGTTGGCTTATCCTATGACATTTAGGATGCGTGAGTGCGGATTTTTGAGTAGTCGGGTTTTAGTTTTGCCGGGCGACCAAATCGGCGATTTTTGCAGTTTTTGCGATTTTCGCGTGCGTTCCGCGCACCTTGTGCACGTTGTACCTAGCTTGTGAACGTTAGTGTTTTCGTTTAGGTTTTGCGTCATTCTTGATATGTAACCTTATGTTTGGTATTGATGTAAATTCCAGGTTCGGTCGCGGAGACGTCAGACGCGGCACGAAAGGGGAAAGCGGTGATTGGACGTGACTAGCTAGGGATTCCGGTGAGTAGATGTAATATCTACGGGGGACTATCGTTGGATGGCGCAAGCCGCCCGATAGTTTTAGTAACTTAAAAGGATTCTTAGTGATGTTAGTAATTAGGGGTGTAATACTTATATGATTATTTGCTGCATCCATGCCTTATATTGACATACATATGCGAAACCATTTTATAGGACACCTGCACCATTGCCAGGGTTTTTATATGCAGCACGAGTACTATTCATGCTTACACACACGCCCTGGTAATTGCCATGCCACCACACTAGATAACCTTTAAATTGAAACCTTTTACTATAATTGATACTTAAACTTGCGCTATTGCTTTAATTCCTTAAAATGAAATCGTAGGATTGCTATTCATGTGCATGTACTTCATCATATTATTTGTTCATGCCTAATCTACTAATCACACATCGCAACTTGATTATTGATACCATATGCATTCATTATCATTGACATATGCACTTATAAGGATTTCTTGAGATTTTATGATATTTCTGGATTTCGGGGGAAAGCCGCAAAATTTCTAAACTTATTATATTTTTAAAATATGTAAATTGCGGTTTTCTAGTGATGTAAGTGTTGTCCACCATGAGTTTGCTGTGGTTTTCGAGATCCGTGTCGAGGAGTGGAGGAACCGTCACGGGTACATGGTGGGCCCGGTATGGTACCCCGGGGCAAGATGAATATGGTGTTGACGTTGAGCCTGGCAGGGGACGGATTACCTACCGGTGACTGTTCGGCACGGCGGATATCCAGAGGATACTGACCGTGGCCGCGAGATGATGAGATTTTGATATTGAGCTGGGTCAGCCGGATGGCTGAGGCCAGAGATACTATGACATGGATATATGAAATTTGTGATAGTTTTGAGGTGTCGTTGCTGGACACAGGTTCTTGTTGATTCTATTGGTATTGTGCTGGTATTTCAAAAGAGATTCTTAAAGGGAAAAACATGATTTCTTATACTTACACATTCAGATCACGAGTTGATTCGCATTGCATTCATACTTGCTAGTATATTCATATTGTATACATACTTGCCATTATGTCCTGCCTTACCTGTATTTAGATGCTAGGATGCTTGTGCGCATGCATACGATAGCCTGTATAGATATTATTTATTACTCACGAGTTGGCAACTCACCCCCGTTGTGCCATAGCCTTTTTCAGGTCCGCTCCGTCAGTACAGTAGCGGCGGGTGCACTTGCTTCTTTTACCTCCTTTGCCTGGACTCGAGGTTTTGCTCCTAGGTGGGTTATATCATTATTTTGTACCACCTTGTATATTCTTTGTATCTAGTGTACTCCATCTACTATATCTCCCAGCATTATTGTATTTTGACCTAGAGATGAGACTGTGAGATTTGTGGACTTTTTATGCTGTATTTTGGGGTCGAGCTCACTTGAGTCGACATGCTGTTTTCTCATGCTCTTTATGATAATTTTGCATGTTGTTGTTTTATATTACGTGGGATTTGTGACCGCCTTGTGGCGAAGAGCTAGCTCCCGCTTGGGGATGCCATATTTGTTGGATTCATATATATTCTTGTTGTACCCATTTTGGGGGCCAGTATTTACAAAGGAGACTCTGCCGAAATTTTCGGAAAAATTGGTATTGTTTTAAAAAAATGGGTTTTATATGACTTATTTGATAAACTCGCTTTCAATTGATTAGGTTTTCTTCACTCTTTTGCTTATTTGGTTTTGGTTTCTGGGCTTTGGCTTACTTATTTTACGGACGTCTTGAGACGTTTCGTAAACTTAAGTGCCAGTTACGTTCCGTACCCTGCGGGTCGTGACACTATATCATATATAACCGACTAATATCTCATTTACCGATTCATCGAATCAACACTTGATCCGATGACCCGGCTGATATCAAATATCATGAGAATAGAATACGGTATCACATATCGCATTATCCTCAGTCTGCATATATCATATATGTGCTCCTACTCCGTTTTGCCCGAGCCAAGAAACCTCTGTGTAGGACTATAAAGAATCATCAATACGCCGGCAGTAGGTGATGATCATATCAAACACCCACAAGCTGCAAGCGGTCAGCTAAACATAACAGCCACCCAGGTATTGAGCGCTCAGAAGATCAACAAGCAAGCCTGTACATTCTCCTGTGAATCCAATCAGTAACACTCCCGTACAGTCCGGTCTCGTCGTCTGATATGTTACATATCTCGCCTAGGGGTGGTAAACGTCAGACCCCAGTAGCTTGATAAGTCGTGTCGATATGAGGTCTATAACAGTTCGAGAAACTAGTGATAACACTTACCAGTAAATCTCAGCAACCCTGGCCAGATATTTCCGGTTATAGCCAATCGAACACAGCACAACATCAACTCCCTATACCGGGAGAGACGAATCCCCTCCTGTCGCTCATTGCCTCCATGTGATTCGGGACTGTATCAAAAAGCCACCGTTTTGCACGCCCTCTTGGACGTGGTATGATGGAAATCAAAGCACAGTGGGAATCACACAAGACTCTATGACGATCTCGGGTCAACAGACTACTCTGTACCAGTGTCACCGGAGAACTGCCATCTGACGTGAGGTATAATACCATCTGGGAGTTCTCGGCGAGTCCGTCCTGTGTACCCAATCTCCACTGAGCACCCGTACACTATCCTTGATGTCAAACACCGATGGATATGGGATCATCCATCGCCCATCATATGGGTCATGATGCGTATACGCTAGTCTACTCTGGTGCATCGATGCCCTGTCTCGATACACCCTCGACTAGGAACAGTTATAGGATGTACTCGTCGACTACCGTGGCCCCACTAGTATGATCTCATCATAGTCCCAGTAGTCGAGTACATATCCTAAGGGCTTTATCAACATGTAACATAGAAACAATCAGAGTACATGTTAAGATAAAGTACAACCAGATAGCATACTATCATGTCGAGCAAGAAAGTCCTCCCTATATATGTCCAAGCATCCATTACAATATACATCATATGCACAGTAATGGCCTCTAGGGCATACATATAACTAACAGAAATATCTAGAACCACTCAGAATAGTGGGATTGGGACGGTATGATCAGATGGTGTAATTTATTATGGATACTTAACTTGTATACTCGACATCCAATATCCCTGACGATCAGAACCCTTTTATATAGTTCAGTGTACTTGGTACGATACACGAACCGATACAGATAAGTAGAGAAGAAATCTCAGGACTTGGAAAGATGAATATGGATTGACCAGTTTGAACACACTTCGATTTTACGGTCAGGAGGATCCGTTTATCTTTCCGAACCAAGCGTTCCAAGTATACTACTCACAATGTTTGAAGCATTCGAGATGGAGTGTGGTATGCCGTAGGAAACCCAGGGATGTTTACGATGTCGCAGAATTCGAGGACAGCGATGAGGATGAAGAAGAGAAAAGACTTAGAGTGCTCCTACCGTCTGTTTCGAAAGACGGGTTGTCTTCGGCTGATCACGAAGTTACGTGGGTCAGAAATGATATGAATGATGAAATCCAAGTAGATATGTCTAATACGTCCACGAAATGAAAAAGGTTATCAGTAATGTTATATTATTACTTCACATTTTACGATCTATACATATATAGCATGCATATGTAATGATTGTCTAATGCGTCCACGAACCGTTTTATCTAGATTTGATGACGACGACGGGAGCAGCGAGGGGTGGCATGAGCTCCAGCCGCGGCACCGGCAGAGGAAGAGGCAGAGGCAGAGCAGTTCTACCGCCCGGAAAGCTGCGTAGGGAGCTTCACAGGGCCGGTCTTGCACCCCGATCGGAGACCCCTTCGGATGCCTCCTTCCGTGTGGAGTTTTCCACACCTCCAGGTATATCGCACGCATATTCATTTTGAATGTAATATTATAGATATACATGCATATTCATGTCGAAATTACTTACATAGTCAATGTTTGATTGTCTAGTTGTTGGTGGTGCGTCCACATCAGGGACAGAGGCCACTCCCACACCCCCAGCTATGTTGCACGCATATTCATTTTGAATGTAATATTATAGATATACATGCATATTCATGTCATAATTACTTACATAGTTAATGTTTGATTGTCTAGCTGTTGGTGCGTCCACATCAGGGACATAGGCGACTCCCGTACCTCCAGGTATGTTTATTTATCATATAGTGCATGTATATTGATTTAGAATACTATATCATAAATATATATACATTATTTTTGCTCTTACGTACATACATCAGGGGCAGATCCCACCACCGCACCTGCGGGTATGTTTATATATCCTATAGTGTATACATGTTGATTTAGAATGTTATATTATTGATATACGCATTCTTTTTGCAATTACTTATATAGTCAATATTTAATTGTCTAATTATAGGTGGTGTGTCTACGTCTGGCGCAGGCGGCACTCTCGACACTTCCATACCCTCCGCTCAGTCTGCAGGTTTGTATAAATAAATATAAAATATTTATTCATTTTACATATCCTTTAAGAATAAACATGAACTTCATGTAATTTTATCGATGTTTATTTTCTAGTTGGAGGGGATGCGTCCACGTCCGGGTCACCGGCTGTTCCTCACCGGAGGAACCATCGTCCCGCTTGTGCTCTGCCCGGGCCCAGGCTCGTGCTTCTGTCGCCGGAGGTATGTATCACACTTCAATTTTCGTTAAACCTTGATTTCTTAATACTATTTTGTCTTAATATTAATTTCCTTGTTATTTCTTGTTGACGCAGGGCATCCCCATCCCAAGAGGGGGACTCGAGGCCCGAATCCGTCCCACAGGCTGAGGCCCGACAGATCTAGGGGGGAGGCAGCATTACCCCTCTTCTTTACCCCTGATTATCTCTATACCGGCGATTATGCCTAGAGGTTCGGCTGGTATATGGGGGATGAGAGCCGCATCGTGAAGAAGTATCCACTTCACGTTGAGTGGGGCGACCAGCACCAGCGCTCATTCGCACTCTTCTGGGATCGGGCTTGGGTATTAATATATATTTTCATTTTATTTATCCAATATATTTATTATTAACACTTGCAATTTAATAACATTGTTTTTTTTGTATTTGCAGTTGGATTACGATTTTCAGCTTGTACCCGACCCTGATCACCCTGGGAGGGTGCTCGATCTTCACGCTCTGTACCATGGCCTAATGAAGAACATGCAATCGAAGGTCCGATACAATAGGAACGAGCTGAAGATCGACTGCTATTCCCTATAGATGGCGATGTAAGTCTACGGTAGCGCTCTGGCCGTCTGTCCGAGGCCAAAATACGGAAATGAAAACTTTTTAAGAACTTGAAACCGGCGCTATCGTATACTATAAACCCGGATCGAACCATTAACCTATAACTAGCTAACTAGAGAAGGGATAGAAATGCTATACCGATCGATCCGTGTCCTTCGTTCTTTGGCCACTAATCGAAGCTCCTCGCGGCAACTCCGATCTCCGGTCTCCTCGTCGGAAAAGGGCACCACATCATCGATTCTTTTTACGGGCTCCCGCTTCGTCCAAAGCAACTCGGGCACGAAGTTCGCTAGCCGACGTGTCCAAGGTGAAGTAGAGAATGTGTGTGACAACTTTGTCTCTTACATCCATTGTATGGATGGAGGTTGAAGATGAAGCCATCAATGGAAATGGAAAGCTAGAGGAAGAAGAAGAAGAAGAGGTTCTTTTTCTTTTGTGTTGTCTATGATAAAATGAGAGTGTAAGCATAAATAATACAAGAGCTAACTCTTCATATGGCTGCCCTTCCTCTCTCCTCTTATCATATCAACCATAAATCAATCAAATAATGTGACACGTGCATAAAGAAAGAGACCATGAGTCACCACTTGTGCATGTGTCATAATTAATGGTCCTAATCATGATTTCTAGCTCATTATTTCCATTTGTAAACAATAAAAAGATATGGCAACATCTAAAGTAAACTCGTGAAGGATCACAAGGATACCCCTCACCTGTATATCCATACCTGCATCCGAATTCCAACTGAATGTGAATGCAATGAGACTAAAGTAATCCAACAAATCTAATAGTAGGATCCGGCTTAAACGAAAGCCCACTAGTATGATCCGTCCGATCATGATCCATGCACTACTGCACGTATATGATCGGACACTGCCATATATCATACGGCCTCTACAACGTTTCGCCCAAAACTTGAGAAACTGTCTGTGGGGGACTCTAGAGACTCGTCAATACTTTGGCTGTGGATTTAACCACTAGCACGTTAGTGGTACTAGCCGTACGTAACGGGATACCAGGTATTGACCAAAAGGGAGGTCAATGAGCGAACTCATCCTGACACCCTACTGAGCCTGTCAGTGACAATATCCGTACAGTCCGGTCCGTTCGTCTATGAGCATCGCATGTCGGGTCTAGGGGGTTGGTAAAAGTCAGACCCCCAAAAGCGGTACAAGTCGTGTCGGAGTGTAGCTAAGAACACCCTGAGATACTACTAGAATACCTACCAGTAAATCTCTTGCCTTGGCCAAGGACTTTGTGTAATGGCTCTCCTAGACACAGCGCGATCTCACCCCCAATACCAGGAGAGACGAAACCCTTGCCGATCCGCTCACTGCCTCCATGTATCTCGGGACTGTACCCAACTAAAACCTGTTTCCACGATTCCTTTGAGCCGTGGTAGGGTAGTAATCAAAGCACAGTGGGAACTCACACGAGATAAATGACGATCTCAGGTCGATGAACTAACTTGTACACATGTCACCAGGGAACTGCTATCTGACATCAGGTATAATACCAACTAGCATGTTCCCGGCGAGTCCTGTCCGGTGTACTCATAACCCAATGAGCACCTGTATACATCTTAAGCGAACCAACTGACACCAATGGCTTGTGAGACCGGCCACCGCCCCTTGTTGGGGTCTCGACTGTATACACTAGCCTACTAATGGAGTATCCATGCCCAGTCTCGAAACACCCACGACTAGGGACAACTTTAAGGATGTGCTTATAGACCCCAGCTCCCTCGTATATGATGTTAGTGTATATGCCCTAGAGGCCATTACTGTATCATACTAGTTTGTATATTACTTGATGGAAGCTTGGGATATTCACCTTGTATAAACAATCTTGCTCAATATAGTAGTATGCTACTTGGTTTGTTTCTACTTCAATGTGTACTTGTGTTTATTTCAGTATATCACTTATACGCATTAGTGGAGCCCTTAGGATCTTTGCTTGATTACCAGCGTTGTGATGGCAGTCACACTAGTGGGGGCTGGGTAATCTATAGGCACATCCTTATACAGGTCCCTAGTCGTAGGACTATCGAGACAGGGCATCGATACTCCGGAGTAGACTAGCGTATGCGCTTCTCATCCCAGTGTGGGAGATGGTCTGTCCCACAGCCATCAGTACGTCGTACTGGAGATAGTATACGGGTGCTCGTTGGGTTACGAGTACACTGGACAGGACTCGTCGGGAACTGACAGGTTGGTATTATACCTATCGTCAGTTATCAGTTCCCAGGTGACATGAGTACAGCTTAGTCCGCTGACTTGACACTGACACTTCGCCTCGAGTGTGTTCCCACTGCACTTTGATCACTACCCTACCACGGCTCAAAGGAGTCGTGCAAACAGGTGGTGGTTGGGTGCAGTCCCGAAGCACTTGGAGGCAGTGACGGTTAGACAGGATTCGTCTCTCCCGGTATTGGGGGTTGACATCGCGCTGTGTCTAGGAGAGCCATTACACGAGTAGTCCCTGGCCAGGGCAAGCGAGATATACTGGTAGGTTTCCAGTGTTATCTCAGGGTGTTTTGGGCTTCACTCCGACACGACTTGTACCGCTATTGGGGGACTGACGTTTTACCGCCCCCTAGGCCCGCCATGCGATGTATCAGACGAACAGACCGGACTGTACGGAGAATGTCACATTCAGACTCAGTAGGAGTTCAGATGGGGTTTCACCTCGTCAGCCTTCTTGTCGGCATCTACCTGGGGACCGTTATGCACAGCTAGTGCCGCTTGCGGTCTGTGGTTAAACCCACTGCCAGCGTAGTGTCGAGTCTTTAGAGTCCCACACAGAGGGTATTCGCCTCTGGGCAAAACAGAGTAGAGGTCGCATGGTTTTGCGACAGGGTTCGTTCTCATCCGCGCACTTGTGCACGTTTGGAGTCCGGACGGATTATACTGGCAGGCTCTGGTTTGAGCCAGATACTGGTATATGTTTTGGGGGTTGCTTTTATATCTTGGTATTCTTGTTCCTCGGAACGAGAATGCAGGTGTGTATGCACAGTTGCTTGAGGCGGAGAATGAGGTCTTTCATTAGGGTTTCGGAACGGGTGCGTATGCACAGTTGACAGTCGTCTTTTTCCAAACCCTAATGGATTTGTATTATATCAATTAATAATATATAATAAAATGAAATTGTGTCATGGTTAGTTTTTGTTGACTTGTTGACCATGGTTGACTTGTTGACCATGGTTGAACTTTTGACCATCATCATCACAAAAGAAAGATGCTCTTTGATTCTAGCAAATTCATTTAATGTTTGTAATGATAATGGTCATTCTAAAACTTTCCATCAACCTTTTTCATTTTCATTATTATTATTATTGATAATTCTTTTTCTTTTGCATTATGGTTGCAAGAAAGGAAATGAGAGCTCATTCTATCATATTCACTCTCTCTCTTCATTTCATCTTCTTCTTCCTCTAGCAAAGAGAAACCTTCTCATGTGTTGAGAATCCTTCTCTTTAAAAAGAAAAGCAAACCCTAATCACTCTCTACTCATTCTAGGATGAAGGTTTAGCAAGCCGGAAACCCTAGTTCACTCAAAGATCGAGGAAGAGCCCAAAGGTCGAACCTTCGAGGTGGATCCATCTTCGACGGAAGAAGGCGACGAAAAGAGAACCATCAACCTCTACAAGGTTTGAAGAAGAAGGAGTTCAAGTTTAGGTATAACCATCTTCCATAGTAGCTAACTCTCTTTAGCAAGTATACTAGTTTTAGTTTAGACAACGATCCCGACCTTGTTTAGTCCATGTTGCCTCTTGCGATAAAAATTCGTTTTTTATACCGTTTCCGCCTCCCCGTAAGCACCGGGGGTCGCAATATGGACTTACAGTGGTATCAGAGCCTAACTAAACTTAAACTAGCTTGGTAGTGAAGTGTAACGAAGTTCGGAACCGAAAAAATCACAAAACCGGAAAAACCAAAACCCTAAGTTTCTGTTGAATTTTTTTCTGCTCAAAATGAAAAACTTTATACTTGTAAATTCGGCTCAGGGTTTTGTTTGAACAGCCAAGAAAAACGATGCACCAATTCACTTAAAGAGCCGCGCTTCCGCGGCACGAGGTAGGCATGTGCCGCGGAAGCGCCGCTGTTTGGTTTCTTCACTGCATCGTTTTTCGTGCAGTGTTCTTCTGTGTTGGTTTTGAGATTTTTAAAATATATTATATGTACCCAGATTTTCCAGAACAGAAATTTCCTTTTGGGGTCCTATAATTCCGTATTTTTCCGAACTTCACTGCACTTTGGCTATGTTGGTTATATCTGTGATGTTTGCATGTATTGAACGTCGGCTAATCGCTATAAGTCGATTAGTCGGGGTTATACATGATCTGTAATGTGCTGGAATGTGTATATGAATGTGTTGGACTGTCGCGGGTGAATAGCCGGGGTGGATGTGAGATGAGCTTTTGTTTTTCTTTCATTCATTGTAAATGTAAATTGATGTAATAATATTATTTGTTTGGCCGCACAACCGGGTCGGGGTTGTAGCCGTCATTGTATAATTCTTTTTACTGTTTTTGCTCCTAGGATAGACCCATGGAGGGGTGCACAAACTACCGAGTACTTGGCGGGTAGTTTGCCGCACCCGTAGGGGTCTTGGGTGGGGTATTTGGCTATTCACCGCGACCGTGTTATCCGCTTTTCGTTTCAGGCTCGAAAGGATTGCGGATTGCTAGTATATCCAATGTATTCATCTGTGATCTGTAATGTCTATCATTGCTTTCTATTTAGGCGTTGCTTATGTTTTACAGCCGCGCTAGCCCAGCCCCCGCTCTGTCGTTAGTTAAGTAACCTAACGAGTGATGACGGGACCCCGTGGCGAATGCGAATGGCATAAGCGTACGTCATATTTTAGTTGTTTTCTGCAATGGTAGGATTAAATGATGGGACGCATTAAAAGAACTAATGCAAGAATATCACGCATTAAAAGAACTAATGCAAGATAATAAACCAAGTTTAAGTCGATGGAACACTTTCGAAAAACCACTCGGTTCTTTTCAAAACTAACTTTTAAATGCGGAGCTTGAGCCACTCCTTCTAAAAGCTATCTCGTTCCAATCGATTATATCAAGTTCACTACGTTCACGGTTTCGCCAAAACCATCCGTAGCCCTCCGTCGTTTCATATGAATATTCAACAGTATTCAAGCTGTGTTTGTTGGCCTTAGTCAAGGCACAGTGTTTGGTAGCTGGTGGGTATTCATATGTTGCATAGATAGAATGCGTTGGTTTGGGACAGTCGTATTGCCTTGTTGGCCATAGTCAAGGGTATATACGGGTGGGTTCAAATTAACCTGGATAACGACGGGAAGAACTTGACATGTGACTTATGATTTGTTGGCCTTAGTCAAGGTCATAAGAGCATGGGGCAAAAATCCACATCGGGAGTTTCATAAGTACTGAAACTTGCTAGATTTGCATACCATTTGGAGTGTGATGATTATGGTAGGATTCCTTCATTTTCGTCACGCGATGATATTTGGATCCCGATCCTACTGTGAGTATATGCTACTCCTCGAGAAATTTCTCACTAAACGATCAATGCTATAAACCTAGTAGGTGCCTAGAAAGGTGTTAGCGGGGCTACGCCCCCAGGGAAAAGAGGTTCTTAAATTAAGGAACTTCGCGAAAGCGTTGGAAAACCTCCCTCGAAGTACCGACACTGGCCTGGCTGAACGGTTAAGCAAGTATTGTACGGTGGGATTGATCCCGGCTAATTCTTCCTTTGTGGTTTGAGGAGGGATTCGAGAGACAGTGGGAGCCATCCTGTTTAGACAAATTAAAAACCATTCTAAACTTGCAAGAGCATCGTGCTAAGTGTTTCTTCTCTCCCCCTGCAGCGACCAAATCGAAATGACTGGACTTAAGTTACTTCTAGATAAAAACATATTGACAGGGCCAAACTACAAAGATTGGCTCAGGAATGTCAAATTGGCAATCTCTTACGACAAGCTGGGGTATCTTCTTACCACCAAAGCTCCCCCCGTCCCAGGTCCCACCTCCAGCGTCGCGGATAAGGAAATCCGTAAGACTTGGGAGATTGACAGCGCGAAGGCCAGATGCCTCGTACTTGCCTCGATGGACAACGACCATCAGAGGAGGCACGAGAATATGGATTTGGAATCCATATTTCTTCATACAAAAGAACTGTATGGAGAGCAGTCTCGTATCGCAAGATACGAAGTGTCGAAGAAGTTATTTTCGACTAAGTTGGCCGTCGGATCATCGGTAGCGGACCACGTGCTTAAGATGATTGGCTACACTGAGGAGCTCGCGGAACTTGGGACCACGTTGGACAGTGAACTTTATACGGATATAATTCTCCAGTCCCTTCCATCCACTTACGCCCAGTTCATACTGAATTTCAACTTGCAAGAAAAGGAAGTTGAACTTTCAGAACTCCTCAACCTGCTGAGGAGCGCAGAGGGCACCCTACAGAAGGGTAGGGATACATCCACTTTGTTTGTAGGAGGATCTTCTTCTTCTAGGTCCAAGGCGAAAGCCAAGGGAAAGAAGAGGAAAGCCCCCGCCAAACCAAGGGGCGGTGTTAGTAAAGTGGGTACGAAGGGAAAGGAAAAGGCAACAAAGATAGCGGGGAAGCTTGTTGGTAAAGAGGAATGCTTCTATTGTCACAAGAGTGGACACTGGAAGAAAGATTGCAGGGCTTGGAAAGCCAGGACACAGGAACTGAAGCAGGTTGCGGCTTCAGCTTCAGGTGTGTATGTTATTGAAAACAGTCTTTCTATAAACTCTACTTCCTGGGTATTGGATACCGGATCAGGATCTCATATCTGTAATTCTTTACAGGCGTTGAGAAACCGTAGGGTTTTGAAGGCAGGTGACATGACCCTCAGAGTTGCGAACGGAGCTAGCATGGATGCTAAAGCCGTGGGGGACTATCACCTGGGAATGACAGATGGGCATGTTTTGGTTTTGCGTAATTGCTTTTTTGTACCCAACGCAACTTGTAATATCATTTCTGTATCTTTGGTTTCTAAAGAAGGTTATGAATTTGCGTTTGTAAGTAATGTTGTAAACATTCACCTTAATCAAGTTCTGATTGGGTCAGGTACACTGAGCAATGGTATATACGTATTAAACCAACCACAGATTTTCAATGTCCAGAATACACACAAAAGAAAGTCTCCAGATATCAATCAGGCTTTCTTATGGCATTGTAGACTGGGTCACATCAATGAGACACGGTTGACTAAGTTACATAAAGAAGGATACTTGGATCCGTTCGAGTATCAGTCTTATGCCACTTGTGAATCTTGTCTTATGGGAAAGATGACAAAGACTCCGTTCACTGGACACGGAGAAAGAGCGAGCGAGCTCTTGGGACTCATACACAGTGACGTGTGTGGTCCAATGTCTACACATGCCCGAAGCGGTTATTCATACTTCATTACTTTCACAGACGATTTCTCTAGGTATGGACATGTCTTCTTAATGAAGCACAAATCCGAGGCCTTTGAGAAATTTCGGGATTACAAGAATGAAGTTGAAAAACAAACAGGCAAAAGTATCAAGATCCTAAGATCGGATCGAGGTGGTGAATACTTGAGTGCCGAGTTCCTGGACTATTTAAAAGAGAATGGTATTCTCTCTCAGCGTACTCCTCCATACACTCCGCAACATAATGGTGTATCAGAAAGGAGGAATCGAACCCTATTGGATATGGTTCGTTCCATGATGAGTAAGGCTGAGTTACCGCGATCTTTCTGGGGATATGCACTAGAAACAGCTGCACATCTCTTGAACCAAGTTCCTACTAAGACTGTGCCTACTACACCATATCAGATGTGGAGTGGGAAGAAACCCTGTCTTAAAGCCTTTAAGACATGGGGATGTCATGTCCGGCTTTTGTAAAAAAGCAGCATGCGGACAAGCTCGAGGCACGCTCAGTACAGTGCAAGTTTGTGGGATACCCAAAGAACTCCAAGGGGTATCTATTCTATTACGCAGAGGAGCAAAAAGTCCTTGTTTCTCGTCATGCCCACTTCTTGGAAACTGAGTTTTTGGAAAATCAGATAAGTGGGAGCGCAGTAGAACTGGATGAAGTTCCAGAACCTCAGACTATTACTGAGAGCTTAGTGGAACCAGAGGGTTCAAAAGAACAGGACATTCCTATGCCACTCCGCAGAAGTAGTAGGCAGTCTCATCCGCCCGAGAGATACTACGGTTTTCTCATAGACGGGGATAGAGAGGATTGCATCATAGACTATGATGAGCCTACTAGCTTCCAGCAGGCCGTTCAGAGCATTGACTCGGTAAAATGGCTGGATGCAATGCGGACCGAAATGGAGTCCATGTACACCAACAAAGTATGGACGTTGGACATTGCTCCAGACGGGGTAAAACCCGTAGGATGCAAGTGGATCTTCAAAAGGAAGATTGGTGTAGATGGACAGGTTGAGACCTATAAAGCTAGACTTGTAGCAAAGGGTTTCCGTCAAAGACCTGGCTTGGACTATGACGAAACCTTTTCTCCAGTGGCTATGCTGAAATCCATTCGGATCCTTCTTGCCATTGCTGCCTTCCACGATTATGAGATTTGGCAGATGGACGTAAAAACCGCTTTTCTAAATGGAAGTTTAGAGGAGTGTGTCTATATGGATCAGCCAGAGGGTTTCATTCAGAGTGGGAGCAGCGGAAAGGTGTGCAAGTTGCTTAAGTCCATCTATGGACTGAAGCAGGCATCGCGGAGTTGGAACATCTGTTTTGATGAGACGGTCAAGGAATTTGACTTTATCAAAAATCCAGATGAACCATGCATCTATAGTAGATTTGTAGCGAGAACTGTAGTATTCCTTGTTTTATACGTGGATGACATTCTCTTAATAGGAAATGACATTCCTATGCTACAATCTGTCAAGGGTTTCTTGTCACACAGGTTCTCCATGAAAGACCTGGGTGATGCCTCTTACATCCTGGGGATCCGGATCCATCGTGATAGATCCAAGAGGATATTAGGACTTTCACAGTCCAGGTACATCGACACCGTACTGAAAAGATTCAGTATGGAAGATTCCAAGCGCGGTAACCTACCGGCTTGTCACGGGATCACCCTCTCTAAAGAGATGTCTCCCAAGACTGATTTGGAGAGGGATCGCATGTCTATTATACCCTACGCTTCTGCGGTAGGCTCTATAATGTATGCGATGTTGTGTACCAGACCGGATGTAGCTTATGCACTGAGTGTAGTAAGCCGGTATCAGTCAAACCCTGGGGAGAAACATTGGATAGCGGTAAAGAACATTCTCAAGTACCTGAGGAGGACTAAGGAGATGTTCTTGGTGTATGGCGGAAAAGACCTCCAGATTGAGGCCTTTGCTGACTCCAGCTTCCAGAGTGACAAGGATGATTCCAAGTCCATGTCGGGTTTTGTCTTTACCCTCAATGGAGGGGCGGTGTGTTGGAAGAGTTCCAAACAGGAAACCGTTGCAGACTCGACTATGGAAGCGGAATACATCGCTGCATCTGATGCCGCAAAAGAAGCTGTCTGGATAAGGAAGTTCTTAAAAGAACTTCAGGTGGTTCCGTCCATTGTTGACCCAGTACCTCTGTATTGCGACAACAACGGGGCTATAGCTTTAGCAAAGGAACCCAGGTCCCATCAGAGATCCAGGCACATCTTGAGGCGGTATCACCTGATCAGGGAGATCGTGGATCGCAAGGAGATCGAGGTTCGGAGGGTTGCTTCAGAAGAGAACACTGCAGATCCATTCACCAAGGCCCTACCCCAGACTCAGTTCGAGCGGCTGATCGAGATGATAGGTCTTCGATACGCCAGTACATAGCCTTAGTGCAAGTAGGAGATTGTTAGTGTATATGCCCTAGAGGCCATTACTGTATCATACTAGTTTGTATATTACTTGATGGAAGCTTGGGATATTCACCTTGTATAAACAATCTTGCTCAATATAGTAGTATGCTACTTGGTTTGTTTCTACTTCAATGTGTACTTGTGTTTATTTCAGTATATCACTTATACGCATTAGTGGAGCCCTTAGGATCTTTGCTTGATTACCAGCGTTGTGATGGCAGTCACACTAGTGGGGGCTGGGTAATCTATAGGCACATCCTTATACAGGTCCCTAGTCGTAGGACTATCGAGACAGGGCATCGATACTCCGGAGTAGACTAGCGTATGCGCTTCTCATCCCAGTGTGGGAGATGGTCTGTCCCACAGCCATCAGTACGTCGTACTGGAGATAGTATACGGGTGCTCGTTGGGTTACGAGTACACTGGACAGGACTCGTCGGGAACTGACAGGTTGGTATTATACCTATCGTCAGTTATCAGTTCCCAGGTGACATGAGTACAGCTTAGTCCGCTGACTTGACACTGACACTTCGCCTCGAGTGTGTTCCCACTGCACTTTGATCACTACCCTACCACGGCTCAAAGGAGTCGTGCAAACAGGTGGTGGTTGGGTGCAGTCCCGAAGCACTTGGAGGCAGTGACGGTTAGACAGGATTCGTCTCTCCCGGTATTGGGGGTTGACATCGCGCTGTGTCTAGGAGAGCCATTACACGAGTAGTCCCTGGCCAGGGCAAGCGAGATATACTGGTAGGTTTCCAGTGTTATCTCAGGGTGTTTTGGGCTGCACTCCGACACGACTTGTACCTCTATTGGGGGACTGACGTTTTACCGCCCCCTAGGCCCGCCATGCGATGTATCAGACGAACAGACCGGACTGTACGGAGAATGTCACATTCAGACTCAGTAGGAGTTCAGATGGGGTTTCACCTCGTCAGCCTTCTTGTCGGCATCTACCTGGGGACCGTTATGCACAGCTAGTGCCGCTTGCGGTCTGTGGTTAAACCCACTGCCAGCGTAGTGTCGAGTCTTTAGAGTCCCACACAGAGGGTATTCGCCTCTGGGCAAAACAGAGTAGAGGTCGCATGGTTTTGCGACAGGGTTCGTTCTCATCCACGCACTTGTGCACGTTTGGAGTCCGGACGGATTATACTGGCAGGCTCTGGTTTGAGCCAGATACTGGTATATGTTTTGGGGGTTGCTTTTATATCTTGGTATTCTTGTTCCTCGGAACGAGAATGCAGGTGTGTATGCACAGTTGCTTGAGGCGGAGAATGAGGTCTTTCATTAGGGTTTCGGAACGGGTGCGTATGCACAGTTGACAGTCGTCTTTTTCCAAACCCTAATGGATTTGTATTATATCAATTAATAATATATAATAAAATGAAATTGTGTCATGGTTAGTTTTTGTTGACTTGTTGACCATGGTTGACTTGTTGACCATGGTTGAACTTTTGACCATCATCATCACAAAAGAAAGATGCTCTTTGATTCTAGCAAATTCATTTAATGTTTGTAATGATAATGGTCATTCTAAAACTTTCCATCAACCTTTTTCATTTTCATTATTATTATTATTGATAATTCTTTTTCTTTTGCATTATGGTTGCAAGAAAGGAAATGAGAGCTCATTCTATCATATTCACTCTCTCTCTTCATTTCATCTTCTTCTTCCTCTAGCAAAGAGAAACCTTCTCATGTGTTGAGAATCCTTCTCTTTAAAAAGAAAAGCAAACCCTAATCACTCTCTACTCATTCTAGGATGAAGGTTTAGCAAGCCGGAAACCCTAGTTCACTCAAAGATCGAGGAAGAGCCCAAAGGTCGAACCTTCGAGGTGGATCCATCTTCAACGGAAGAAGGCGACGAAAAGAGAACCATCAACCTCTACAAGGTTTGAAGAAGAAGGAGTTCAAGTTTAGGTATAACCATCTTCCATAGTAGCTAACTCTCTTTAGCAAGTATACTAGTTTTAGTTTAGACAACGATCCCGACCTTGTTTAGTCCATGTTGCCTCTTGCGATAAAAATTCGTTTTTTATACCGTTTCCGCCTCCCCGTAAGCACCGGGGGTCGCAATATGGACTTACATATGATCGTCATCATACTGCTGGCCATCAATCAAGAATCCTAAGGGCTATATCAACGTGCAATAGTGACCTGTAATATCACTTAAAACATGTACACGATGATAAAGATAAACCAGATAGCATACTATCATTTTGAGTAAGACTGTCCTACCGGCATAGGTCCTTCCTCAATCATTGCAATCACGTGCCTGCGATCCAATAATTGACTCTGAGGGCACTATATCCAACAATCTCCCACTTACACTCAAGGCTAATTATTGTGATGTTGCTTTTTCACAGCCCGTATGATACCGAACACCCAACTCCTCTACTGATCAGTCTCACAAAGCCCGTTTGTGAAACTATTGCGTTCGAGGAATAGCCGCAGTGAGTGGATCCGACCTGATGTTTCTTTCTATGTCTCTCTTTAACTCAAGTTCGCGGAGAAAGCCATCTCCCGAAATGAGCAATACCTGTCTTAGAATATGTCTGGATATATTATGTGACCTAGTTCATAAATGAACTCTAAATCCAAATTTCTTAGACTGTATCGTCAACTGAACTTAATCAGTATCCTGCACCATACCTCCCCCAGTATCCGCTTGGACCACCTGTCCAAAATACTTCCTCTCGTCAGAGGGGAAACTATAACTCTGACAGTCACTCTGTCATCCAAGTCACCTTGGAAGTCTGGAATGATAACCGTCTCCCGAAGGAGGCTGTCGTTATCATATCCCTAGAACATCTACTTATGTTCTAAAACTGCTTCCGAATGTTTCTCCAGGATTGGATCAATATTTACTTATTGCATCTCGTGCAAAATAATATCTGGTGTGGTACTTGACATCTCATGATTGACTCAATTGCCTAAGCAAGTGATCTGCCAATCATGCACATCCCTCTCCCCTTTAGTCTGTAAGACACCTTTAGAGAGGGTGACTCCATCACCTGCAGGTATACTACCATGCCAGGAGTCGTCCATTCTAAAACACCTGCAGAATGCTGTCTAAGTACCCAGATTGGGAAACCATCCAAATCTAGATCTAAAACCATAGATCTAATAACCAGAATGTCTGATATTATGTCTATATCCTTTGTGGAGAAACCACTGTGTGACAACCAAAGTATAACCGATCGTAGTATAGGAATTTCACTTCCTACTCTGTGTATGTCATCCAAATACTAGGACATCACACCCTACTACCTTCTTAACAGATCCATCCCCTATTTTGATGAAGTCAAACCCATGACTGTCACATCAAAAAAGATGATCTATCTCCGCTATTTCCACTTTAGTCTATAAATAGACATAAGCCACTTGTCCATTATGCTTCCGCTGCTCCCACTGACTATGACAACCCTCTGGCAGAATAATATACACATGCACTTCTAAAGCTAGTTTAGAATGACACTATACTCATCCTCCTGCCGGGTCTCATAGTCTGGAACAACAGTAGTGTCAAGTCTGGGTAAACAAGAACCTCCTTGTCACCGTCTTTGAGCATACCGAAATACCTCTCGAGTGCCTGAGGTTACCAACCATATCTGCAGAGTGGCCAATGGAATGCCAATCCAGATTGAATCTTTAGGTCCTATTAAATTTTCAGTAATCGTTTGTGGTTCTGGAATCACTTCCAGTTCTACCATACTCCCACTACTATTTTCTGAAAAGTCTATTTTACTAAAACTATGGCAAGTCAAGAACAATATCACCATTGATCTTCCAGATGGTAGAAAGTTGACCCTCGTCATAGCCCGGGTCAACCCACAAAAAGCCATTACAGAAACGTGCCTTGAGTTATCCAGTGTCTGGTTTTAAGCATAAGCCGGACAACTCCCCGTACCTTAACATCATTAAGATATGAACCGTTCTATATCCAATATAGAAACAGAGGCACTGATTTAATTGGAACCAGATTCAAATCATGCAGATGTCTCCAGTGCATGCCAACTATATGGAGAGAGGCCGATTAGCATTACTCAACTTAGGAGTGCATCCAATTATGAGTAACCTGAAAGAGAAACAAGTTTCTCAAAGCCATTACTATCAACTGAATACTATACACAAGTATCTACATCTTCGATTACCTTGAAGAATCCTGATACTTGCAACGCCTGGTTCTCTACTTTATTCTTATACCTATAACTTCTTAAAATTTAGACCTTGCATTTCTACGAAACACATGTCTAAGAACTAGAGAAGTCATAAGTAAACAGAATATAGTACGAGTACCAACTTCTCTGTCCTCATGGACACTGGACAACATACAATACTCTGTATAAGTCCCCTGAGTCTAATAACTCATTCCCCGTGTGTCGTAGGTTGAAAACTGTACTTATGGTTAAGAAGAATTACACCGCTGTTTAATGCTCCTTACCTAACCATCCACTGATATAGGTAAATGTCATGGACATAATTTCAAAAAGTTATATCTCACTTTATAAAAATAAACGTACAGATATATCAATTTGAAATTGGTGCATAGCATCGGATATTCAAAACCAAATATTTGTCGTCCGGCAAACAACCCAGGCGATTTCCTCAAATATCACCAATTACAATGAATCCCGATATAATGAGGATGATCACCCAATTCCCAATAACTTACTTCCACTCATCATCTGTAAAACCATACAGATGTGAGAATCTAACCTGGTAAATACATACCCTGGAGCAAGGGCTAATTAGGAAAACAGTTTTCTTTTAACAATACATAGTGAAACTGAAACATATAAATGTTTCGAAGGGGTATCCGGGTATTCCTAGTAATGCTTGTTCCATTATCAGATTCACAACTGTAACCGTGTATTTCTTTCCCATCTCTCCAAATCCCTTTATATGTCTTTAGTCATTACCTTCTGTACACCCACTTAGGCTTAATGGTTTTCTTCCTTCCCTATCGTTCGGCACCAGCCTATGGTTTGGAAGAAGGCTATCCAATAAGTGTAATAGGTGTACTTTCCTAATTCTAGGAGCACTCATAACCCGAGAGAAGGTAAAGATAAAAGACAACTGAATAAAACCTTATTCCTATTTCTCCTGAACCAGAATCCAACCCCGAACTGGAACAAGTTCCTTCGAGTTTGTATATAACCATACGATGGAGTATCCAAATAACTGTGGATCTTCGTAGTGATACGGAGTGTCCTGGAGAAATAGAAAGGTGAAGTAGGAGTGGCGATGAAATACTTGGTTTGGTCGTGAATAGCAGTCGCAGTTTACTTTGCCCTCTTTCTAATCCTTTTATTTGTCGTAACTTATTACCTTCTGTACACCATCGTTAGGCTAATTGGTTTTCTTCATTCCCTACCATTCGGCACCTGCCTATGGTTTTGAAGAAGACTATCTAATTAGCATAGTAGGTGTACCGTCCTAATCCAAGGAACACTCGCAACCTGAGCGAAGGTAAAAGGAAAAGACAACTGAATAGTCCTATTCTTTTTCTCCAGAACCGGAAACCATCCTCGAATAAGTTCCTTCGAGTTCGTATATAACCATACGATGGTTTTATTCAATGGAAGTGGATGTTCCTAGTAATACGAGGTGTTCTGGAGAAAAGGGTAAAAGAAGGAGTGGCAATGAGGTATGCAACTCTGGAAATCCAAAAGCCAGTGTTATAAAAAGGTTCGGTTAATCTTGGTCACTGAGTCATAGTATAAGGTCGGGTCATGGTCGCTGCCAAAGAGAGAGAGAAAAGAAACACTCTGAGTGCACTCTAACCTAGATCAGAATGGTTACCAATTTATCTAATCAGGAAACCTCCCACTGTAACCTCAAATTCTCCTCCAAATCTGAAAGAAGAATTAGTCGGGATCACCCGAGGAGTAAAACAACTCATCAGTGGGAATCGGGATCCAACTATCATCGCATGATAACGTGGTGGAATCCACTCACGTTATCACACTCCAGAAGGTATGCGCATATCTGGCAAGTTTCAGTTTCTTTAGAAACTCCCGATGTGATTTTTACCCCATGCTCTTATGACCTTGACTTTGGCCAACAAATCATAAGTCACATGTCAAGTTCTACCCGTCATTATCCAGGTTAATTTGAACCCACCCGTACCTACCCTGGACTTTGGCCAAGAATGCAGTACGACTGTCCCAAACCAACGCATCTATCTATGCAGCAGAAAGATAACAAATAGCTACCATACACTATGCCTTGACTTTGGCCAACAAACATAGCATGAATACTAAGTGCTACCCGTCTGAAATGATGGAGGGCTACGAATGATTTTTAGAGAAAAACGTTTAACGTAATGAACTTGATATCGTTGAAGGAACTGGATAGCTTTTTACAAAAATATAGTGGCGAAAACCTTTGCTAAAGAGGTCACTCCCGGTGAAGGGATCTCGGTTCTTTCCCCGTAGAATGAGGTGCAGGATATTCCAACTGAATACCACAATGCAAAGAAAAAAGTAATCGACTATAGTGAAGTTATTACCCTAACGTAAAACTTCTGTCCAAGGGGTCACTCCCGGTGAAGGGATCTCGGCCCTTGCCTCGTCGACTGAGGTGCATGATATTCATACCCGAATACCACTGTGCAAAACAAAAGAGAACGTCCTTGCAATAACAGCTTTTTGAAAAATGTTTCAACAACATCAAAATAGGTTTGTTTAGCTTGCATTGATCGGAATCAACGCAGTCCTATCAATTGATCACACCAATAAAGAACGAAAATATGATGTACGTATATGTCTTCCGCATTCGCCACTGGGTCCCGTCATCACTCGTTAGGTTACTTAACTAACGCCAGAGCGGGGACTGGACTAGCGAGGGTGTAAAACATATACACCATCTACTAGTATATATATCAATATATAATAATCGCTCCAGGCGTGATAAAATGCAACATCACAGAAATGTAATAAACATCATAGAACAATACAGATAATCTGGGAGCCCCGGGTTTCATAGAGCCGCTACTTAAACCCGACGTTCCCCCGGTCGTGTAGATAGCCTGTGCAATGAAATTCTAGACCCCTACGGGCACGGCAAGTTACCCGCCAAAACCTGAAGCGAGGCAGCCCCCTTCAACAAAGTGAATAGACCACCCAGCACTTCACGGAATCCGATAACTTGGGCACCCCTCCTTGGGTCAACCTATACCCCCTACGAGTGCTGCGAATAGCCCGCCAATTCTAGAGTAAACCCCCCTCCGTCTCAAAGCCATGAGATGCAAGCTCGTTGCCTTCTTGAACCCGGTTATCCGTGCACCCCATCGCGGGGTAATCCTAGTAAAGAAAGTAAAATATATATACAACGGGTACATCGACCTCAGCCTGGTTGTGCCCCAAAAGAATAATATACAAACAGGCAGTGACGGCAGTCCACATGTCGGACGCTCGCCCCGCAATATCAAATGTACAAATAATACCAAACTGTACTAACATTGCACCAAGCTATCCACCACGACAAATCCGCAACATCATAGCACTACACAGAACATCAACGTGAATGTCACGTTCGCAAACCCGTCTGAAAGAACTATAGCAATTAGATAAGATTTACCGCTCGAATGACATTCACGGTCACAGATATAAAGTAAGCATTGTGAACTAACATATTTAAATTTTTCGATCGACAAAATTTCCTAAAGTGGGCCCCAAGCACAAATCCAGCACTCATACAAATCTGGGCCCAAACAAAAAATACCAGAAATCCCAATTCCAAGTCAGAGACCACTGCAAAAAATTTGGTGCAGTGTAGCTACAGTGCTGGGGCAGAACCGCGGCCAAAACGTGGGTACGGCCGCGGTTCCGCGATGCTACAGTGAGATCTTCCTACAAAATTTCTGCAGTGTTCTTAAAAAAGCCTGCCTGATTTTCTGCAATACTCAAAATAATTTTTTAGCACAAAAAAAATTCTACAGAAACTTCATGAATTGGAATCGCGGTTTCGGAAATTTCGTTCGATCGATATTTTAAACACGTTAAAGCAAGCTAGTAAAGGTTAATGGCGTGTCTCTGATACCATGTAAGTCTACGGTAGCGCCCCGGCCGTCTGTCCGAGGCCAAAATCTGAAAACGAAAACTTTTTACGAACTTGAAACCGGCGCTATCGTATACTATAATCCCGGATCGAACCATTAACATATAACTAGCTAACTAGAGAAGGGATAGAAAAGCTATACCGATCGATCCGTGTCCTTCGGTCTTTAGCCACCAACCTAAACTCCTCGCGGCAACTCCGATCTCCGGTCTCCTCGTCGGAAAAGGGTACCATATCATCGATTCTTTTTACGGGCTACCGCTTCGTCCGAAGCAACTAGGGCACGAAGTTCGCTAGCCGACGTGTCCGAGGTGATGTAGAGAATGTGTGTGACAACTTTGCCTCTTGCATCCATTGTATGGATGGAGGTTGAAGATGAAGCCATCAATGGAAATGGTAAGCTAGAGGAAGAAGAAGAAGAGGTTTTTTTTCTTTTGTGTTGTCTATGATAAAATGAGAGTGTAAGCATGAATAATACAAGAGCTAACTCTTCATATGGCTGCCCTTCCTCTCTCCTCTTATCATATCAACCATAAATCAATCAAATAATGTAACACATGCATAAAGAAAGAGACCATGAGTCACCACTTGTGCATGTGCCACAATTAATGCTCCTAATCATGATTTCTAGCTCATTATTTTCATTTATAAACATTAACCCAAATGTTTACAACAACAAAAAGATACGGCAACATCTAAAGTAAACTCGTGACGGATCACAAGGATACCCCTCACCTGTATATACATGCCTGCATCCGCATTCCGACTGAATGCGAATGCGATGAGACTAAAGTAATCCAACAAATCTAATATTAGGATCCGGCTTAAACCAAAGCCCATTAGTATGATCCGCCCGATCATGATCCGTGCACTACTGCACGTATATGATCGGACACTGCCATATATCATACGGCCTCTACAACGTTTCGCCCAAAACTTGAGAAACTGTCTGTAGGGGACTCTAAAGACTCGTCAATACTTTGGCTGTGGATTTAACCACTAGCATGTAAGTGGTACTAGCCGTACGTAACGGGCTATCAGGTATTGACCAAAACGGAGGTCGATGTGCGAACTCATCCTGACACCCTACTGAGCCTGTCAGTGACAATATCCGTACAGTCCGGTCCGTTCGTCTATGAGCATTGCATGTCGGGCCTAGGGGTTGGTAAAATTCAGACCCCTAAAAGTGGTACAAGTCGTGTCGGAGTGTAGCCCAGAACACCCTGAGATACTACTGGAATACCTACCAGTAAATCTCCTGCCTTGGCTAAGGACTTCATGTAATGGCTCTCCTAGACACAGCGCGATCTCACCCCCAATACCGGGAGAGACGAAACCCCTGCCGATCCGTTCACTGCCTCCATATGGCTCGGGACTATACCCAACTAAAACCTGTTTGCACGACTCCTTTGAGCCGTGGTAGGGTAGTAATCAAAGCACAGTAGGAACTCACACGAGACAAATGACGATCTCAGGTCGATGAACTAACTTGTACACATGTCACCAGGGAACTGCTATCTGACGTCAGGTATAATACCAACCAGCATGTTCCCGGCGAGTCCTGTCCGGTGTACTCATAACCCAATGAACACCTGTATACATCTTAGGTGAACCAACTGACACCAATGGATTGTGAGACAAGCCACCGCCCCTCGTCGGGGTCTCGACTGTATACACTAGTCTACTAATGGAGTATCGATGCCCAGTCTCGCGAAACTCCCTCGACTAGGGACCACTTTAAGGATGTACTTATAGACCCCAGCTCCCACGTATATGATCGCCATCATACTGCTGGCCGTCAATCAAGAATCCTATGGGCTCTATCAACGTGCAATAGTGACCTATAATGTCACTTAAAGCATGTACACGATGATAAAGATAAACCAGATAGCATACTATCCTTTTTAGTAAGACTGTCCTACCGGCATAGGTCCTCCCTTAATCATTGCAGTCACATGCCTGCGATCCAATAATTGACTCTGAGGGCACTATATCCAACAGGCGACCCCCGAGGCAGAGAGAGCGACCCTCCTATATACTCCGGCCATTGCGAGGGTCGACGTAGATACATGGCCTCTATTGTTCCAATATTTCGACTCTCAGCGCAAACATGTATGTATTTTAAATGTAATTCATTGTTTAGTATATAATTTAATTTTTTGTACCGTTTAATTAGAAAACTAAATCTGAATGTGTTGTGCAGAAACAGGCCAATCAAAATAAAGAGAATAGGAAGTCGTCGAAGAGGGGTTGCCCCACTTATATAGGTGGCTCGAGGAATATTACTCGTGCCATGGAGTTATCGCTAAATTACAATAGACCTACTGTGATATAATGTAATATTAAAAGTTATTTTCTAATATATGTAAATTTTTTGCGAATTGCAGAGTGCTCAGACCCTGGCACAGGGTGGTACACCGAGCGTGCTGTCCGCGTATCTTGCCGTCCACGGTACCTCGACAAATCCCGCCAGGGGCGAGCTTCGATATCCCGACACCGCTACCCAGGAGTATTGCGTAAGTGTTAATATTTATTAAACCCCTATTTGAAATTTTTGTTTTGAAAAGTTTGAATTTAAATGATATACTTATATTTTACTAGTTAATGTGGGTGTAGGAGCGGGTGGTTGAGCAGGCGGAGGCATCGGAGATCGATTTTACTGGACAGAACGATTCGATGTTGCTGACCCCAGTCCTAGACGCCGCACACGGAGGGCACCACGGAGGTTGGGAGAGAGGCCGGGGACTAGGTCCTAGCATGGCCCATATGAGGTTGGACTCCACTCCGGCAGTTACTTCCTCTATCTTTCGTGAACGACGTCTAGAGCAAGAACTTGACACCTTGAAGGCCACCGTCTAGGAGTTGAAGGAGATGATGGTATGTATACTGCTTAATAGTAAAATATTATGTTATGTTATAGATAGAAACATATCCAATATTAGTACGTAGCCTGAGCTTATTTGGTTGTAAACTTAGATTTAATTAATCATACATACATAGAACTGTCTAATTAAAATAAACTACGGTTTTCCAAACTAGATATCCAAACAAGGCCTAAGTCCTTAAGTATTCATAGATTGGGGTTTGGTAATAAACTGATAATGATACGAATTCGACTAATACACAGTTCTTACTCGTTTATTACACCCAAAACTGAACTGATGCGACAGGGTACTTCGGCTGAAGCTCCACATGCATCTCCTTCGGCTGCGGCTCCGCAAGCCACTACCTCGGCTACGGTTGCACAGACCACTCCTACAGCTCCACAGCCCGCTCAGACTCCCGCAGCTGCGGCTCCGTAAGCCATTACCTCGGCTGCGGTTGCACAGACCACTCCTACAGCTCCATAGCCCGCTCAGACTCCTGCACCGTTTGCATTTCTCGAGTTGTTGACTCAGGGTTTATCCGAGGAGCAGGTGCGCCAGATTACGCCGATTATCAGAGGTGGAGCTGGACCGAGTTAGGGTAGCTTTTTGATTTTTTATATTTCAAACATTTATTTACTTATATGATATATATTGTATATATTTTAGACGATATTGGTGGAGTTTGCGTGTTCATATTGATTTAGATTGATATCGTATTCTGTTTGTTGATTTCTTTTATAGATTATGCATGAGAGGTTGATTATGAATACTGCGGTATATATTCTGCTTGTTGATTACTTTCATATATGATGTATATATTATTGTGCACAGGACGAGGAAAAAACAGGCAGCCCTTTTTTTAAAAAAAACATGATAATATGTCCCTACGGATTAATCCGTAGGGACACATGTTGCACCTACCGTTTAATCCGTAGGGACACATTTGCCCCTACACATTTATCCGTAGGGACAAAATATCAGAATACCTGATATTTTGACCCTATGGACTCGGTAACAACGGTTAGGCTTGTCCCTACGGAGTAATCCTTAGGGGCCTTAGCTTTACCCCTACACATTTAACCGTAGGGACAAAATATCAGGATACCTGATATTTTGCCCCTACACATCTGGACCTACGCATTAAGCCATAGGGGCATGTATTTGTCCCTACGGAGTTATCCGGAGGGGCAACTATTTTATTTTTTTAACCGATAAATTAAATAAATATTTTGTCCCTACGGTTTTGTCACGACCCAAAAGAGCACGTGACTGGCCCTTGGACCATATGAAGTCTATAGGACTCCATCTGATTCAAGTAAGCCAAAAGCCCAGAAATCTAAAACCCTTTTAAGAGTAAAGAAACATGTTTTGTAAATTATTTTCCATTGAGGCATTTTATCAAACACTTACTATGTATAAACAAAGAGCACAACCCACACAAACAATATAATATACAACGCCGAAGGGCGAGGATCAAAACCCAAGAGAATCTCCAATAAGCAAGAAAATCGTAATACTACTGAGTGCGACTCTAAGGTCTAAAATAATACATCACTAGTGTCTAAGTCTGAAACAATATACAAGTTTTGGTTGATGGAATTTCTAGATACAATGCATAATACATGTACAACGGCGGTTCTGATACAATGAACCCACCTATCAAGCAAATTACCCGCAAAGGAAAGCAGTGTGCCAGAAATGTCGCGATGGAACCTGTACGGCAAACCTGCAAGAATTGTGCCACAACGGGGGTGAGTTGCCAACTCGTGAATAGAAAATATCTACAAGCAGAAAACGAAAGCATGACATAATCCTTAGTCAAAACGATCAGATATAATATAAACCTCAAATGAATAAGTCTGAAGCAAGGTAAAGTGGTAATGTAACATCTGAACATAAGTGTATTGCCAAGAACTCGTGCCAGTGCCTCCCGTAATAACATATCATAAATATGATATATGTATGTGGAGAAATGAAAACAGAAGGTATCACGAATGAAGTCATCAGAAACTCAGTGTCGAGCATCGACACAAATATATATCTCAATATCAAGTGAAACCCATATATCATGTATCCGATATGTATGCAGCATTCATGAAGGTACTCTATTAGGTACTACTAATATATGATGCAATGCATATAAAATAAATGTGGGGTAGGGGAGATATAATATGCCATCGACCATAAAGGCTCCTCTCATATCGAGCACATAGGCTCCTTTCATATAACGGGCATCCATCAGTCCGGGTCAGCCCCCACTATCATATATCGGGCATCCGTCAGTCCGGGTCAGCCCCCACTCTCATATATCGGGCATCCGTCAGTCCGGGTCAGCCCTCACTCTCATATATCGGGCATCCGTCAGTCCGGATCAGCCCTCACTCTCATATATCGGGCATCCGTCAGTCCGGGTCAGCTCTCACTCTCATATATCGGGCATGCATATATATAAGTTTGCATAGATCATCATGATGATGTATCAAGTAGGTGTATATATATATCGGCGTCCCATACCACTAATATATATATACTATGGGTATACATATATATTTCAGCGTCCCATACCACTGATATATATACGCAGGAGTAAAACAATCCAGAATCATCATATATAACCATATCACAGTGCGAAATCCATGAATTATAATACATGCAACATGAAACACTAATATGAGCATGGAACTTGTAAAGGCATATGCACAAAGGAATATGAATCAATAACATATAAGCATGCAATGCAATGCAAGCCGTAGAATAAATGGTAAATGAATAATAATGCAGCTTGCCATTTGAAATAAGACAAATCGGGGTCTTTGTAAAAGAAGGGCTACAGTGTTTTTAAGATACCCCCGATTCGTTAGTTGTTGAAATAGGTATGACTTGGGTCTAATCTAACATCCACTATGCAAACTACAAATCTAAGCATCACGTCAACTGGGAGGGGTATGGAATCCACCTAAATCTGAGTCGATAAAAATATATATACATATAATACTCGGTGATCCCGCCTCAATAGTATCGCGTACAATACAGTATATCATATGACAATCCTCCAGTCATGAGTGCAGATCTATCATCAATATAAAGCTCGTACGGTACATCGTCGTACGGCATCCCAATTGCTAGGGACGGGTCAATTATCACTATCATCTCATCAATTAATTGGTATCCTCATCATCATATCACATAATCTGTGGTACTGATCTAAGTCTAGTACAACTGATACCATAAATATGACTGTGTGTGTAAACACACGTTCCAAGGCCCGCTAGAGACCACATGTCGTATCCCACATACGAATCATATCAAATCACCGATCTCGCGGCACAATGTCCAAAATCATCGACTCACCTCCAATATCGTCCAATATCATCAAACAGAGTGCAAGTATAATGAATGTGCACGGGTGTACGTGTAGGTGTAAATCCATTCTAGGGTTTGCGACTATGAACTACACTAGTTGCTTCTAACCCTAAAACTATCCATAATACACCTAAGACAAATCCACAACACGCTATAACTGTCATACATAAACATAGTATATCAGCTACGGACTGCCGGGGTGCTATATGCCATCCACCCGACTTCGCCCAGTAGATATAATCTACTCACCTTGCGTATTCATTTGTGGACATCGCCACGTGCTTGGTTGTCGTCCTGAAGTCTTCATGGGTTACCTACACATCAACGTATCGCAAAATGCGTATTAAAACCAAATCAAACCTAAAACGGCATACGAATCCCAAAACGATATGCTATGATCTATAGGTTAGAACCTATGGACAACACCTTCACAATCATCAATCAATCCTCGATATCGTCGTATAAACGCCAAATAGTCGAGGTAAAATACAATACACAATTGCAGAATTAAAAAATACGGAATACGGAAACACGAATCCAAAACAGCAACTAAGGAAATAGGTTCCATATTTTACCCTAGGTCAAATTAGACAAATCTATACATGCCAGGGGCCTAAACTACAGATGTAGGAGCAACAGAACCAAAACGACCCAATTTGGTGCAGGTCTGGCCGTAATTTGCGGCCAGAGGGAATTAATTGGCGGCCGGGTCATGGAGTTAGGGGCTAGGGTCCTGGTGGTAGCTTCCTGGCTGCCTGCACATGTCACTGTCCATTCAATTTAATTTTCAAAGTCTCGGGTTGATAGCAGTTCTCATATAAGCTTAACAGATTCCACAAACTTTCCGATATCGGTTTCTAAATCCGTATTTCGGGTTTCAACTCTCAGGTTGGGGTATTAATTCATGCACTAGAGTGTTTATATAATCTCAACTGAGTTTAATTTCACGTTACAACCCAAAATTCCCTCAAACCCTAACTAGATTTTCCTCAAATCCACATAACCACACAATATCGGTTCTAAACTAAACATGGGGTATAAGTAATACTAAAACTAAGCTAAGGGTTCGGTAAATACCTCATTTGGCAACTCAAGAATTTTCTTGAGTTGCCCCTAGTGGCCAAAATCCTCGCTTTCTTGGTCCAATGTATAGATCTTGAGCTTGTGCACATTTTTTGTGAAAGGATGATGGGGTTTAGGTGTAATTTTCATGGTGATTTGGGGCTAATGAAGAGGGGAGGGAGATGAGGGGCAGCAGCAGCAGCTGAAGGGGTAGAGGGAGAGAGAAAGTGAGTTGAGGAAGTGAAGTGAAAAATGGCTAAGTCAAAGCTACCCCCTCACTTTTCTCTCTCTCATCTACCTACCACCATATTATAATCCTTTTCCTTTTTCCTTTCTTTTCTTTTCCTCAAATTCCTTCTCACTCAAATAGTGAACCCCAAAATAAAACCATGGTAAGAAAAATGCAACACAAGTGTAGGAAATGATATGTGTATGTTTTGCACAAAATTGCCCGAAAAGCCGATTAGCGATTTTTAATCGCGATTAGCACTAAATTAGCATATAACTAATCAAAACAACTTTAAAATGGCATAATTCTCTAAATTACCCTATTTTAGAATTTTCCATAATTTTTCCAAATTTTTCTCCATTTATTTGTATTTAATTATACCGAATTATTAAAATATTCAATAAAGTAGTATTAAATTATAAAATTTCCTAAAAATGGTATTTTATTAGTTTGAAATGTTACAATCTACCCCCCTTAAGTAAATTCGGTCCCCGAATTTAAATTTAAACCCCCAAGTACTAAGACATTTCAGCAAAAATCCAATTTGTCGGGGCTCCACAAACATCAATCCTAAGGCGTATATAAGAATACCCCGTGCGTCAGGTGCGCATGGAAAACAAAATCCACATAAGTATCATTCAGGTGCAACGGGTGTGCACTCAACAACTGTCATAGGCAATATGTGTGCCTGACAGCAAAACCAGGTGCATCTGACATGCACAAGGAAACCCGATTTAGTGCATCTGGTGTGCACCAAAATCGTACCTCAAAACATTAAAGGTGCATCCAATGCTAGCAGCGCAAGACATCTACTTGCCTTTGCTCACAGTCTGACGTCTTCTGTCTCTGGGTCCTTATCTTCTCTGCGGATTACCAATCTCACAATCAATCGGCTCATCGGCCCTGTCAGGTGTGCTAACGGGGACGATCCCGTTCTGGCACTTCTCTGGTCATCTCTCGGTCAATCCTCACGACCACTTGTAAAGCAGCAAGTCGCTGGCGTCGGCCTCTGGCTCTCTGAATGCACGTAACGCATCTGATCCTGGGTGCAAACATCATTGCAGCAGTGTCCTGGAAAGAATCCTGCTCAAGGTCTCTTCCGATCTTACCTATGCCGGTCGTACAGAGTCTGGTACTCTTGTATAATCTCTTCTCGCTCGATGGACATCTGCGTCCTCAGCACAACTTTTTCTCGGAAGTTGGTCGCATCCCAACGCCTCTGTAAGCATTTCAGGTCTTTAGTCTCGACGGAGAGTAATGACAGCTCGTCAGTGTCTCGCACGAACTTCTGGTTTCACTTGTCTCTATCGTCGTCCACTATAACGCAACGCCATGCTATCTAAGCACTGCACTGTTCTCGGCCACGGCCAATCCGAAGTCTCTCGCACGGACTCGAAATCGCGTACTCTGTAGCTTCATCATTTTGTAGTAGATGTCTGGCCGAACAGGTCCTCGGGAGCGCGTCCCAACCATCGGAGGAATACTCAATACTCGTCCGTCCTCAATCAACTCGCAACGTATCTAGGTAAGGTCCTTTATCCGAACCTGGTCAACTACCTCGTCGACGATGCCGAACTCTGGCCTGCTGGGTATGCACAATATGACCCCTCTTGGGTCCAGGTCTTCTCGTAGTATTCCAGAAAGGTCCTGTCGAGGTCTCTCTCTAATCTTATTCCTGCCGAATTGCCCGGAAGTCATCGTCCATTGCTGAAGCTAATTCTTGTTCCGGAACGGCTTCATACTCATCGCAACTCCTTCTGGGAGGTATATCCATATACAATGCCTCTGCGTGCGTATCGCATCTCTGATGTCAGCGGAGTGGGAACATCATCTCGTCGAAACCTCTTGCGAACTCTTTACTTCACTCTGCTTCAATGTCGACTAATTCGGACTCCTCTCATCGTGGCTGCATGAACTACGCTCCAACGGCTGTGCTCGTATCGGGAGTCTCCCAAGCAGTGTGTCCCATCACATGATATCCGAATGATGTCGAACCATCCAATCGACTCGTCAGAACCTCATAATCCCCCAGGAGATCAACATCTTGAGTACAGTTTAATAGTATCGAGTACATACCACAGCATCAGTGGTCTAGCCGTAGAAGGGCAAACCCAAGCCTCACTAATGGCGCCGCGGAACTGCCGCAAACCCTAAGGTTCAAAGGCTTTCACATGGTCATTAAGTTGAGTTAGGGTTTCATTCTTCTAGAGGGTCTATAGAATCGCCTACATGTCCTTCCGAATACTTTAAACTTGGAATAGCAGGTTCCTGACATTCGATCTCCTCTGTCGACTCTCAACGTCTCCGCGTGAGGTCGTCTCTAACTGGAAGCAATCTATCCGATGACCTCTCATCTGGGTAAGCGAACGAATCACATGTCCTAGTCATTCACCCTCGGTGACTAGCGACTGTCCATCATATCTCTAAGTACATACTCATGCCGCAGTAGCTCCAATCGTCTGGGCGATATCTCGTCATTTGCAGCAACAACTGGCTCATTCGTCTGTACGCTGAACAGCGCCTCAATCCTCCAGGAAAGGCGATAGATTGGCGGGCCTCTCTAAATCGGTCTGCTCTAGATCTGAGTAAGACTCTCCACACTGGAAATCTTTAACTCAACTGGGCCTGCTCCGGCGCATAAAAAGGACGAATCACCTTTGTCTCTCAATTCGGGTAGACAAGCTATCATCTGTCTCATATCTTTCTGGAAGCTCCGGCGATCTCAGCTCGTAAGCTCCGGAAGCGATATCCTGTCAATCTCAGCAATAGCTGGTTCATCTGTCTGCACGGTAGGCGACATCATAATCTCTGAGGTATGCTGCACATCAACAGTCCTCACTCAACTGGCAGCTCTAACAACGGCCCGATCATCCGGGGTAAAACCAAGCACTCACCTCCACAAGAGGTCATAATCATCAATACTAACTCGAGACGTTCCCATATCGCCAGAAAACACAATGGTCAGCCCTCATACTAGACGAGCTCGCCCTGACCGTAGCACTAGCAGCAGCTCACTGCGCTCAAACAATGGCGACAGGAACCTCAATCGAGTATCAAAGAGAGCAGATCAATGGCAAGAAAGAAACAACAGATCTAGAATGGATACATGATCATAAGAAGGAACAACATCAATGATAGTATGATCATGGAACTAATAGAATCGAGGATCTCAAATGGATGTATAATCATGGATATGAAGAGAATCACTGATCTCAAAAATATGTACTTCCTAAGGTTCCTTAAGCGGAGTAGCGTATCGTTAGTATGCCGCGGAACATACCCACGGTACGTCACTCTACTTTAGTCACCTATTCCATCAACCAAGGGTCATCCTACATGACGAAAGTTCGGGTCTAATACCCCCTCGACTAAGTCTAAGTTCCGTAAGGTCAAGCCTAAGTTCTGTATATATATAGACGCCCTAGGCTCCACATAGTCAAACTTAGACTCGAACCAAGTTTAACCTAGCGCTCTGATACCAACTTTGTCACGACCCGAAAGAGCACGTGACTGGCCCTTGGACCATATGAACTCTATAGGACTCCATCTGATTCAAGTAAGCCAAAAGCCCAAAAATCTAAAACCCTTTTAAGAGTAATTTGTAAATTATTTTCCATTGAGGCATTTTATCAAACACTTACTATGTATAAACAAAGAGCACAACCCATACAAGCAATATAATATACAACGCCGAAGGGCAAGGATCAAAACCCAAGAGAATCTCCAATAAGCAAGAAAATCGTAATACTACTGAGCGCGACTCTAAGGTCGAAAATAATACATCACTAGTGTCTAAGTCTGAAACAATATACAAGTTTTGGTTGATGGAATTTCTAGATACAATGAATAATACATGTACAACGGCAGTTCTGATACAAAGAACCTACCTACCAAGCAAATCTCCCGCAAAGAAAAGCAGTGTGCCAGAAATGCCGCGATGGAACCTGTACGGCAAACCTGCAAGAACTGTGGCACAACGGGGGTGAGTTGCCAACTCGTGAATAGAAAATATCTACAAACAGAAATCGAAAGCATGACATAATCCTTAGTCAAAACGATCAGATATAATATAAACCTCAAATGAATAAGTCTGAAGCATGGTAAAGTGGTAATTTAACATCTGAACATAAGTGTATTGCCAAGAACTCATGCCGGTGCCTCCCGTAATAACATATCATAAATATGATATATGTATGCGGTGAAATGAAAACAGAAGGTATCACGAATGAAGTCATCAGAAACTCAATGTCGAGCATCGACACAAATATATATCTCAATATCAAGTGAAACCCATATATCATGTATCCGATATGTATGCAGCATTCATGAAGGTACTCTATCAGGTACTACTAATATATGATGCAATGCATATAAAATAAATGTGGGGTAGGGAGATATAATATGCCATCGACCATAAAGGCTCCTCTCATATCGCGCACATAGGCTCCTTTCATATAACGGGCATCCGTCAGTCCGGGTCAGCCCCCACTATCATATATCGGGCATCCGTCAGTCCGGGTCAGCCCCCACTCCCATATATCGGGCATCCGTCAGTCCGGGTCAGCCCTCACTCTCATATATCGGGCATCCGTCAGTCCGGGTCAGCCCTCACTTTCATATATCGAGCATCCGTCAGTCCGGGTCAGCCCTCCCTTGCATTGATCGGGCATCCGTCATTCCGGGTCAGCCCTCACTCTCATATATCGGGCATGCATATATATAAGTTTACATATATCATCATGATGATGTATCAAGTAGGTGTATATATATATCGGCGTCCCATACCACTAATATATATATACTATGGGTATACATATATATTTCAGCGTCCCATACCACTGATATATATACGCAGGAGTAAAACAATTCAGAATCATCATATGCAACCATATCACAGTGCGAAATCCATGAATTATAATACATGCAACATGAAACACTAATATGAGCATGGAACTTGTAAAGGCATATGCACAAAGGAATATGAATCAATAACATATAAGTATGCAATGCAATGCAAGCCGTAGAATAAATGGTAAATGAATAATAATGCAGCTTGCCATTTGAAATAAGACAAATCGGGGTCTTTGTAAAATAAGGGCTTGTTTTTAAGGTACCCCTGATTCTTTAGTTATTGAAATAGGTATGACTTGGGTCTAGTCTAACATCCACTATGCAAACTACAGATCTAAGTATCACGTCAACTGGGAGGGGTATGGAATCCACCTAAATCTGAGTCGATATAAATATATATACATATAATAGTCGGTGATCCCGCCTCAATAGTATCGCGTACAATACAGTATATCATATGACAATCCTCAAGTCATGAGTGCAGATCTATCATCAATATAAAGCTCGTACGGTACATCGTCGTACGGCATCCGAATAGCCGGGGACGGGTCAATTATCACAATCAGCTCATCAATTAATTGGTATCCTCATCATCATATCACATAATCTGGGGTACTGATCTAAGTCTAGTACAACTGATACCATCAATATGACTGCGTGTGTAAACACACGTTCTAAGGCCCGCTAGAGACCACATGTCGTATCCCACATACGAATCAAATCAAATCACCGATCTCGCGGCACAATGCCCAAAATCATCGACTCACCTCCAATATCGTCCAATATCATCAAACACAGTGCAAGTATAATGAATGTGCACGGGTGTACGTGTAGGTGTAAATCCATTCTAGGGTTTGCGACTATGAACTACACTAGTTGCTTCTAACCCTAAAACTATCCATAATACACCTAACGCAAATCCACAACACGCTATAACTATCATACATAAACATAGTATATCAGCTACGGACTGCCGGGGTGCTATATGCCATCCACCCGACTTCGCCCAGTAGATATAATCTACTCACCTTGCGTCTTCATTTGTGGACGTCGCCACGCGCTTGCTTGTCGTCCCGAAGTCTTCATGGGCTACCTACACATCAACATATCGCAAAATGCGTATTAAAACCCAATCAAAGCTAAAACGGCATACGAATTCCAAAACGATATGCTATAATCTATAGGTTAGAACCTATGGACAACACCTTCACAATCATCAATCAATCCTCGATATCGTCGTATAAACGCCAAATAGTCGAGGTAAAACACAATACACAATTGCAGAATTAAAAAATACGGAATACGGAAACACAAATCCAAAACAGCAACTAAGGAAATAGGCTCCAGATTTTACCCTAGGTCAAATTAGACAAATCTATACATGCCAGGGGCCTAAACTACAGATGTAGGAGCAGCAGAACCAAAATGACCCAATTTGGTACAGGTCTGGCCGTAATTTGCGGCCAGAGGGAATTAATTGGCGGCCGGGTCATGGAGTTAGGGGCTAGGGTCTTGGTAGTAGCTTCCTGGCTGCCTGCACATGTCACTGTCCACTCAATTTAATTTTCAGAGTTTCAGGTTGATAGCAGATCTCATATAAGCTTAACAGATTCCACAAACTTTCCGATATCGGTTTCTAAATCCGTATTTCGGGTTTCAACTCTCAGGTTGGGGTCTCAATTTATGCACTAGGGTGTTTATATAATCTCAACTGAGTTCAATTTCACATTACAACCCAAAATTCCCTCAAACCCTAACTAGGTTTTCCTCAAATCCACATAACCACACAATATCGGTTCTAAACTAAACATGGGGTATAAGTAATACTAAAACTAAGCTAAGGGTTCAGTAAATACCTCATTTGGCAACTCAAGAATTTTCTTGAGTTTCCCCTAGTGGCCAAAATCCTCGCTTTCTTGGTCCAATGTATAGATCTTGAGCTTTTGCACATTTTTTGTGAAAGGATGATGGGGTTTAGGTGTAGTTTTCATGGTGATTTGGGGCTAATGAAGAGGGGAGGAAGATGAGGGGCAGCAGCAGCAGCTGAAGGGGAAGAGGGAGAGAGAAAGTGAGTTGAGGAAGTGAAGGGAAAAATGGCTAAGTCAAAGCTACCCCCTCTCTTTTCTCTCTCTCATCTACCTACCACCATATTATAATCCTTTTCCTTTTTCCTTTCTTTTCTTTTCCTCAAATTCCTTCTCACTCAAATAGTGAACCCCAAAATAAAACCATGGCAAGAAAAATGCAACACAAGTGTAGGAAATGATATGTGCATGTTTTGCACAAAATTGCCCGAAAAGCCGATTAGAGATTTTTAATCGCGATTAGCACTAAATTAGAATATAACTAATCAAAACAACTTAAAAATAGCATAATTCTCTAAATTACCCTATTTTAGAATTTTCCATAATTTTTCCAAATTTTTCTCCATTTATTTGTATTTAATTATACCGAATTATTAAAATATTCAATAAATTAATATTAAATTATAAAATTTCCTAAAAATGGTATTTTATTATTTTGAAATGTTACAGGTTTAAACCGTAGGGATATCTGGACCTACGTATTAAACCGTAGGGGTAATGATTACTCCGTAGGGGCATGTTTGAGGCTAAGACTTGCACCTGCGGCGTGTGCACCTACAACGTATTTTTGTGCCCCTATGAATATAGCCGTAGGGGCAGTGGGTGCCCCTACAGATTTATCCGTAGGGGCAACCCATATTTGTAGTAGTGCCAATGTATCACATACTTTGGATTTCATGCCTAACCAAATGAATTCCTTAGACATCATATGCCTAACAATTATAAACCCCGCATTTTAGTCTCGATATTGAAAACACTTTTCAATAACCAGTCGGGTAATTCAACAAAATTCCCGACAACCTGATCGAATGCTCGTCGGAAACTTTAGTAGACGGCCGCACCCCCGATGCCGTCGACAAAGTGTACTTAGGCGGAATATCGCGGCTGTGAGCACTCGAACAGATGCTTTTGGCGATGGGGTTCTTCTATAGTCACTTGGTCGGGGCTACGGGGTATGGCTATCTAGTACGGTTACCCGGCGAGTATCCGCATACGCAATGTGATTGCGACAGACTTTTGTTCCACATCAAAATCCCGTGGCAACCGATCAAATGAGACTGAATTGCTAGATTTATAAAATTCAAATTAATTTTCACAAAACTAAATATTGTGGATTCCAAGTATTGTATCACAATCACAGATAACTAGACAACATTAAACTTTTCGATCGAATCAACAAACACACAAAATTTCCCAAAGAGCTCAACACTTGAGCGGAGTTTAAAAAGTACCCAGAAACTGCCACAGCACCTATGGACCAACCGTAGAAGGGTCAACCCTTGACTCACCTATGGTGCCGCGGAACTACCACAAACCCTAGGGTTTGGTGGCGGTTCCAACGGTCACAGAATCGAGCTAGGGTTTCGTTCTTCTAGAGGGTCCATAGAAAACACCTGCATGATTTTCTGAAAATTTTAAACATGAAAAAATCCAACTCTTCGAAAATTTCCCGCGAGGGAGAAAATTGGTTATTGATATTCGTTCAAACTTTTTAACGTCGTCTAGAAAACCGAAAACGATTTTAGAATTACGACTACGAAGCACTCCGAATTGCTTTTACAGAAAGATAACATCACACGCAATCTTAGGGAAAAAAAATAACACCTGAAACACCAAAACCTAGAGACTAGAACACCATTAAAATTTGAAGCCAAAATTACACTACAAAACCAGCGACCTTGGATTTTCAACACATGTCGCCGGCCAAATTCCGGTGAGGAGGGTTCAAATTTCTACGGTGTTCATGTTACATCTCATATAACATTCTGCAACTGCTTAAAAAATGTTTAGACACCTTAAAAATTTCGACAGAAACTCGGTTATTATTTCGAAGGTTTCGGAGTTGTTTCGGTTTTGTAATTCTACAAATATTTTCTAATTCTCTAGCTTGTCTTTGATACCACTGTAGGAATACCTAGCACGACAGCAAGGTTTCGGGAGGCATCGTCCATGCCATTTTCAAAAATTTACCATGCTAAACAACCCTAACCCTAGAATCTTAACTAGAGAATTAGACAATACTAGAATGTAAACAACTTTAGATCTAAGTGAACAAGGAATAAAACCTTTATAGACTGGTCCTTCACTTTATAAGCTCCGTGTAGTAGTCCCTTCGCTCCAAGTAGTAATCTCCCGGACTCTAGTAAGGCTCCACAAGATGAAAGGAACAAGCTTGCTTGATATCTTTGAGGACGAAGATGATCTACGTCGAGGAGACACCAACACAAGCTACCTCTCACTAATATGGAATTAGTGAAGAAAACTCCCTAAACTAAATGGCTAATCTAGTAAAGAATGATAAAGCAGGAATTTTTCTCACTCATTTTCTTCACCTCCCAAAACGCTAGAGAGCTTGAGGAAGGAGATGAAGAAAAGCAACCATGGAAAAGATCAAGTGTAGAATGGGAACCATGGGTGAGTTAATATCATATACTAACTCATGTAGAGACAAAACCGTGGCTAATCTAATGGTTGGGTTAATAAATATCTTAAGCAAAACAAAATTGGTGGACTTAGTCAATGATTCCACAAGCTTCTACAAGCTTCAACCATGTGAGCAATTTCCATCCAATTTTAATTCACTTTAAATAAATAAAACCCCTCATTATGTTAAGCATGGTGTGAGTCTCATACACCCATGTAGCATGTAGCATGTAGCATGTAGCATCAAGCATGACAAAATAATATATATCACATATATATTAAGTGTACACACACAAGTGAGAAAAAGAAATTCTTAAGTGAGCTAATATTAGTTAATGTAAGTTAATATATAAAATATATAATTATACATTAAATTATTAAATCAACACTTGATTTAATAATCTGGCTATATCGCATACAACCGACTAATATCCAATGTATCAACTTATCGAATCAACACTTGATCCGATAACCCGGCTATATCACATATAACCGTCCGATATCATATATCGCGGGAATAGAATGCGGTATCACATACACGTATTAATTTCTGTCCCGTACATATCATATATGTGCTCTGTTTACCGCCGGAAACTGGGAACGACTGACGTCTTGCGTGAATCTGGGGGCAGATGCTAATTGGTGCTATCCGTCCACCTCTCCGAAGATACCAAGTTGATTTATGACACCATGTATCGAAGGTTTAGACGGATACGGCCGTTGTAGCAGATTTCGTCAGATTCCCCCTCGTCGAGGGGTTTTTGATTAAGGGGACGCTCTTCCCTGCAGGCGCAAGCCCCTACAGTTAATTACGCTACCGCATCGCGGTAACAACTTTCTCCTTCTCTAGATGGTCACTTCGTGTCGTGGGTGTTTGTTTTGTATTTGGTTGCCCGCGGATTGTATACAGAGACTAATTTATGTTGTCGCCCGTAGGACATGAATTAGTCCAACTCCGTATTTTCTTAGATTTGGGTTTGGGGGTTTAGGTTTAAGGATACGTTAGTCTCATTTGAGACTAAGATCAACTTAAACGTTCGTTAAGGATACGTTAGTCTAATTTTAGACTAAGATCAACTCAACGTTTCTTAAGGACACGTTAGTCTAATTTTAGACTAAGATCAACTTAACAGGATCATCTAGATCCAACAAAAGAGCATTTGAACTCTATTGTTTAGTTTAGGGACATTGCGGTCGATTACCAGTTTAAGGACATAGTGGTCCAATACCAGTTTAAGGACATAGTGGTCCATTGTTAGTTTAAAAACATCACGGTCGAGGTTAAGGACATCATAGTCCGTGAGTTTAAAGACCTCACAGTCCAGGTTAAGGACATCATAGTCCGCGAGTTTAAAGACCTCACAGTCAAGGTTAAGGACATCATAGTCCGTGAGTTTAAAGACCTCACAGTCAAGGTTAAGGACATCATAGTCCGTGAAATGTGTGGTTGTCGGGACCCGTCACCTCTTTGAAGACATTGAAGGCTTACAACGACAAATATCAAAGGAGTGAAGAGATGTACCCTCGAACCAAAGTGGATTTGAGGATCTGTAATCCAATTTAGAACTACGATCAATTTATTAGATTATGAGCACATTGGCTCAGTTAAATCTGAATTGAGGACTTATGGCCAGTTTGGGCTAAGTCCAATTAGATTAGAAATATTGGCTCTTTGTTGGACCATTAAACATTTGTCTGGGTTCAAGCCCACATTATTTAGCAATGCTAAACCAGAGTTTTGAGGGCTCTGATAACATTTTTATCTTTGACTGAGCATTAAACATTATAGCTCTGAATTTTACTCAATTTTGAGATTCAGTTGAAGGGAAGGCTTTTGCCTCTGGAAAATTAGCCAATTTGACTAAAAATAGTGTTAAACATTAGAGAACAACAGTGTTAAACAATGGAAATAAAACTCTTAATTTAGTGTTAAACACTAGAAGACAACAGTGTTAAACACTGGAAATAAGATTCTCAAATTAGTGTTAAACACTAGATAGGAATGGGTTACATGGGGACACGTGAGGGCGGACACGTGAGGGCACCCAAAGGTGGGGCCAGATCTCCTTTGCTTTGCTCTGCAGATAAGTGGTAAACACTTTTAATTTTCTGACCATCACGTGTTGGCACGTGATGGAGATTTGTGCATTGATTATTAAAGCATTTAATAAGGGGTCACGTGATAACACGTGAGAGCGCCCAAAGCCAACCTTGCCTTTGTTTTTATTCTTTTTGTTTTGGAGATCACGTGGGAGCACGTGAGGCGTTGCCTCTGGGCTGTTTTCTTCTTATTTTTGGGGGATCTTTTCTGGGGTCACGTGAGGACACGTGACCTTAGTCCTTTGCATGCATAGAGATCTTTCAAGTCTCTTTATTTTTGAGAATTAAATTCTCTGTAGGGTTAAACCCTAATTATTATTTAGGAGGAATTAAATTCCTATATATGTGAAAGAATTAAATTCTTATGTAGGGTGAAACCCTAATTTTGTTTTGGAGGAATTAAATTCCTATAACTTTGGGAGAATTAAATTCTCAATTAGGGTTAAACCCTAGTTCTGTTTATCTTGAAGGAATTAAATTCCTGTAAGTTTGGGAGAATTAAATTCTCATATAGGGTTAAACCCTAATTTTGTTTTGGGAGAATTAAATTCTCTAAACTCAATTCCCCCTCTAAGTTTTGGATCTGCATGGCAGGATCTCAACCCGATGAGAATTAAATTCTCAACTTATGGGGAGATGTACTCTTTGCAGATCTTCAACCAGAGGAAGAACTAAGTTCTTTTTGCAGAAAAGTTAAACTCTTAGATTGAGAATTAAATTCTCTTTTTTTATGTTTTGATACTTTTTCTCTTTCTCACCTAGGGTTTTCTTTATTGAGAATTAAATTCTCCTTTCTTTTCTCTCAGAAATTTCAAGATTCCAAAAACTCTATATTTTTTCTCTTCTTTTGGCTCCTATTTATAGGAGAAGGAAAAAAATCAATTTGTTTAGTAAATCTTTCATTGAAAGATTTTGTTTGTTTTCATAATTAATATGAGCCTTTAGATCATATTGTGAATTTTATTCACCGTTGGATTTTAAATCCAAAGATATTATGTTTGTTATTTCTGCTGAGATTTTTAGGGAAATCTTTCCTTGTATAAAATCTTTCCATAAATTGGTGATTTTTAATTACCATTGGATTTTTAATCCAACAGTGCTCCATTTTACAGAACACCATCCTTTTTGTTTGGAAAGATTTAAAGAAATATTTTCCAGTTAGGGTTTTTTGATTTCCCTTAATTAGAATTTAATTATATTATTTCAAAGATTTTAGGATCCCATCACGTGTTGACACGTGACCCCCTCGATTAAGAATTTAATTCTGTTGTTTTAAAGAACTCAGGAATTATCACGTATCAGCACGTGACCCTTGGTCACGTGTGAGCACGTGATGCCCCATTGGGGGTTTTTCTGTTGTTTTATTATACTTTTTAACTCTATTTAATGGGTTTAGAGGCCTATCACGTGTTGGCACGTGACCCCATTGTTTAGAATTTAATTCTTATTATTTCAGAGGGTCTAAGAGCCCATCACGTGTTATCACGTGACCCCACTGATTAATTATTTAAATAGAATTTAATTATATTAATTCAGAGAGCTTAGGAACCCATCACGTGTCTGCACGTGACCTTTGGTCACGTGTGGGCACGTGATGCCCCATTAGGGTACTCCTTGCTTTTTTATAATATTTTTTAATTCCTTTCAGTGGGTTTAAAGGCCCATCACATGATGGCACGTGACCCCATTTAATTATTTATTTTATTCAGTGCCTACAGGCTTTGCCTGTAAATGGTCACATGTGGGCACGTGATGCTCGGTCACATGTGGGCACGTGATGCCTTATAAATTTTGATCCCGGATGAATTATGAGGCCCATAATATATCAAATCGAATGCTTTTTCGAGAAACTTTCGATACCATCAGAATTTAGCTGTTTCTCATTCGGTAGTTTGTCAAAATACAGACCGGAAAATACTGGTTCGCATTTTCTTAAACGTATTGCTGCCATTTGATACCTTGGGCTCTTTTGCGCAGAAATTTTTTGGCGGGAACAAATGCCCCCCACTACTTTGCCCACGTAAGTATGTATGTGGGTGAAGGAGTGCAGAGTTATGCATGGCCATAGAATTGAGGGCTTAGGAGACAAGTTTTAGGGTCCTTGTAGCCTAAAACTTTTTCATCTTCATGAGCCGTAAGGGTCTCAAGAAGGTTTTTTCTCCCTACAGGTCGAGAGGATCCCACAGGTGTATTTTCTCCTTAGGGGTCGTGAGGACTCCTAAGTGCGTTTTCTCTTGAGAGTCGTAAGGATTTCACCAGAGAATTTTCTCCCTTAGAAGTCGAGAGGACTCATAAGTGATTGCTTCCCTTCTTATCGATATTTGATTTCGTGGAATATGGCCTATAGATAGTCCATCTTGACCTCTCTGTAGGGCAGTGATGGCTTAGGAGATAGGGTTAGAATCTGCCACCTAAGACTTTTCAACATTATGAGCCGTGAGGGTCTCATAAAGACTTTTCTCCCTACGAGTCAAGAGGATCCCGTAGGTGTATTTTCTCCCTAGGAGTCGTGAGGACTCCTAAGTGCGTATTTTCTCTTGAGAGTCGTAAGGATCTCACAAGTGAATTTTTTCCCCTTACAAGTCAAGAGGACTTGTAAGTGGTTGTTTCCCTCTTTGTCGATGTTCGACTTCGGGGAGTGTGGCCCGTGAATAGTATGCAAGAGTCCATCTTGGATTGACTTGCAGGGTCCCAGTGCTTAGGAAACGGGTTTTTTAATCCCCATTGCCTAAGGCTTTGCCTTACGAGTCGAGACGAATCGAGAAGTTCTCGCAAGGATGTCCTAACGTCACAGTTAACCTCTGCTCTTTATGACAAAGGTCCGTTAGGGTCTGTGGTATTAGGATTTTGTCCGTCGTACCGTCGCGTTGGCTGATATATTCCTCGATAGGCAATCTTGCTGTTCGAGCAGCCTTACGACTGTCGTGTCTCTGATCCCTTCGGGGGCTGGACAAGACGTCTTCAAGCAATCTTCCTAGGCAGTTTGACCGTCGGAAGAGCAAGCGTTAGGAATTTTGCTATGCCGCTTTTTACTTGAGGTTAGGCTCATTTTGGAGAGCCCCGATGAGTCATAACCACTCCGCGCTGGTGTGGGATGATCTCCGATAGTCTTTCAGGTTTTATATGAGTTGTCGTTAAGACCCTGAAACTAGGAATTTGGCCTTCGCTTCGTTTGCTAGCAGTCCGTCTACTGTATCGAGACGAATGTCGCGGTTGTCTCTAGGTTGCATGTGAACCGTCGAGGTTTGGAACTAGGGATTTTGCCATGGCTCCGTTGTTTGATTGTCGCGTCCGAGTCCTGTTGGAGGAAGAATGCTTGGGTGACATCTCGTCTGCTGTATCGAGACGAACGTCGAGGTGGTGACCACTCCGCGCTGATGTGGGATGATCTCCGATAGTCTTTCAGGTTTTATATGAGTTGCCTTCAGGACCCTGAAGCTAGGAATTTGGCCTTCGCTTCATTTGCTGGCATCGTGTCTGCTGTATCGAGATGAATGTCGCGGTTGTCTCTAGGTTGCTGGTGAACCATTGAGGTTTGAAACTAGGGATTTTGTTGTGGCTCCGCTTGGTGATGTGGCGTCTGAGTCCTGCTGGAGGAAGAATGCTGTGGTGACATCTCGTCTGATGTATCGAGACGAACGTCGAGGTGGTAACTACTCCGCGCTGGTGCGAGATGATCTCTGATGGTCTTTCAGGTTTTATATGAGTTACCGTCAAGACCCTGAAGCTAGGAATTTGGCCTTCATTTCATTTTCTTTGGCGTGTCCGAATCCTGTTGGAGGAAGGAGACCGTAGTGACATCTCGTCTTCTGTATCAGGACGAACGTCGAGATGGTGACCACTCCGCGCTGATGTGGGATGATCTCCGATAGTCTTTCAGGTTTTATATGAATTACCGTCAAGACCCTGAAGCTAGGAATTTGGCATTCGCTTCATTTGCTTTGGCGTGTTCAAATTCTGTTGGAGGAAGGACGCCGTAGTGACATCTCGTCTGCTATATTGATACGAACGTTGAGGTGGTGACCACTTCACGCTGATGTGGGATGATCTCCGATAGACTTTCAGGTTTTATATGAGTTACTGTCAAGACCATGAAGCTAGGAATTTCGCCTTCGCTTCATTTGCTGGCACTGCGTCTGCTGTATTGAGACGAATGTCGTGGTGGAGATGGGATTTTGCCGTCACTCCGCATTGTTTTGACCATGGGGCCTTTTGTTGACGTTGCATCTGCATCCTGCTAGACTGCGAAGGAACGCCATTTTTGACATCTCGTCTGCTGTATCGAGACGAATGCTGAGGTGGAGCTGGGATTTTGCCGTCGCTCCGCTTTGTTTCGACCGTGAGGTCTTTTGTTGACGTTGCATCTACATCCTGCTGGACTTCGAAGGAACGTCGTTGTTGACATCTCGTCTGCTGTATCGAGACGAATGCTGAGGTGGAGCTGTGATTTTGCCGTCACTCCGCTTTGTTTCGACCGTGAGATCTTTTGTTGACGTTGTATCTGCATCCTGCTGGACTGCGAAGGAACGCCGTTGTTAACATTGCGTCTGGTGTAGCGAGACGAATGCTGAGGTGGAGCTGGGATTTTGCCGTCGTCCCGCTTTGTTTCAACCATAAGGTCTTTTGTTGACGTTGCATCTGTATCCTGCTGGACTGTGAAGGAACGCCGTTGTTGACATCTCGTCTGCTGTATCGAGACAAATGCTGAGATGGTCTCTAGGTTGTCTGTGAACTGTCGAGATTTGGAACTAAGGACTATGTCGTGGCTCCGTTTGATGGTGTAACATCTGTGTCCTATTGGAATGAGGAGGCACACCGTTGTTGACATTGCGTCTGCTGTAACGAGACGAATGCTGAGGTGGAGCTAGGATTTTGCCGTCACACCGCTTTGTTTCGACCATGAGGTCTTTTGTTGACTGCATCTGCATCCTGTTGGACTGCGGAGGAACGCCGTCGTTGACATCTAGTCTGCTGTATCGAGACGAATGCTGAGGTGAAGCTGGGATTTTGCCGTCGCTCCGCTTTGTTTCGACCGTGAGGTCTTTTGTTGACGTTGCTTCTGCATCCTGCTGGACTGTGGAGGAACGCCGTCATTGATATCTCGTCTGCTGTAATGAGACGAATTCTTAGATGGTCTCTAGGTTGTCTGTGAACCGTCGAGATTTGGAACTAAGGACTATGCCGTGGCTCCGTTTCGTTGCGACTCTGAGGTCGGTTGTTGACGTCACATCTGCATCTGGTTGGAGTGAGGAGAAACGCCGTTGGTGATCTCTAAGTTGTCGATATTAACGTCGAGACTCTGAAGCTAGGGATCTTCCTTTGCTTCGTTTGTTGACATTGTGTCTGCAATATTGCGACAAATGTCGAGGTTGTCTCTAGGTTGTCTATGAACCGTCGAGATTTGGCTTCGCTTTCTGATGGAGCCTGTTGGGAAGGTATGGTTCCCTCTTTGTTTGTGCCCCTGGATTGTATACAGGGATCGATGTGATCTCACCTGTAGGGCAAAAAGTTTCATTCTTTCATCATTTTTTAAATTTTTTCCGCGATGCTCTATCATTTTAGCTTTTTATATCGCGAAAATCGCGATTGCCCAATTATTTCGGCTATTTTTCGCGATGCCCGATCATTTCGGCTATTTTTCTTTTTACTCGTTGCTTTTTATTGCGAGTTGCCCAATCATTTCGGCTGTTTTTGTATGCATACATTTTTACTTGCTGATTTCGTTGCAAGTTGCCCCATCATTTCGGATATTTCGTATGCATGTGTGGCTCGTTTGCTTTTCGCTGCAAGCTTGGAATTAGACACCGATTTTGGCATCAGCATCGCTACAACTGGGATATTGCCAAGAGTGAATCATCATTTGTCTCTGTCGATATCGAACAAAGGTGCTTAGTAGACAGGGTTAAGATCCTGTCGACTAAGGCTTTTGACTTCATGTGCCATAAGGGTCTCATAAAGGTATTTCTCCCTACAAGTCGTGAGGATCTCATAGGTGGGTTTTCTTCTTATGAGTCGTGAGGATTCCTAAGTGCATGGTCTCTTATAAGTCGTAAGGATCTTACAAGAGTGCTTTCTCCTTATAAGTCGAGAGGACTTACAAGGGCTGTTCACCGTGTAAACATATCCCTAGTCACGGATGGGACATTGTTAGCGAAATGTTTATTCGCGCCCGTGGATTGTATACAAGGGTCAATAATGAACCGCTTGTAGGGCGGTATTGGAGGTTATGGGGGGGTGCTCAATGAACAGGTTCAGGTCCTTGTAACTTAAGACTTTTGAATCTTATGAGCCGTGAGGGTCTCAAAAGAGGGTTCTCCTTACGAGTCGTGAGGATTTCGCAAGTGCAATTTCTCTTTAAGAGTCGTGGGGATTCCTAAGTGTGTTGCTTCCTTTGTGAGTCATAAGGATCTCACGCGGGTGGTTTCTCCTCACAAGGTCGAGAGGGCCTTGCAAGTGTCCTTTAACGAAGTTGCGCCCTTTTGGGTTTTCATAAACACTCGCCGGTAGCACTGTTGTTTTTACTCACGGAGCCCTTTCGGGTTTTCATCCGTGCCCATTTTGCTTATGGACATACCTTTTTTTTAACGAGTCTGCGCCCTTTCGGGTTTTCACAAACATCGCGGTAGTCCTACTGTTTTTACTCACGGCGCCCTTTCGGGTTTTCATCCGTACCCATCTCGCTTGTAGACGTACCCTTTTTTTAACCACGTCAGCCTGACGATGCCGCGGGTTGAGAGTAGTTTAACGACATTTCGGTCATAGGCTAACGTACGATTACGCAACTAGATTTTGCCACAAATCTTCGCATGTTTTGTGCCGGAGGTGGATTCCTTGAAGAGAGGGCTGAGGGCGATTTCTTCATCAGAGTCGCTTCCAAAGGTGATAACTTGCGATCCCTTGGTGTCGGCAATGTGACAGTTGCCGGCAGCTCTTTCGCGCTCATCTGTCATGCTTTTCTGTTCCAGACGAGCCTTGCGCTTCACTCGATGAACGTGTCGTCAATGGGAAACATATCCCTGCCACCAATTTTTAAAGGCTATACACTCCTCGGTGGGGTGTGCAATCCTCTGATGGTATAGGCAGAAGTTAGGATGTATGTCCGCTTCATCAAGACGTATATTGCCAGGGAAATTTCTTTTGAGAGAGGGCAACATCATTCCTATTGCCAGGGCTCTAGCGAATTGATTCCTTACTTTAAGCTTGCTTTTGCTGGCAATAGGGATGCTTTGCTCCAGTCGGGGTGTCTTGACCTTATCCTCCAGTCGTCGGTATTTGGCACTTTCAAATATATCTAGTTCAAGCTCTCGATTAGCTTTGCTTTCCTGACGGGCTTCATTTAGGAATGCATCAATCATTTCGTCTGATGGTCCTAGAAGTTCAGGCTCAGGATTTGCCCCTAGTTTTTCTACATCCAAAGCTTCTTCACTGTTTATTAATGAGTAAGAGATCATATGACAGCTTGCCATATAATCCTCAGACTCATCCGACGAGTCTTCTCCATTGTCATCATCTTTGTCCACAAGGACGTGGGTGAGAAATTTTTGGAGTGTGACTGGGGTCCGTGCCTTTTGATTATATTCTTCCAACGCGTCAATCTGTTTTTACAGGTCCGTGCGGTTGTCACCAAGCTTCACGGGCTTTTTGGTCTTCTTCTTCTTCTTCGAAAATTTTGACGGCTGGGTGTGAGCGCTCTGACCATCACCACTAGATTTTGGAGTTGGGCGCGGTTTCAGTATTCCCTCGCTGATCTCGGGTTCCAGTAGGTTTTTCCACCTGATCGCCGGGCATGTTTAGAGATCCTTTAGCATTCTTTTCGTCTTGGATGAAAGAACGTCCTCCCATGGGGCTTCCCTTATGAATGAGAACGATCCCCCGGCACGTCCACTTTTTAAGGGCGTGAGGTTGTGGCGGGCTCACCTTCCAGTTTTTGGATAATGCGAACTTGCCTTGCTGGTATTGGTTTTCAATCCAGTCTTTGAAGACGAAGCAATCTTTGATTGGATGGCTTACTGCTTGTTGGTAAGGGCAGTAATTAGGATTGTTGACATCGCCTGGCTGCAATGGACATTTTGGATCCGGCAGATTGATGAGTCAGTTGCGCACTGCCATCTCGAACAGTCTCCTCGTTTTATCTTGGGGAAACGAGTAGGGACGTCCCAGTCTCTCCTCGAGGGATGGGCGTGGACGCACGTTGTTTTGGCGAACAACCGGCTTTAAGTTGCTCGGCCGTTGTTGAGTATTGGCAACGAAGGTTGCTTTCCCTTTGCCCTTTTCATTCCAAGGCTCTGTCTTTGAAGAGGAAGGCCTATGGCCCATCTGGTCCATTTGGGCCAGCTTGTCTATCAGGGTCTGGAAGGTGGTCGGCTTGGAAAACATCATGAATTAGGAGATGGTCGCTTGAGGGTCAAGAGTACCCACGAACATGCCCACGGCAGGAGCTTCTTCGATGCGCTGCTCGCACTTTGACTATAAATTACGCCACCGTTTCGCATACTAGACCCAAGTTTCTCCAGGCTTCACCCTGGCATTGATCAATGCCGTGATTGGGGTGCGTTCGCTAGCGCTTGCGAAACGCTGGGTGAATAGCAATTCCATCTCTACGAATGTCTTGACAGAGTCATTTGGGAGTTCGGAATACCACTCGAATGCCGTTTCCGACAAACTGCCAACAAACTGGCGGAGCAGTAGCTTATCGTCACCTCTAGTGTTGCTGCATAAGGCTCCGAATTGAGCGACGTGTTGATGCAGATTTCCCGTCCCCTTGTATACGTAGAATTTGGGGATCGTGTATCCCGGCGGGTACTTTATTTGGTCGTACCAACCCGGATAGGGTCGTCCAGTTTTAACAATTTGTCCAGCCGCTTCATTCGCCTGGTGAACTCGTATCTGCCGAGCGATGTAATCATCAAGTGTGGCTTTTGAGATGGTTTCCTCCTTGGCTACTGAAAGAGTCGGATGAGGGTTCGATGTCTCCCCTCTGTCGTCTTTAATAATGATTGGAGGGCCTTCAGCTGGAGGTTCCGGCTGTAACATCATCCTGACCATGTCTTGGAAGAGAAGTGCCGTTTGCTTTATTTTAGCCGCTTGTTCTGCGGTTTCTCTGTCCTTCTTTTCGAGGACTCTGCGAAGGAAGTCAGCATCGGTTTCTTGTTCATGACGCTGCTCCGATGACGTATACGGGCTTTCTTTTGGTCCCGTGAGCGCAGCCATTGCAGTCAGCATCTCCTGAAGCTTCTGCTGTTGTTGTTCTTGAGCCCTTGTTATTGATCGGGTGAGCGGTCAGTGGCCCGTCGAAGTGCGGCTTTCTTCTTTTCCGGAAGCCATGTAGACAGTATGTACCATCATGCCCCCGGACTTGGGACGTTTGGGCTCAATGCCTTTGTGGTCTGCCGCAGCCACAGGGGCTTTCTCCGGCCTCCTTTTCTTTTGAGCAGTTGAAGTTGAGGGGGGGGGTCTGTTAGTTATATGTATGCTCTAGAGGCCATTACTGTACATTGGATGTATATTGTAGTGGATGCTGGGACATATATAGGGAGGACTTTCTTGCTCGACATGATAGTATGCTATCTGGTTACTCTTTATTTTAACGTGTACACTGATTGTCTCTCTGTTACATGTTGGTAAAGCCCTTAGGATGTGTACTTGACTATCTGGACTATGATGCGGATCATACTAGTGGGGACATGGTAGTCCATAAGTACATCCTTCAAAGTCCCTAGTCGTGGGTGTATCGAGACGGGGCATCGATATACCAGAGTAGACTAGCGTATACCTTCTCGACCCATACAGATGGGCGATGGATGATCCCATATCCATTGGTGTTTGACATCAGAGATGATATACGGATGCTCAGTAGAGACTGGGTACACAGGACGGACTCGCCGAGAACTTCCAGATGGTATTATACCTTACGTCAGATGGCAGTTCTCTGGTGACACTGGTACAGAGTAGTCTGTTGACCCGAGATCGTCATAAAGTCTTGTGCGGTTCCCACTGTGCTTTGATTTTCATCTTACCACGTCCAAGAGGGCGTGCAAAACGGTGGTTTTTGGGTACAGTCCCGAGTCACATGGAGGCAATGAGTGATAGGAGGGGATTCGTCTCTCCCGGTATAGGGAGTTGATGTTGCGCTGTGTTCGATTGGCTATAACAGGAAATCCCTGGCCAGGGTTGCTGAGATTTACTGGTAAGTGTTACTAGTAGTATCTCGAATTGTTATAGACCTCATATCGACACGACTTATCGAGCTATTGGGGTCTGACGTTTACCGCCCTTAGGCGAGATATGCGACATATCAGACGATCAGACCGGACTGTACGGTAAGTGTTACTGGTTGGATTCACAGGAGTGTGAGCGGGCTTGCTCGTCGATCTTCTGATCGCTCAATACCCGGGTGGCCGTTACATTTAGCAGACCGCTTGCGGCTTGTGGGTGCTTGATATGATCATCATCTGCAGCCAGCGTATTGACGAGTCTTTAGAGTCCTACACAGAGGTTTCCTGGCTCAAGCGAAACAAAATAGGAGCGCATATGAGATATGTGCGGGACCGAGAATAATGCGTGTATGTGATACCGTATTCTATTCTCGCGATAAATGTATCGAATGGTTGTATGCGATATAACCTAGTTATCGAATCAAGGATTGATTCGATAAGCCGATACATTGGATACTAGTCGGTTGTGTGCGACATGACCGGATCATTGAATCAAGTGTTGATTTAATGATTTAATGCATAATTATATATTTGATATATTACTTTGCATTAACTAGTATTGGTTCACTTTAAATGGATTTTCTCACTTGAATTGTGCAAGTTGTATATGTGATATACTTTTGTGCACTTGATTGTATCATGTTTGATGATACATGTTTACTTGGTTAAGTGTAAAGAATTAAACCTTGGTTAAGTTAATGATTAGGGTTTTCTTTTTCTTACTAATTTATTTATTTATTTATTTTGGAAAAGATTAGAAATGAAATGGTTGCAAGTTTTGTTTCTTTCTTTGAAGCTTCATGAAGTTTTGACTTTGTGACCATTTTGTCTCATGCTTAACCCTAACCACTTCACTTAACCTTAGTTTAGTCTCTACACTTGACCATGGTTATTATTATGATAAGTATTCTTTTTCTTTTCCTTTTAATAAACTTATCATAATATTCTTTCTTCTTCTTCTTCATCTTCTACTTGAAGAAACCTTGACTTCATCAATGGTGATTGATGAAAAAGAGTGAGAAATCCAATTCTAAAGTGAACCCACTTCCTATTTCTTCATCCTCTACCTCTTGCCAAGTAGTAGAGTGTGTTTCCTTCACAAGTTTTCATGGCTTGGTGAAGGTGGAGTTTGATCTAGCGATGCCTCGACGTAGATCATCTTCGGCATCGTCGTCGATGACCTAGCCCGCTTTTTCTCCGATGAAGCCGACGCTAGAGCCCAAGATCCGTATTGTACAGCGAGGAGACATCATCGCGGAGCCATGGAGGTGGAGAACCGGATCTACAAAGGTTGTATTTCTGTTTACCATTTAGTTAAGTTGTTAACTAGTTTCTTTTTCGCCTAAACTTCTAGCCAACGATCCGTATTAGGGTTTCTCGGCACCGTAATTTTTGAAATTGGCATGGTTGATGCCTTGTGAGACCTCTAGTGTGTGCCTAGGAACCCTACAGTGGTATCAGAGCCTAGCTAGAGCCTTAGGAGATGCGTAGACGAAGTTTGAAACCCGATCGATTCGAAACCCTAACTTAAACTTGCTCTCTGTACATTTTTCAAATTTGTGGATTTTTGCAAATTAAAAATATGCAGAAAATCAGCAGGGAAATCTAAGAATTACGGCGCAAAATTTAGCTCCTAATTCCATAAAAGTGCGGCGGAACCGCGGCATTAGCGTGCTAATGCGGCGGTTACGCGGCCCTTTTGACTCTTCTCCCATCAAATTTTGCACAGTAATTCCTATTTGGTAGTGCTGGTTTTCTTGGGAATTTTTAATCTGAAATCCAGAGTTTAGTATTTTGGGTTGTATTGGGGGTTCGTACATTCGATCGGATTGTCAAACTCTGTCTATGTGTTTTTCCGGATAATTTTTGAATATGTTAAAAAGTTCGATCGGATATAAATACCCACCTTTTCCCCTGTCGGGAAATTTCCAAGTGTTGGATTTTTCCGAGGTTTAAAGACGTTCTAAGTAGTGCAAGTAACGCGATGGTCCCTCTAGAAGACAACAAACCTTAACTCGATTATGTGACCGTCTTGAACTGCCCTTTGAACCTTCGGGTTTTGGGCAGTACGGCGTGCCACATGTGAGGCGTTGGCTTGACCCTTCTACGGCTGGACCGTTGGTACTGAGGCACGAACTGAATGTTTTTAGACTTGTTTCATGTGTTGATCTGTATCGGGAAAACCTGGGTGTTCGATTGTTCGATCGGAAAGTTTGACATTTTCTATTTATCCGGAATGGGATACAATAATTGGAATTCACAAGAAGTTATGAGATAACTGAATGAATGTTATAAATCTAGTAGTTTAGTCTCACTTGATCGGTTGCCACGGAATTTTGATGTGATCAAAAGTCCGTCGCAATCACGTAGCGTACGCGGATACTCGCCGGTAAACTTAATAGACAGCTACACCCCTTAGCCCCGACCAAGTGACTATAGGAGCACCCCATCGCCGAAAGCATCCGTCCGGGTGCTCGCGGTAGCGGTGTTCCGCCTTGGTGCACTTCGTCGACGGTATCGGGGGTGCGGCCGTCTACTGAAGTTTGCGACGAGCATTCGATCAGGATGTCGGGAATCTTGTTGAATTGCCCGACTTGATATTGAAAAGAGTTTTCGATAATGAGACTAAAATGCGGAGTTTATAATTGTTAGGCATGCGATGTCTAAGGAATTCATTTGATTAGGCATGCGATGTCTATGGAGGTTGCGGATTCCAACTGTTGTAGTTTTACACTTTCTTTTCTGTGACCGTAAGTGTAATATGTGCTATCACCGGTTTCGTTGCTATATGTCAACGACAATTGGGATACGCATGTTTACTTACGTTGATGACATGTGATGTTATGTGTTGCTGGATATGTTATATTGGATCGTCGTGTTCGAATAGCCGGGGTTTTTTATGTGAGATGAGTGTTTTTCATTTTCATTCATGTAAAAACTTGTATGTAATATTCTTTTATTGGGGCACTTCCAGGTTGCGGAAGATGTCACCTTTTGTATATTATTTACTTTTCCGCACTAGGATAGACCCAAAGAGGAGGGCACAAGTAACCGGGTTCTGGAGTCCAGTGGGAGACCAACTCGAGGAGTCGAGTCCGGGTCTCCTAACTCTAGAATTGGTAGGGTTGCTTGCCGCTCTCGTAGGGGTCTAGGGGTGTGGGTTTGGCTATTCATCACGACCGTGGAATCCGTGTTTTATACTGTCTCGTATTGAAAACACGGACGTCCTAGTATATCCAATATTTCATATGATTCTTCTGCTGCGATATCTGTGATGTGATCATGTGATATGTTCTGTGATAGATACTGAATATAGTATATATGATATATTATGTAGGCGTTACTTATGTTTTACATCCGCGCTAGCCCTGCCCTGCTCTGCCGTTAGTTACCTAACCTAACGGTGCACGAGAGGACATCGAGGCGAATGCGGATGGCATAAGTGTAGGTCGTATTTATCTGTGATGTTTAGGTACTTAAATGATGGGACTTCATTAATGAGATTAATGAAATAAAAGAAACCTAAGATGTTGTAGAATCGAATTTCAAAATAAAACAGGTAGCTACAGTTCTTGCTTTGCACAGCGGTATATGTGATATATCCTGCACCTTATTCGATGAGGAAAGGACCGAGATCCCTTCACCGGGAGTGACTCCTTTAGCAATAATTGGCAGATGCTACACACTCGGTTTGTCTTTTGATTGCTTTTAAGAGTTTTTGCTTTGCACAGTGATATATATGATATATCCCGCACCTCATTCGACGAGGAAAGGACCGACGATCCCTTCACCGGGAGTGACTCCTTTAGCAAAACTAGAAAAGCCTCAAAAGCACTCCATTTTCAAAATCATTTGATTCTGCAACGATTTCAAGTTCATTACGCAATAGGTTTTCAGAAAAACCTGTCGTAGCCCTCCGTCATTTCAGATAAGTTGTATATAGTATTCGTGCTGCATTTGTTGGCTTTCGTCAAGGTGCAGTGTGCGGTAGCTATATGCTGCTTATCTGCTGCATACGATGCGATTGGATTAGGGTAGTCGTGCGGCTTTGTTGGCTTTCGTCAAGGGTCGTGCGGGTGGGTTTAATTCAATCAAGAAATGTACGGGTTGAACTTGACTAGCGGGCTATGGTTTGTTGGCTTTCGTCAAGGTCATAGCACGTTAGGGGCAAAATTATCGGGAATTTCAAGTGTTGAAATTTGCAATGAGATTGCATACCTTCTATGAGATAGTTGGATCCCGATACCCGCTGCGAGTAATTGTTACTCCTGGGAGAGTTTTACACATTACAATTAGCCGATCAAGTAGGTGTCTAGAAAGGTGTCAACGAGGTTACGCCTCTGGGAAAATGAGGTTTACATTAATTAGGTTCGTGCGAAAGCACGGGGGACCTCCCTCAAAGTACCGACACTGGCCTGGCTGAAAGATTGGCGAACTTGTAGTGTGAAATTAATCCCGGCTAGTCTTTCCTTTTAGGGTTTGAAGGAAGATTTGATAAAAAGCAGTGGGAGCCATCCTGATTAGATAAAATAATAACCAATCTATTCTTGCAAGAGCGCACGCTGAGTGTTTTCTTCTCTCTCTCTCCAGGTAGCGACCATATCACGCCTTAATCAAGATAATAATACGGATTATTGACCGAACCCGCTTGTTATACTGAGCTGGGGAACGTTGGTCCCGCTCCAACTTATAATTGTTATAAGACAGAGCAGGAAATTGGGGAATACCAGATTTCCCGTGCCGCCCAAACGAAGAAAGTGCATGATGATGCATCGTCTTCGGGTGTGTTCTTTATACAGAACTGTTTCTCTATTCTCTACATCCTGGGTATCTGATACCGGATCAGGATCTCAGATATGTAATCTGTTACATAGGGCTACAGATAGGTAGATAACTGAGAACGGGTAATAAGTTTTATGAGGCAGAAAACGGGGCAAGTGTTGCAGCCAAGTCTGTTGGTCACTGTCACCCTGTATTACAAATACATTGATTCTGAACGAATGTTATTAGATACCGAACCTGATATACAAAATCATATCAGTCTCTTTATTAGTAAAGAAATGATAAAATTTTGTATTGGTAGATAATGTTTTGAACATTTCCTATATCAAAAGTTGATCGGTTCAGGCACGTTATCTAAAAGCATTAATGTTCTAAATCAAGATACAGTTCTTAGTATACGGAACACACACAAGAGGAAGAGTTCAGAAATGAACGAATCCTTCTTGAGGCATTGTAGACTAGGTCATATCAATGCGACCCGACTAGCTGAAGTTACATGTAGATGCATATTTAAATTAGTTTGAATTTACATCTTATGAAACTTGCCAGTCATGTCACAAAGATAAGATGACCATAGCTCTGTTTATTGGAAACAGAGAAAGAGTTAGTGTACTCTTGGGATGATACATGTTGATGTATGTAAGGTCCCCTGTCTACATATGCCAGGACTGGTTCTTTGTACTTCATTACATTCTTTGATAATCTCTCGAGACTCAGACATATGTTCCTGTTTAAACACAAGTCTGAACCTTTTGAGATATTCACAGAATATAAGCTAGAAGTAGAGAACCAAAATACGGGTATAAGTATTATGTCCTTTGATGTGATCAAGGAGGAGAATACTTGAGCACGAAATTCTTGGACTTTTCTAAAGGAGAATGGGATTCTCTCTCAGCATTACTCCTCCGTATACACCATGGCACGATGGTATATCGGGGCGGAGCAATCACACCCTATATGATAAGGTGTGCTCTATGATGAGTACTACTGAGTTACCTAATTCTTTTTTGGGAGTTATGCACTTGAGAAGCTGCATACCTATTGAATAGGGTTCAAATCAAATCAGTTGCCTACCACTTCATATTAGATATGATAAGGGAAGAGCCCATCTCTTAAGTTAGTTAAGATTTGGGGTTGTCCAGCCTATGTCTGAAAAGCAAAATCCGGACAAGCTCGAGGCAAGGTCTGTAATGTAGAACTGGAAAGGTTCCAGCTATACAAAACTGCAGCTGATGATTTAACAGAACCAAAGGATTCAATGGTTACCAACGAACCTCAGCCTCTCCGCCGATCTAGTAGGGTTCCTCACCCACCTGAGAGATACTTCGGTTTCTCTATGACAGTGGGAGCGAGGATTGCATCATGAGATGATGACCCAACTAGTTTCGAACTGGCCATCAGGAGTAGGACTCTGTAAGAATGGCTGGATGCTTAGCGATCTGAGATGGAATCCATGTACACCAACAAAGTATGGACTTTGGTTGCTATATCTGAAGGGTTAAATCCCCATTAGGAGCAAGTATATCTTGAGAAGATTACTTGGTGTATATGGAAAAGTTGAGACTTTCAAAGCTAGACTTTTTAAAGCTTTTTGTCATCGACCAGGCGTGGATAATGATGAAACCTTTTCAAGTAGCTATGCTTAAGTCCATCCAGATCCTACTTGCCACGGCTACATACCATGACTACGATATCTGGCGGTTGGGTGTCATGACTGATTTTCTAAATGATGTTTTAGAAGAGAGAGTCTATAAGTACACAGCCAGAGGGCTTCGTAGACAGTGGGAGCAGCGGAAACGTGTACAAGCTTCTTTATAGGATAAAGCAGGTATCGCGGAGTTGGAACATCTATTTTGATGAAGTAGTCAAACAGTTTGACATCATCAAAATGGTAGATGAACCTTGTATATACAAAAAGGTAGTAGGGAGTATAGTGACGATCCTCGTAGAGTACGTGGATGACATGCTCTTGATAGGGAAGGAGTTTCCTATGCTACGCTCGGTCAATCTCCGCTTTTCACAATGATTCTCCATATAGGATCAAAGTGATACCTCCTAAATCCTGGGTTTTGGATCTATGAGATAGATCTAAATGGATGTTAGGATTCTCACTAGTTGCAGTGAGAAGGTATCAATCGACCCTGGGGAGAATCACTGGAATGGTTCCAGGGTGATAAAGACGACTGAATGTCAGTCACAGGCATTGTCTTTACCCTCAGTGGAGGGACGGTATGTTGGAAGAGTTCTAAGCTAGATACCGTGGCATACTAGACGATTAAGGCTGGATACATCGCTACTTAAGATGCTACTAAAGAGGCAGTTTGTATGTATATTTGTTCATGAAATGAACTTAGTTCCTCCCATTGTGTGACAATGGAGTTATGGCTTATGCCAAGGAACGTCCGTCCCATCAGTGATCCAGACAGATTCTAAGGCAGTATCACCTGATCATGGAGATGTTTGATCTCAAAGGGATCGAGGTTAGGAGAGTAGACTCAGAGGACAACACGGCGGATCCACTCACGAAGGCCTATTCCCAGAGAGAGATTTTTATGGGATGGTTGAGTATGAGATACTGCAACCACAGCTACAGATGGCCCTAGTGCAAGTGGGAGATTGTTAGTTATATGTATGCCCTAGAGGCCATTACTGTACATTGGATGTATATTGTAGTGGATGCTGGGACATATATAGGGAGGACTTTCTTTCTCAACATGATAGTATGCTATCTGGTTACTCTTTACCTTAACGTGTACACTGATTGTCTCTCTGTTACATGTTGGTAAAGCCCTTAGGATGTGTACTTCACTATCTGGACTATGATGCGGATCATACTAGTGGGGACATAGTAGTCCATAAGTACATCCTTCAAAGTCCCTAGTCATGGGTGTATCGAGACGGGGCATCGATATACCAGAGTAGACTAGCGTATACCTTCTCGACCCATACAGATGGGCGATGGATGATCCCATATCCATTGGTGTTTGACATCAGAGATGATATACGGGTGCTCAGAAGAGACTGGGTACACTAGACGGACTCGCCGAGAACTCCCAGATGGTATTATACCTTACGTTAGATGGCAGTTCTCTGGTGACACTGGTACAGAGTAGTCTGTTGACCCGAGATCGTCATAGAGTCTTGTGTGGTTCCCGCTGTGCTTTGATTTCCATCTTACCACGTCCAAGTGGGCGTGCAAAATGGTGGTTTTTGGGTACAGTCCCGAGTCACATGGAGGCAATGAGCGATAGGAGGGGATTCGTCTCTCCCGGTATAGGGAGTTGATGTTGCGCTGTGTTCGATTGGCTATAACAGGAAATCCCTGGCCAGGGTTGCTAAGATTTACTGGTAAGTGTTACTAGTAGTATCTCGAATTGTTATAGACCTCATATCGACACGACTTATCGAGCTATTGGGGTCTGACGTTTACCACCCTTATGCGAGATATGCGACATATCAGACGATCAGACCGGACTGTACGGTAAGTGTTACTGGTTGGATTCACAGGAGTGTGAGCGGGCTTGCTCTTCGATCTCCTGATCGCTCAATACCCGGGTGGCCGTTACGTTTAGCAGACCGCTTGCGGCTTGTGGGTGCTTGATATGATCATCATCTGCTGCCGGCGTATTGACGAGTCTTTAGAGTCCTACACAGAGGTTTCCTGGCTCAAGCGAAACGAAATAGGAGCGCATATGAGATATGTGCGGGATCGAGAATAATGCGTGTATGTGATACCGTATTCTATTCTCGCGATAAATGTATCGAATGGTTGTATGCGATATAACCTAGTTATCGAATCAAGGATTGATTCGATAAGCCGATACATTGGATACTAGTCGGTTGTGTGCGACATGACCGGATCATTGAATCAAGTGTTGATTTAATGATTTAATGCATAATTATATATTTGATATATTACTTTGCATTAACTAGTATTGGTTCACTTTAAATGGATTTTCTCACTTGAATTGTGCAAGTTGTATATGTGATATACTTTTGTGCACTTGATTGTATCATGTTTGATGATACATGTTTACTTGGTTAAGTGTAAAGAATTAAACCTTGGTTAAGTTAATGATTAGGGTTTTCTTTTTCTTACTAATTTATTTATTTATTTATTTTGGAAAAGAATAGAAATGAAATGGTTGCAAGTTTTGTTTCTTTCTTTGAAGCTTCATGAAGCTTTGACTTTGTGACCATTTTGTCTCATGCTTAACCCTAACCACTTCACTTAACCTTAGTTTAGTCTCTACACTTGACCATGGTTATTATTATGATAAGTATTCTTTTTCTTTTCCTTTTAATAAACTTATCATAATATTCTTTCTTCTTCTTCTTCATCTTCTACTTGAAGAAACCTTGACTTCATCAATGGTGATTGATGAAAAAGAGTGAGAAATCCAATTCTAAAGTGAACCCACTTCCTATTTCTTCATCCTCTACCTCTTGCCAAGTAGTAGAGTGTGTTTCCTTCACAAGTTTTCATGGTTTGGTGAAGGTGGAGTTTGATCTAGCGATGCCTCGACGTAGATCATCTTCGGCATCGTCGTCGATGACCTAGCCCGCTTTTTCTCCGATGAAGCCGACGCTAGAGCCCAAGATCCGTATTGTACAGCGAGGAGACATCATCGCGGAGCCATGGAGGTGGAGAACCGGATCTACAAAGGTTGTATTTCCGTTTACCATTTGGTTAAGTTGTTAACTAGTTTCTTTTTCGCCTAAACTTCTAGCCAACGATCCGTATTAGGGTTTCTCGGCACCGTAATTTTTGAAATTGGCATGGTTGATGCCTTGTGAGACCTCTAGTGTGTGCCTAGGAACCCTACAGGGTCGCAGCGGGCACCTAGACAGTTTTTTGTGATTTGGCAGGATGGTTCTCTTCTTGTTGAACCTTCGCCTTTTTCTATCGGCAAGGGTAATCTTGATCAATTACTGTGTCTCGAACCTGCCGCCAGACTTTGTAGATTTTGGAGGACAGCCGCTGAGGGGACTGTTCTGGCTTTGCTTCCGCGACATTCTCCACTGATGGAGGAGATCTTTTCAGTACGGCGGTAGGTGAATTCCTGCGCATCTTGTTCAGCAATTCAAAGCTATTCCTAGTTGAAACAGCAGTATTGACTTCCACCGTTGGGGCTGGTGGAGTTAGCCCAGAGGGAGAGTTGTCCCCTGCCTTCCTTACTCGGCGCCAGTAGCGACGTCGAGCGTGTCGAGCCGTTAGGATTGTTTCAGCTTTAGGGGTGACTTCGTTATGCCCCCTGTTTTGGAGAAGGGCTGTTGCTGGCGTTAGCCTCTTGAAGACTGATGTCCGTTGAGTAGCGTCCAGTCTGTCAAAGACAGACCTTTGAGTAGGAACGAGAGCTGGGGTAGCCAACCTCGTAAAGACTGATCTCTTGAGGGGAAAAGCTTCTTTAGTGACTTCGAGAGCAGGAATGGCTACCCGCTTTGGGATGGCCACTTCAGTTATCGTAGGCTTCTTGGCAGGCCCATTGGAGTTCAGGCTCAGCCTATCGAAGTCTGATGCTGTTGGCTTGACATCAGCCGGACTGTTGAGAGGAGCCGCAGTAGTTACAAGCCGAGCAAAGACCGACTTTTTGGGAGCTTCCTGTGATGGCGTCGGGGCATTGAAGCTCATAGGCGGGAGCATGGTCCCGAAGAACAATCCAGTGATGGCCTGAGTGACCTGTTCCACCGGCATAGCGAAGTTGGAGGCCGCTTGGGGCCCGTAAGTCACTCCTCCGGATGGGACGGAGTGAGAGTTGCAGTTGCAGTTGGAACATTTCGTGCAAGTAGACGCCATTGATCCTTTGTTTTCTGCACGGAGCAAGAAACCAAATCTAAGTATCTCGAAACCACAGGCAACCATAACAAACCGCGATTCGTTCGCGAACACGACACACGAAGTGTGGAGTGGAAAGAGGAAAAGGTCCCACCGGGCGTGCCAGAATCTGTTCACCGCCGAAAACCGGGAAAGACTGACGTCTTGCCTGAATCTGGGGGCAGATGCTAATTGGTGCTATCCGTCCACTTCTCCGAAGATGCCAAGTAGATTTATGACACCATGTATCTAAGGTTTAGACGGATGCGGCTGTTGTAGCAGACTTCGTCAAATTCCCACTCGTCGAGGGGTTTTTGATTGTGGGGACGCTCATCCCTGCTGGCGCAAGCCCGTGCAGTTAATTACGCTACCGCATCGCGGTAACAACTTTCTCCTTCTCCAGATGGTCACTTCGTGTTGTCGGTGTTTGTTTTGTGTTTGGTTGCCCGTGGATTGTACACGGAGACTAATTTATGTTGTCGCCCGTAGGACGTGGATTAGTCCAAATCCGTATTTTCTTAGATTTGGGTTTGGGGGTTTGGGTTTAAAGATACGTTAGTCTAATTTGAGACTAAGATCAACTTAAACGTTCATTAAGGATACGTTAGTCTAATTTTAGACTAAGATCAACTCAACGTTTGTTAAGGACACGTTAGTCTAATTTTAGACTAAATCATTTAGATCTAACAAAAGAGCATTTGAACTCTATTGTTTAGTTTAGGGACATTGCGGTCGATTACCAGTTTAAGGACATAGTGGTCCAATACCAGTTTAAGGACATAGTGGTCCATTGTTAGTTTAAAGACATCACGGTCGAGGTTAAGGACATCATAGTCCGTGAGTTTAAAGACCTCACAGTCAAGGTTAAGGACATCATAGTCCGTGAGTTTAAAGACCTCACGGTCAAGGTTAAGGACATCATAGTTCGTGAGTTTAAAGACCTCACGGTCAAGGTTAAGGAAATCATAGTCCGTGAAATGTGTGGTTCTCGGGACCCGTCACCTCTTTGAAGACGTTGAAGGATTACAACGACAAATATCAAAGGAGTGAAGAGATGTACCCTCGAACCAAAGTGGATTTGGGGATCTGTAATCCAATTTGGAACTACGATCAATTTATTAGATTATGAGCACATTGGCTCAGTTAAATCTGAATTGAGGACTTATGGCCAGTTTGGGCTAAGTCCAATTAGATTAGAAATATTGGCTCTTTGTTGGACCATTAAAAATTTGTCTGGGTTCAAGCCTACATTATTTAGCAATGCTAAACCAGAGATTTGAGGGCTCTGATAACATCTTTATCTTTGACTGAGTATTAATCATTATAGCTCTGAATTTTACTCAATTTTGAGATTCAGTTGAAGGGGAGGCTTTTGCCTCTGGAAAATTAGCCAATTTGACTAAAAATAGTGTTAAACATTAGAAAACAACAGTGTTAAACGCTGGAAATAAAACTCTCAAATTAGTGTTAAACACTAGAAGACAACAGTGTTAAACACTGGAAATAAGATTATCAAATTAGTGTTAAACACTAGATAGGAATGGGTCATGTGGGGACACGTGAGGGCACCCAAAGGTAGGGCCAGATCTCCTTTCCTTTGCACTGCAGATAAGTGGTAAACACTTTTAATTTTCTGACCATCACGTGTTGGCACGTGATGGAGATTTGTGCGTTGATTATTAAAGTATTTATTAAGGGGTCACGTGATAACACGTGAGAGCGCCCAAAGCCAACCTTGCCTTTGTTTTTATTCTTTTTGTTTTGGAGATCACGTGGGAGCACGTGAGGCGTTGCTTCTGGGCTGTTTCCTTCTTATTTTTGGGGGATCTTTTCAGGGGTTACGTAGGGACACGTGACCTTAGTCCTTTGCATGCATGGAGATCTTTCAGGTCTCTTTATTTTTGAGAATTAAATTCTCTGTAAGGTTAAACCCTAATTATTGTTTTGGAGGAATTAAATTCCTGTGTATGTGAAAAAATTAAATTTTTATGTAGGGTGAAACCCTAATTCTGTTTTGGAGGAATTAAATTCCTATAAGTTTGGGAGAATTAAATTCTCAATTAGGGTTAAACCCTAGTTCTGTTTATCTTGAAGGAATTAAATTCCTGTAAGTTTGGGAGAATTAAATTCTCATATAGGGTTAAACCCTAATTTTGTTTTGGGAGAATTAAATTCTCTAAACTCAATTCCCCCTCTAAGTTTTGGATCTGCATGGCAGGATCTCAACCCGATAAGAATTAAATTCTCAACTTTTCGGAAGATGTGCTCTTTGCAGATCTTCATCCAGAGGAAGAACTAAGTTCTTTTTGTAGAAGAGTTAAACTCTTAGATTGAGAATTAAATTCTCTTTTTTTAAGTTTTGATACTTTTTCCCTTTCTTACCTAGGGTTTTCGTTGTTGAGAATTAAATTTTCTTTTCTTTTCTCTCAGAAATTTTAAAATTCCAAAAACTCTATATTTTTTCTTTTCTTTTGGCTCCTATTTATAGGAGAAGGAAAAGAATCAATTTGTTTAGTAAATCTTTCATTGAAAGATTTTGGGTTTTTTCATAATTAATATGAGCCTTTAGATCATACAGTGAATTTTATTCACCGTTGGATTTTAAATCCAAAAATATTCTGTTTGTTATTTCTGGTGAGATTTTTAGGAAAATCTTTCCTTGTATAAAATCTTTCCATAAATTGGTGATTTTTAATCATCATTGGATTTTTATCCAACGGTGCTCCATTTTACAGAACACCATCCTTTTTGTTTGGAAATATTTAAAAAAATATTTTCCAGTTGGGGTTTTTTGATTTCCCTTAATTAGAATTTAATACTATTATTTCAGAGATTTTAGGATCCCATCACGTGTTGACACGTGACCCCTTCGATTAAGCATTTAATTCTATTGTTTTAAAGAACTCAGGAATTATCCCGTGTCAGCATGTGACCTTTGGTCACGTGTGAGCATGTGATACCTCATTGGGTTTTTTCTGTTGTTTTATTATACTTTTTTAACTCTATTTAATGGGTTTAGAGGCCTATCACGTGTTGGCACATGACCCTATTGTTTAGAATTTAATTCTTATTATTTCAGAGGGTCTAAGATCCCATCACGTGTTGGCACGTGACCCCACTGATTAATTATTTAAATAGAATTTAATTCTATTAATTCAGAAAGCTTAGGAACCCATCACGTGTCTGCACATGACCTTTGGTCACGTGATGCCCCATTGGGGTATTCCTTGTTGTTTTATAATATTTTTTAATTCCTTTCAGTGGGTTTAACGGCCCATCACGTGATGGCACGTGACCCCATTTAATTATTTATTTTATTCAGTGCCTACAGGCTTTGCCTGTTAATGGTCACGTGTGGGCACGTGATGCCCGGTCACGTGTGGGCACGTGATGCCCGGTCACATGTGGGCACGTGATACCTCATAACTTTTGATCCCAGATGAATTATGAGGCCCATAATATATTAAATCGAAGGCTTTTTCGAGAGCTTTCGATACCATCAAAATTTAGCTGTTTCTCATTTGGGAGTTTGTCAAAATACAGCCCTGAAAATACTGGTTCGCATTTTCTTAAACGTATTGCTGCCATTTGATACCTTGGGCTCTTTTGTGCAGAAATTTTTTGGCGGGAACATGCTCCTATTTCGTTTCGCTTGAGCCAGGAAACCACTGTGTAGGACTCTAAAGACTCGTCAATACGCCGACAGTAGGTGGTGATCATATCAGTCACCCACAAGCCGCAAGCGGTTTGCTAACCGTAACGGCCATCCGGGTATTTAGTGATCAGAAGATCAACAAGAAATCCTGCTCATACTCCTGTGAATCCAATCAGTAACACTACCGTACAGTCCGGTCTCTTTGTCTGATATGTCACATAATACAGCCTGGGGGTGGTAAACGTCAGACCCCAATAGCCTGATAAGTCATGTCGATGTGAGCCTCATAACGGTTCGAGAAACTACTGATAACACTTACTAGTAGATCTCAGCAACCTTAGCCAGGGATTTCCTGTTATGGCCAATCAAGCATAGCGCAACATCAGCCCCCAATACCGCGTGAGACGAAATCCCCTCCTATCGCTCATTGCCTCCATGTGACTCGAGACTGTACTAAAAAACCACCATTTTGCATGATCTCTTGAACATGGTAAGGTGGAAATCAAAGAACAGTGGGAATCACACAAGACTCTATGACAATCTCGGGTTGACAGACTAACCTGTACCAGCGTCACCAGAGAACTGCTATCTGACGATAGGTATAATACCATCTAGGAGTTCTCGGCGAATCCGTTCAGTGTACCCAGTCTCCACTGAGCACTCGTTTACCATCTCTGATGTCAAACACCAACGGATATGGGATCATCCATCGCCCATCACATGGGTCGAGAAGCGTATACGCCAGTTTACTCTGGAATATCGATGCCCTGTCTCGATACTCCCAGGACTAGGAACATTTGAAGGATGTACTTACCGACTACCTCTGCCCCATTAGTATGATCTACATCATAATTCTGGTAGTCAAGTACTCATCCTAAGGGCTTTATCAACATGTAATAGAGGGACAATAAGTGTACATGTTAAGATAGAGAGAAACTAGATAGTATACTATCATGTCGAGCAAGAAATACCTCTCTATATATGCCTAAGCATCCACTATAATATACATCACATATATAATAATGGCCTCTAGGGCATACATATAACTAACAAAAGGAGGTGAGGAAAGCAATAGCATGAGCAACCATGGAAATGGCTATGTCTCTCAAGAGTGAGAGTGTGAGTGAATGAAGTGATGAAGGAAAAAATTGAATGGATGTCATGTGGAGAGAATGTCTAGGTCATTTGCAACCATGCATAAAAAATATCTCCTCTCATTTTCCAAAAAAACAAATGAGAGCCATGCTTCTCTACATGCCAAGCCATGCCCATGCCAACACACCCCTCTACCTCATTTTCCAAATTGATTTTCTAAATTGAAAATCAAATAATGAGGTGACCATCTTCAAGAAGCTATTCCGTATAAATACGGAATGCAACCCGGTACACGTATCGAAATACATATACGCGTATTCTTACAAAAATACGAATAGCTAAGAGTGAAAATGAATAGTGAACAATAATACTAGAATATATATATATATATAAATACATATATAAATTATTAAATCAAAACCTGATTTAATAATCCGGCTCAGTCCTAAGCCGCTAGTATTATCAACCGTCCGATTAAAATCTGTGCAGCCTGTACACATATTTAATCGGACATCTTTATGTACTAACAAACGTCATCTACACCATATCGCCTGAACCATGAAAACCCTCTGTGTGGGACTCTAAAGACTCGTCAATACGCTGGCAGTGGGGTTAACCATAAGCACGTCAGCGGCACTGGCTGTACGTAACGGCTACCCAGGTATTGAGTGAAAGGAAGACCGACGAGTAAACTCATCCGTACCCCTACTGAGCCTGACAGTGGCAATCTCCGTACAGTCCAGTCTGTTCTTCTAAGAGTATCGCATATCGAGTTTAGGGACGTGGATAAAGTCAGACCCCTAATAACGCGATAATTCGTGTCGGTATGAAACCCATCACCACCTGAGAAACTACTGATCCTAGATCAGTAATTCTCCACTACCTTGGCCAAGGATTTCTGGTGATGGTCATCCGTGCACTGAGCGAAATCAACCCCCAATACCGGGTGAGACGAATCCCCGAAGATCCGCTCACTGCCTCCATGTGGCTCGGGAATGTACCCAACTAAAACCTGTTTGCATGACTCCTTTGATCCGTGGTAGGGTAGTAATCAAAGCACAGTGGGAACTCACACGAGACAAAAGAAGATCTCAGGTCGATAGACTAACCTGTACACATGTCACCAGGGAACTGCCATATGACAATAGGTATAATACCAACTAGCATGTTCCCGGCGAGTCCGTCCAGTGTACTCATAACCCAATGAGCACCTATATACTATCTTAGGTGAACAAACTAACACCAATGGCTTGTGAGACCTGGCCACCGCCCCTCATCGGGGTCTCGATCAGTATACACTAGTCTACTCTGGAGTATCGATCCCCATTCTCGAAACTCCCACGACTACGGACATTTAAGGATATGCTTATAGACCACCAGCTCCCACATATATAATCGCCATCATAATACTAGTAGTCAAGAAAGAATCCAATGGGCTCTATCAACATGAAATAGCGATCTGTAATACCACCTGAAGCATGTACATGATGATAAAGACAAACCAGATAGCATACTATCATCTCGAGTTAGAATGTTATAATGGTATAGGTCTTCCCTCAATCATCACAATCGCGTACCTGCGATTCAATAATTTACTTGAGAGCACTATAGCCAACATCCTTAACAAAAAAAAAACCAACCGAGCCCCAACTGCTCACATGTATATAAGTCGATCTTAATCTCAAACCAGATTAACGGTCCTTAAAATAAAACAAACCCAAATATAAGATATACAGATTTGGACTAATCCACGCCCTACGGGCGACAACATAAATTAGTCTCCGTATATAATCCACGGGAAACATAAACCAAAAATAAAAACACACACGACACGAAGTGAACTTCCGAAGCAGGAGAAAGTGGTTATCGCGATACGATAACGTAATTAACTGCAGGGGCTTGCGCCTGCAGGGAAGAGCGTCCCTACAATAAAAAAAACCTCTCGCAAACGAGAGGGAATTTGACAAAGTCTGTTACAACGGCCGCATCCGTTCAAACCTCCGATATAAGTTGGCATAAATCAACTTGGCATCTTCGGAGAGGTGGACGAATAAAACCAAATAGCATCTGCCCCGAAAATTCAGGCCAGACATCCTAATATCCCAGTCGCTTCTTTCGGCGGTGAACAACGGCGTAGTGTCTAGTCTTTAGAGTCCCACACAGAGCGTTTCCCTGCATTGGGCAAAAGATGCAGAGTCCGTATGGTTTTACGGCAGGGCTTCGATCATATACGTATACTTTTGCATGTATGATGTTCGAGCGGATAATACTAGTGGGCTTTGGTTTAAGCCGGATCCTAGTATTATATTGATGGATTATTTTCAACTCTTTGTATTTTTAGTTTTCGGAATACAGATACGGATATGTATATATTGATGAGGGGCATTCTTGTAATTTACTCAAGATTGCTTTTAGAAGAAGGCACCTCATTAGGATTTTTAATCTTTTGTTTAAAAGATTAATGAGGTGGAGGAAATGAGGTGGAGGTTTACATTGAATCAGGCAAGGCTACTTGGTGACTCATGTGTTGACTCATTGAAGCATGCTACATATTTTGCAAGCATGTTAGATATTTTGCAAGCTTGCTAGATATTTATACTTGTTAATTATTGGTATGCTTCATAAGTCAACAAGAGATAGCCATCTCATATTCTAATGTTTTTCTACACTCTCTTTTCTTCAAGCTCCTTCCTCTTCCTCTAACCCTAAATCTCGCATGTGTTGAGAATCCGAGGGTACTTAGAGACATACTAATCCATCTACACTCTATACATCATCTAGGACATCTAGTTTAGCGAACTAAATGTCGTAGTTACCTCGAATTTGAGGTTGGATCCCGGACTATAGACTTTCGGTTGGATCGTCTATGACTCGAGGAGGCCGACGAGGTTGCGTCGATCCGTTACGATCCTTGGAGCTTATGACGAGGTGGAGGACAGCGACAAGAAGACCCGAAGGACATGGTAACGTGAGGTATAACTTCCTATCCGAGTAATTAACCTCATACAGTTTTGTTAGTTAGGGTTCAGCATCGATCCTGGAGTTCAAGTCGATGTTGCGACACCCGTAAAAAATTGTTTTTTACGTATTCCGCCTTTCCGCGAACTCGCGTGTTTCCCGACATCGACTTACAGTGGTATCAGAGTATACTAAACCTTAGCTAACAGTTTAAACAATGTGTAATACTCCAAAACCGAAATAACTCCGAAACATCGAAATCAAAATCCAAGTTTCTATCAAATTTTTTCGGAGGCTCTGAAATTTTTTTAAACAATTGCAGAGTGCTCCTTTAGTTGTAAGATGAACAAAGATGAAAAACGAGTCAATTTCACCTGTTTTTGGCCAACGACATTGGTCAAAAAACTTGCCACACCGGTTTTCTTATGTGAATTGTCTTGGGTTTTGTTCTGTTGTCATGATGCTTGGATTTAGGGTTTCAAGTGGTGCTTGATTTCGTCAATTTTGATTATACTGTTAATTCTCTGCTGTGGAAATACGGAGTATTTTGTAGTCCCATTTTAACGTAGTTTAACATGTTTCAGGTTTGATATGTGTGTTTTGAAACGTCCGCTAATCGCTATACGTCGATTAGTGGGGGTTGCACATATCTGTGTTGCTGCTTTGTTGGTTTGTGTATATAGAATATTGGATCTTCGATGATGAATAGCCGGGGGATGTGAGAAGTGAGTTATCTTTCTTTCATTCGATGTAATTGTAAAGTGATATAATATTATTTTGTGAGGCACATCCGGTTGAGGTTGTAGCCACCATTGTACTATTTCATTTACTGTTTTTTGCTCCTAGGATAGACCAAAGGTGGAGTGCACAAACTACCGGGTTCTTTGAAGTGCCGAGTGGCCTACTCATTTTACTGAAGGAGGTTGCTTCACTTCGGGAATTTGGCGGGTAGTTTGCCACACCCGTATAGGTCTAGGGTGGGGTTTGGCTATTCATCACGACCGTGGAATCTGTCTTTCGTTACAGGCTTAAACGCAACGCGGAATTCCTAGTATATCCAATATGTTCATCTATGATATGGAATTCCTATTATTGCGGAAATGAATAGTTATTATATATATGCTATATAGTAAACGTTGCTTATGTTTTGCACCCGCGCTAGTCCAGCCCCCGCTCTGACGTTAGTTAAGTAACCTAACGGTATTAAACGGGGCCCGATAGCGAATGCGGATGGCATAAGCGGACACGGTATTTTTGTTTCTCTCTGTAATGATAGGTGTAAATGATGGGACTGCATTAGATTAATGCAAAGCAAATAATCCAAAGCTGAATCGTTAGAACAATTTCAAAACTACTCGGTTTCTTCAAAACAACAAACTTTTAAATGCGGAGCTTAAACCACTCCTTTAAAAGCTATCATGGTTCCTTAGATTATATAAAGTTCATTTCGTTCACGGTTTCGCCAAAACCATTCGTATCCCTCCGTCATTTCAATTGGGTATTCAGTAGTATTCAAGTTATGTATTTTGACTTTCGCCAAGGCATAGTGATTTGTAGCCGCTGAATATTCATTTGTAGCAAAGATAGATGCGTTGGTTCGGGACAGTCGTACTACTATTTTAGACTTCGTCAAGGGTATGTACGGGTGGGTTCAAATTAACGTGGAAAATGACGGGCAGAACTTGACATGTGACTTAAGATATGTTGGCTTTTGTCAAGATTATAAGAGCATGGGGCAAAAATCCACATCGGGAGTTTCTAAAGAAACTGAAACTTGCTAATTGTGCATACCATTTTGAGTGTGATAATATTTGTAGGATTCCTTCAAGATTATCACGCAATGATATTTGGATCCCGATCCTACTATGAGTATCCGCTACTTCTCGAGAGAATTTTCACTAAACAATCAATGCTATAAACCAAGTAGGTGTCTAGAACGGTGTTAGCGGGGCTACGCCTCCAGGAAAAAGAGGTTATGTAATTAAGGAACTTCGCGAAAGCGTTGGAAAACCTCCCTCGAAATACCAATACCATCCTGGCTGAAAGGATAAGCAAGTATTGTAGGGTAAGATTAATCCTGACTATTTCTTCTTTTATGGTTTGAGGAAGGATTCGAGATACAGTGGGAGCTATCCTGTTGAGATAAATTAAAAACCAATCTAAACATGCAAGAGCATCATGATAAGTGTTTTCTTCTCTCTCTCCTAATTGCAATGACCAGGTGACCAAGATTAGGTTATAGCTATATAATAAAATGACTGAGTTATACTATATTGACTGGCAAAAGTTTGTCCAGATGTCCATTACTTATGACAAGCTGGACCAACTCATTACTACTCAAGCCCCCACCATCCCAGGTCCAGATTCTACCTTCGTGGATAATGATATCCGTAAGATATCAGAAAAAGACAGTACGAATTCCATGTGCCTCGTGTTGGCCTTAGTAGATGGTGTAAACCAGAGGCAGCATGAGAAGATGGATTTAGTTTCTATCTTCCTCCATAACAAACATTTATATGGAGAGCAATCTCATATCGTAGGATATGAGACCTCGAAGGAATTGCTTCAAGCGAGGTTGGCTGTCGAGTCATCTGTAGGGGACCGCATCCCTACAATGATCAGTTGTATTAAACAGCTCATGGACCTAGGAACCACGTTGGAGAACGAGTCATATGCTGACTTGATTCTACGGTCCCTACCTTCTACTTACACCCAGGGGAAGAAAGTTATACCTCCATTTGAGGGCACCCTGAAGGAAACCAGGAAGACACCTGCTCTGCTTATTGGGGAATCTTCCTTTTCTGGATCCAAGGGTGAGAAGAAGAAGACCTCCACAAAACCGATAGGCGGTGTCAGTAAGGTAGAAGAAAAGGACAGGGCAAAAGTTTCGGGGCTAACAGTAGGGAAGGAGAGATGATCCTTTTGTCACGGGAAAGGGCATTGGTAGAAGGAATGCAGATCATGGAAAGCCAGAATTCAGGATCCGAGGCACATTGTGTCTTCGGTTTCGGGTTTGTTTGTAATTGAAAATTGTATGTCAATTAACTCTACTTCCTGGGTACTAGATACCGGATCAGGATCTTATATCTGTAATTCATTACAGGCTTTGAGAAACTGTAGAGTTATCAGGGCAGGTGATATGACTCTTAGGGTTGTTAACGGTATGAGCGTGGACGCTATATCCGTAAGGGAATATCACCTACGATTGGCAAGTGGGTAGATATTGATTTTACGTAACTGTTTGTGTGTACCTAGTCTAGCTTGTAATTTCATATCTGTATCATTACTTTCTACGGAGGGATATGATTTTACATTTGTAAGCGATGTGGTTGACATCCACCTTAATCAGAGTTTGATTGGGTTAGGTACACTAGATAACGGTATATACGTATTAAATCAAGCTCAGGTTTTCAACGTACAGAACAAACTTAAAAGAAATCTCCAGAATTAAATAAGGCTTTCTTATGGCATTGTATACTGGGTCGCATCAATAAAACACGGTTGACGAAATTACATAGAGAGGGATGTTTGGATCCGTTCGAATATCAGTCTTATGCAACTTGTCAATCTTTTCTTTTGGGAAAGATGAAAAAGACTCCATTCACTGGACACGGAGTAAGAGCAAGCGAGCTCTTGGGACTCATAAACAGTGATGTGTGTGGTCTAATGTCTACACATGCACGAAGTGGTTATTCCTATTTCATTACTTTTGCGGATGATTTCTCTAGGTATGGAGATGTCTTCTTGATGAAACATAATCCGATGCCATTGAGAAATTTTGGGAATATAAAAATGAAGTGGAAAAACAAATAGGAGAAAGTATCAAGACACTGAGATCTGATCAAGGTGGTGGATATTTAAGTGCCGAGTTCCTGGGTTACTTAAAGAGAATGGAATTCTCTCTCAGCTTACTCCTCCATACATACCACAACACAACAGTGTATCAGAAAGGCGGAATAGAACCCTATTGGATATGGTATGTTCCATGATGAGTAACGCCGAGTTACTGCGATCCTTCTGGGGTTATGCACTAGAATCAGCTACATATCTTTTGAATAAAAGTTCCTACCAAGACTGTGCCTACCACAACATATTAGATGTGGAGTGGGAAGAAACCCTATTTTCAGTATATGAAGATATAGGGATGTCCATCTTTTGTAAAAAAGCAGCATGCGGACAAGCTCGAGGCATGCTCAGTACTGTGTAAGTTTTTGGGATACCCAAAGAACTCCAGGGGATATCTTTTCTATTACGCAGAGGAATAAAAGGTTTTTGTTTCTCATCATGCCCACCTTTTAGAAAATCAATTTTTGGAAAAAGAAACTAGTGGGAGCGCAATAGAACTGAAAGAAATTCCAGAACCACGAGCTATTATTGAAAGCATGGTAGAACCAGAGGTTTCAGAAGAACCAGAAATCACCGCGCCACTCCGCAGAACTTGTAGGCAGTCTCATCCGCCCAAGTGATACTACGGTTTTCTTATACATAGGGATAGAGAGGATTGCATCATTAACAATGATGAGGCAACTAGCTTCTAGCAAGCCATTCAGAGCGGTGGCTCGGTAAAATGGCTGGATGCAATGCGGACCGAAATGGAGTCCATGTACACTAACAAAGTATGGACTTTGGCATTGCTCCAGAAGGGGTAAAACTCGTAGGCTGCAAATCGATCTTCATAAAGAAGATCGGTGTAGATGGACAGGTTGAAACCTATAAGGCTAGAATTGTTGCAAAAGGTTTTCTTCAAAGACCTGGTTTGGATTATGATGAAACCTTTCTCCAGTGGCTATGCTCAAATCCATTCGGATCCTTCTTGCCATTGCTGCCTTCCATGATTATGAGATTTGGCAGATGGACGTAAAGACTGCTTTTCTAAATAGAAATTTGGAAGAGTGCGTCTATATGGATCAGCTAGAGGGTTTCATTCAGAATGGGAGCCGCGGAAAAGTGTGCAGGTTGCTTAAGTCCATTTATACACTAAAGCAGGCATCGCGGAGTTGGAACATCTGTTTTTGATGAAATGGTCAAAGAATTCGACTTTATCAAAAATCCAGATGAACCATGCATCTATAGTAAAATTGTAGCAAGAACTGTGGTATTCCCCCTCTTGTACGTGGATGGCATTCTTTTGATAGGAAATGACATTCCTATGCTACAATCAATCAAACGATTCTTGTCACAGAGGTTCTCCATGAAAGACCTGGGTGATGCCTCCTATATTCTGGGGATCCAGATCTATCGTGATAGATCTAAAAGGATGTTGGGACTTTCAAAGTCCAGGTACATTGACACTATACTAATGAGATTTAGTATAGAAGATTCAAAGCGCGGTAATCTACTGGCTTGTCATGGAATCACCCTCTCCTAAGAGATGTTTTCCAAGACTGATTTGGAAAGGGCTCACATCACATCTATACCATACGCTTCTGTGGTAGGCTCTATAATGTATGTGATGTTGTGTACCGGGCCAGATATTGCTTACGCACTAAGCGTAGTAAGCCAGTATCAGTAAAACCCAGGGGAGAAGCACTAGGAAGCAGTAAAGAACATTCTCAAGTACTTGATAAGTACTAAGGAGATTTTTATGGTGTATGGCGGAAAAGACCTCCAGATCGAGGCATTTGCTGACTCCAGCTTCCAGAGTGACAAGAATGGCTCCAAGTCCATGTTGGGTTATTTTTTTACCCTCAATGGAGGGGAGATCTGTTAGAAGAGCTCCAAGCAGGATACCGTTGCTGACTCGACGATGGAAGAGGAGTATATTGCTGCTTGTGATGCCGCAGAAGATCCAGTCTTGATGAGGAAGTTCCTAACAGAACTTCAGTTGGTTCCATCCATTGTTGATCCAATACCCCTGTATTGCGAAAACAACGGCGCTATAGCTTTAGCGAAGGAACCTAAGTCCTATTAGAAGTACAGACATACCTTTAAGCGGTACCACCTGATCAGGGAGATCGTTGATTGCAGGGAGATCGAGGTGAGGAGAGTAGATACGGAGAACAATACTGCAGATCCACTCACCAAGGCCATCCCTCATACACGGTTCAAGAGGCTATTCGAGATGATAGGTCTACGATATGCCAATACGTGGACTGAGTGCAAGTGGGAGATTGTTAGTGTTATATGCCCTAGAGGCCAGTATTGTATTATACTCGTTTGTATATTACATATTGGAAGCTTAGGATATACACGGATATAGTAACTGTCTTTGTCAAAATGGTAGTATGCTATATGGTTTGTTTCTAACTCAATATGTGTATGTATTTCTTTTAGCATATCGCTTATACATATTGGTAGAGCCCTTATGATCTTTGCTTGATTACCAGCGTTGTGATGGCAGTCACACTAGTGGGGGCTGGATGGTCTATAAACACATCCTATACAGGTCCCTAGTCATGGGATTATCGAGACGGGGGTATGATGGGGATATTCTCGGACATGGTCGAGAATTTTCTGGAGATTTTCATGGACGATTTCTCGGTATTCGGAGATTCTTTTGCTGACTGCCTATCTCATCTTGTCGCAGTTCTTACTCGTTGTAAAGAGAAGAACTTAACCTTGAATTAAGGAAAATGCCATTTCATGGTCCAAGAGAGAATTGTACTTGGACATGTGATTTCACGGAAAGGCAGTGAGGTTGACAAAGCTAAAATTGATGTCATTCAAAACCTTCCTCATCCTAAATGCGTCAAGGATATATGATCTTTTCTTGGCCATGCAGGCTTTTATCGGAGATTCATTAAGGATTTTAGAAAAATTGCTAGACCTTTAAATCTTCTCTTGCCCAAGGACACAATCTTTCACTTTGACTCGGATTGTAAGGCAGCATTTGACTCACTCAAACAGTCTCTCACTACAGCCCCCGTTCTATCATCTCCAGATTGGAACCACCCTTTTGAGCTTATGTGTGATGCATCAGATTTTGCAGTCGGTGCAGTCTTAGGACAGCACATTGAAAAGATGCCACACATGATCTATTATGCAAGCAAGACCCTGAACGATACTCAAATTAACTATACAACTACCGAAAAAGAACTTTTGGCAGTTGTATTTGCATTAGAAAAATTCAGGCCTTACTTGATTGGCTCACATATTGTTGTGTATACTGACCATTCCGCCTTGAAACATCTTTTGGCGAAGAAGGATGCTAAAGGTAGGCTAATACGTTGGATCCTTCTATTACAAGAATTTGATCTTGATATTAAAGATAAGAAAGGATGTGAAAACGTTGTAGCCGACCATCTGTCGCGCATCTCTTATTCACCTGTGACCCTGCCGATCAATGATTCTTTTCCAGACGAACAACTCTTGAATGTATCCGATGAACCTTGGTTCAGGGATATTGTGAATTATCTTGACACGGGACTTGTTCCCCGTGAATGGTCGAAACAGGACAAACATCGATTTCTATCCCAAGTAAAACACTTTTACTGGGATGAACCCTATCTGTTTAAGTATTGTCCTGATCAGATCATCCGCAGGTGTATCCCTAATGCTGAATTCAAGAGTGTTCTATCTTTTTGTCATGATCAAGCATGTGGAGGTCATTTTGGTCCTCGAGAGACGGCGGAAAAGGTTTTGCAATGCAGTTTCTATTGGCCGACATTGTTCAAAGATGCATTTGATCATTGCAAAACCTGTGCATAGTGTCAACACACGGGTAGGATTTCCCGGAGAAATAAGATGCCACAGCAACCAATCTTAGTGGTTGAAATCTTTGACGTTTGGGGTATTGCCTTTATGGGTCCTTTTCCCAACTCCTTTGGGAATCTGTACATATTGCTTGCGATTGATTACGTCTCGAAGTGGGTTGAAGATATTCCTTGTCGCACTAATGACATAAAGGTTTTCATTAAGTTTTTAAAAGAAAATATCTTTTCACGATTTAGACACCCACGCGCTATCATTAGCGATAACTAAGTTTTTAAAAGAAAATATCTTTTCACGATTTAGACACCCACGCGCTATCATTAGCGATAACGGACGCATTTCTGCAATCGGTCTTTCGAGACTTTGATGCGGAAATATGCAATCAACCACAAACTTTCCACATCCTATCATCCCCAAACGAGCGGGCAAGCTGAGGTTTCAAATAGACAGATTAAACAAATTTTAGAAAAGACTGTTGCTAAAAATCGAAAAGATTGGTCAACCAAATTGACGGATGCTCTTTGAGCATTCCGTACTACATATAAAACCGATCTAGGGATGTCTCCTTACAGACTAGTGTTTGGAAAGGCTTGTCACCTTCCGGTCGAGATTGAGCACAAAGCAATGTGGGCCATTAGAGAACTTAACCTTGACTTCAATCAAGCTTGCAACTTTCGGAATCTGCAATTAAACGAGCTAAGAGAACTCCGCGATGAAGCTTATGATAATGCTGTAATTGTAAAGAACCGGACTAAGGTATTTCACGATAAAAACATTTTGTGAAAAACTTTTACACCTGGTCAACAAGTCCTTCTTTATGATTCACGAATCCATCTTCATACGGGTAAGCTACGATCTCGGTGGAAAGGTCCTTTTGTTGTGCGGTATGTATACCCGCACGGGGCAGTCGAGATTGAAAATGTTGAAAACGGTACAATTTTCAAAGTAAATGGACATAGATTAAAATCGTATTTTTCTACTGACCCCACGAAGGAGCTCCTGTTTTTACAGGAGCCGCTTTAACTTGATTAAAATTCCTCCGTCTCACCTCCATGTCTTGTAAAATACTGTATCATCTTTGGAATGGAGGTAAGTGAAAAGAATAAGTTTGGGGGAGGATTTTTACGATCATATTTATTGCCCCCGTTAATAAATTTCCTCCCAAGCTTATAGCTTTTTGTGATTCAGCGGTTAGCAACAGCGAGGACACTGTTGAAAACAAGTTTGGGGGAGGTTTGTGCTTATTTATGCATCATTTTGCATCATATTTTGCATAAGCACAAAACATATAAAACATATAAAAACATATAAAAATTTAAAAAAAAATTCAAAAGATAAAAACATCTAATATTTAATTTTATAATAAAAGATTAAATAGTGAAAAATTACATTTAAAAGATTGGAAAATTTAAGAAAACCAAGAAAATTAGAAGTTTTCTTTAACGAAACTAGTAATAAGTAGTTATGAGCCGTTGTCCCAACGGTTAGTAAGATGAAGGAAGTCACGAATCTGAGGATAAAAATAAGTCTGAAAAATAGTTTCTATTCTGAAAGCCAAACATTTGAACGTTGATACCCTACTATATGCACTTACACACATCTTGAAACTCGGGATAGTAGAGGATGCCTTGAAATGCTCTTGTCTAAAAGCCAAAGTATGAAGGAAATAATAAATGAATAAAATATATAAAATGGTATAGAAAAATGAACACTGGTTTTGTTATGGCCAAGGCAGCAATAAAAAAATATAGCGAGGGTGCTTCATCACCTAGTGCCTTAGACCAACTGGTCTGGGAGTCACTGCTAAGTCTTAGGTGGTGCAAGACGAGGAAATACTAATACGCCTATTATGCAAGCACATGAGTAATCGGTCGGTTAGTACCTCAAGAAATATTAACGGTCGCATGAAAAATATGTGAGCAAATCCATCTAAATATTCATTGATTAAAAAGTACTGAGGCGATGGACAAGAGTATGATAGCTTGAATTGAATTCTCCGAGTGTAGGGATGTCTTTTACACACACGTAGGGGTATATGATCGATGTTTGGAAGAAAGGTAGGAATGAAGAATAAAGACGATGTTTTATTGAGGGATGATGTGATTTCTAACATCTTTTCATGACTATTAAGATAGGGCTCATGACAACCGAAAAGCTAGTATAGTTAGAAACTCTAATTTTCAAAGTCTTTCTTTTACAGTTCTTATCTTTATATGTAACTTTCACGGTCTTCCTTTTATTATGGGATTTTGTGGGTGCTGTTCATAACAGAATACTGCATTTTATACCGCCCATTCTTACGCTCGTGTGTTTATAGGTAGGTGCTTTTTATCCGTGTTTATCACATATTTGCAGAATACAGGTTCTCGGTTCTAAAACGGTGAAATTCATGGAAAACACGACAAAATCCGGGTTTCTGCCAACCACTGATAAACACGGTCTCCGCTCTTCATCTGTATGCTGCCAGATACCAGTTTAGGAAGACAAAATGTCAAATCAATGTCGTTTTCAGGCACAAGGCTCAATGGTAGCACAAGATCCAAGAGATCTACGCGGAGCTCGAGGCAATCATTCCAAATCTTGACCAAAAGTCCACCTTTCCTCAACAGAAATTCTGGAAGAAATGTGAAAGTAATTTCAGAAACTACATATACCAGAAAACAGGGGACACCAAACCAGGAAAACACCAGAAATCCCAGCACCCAATTCTTCTAAACGGCCGCGGAAGCGCGGCCAAAGAGGGGTTTTGGCCGCCCTTCCGCGGCATGGTGGGGCCCACTTACTGTCATGTTTCAGGGGTGTTTTGGGTACTTCATTTATGGTCTGCTGGTTGCCCTAGAACTTCAACTCTCTGCCTATAAATACAGCAGAACTGAGCTCAACCAAGGGTCATTCTTTTGATTCATTTTGTAGCCTCTTTTGTTAGGATTTTGTATAGTTCTTCTTCTTCCTCTTCATTCCTCTTCCATGAAATTGTAAGTGAGAAGCTTTTTTGTGGAGGTGAATAAAGATGAAGGCTTTGTATCATTCTCTTGTGTTTCTTCTTCCCCTTGAGATTTTTGCTTTCTCTTGCTCATTCAACCTCTTCATTGAGCTTGAATGGGTAAGAGTTAGTTATTGATCTCAAGGGTCGTATTCTACCACGGACTAGCACTTCATTTCACATGCGGTTTCTACCCTTCTCTTGATCTTGCAATCTCTTCATTGAGTTTGCAAGTTTAAGGGTTGGCTATTGATCACATGCTTGTCTTGAGTCCTAGTTCCGTATTCTTTTTATCGCTTTTTATTATTCGCAATTTATTACCTTGTCTTTTATTACTTGCTTTTATTACTTGCATTTAAATTCATGCACTTTCATTCTTGTATCTTTTCTTTTCTTTGTTCTTTTATTTTTGTTCTCTTTTGTTTATTTTGTGAATGTTGTAATTATTGTTGTTGTTAAGAATTAATACGGTTTTATAAGTTAACATTTCCTTCTCATTTCCTTTTCCCGTTATTTTCCTTTTGAACTCCGCCCAAACCATACGCAAGCGCTCCGTTAGGCACCGTACCCTGACAAGGTAACGGTGATTCCTAACCACGACCGGTTGCGTTCGGTTTGGCCGGAGGCGAAGGCAAGAGACAAGAACGGAAGGACAAGGGTAAATAAGCCGGATTCCTCGAATACCGCGCTTAAATCCCCTAATCCACGTTGCTGCCGATTGCTTAGCTTCAATTGGTCAAGACTCGGCTCAAAGGTTTTGAGTACGGATTTCTTAGCTTATAATTTCGTATTTTCTTAACAACTTTATACTTGCAGATAAACACATAGGTTAGAACAAACAAACATACAAGATTCTTTATTGACTCGTCTAAAGCAAGAAGGTAAGATAACACCATCTCCCTGTGGACCGACCCGTGCTCACCGGCTAGCTGCATAGCGACACCGTCCTGATCGCGGTAAACTTTAATTCTTTCATCCGACACGCCAAAAGCGTGCGATCAGGTGCAATCCATTGAAAACCCTCAGGAGACAACACTCCTCCTACTAGGGACACCTAGAGGTTTAAAGGCTTGTTGCACGTGCTCAGTGCAATCGTGTTTTCTACGAAAGTGTGCTAGTTAGTTTTTTCTTTTATTTATTTTCTCCATCTCTTTCTAATAAAACAAGTTTGCTCGAGACGACCAAAATTAAGTTTGAGGGAATTTGATCAGTCGAAAATATTGCAATTTTAACACATCAATTTCCCTACTATTTGCAATCATCTAAAGGTGTTCGGTATGAATATAGCACATATTAGAAATTTGTCTGTAAAATATCAAATAACATGTATTATACATTATAACCAGCATTTTGAGGGAAATTGAGTGTTTATTATTGCAAGCATGATCTTTTGTATATCGCAACACTTGTCTCGAGATTGTGTGCAGGAAATTCTCCACTTAAAAGAGCCGGAACCGCTAAAAGTGCTGATAAAACACACCAAGTCCAAGACTTGAAATCTGGCAGTAAACTAGAAAGAATTATAAAATTCCAGACATCAGGAAACATCCCTAAAGCTAGCACCAAACTACCCTAGAAATTTCATGCAAAGAACTTACCAAATGGCCGCGGATCCGCGGCCGCGTTGATTCATCAATGGCAGAAAATTTTCCGAGGCTTCTCTTCTCAACTACAAAACTCATTCAAGATGCTTTAAATCTCCAGAAGCTTCCCTCCAACAGCCCAGCTTCTCATGCAAGCTAGTTAACTACCTTAATTTAAAAACTTCTACATAACTACCTAGCTTTCTATGCAAGCCTCATAACAACCAAGCTTCTCTTGTAAGCTAAATAACTAACTCAATCTAGAAGTTTCTTCTCAACTACCAAGCTTACAAGGGAAGCTAAACCTAGCTTAGCTTCTAGGGGGCTTGAGGAAAAGCTATAAAAAGGGACCTAGTGCCTTATTACAAAAGTTGTTCGGTAGTTGATTAGTTGTAGCAAGATCCAAATTAAAATCCACACAAATTGAGTGACACAATTTGATCCAAATCAAGATTCATTGAGTACCGATTCAAGCAAGCATTCAACGAGCCTTTTTGAAGCAACACCGATCTTCATCCGAGCAAGTGATCAACGACGATCCGCGACTCAAGAAGACGATGCGAAGCTAGTTCGATGATTTAGTTCCTCCTCAATTCTTGTAGTCTTTGAGTGTATTGTAACGAAACATCGAATAATAAAAGGTGAAAATTCTTGATCTTGCTTTTCTTTACATTTGAGCATTATGAAGAGTTATCGATTCTTGATTATTATCTTTTTCATGATGTTTGAGTGAAAACTCCGCTTGTGGAGGAATCGAGAAAATAGATAGGTGATGATGAATAAATTCTTGAACGATTCTTAAGTCTTATGAGTTTTGTAAACTTTAGGAAATTGAATCATCGACAACCTAATTTGAGCGAGATGCTTTCTTGAACGTTTTCGCTCCAAATTAGAGATCAACGATCGATGATTGAATTTTCTAGAGGCTAGAATTTGAATGCTAATTAATGAAAGGACAAGGGATGATGATTAAGAAACCCTAGTTTCTTCAATAGATCCCTAATTCTCGTTGATCGTCATCGATCTAGTAACAAATCATTAATAGATATGAATTTGTAATCATAAGTATTCATCATCACTATCGATTGGATTGATTCCTACGAGCCACTTTACAAATCTTGATAATTCATTCGATTTGGATATCATTTTGAACTTTATTAATCCTTGATTTTAGATCTAGTTTCTGATGATTCTTGAAACTAAATTTCATAAATCTTGAATCAATTTTCTTTTATCTTTTAATTTTCAACTCAACTAAAACAAGATCGAGCAAATCACACTTTCCCTATGGACGATCCGTATTCATTAACACGCTACATCGACTCCGTTAATTGATTGCGGTATAAATTTCTTTGGTTGTGATTAAAACTTTTCCAAATACACACGAAGATGATCAATCAATTCTCCTCCCTGATCAGATCGCAGGATTTTAATACTTTTACCCGTCTGGTTCTCACCTTCATGCTTATATTCTTTGAATTTCTCAAAAGCTTCAGACTTGTGTTTCAATAGGAACACATGTCCGTATCTTGAGAGATCGTCAGTAAATGTAATGAAATACGAGGAACCATTCCTGGCATGTGTAGACATAGGACCGCATACATCACTATGTATCAGTCCCAAGAGTTCCGTAGCTCTTTTTCCGTGTCCAGTAAACAGAGTTTTGGTCATCTTTCCTTTGAGAAATGACTGGCAAGTTTCATAAGATGAAAATTCGAACGGATTCAAATATCCATCCTTATGTAACTTAGCTATTTGTGTCGCATTGATATGATCTAGTCTACAATGCCATAAGAAAGATTCGTTCATTTTTGAACTCTTCCTCTTGTGTGTGTTTTGTACGTTAAGAACTGTTGTTTGATTTAGAACATATATGTCATTATTTAACGAGCCTGATCCAATCAACTTTTGATTCAGAAAAATTTTCATAACATTATCCTGTAATACAAAATTATATCCTTCTTTACTTAATAAAGAAACTGATATAATATTGCATATCAGGTTCAGTATGTAATAGCATTCGTTTAGAATCAATGTATTACCATTTGGTAATACAAAGTGATATTCGCCAACTGATTTGGCTGCAACATTTGCACCATTCTCTTTTCTTACAGAATGATCACCTATTCCCAGTTCTCTACCTTTCCTTAACCCATGCAACGTATTACATATATGGGATCCCGATCCGGTATCTAATACCCAGGGCATAGAGTGTACTGAGAAACGGTTCTCGGTAACTAACACACCCGAAGAAGATGCATCAACATGCATATTCTTCGTTTAGGTGGCGTGGGAATCCGGATATTCCCCTATTTGCTGCTCGGACTTATAACAATTATAAGATAGAGCGGAACCAACGTTCCCCAGCTCAGTTTAGCAAGCGGGTTCGGTCAATACATCTATATTATTATCTTGATTAAGGCCTGACATGCTCGCTACATGGAGAGAGAGAGAAGAAAACACTTAGCGTATGCTCTTGCAAGTTTAGATTGTTTATTATCTTATCAAATCAAGATGGCTCCCGCTGTTTTTATCAAATCTTCTTTCAAACCCTAAAAGGTAAGACTAGCCGGGATTAATTGCACCCTACAAGTTCGCCAATCTTTCAGCCAAGCCAGTGTCAATACTTTAAGGGAGGTTCCCCGTGTTTTCGCACGGAGCTAATTAAAATAAACCTCATTTTCCCAGGGGCATAACCCCGTTAACACCTTTCTAGACACCTACTTGATCGGCTAGTTGTGATGTGTAAAACTCACCCAAGAGTAACTCTTACTCACAGTGGGTATCAGGATCCAACTATCTCATAGAAGGTATGCAATCTCATTACAAATTTCAACACTTGAAATTCCCAATAATATTTTTCCCCCAACATCCTATGACCTTGAAGAAGGCCAACAAAGCATAGGCCGCTAGTCAAGTTCATCCCGTACATTTCGTGATTGAATTAAACATACCCGTACGACTCTTGACGAAGGCCAACAAAGTCGTACGACTAGCTTAATCCAATCGCATCATATGCAGCAGATAAGCACTAATCAGCTACCGCACACTACGCCTTGACGAAGGCCAACAACGTAGCACGGATACTAAATAGTAGTTACCTGAATGACGGAGAGCTACGACAGGTTTTTAGGAAAACCTTTTGCGTAATGAACTTGATATCGTTGTAGAATTGAGTGATTTTGAAAAAGAGTGTTTTTTAGGCTTTTACTAGTTTCGCTAAAAAGGTCACTCCCGGTGAAGGGATCTTGGCTCTTTCCTCATCGAATGAGGTGCCAGATATTCATGAATACCACTATGCAAAGCAAGAACTAGAGAAGCAATCAAAAGACAAAACCGAGTAGGTTTGTAGCATCTGCTAGCTTTTGCTAAAGAGGTCACTCCCAGTGAAGGGATCTCAGCTCTTTCCACATCGAATGAGGTGCTGGATATTCTACAAGGAATACCACTATGCAAAGCAAGAACTAGAGCTACCCTTTTTGAAAATTTGATTCTACAACATGTTTAGGTTTCTTTCTTTTTTTTCATTAATCTTATTAATGAAGTCCCATCATTTATTCTTCCTAAACATCACAGAAGAAACGAAAATGCAACATACGCTTATGCCATCCGCATTCACCACCGTATCCCGTTATGCACCGTTAGGTTACTTAACTAATGGCATATAAGTCCACGGTAGCGCCCCGGCCGTCTAACAGACGCCAATATGCGGAACAAAACTTTTAACAACTGGCGCTATTGCTTACTATAACCCGGATCTGCCATTAAAGCTAAACTAACAAATTGTAAAGAGGGTAGAATTGTTATACCGAACGATCCGAGTCCTTCGGTCTTTAACCATCATCCCACGCTTTGTTGCGGCGGCTTCGATCTTCTGAAACTCCAGTCTCGTCGTCCAGGTGGCACCACGTCGACGGATCTTTAAACGGGCTCCCGCCTCTGAACCGAGGCAACTCGGTCGTCAAGTTTGCCAAAAGAGACGACCAAGATGTTGTAGAGAATGAGTAGAACACTTTGTCTCGTTACGTTCAAGGCTATGGACGAACAGTTAATGAAGTTGCCAATTGGAATCGGGTAAATGGAAATTGGGCTATGAAATTTCCATACACTAAACTATCATAATCTTTTCTCAAGCAAAATAACCATGACCCTCCACAAATGTGGCCGGCCACTTATAAAGAAGAGGGAGAGTGAGTGTAGGAGAGGGGAGGTGACCATAAGCAATACTTATCATGAAGAAAGAATGAGTCACAAATTACACCTAGTATGAACTCATTAAATGAACCAATTAATACTTAATGAGTCATGAAAACCTCGTCACTAAATAATCAATGCAAAAGAATGAGTCACTAATCTTAAAGCTTCCACACGCAATGACTCACTCTCAAGACGAAAAGATAAATCCGTATTTAACTGAATGTTAAATACGGCTGATAGAAAACTGGAAACTGGTAACTTCCAAAAGTGATCCTGAAACGAATTTCAGGATAACCCGTATCAGTATAAAACATACCCGCATTTGTATTACGACCGAATACAAATGCAACTGAGACAAAGATATTATATCTACATAGTATAATACTAGGATCCGGCTTAAACCAAAGCCTACCAGTATTATCTGCCCGAAAAATGACACGTGCGAAAACGCACGTGCATTTTCTGAACCCTGCCATAATACCATACGGCATCTACAACGTTTCGCCCGAACTTGGGAAAGGTTCTGTGGGGGACTCTAATGACTCATCAATACACTGGCACTGGGTATAACCACTAGCACGTCAGAGGTACTAGCTGTACGTAACGGTTTGCCTATGTATTTATTGGAAGGGAAGATGACGAGCGAACTCATCCATAAACCCTACTGAGCCTGACAGTGACAATATCCGTACAGTCCGGTCCATTCGTTTATGAGTATCACATATAAGGCCTAGCGGGGCGGTAAACGTCAGACCCCCAATAGCTGTATAAGTCGTGTCAGAGAGCAGCCCAGAACACACTGAGATACTACTGGAATACCTTCCAGTAAATCTTGATTACCCTGGCCAAGGATTTCGTGTAATGGCTCTACTAATCACAGCGCGATCTCACCTCCAATACCGGGAGAGACGAATCCCCGACGATCTGCTCACTGCCTCCATGTGGCTCGGGACTATACCCAAAATATACCTGTTTGCACGACTCCTTTGACCCATGGTAGGGTATAAATCAAAGCACAGTGGGAACTCACACGAGACAAATGACGACCTCAGGTCGATGAACTAACCTGTACATATGTCACCACGGAACTGCTATCTGACGCTAGATATAATACCAACCAGCAAGTTCCCGGCGAGTCCTGTCCGGTGTACTCATAACCCAATGAGCACCTGTATACATCTTAGGTGATCCAACTAACACCAATGGCTTGTGAGACCGGCCACCGCCCCTCGTCGGGGTCTCGAATGTATACACTAGTATACTCTGGAGTATCGATACCCTGTCTCGAAACTCCCATGACTAGGGACACTTTAAGGATGTGCTCATAGACCCCAACTCCCACATATATGATCACCAACATACTGCTGGTAGTCAAGCAAGAATCCTATGGGCTTTATCAACATATATATGATGATAAAGAAAAACCAGATAGAATACTAACATCTTGAGTAAGACTGTTCTATCGGTATAAGTCCTCCCTCAATCATTGCAATCACATACCTGCGATCCAATAATTGACTTTGAGGGCACTATATCCAACATGGCATAGCAGGGAGGGACTAGCGCGGATGCAAAACATAAGCAACGTTTGTTATACATCATATATATAATAATAAAGCTTTCGTCTCACGCATATAAAGTGATCACATCACAGAATATCAGCAGCAGAAGACAACATATGAAATATTGGATATATTAGGAGTTCCGTGTTTTAAATTAAACCAGTAGAAAACATGGATTCCACGGTCGCAATGAATAGCCAAACTCGCATCCCTAGACCCCTATGATAGCGGCAAGCAACCCCACCAATTCTAGAGTTAGGAGACCCAGACTCGACTCCTCGAGATGATCTCCCACTGGACACTAGAACCCGGTTACTTGTGCTCCCCACCTTGGCTCTATCCTAATGCGGAAAAGTAAATAATATACAACAATGGTGACATCATCCTCACCCCGGAAGTGCCCCAATAAAAGAATATTATATACAAGTTTATTTACATAAATGAAAATGAAAAACTCTCATCTCACACATAAACCCCCAGCTATTCAAAACACGATGATCCAATATAATATATCCCAGCAACACATAATATCACATGTCATCAATATAATTAAATACGCGTATCCTAATTTTCGTTGACATATAGCAACAAAACCGGCGATACACCACATATTAAACTTATGGTCGCAGAAAAGAAAATGTCAAACTACGACATTTGGAATCGACACAGCCTTAGACATCATAAACCCGGAATATCTCATATTATAAATTTCAAGCCTAACATTGTAAATCTTATTTGGGTCTTACTCATGAAAACACATTTTCAAAAGAAATCGGGTAATTCAACAAGATTCTCGATTTCTACCGAGACCGAAATATTAAATTTACAAGCAACTAATCAATTTTCACAAAACTAATTAGTGTAGATTCCAAATATTGTATCACATTCTGCAGATAGCAAGACAATGTTAAATATCCCGATTGAATCAACAAACACCCAAACTTTCCCCAGAGAGCTCAACACATAAGCACAGTTTTAAAAATACTCAAAACATACCACAGTACATATGGACCAACCGTAGAAGGGCCGACCCACACCTCACTCATAGCGCCGTGGAACTGCTGCAAACACTAGGGTTTGGGCGCGGTTCCGTGGCGAAAAAGTCGAGTTTGGGTATCGTTCTTCTAGAGGGTCCATACAATTACTTGCATGATTTTTGAATGTTTTTAACTTTGAAAATTCCAACTTTTAGAAAATTTCCAGAGAAGGGTCAAAATTGGGTTTTTGATATTCGTTCGAACTTTTTAACGCGTCTAAAATACCCGAAACGTTGTTAGAATTACGACTACGAAACACTCCGAATTGCCTTTACAGAAAGATAACATCACATGCAATCTTAGCAAAAATAAGCAACACCTGAAACACCAAAACCCAGAGACTGGAACACCAAACCAAAACGAAGCCAAAATACCATGGTAAAACCGGTGTGGCCGATTTTTGTAAGCATTTCGCCGGGTCAAGTCCGGCGAAATGGGTTCGTTTTGGTCTCGTGTTCATGTTATATCATATGTAACATTCTGCAACTGCTTAAAAAATTTTAGACACTCTGAAAAATTCGACAGAAAATAGGTTTTTTGTTTCGATATTTCGAAGTTGTTTCGGTTTCGTAATTCTACAAATATCGTCTAATTCTCTAGCTTGGCTCTGATACCACTATAGGTTTACCTAGCACGGGCACTGGGTTTCGGGAGGCATCGACCATGTCGTTTTCAAAAAAATTCCATGCTAAAGAACCCTAGACTTAGAATCTTAACTAGAGAACTAGACGAACCAAGCATGTAAACATATTTACATCTAAGTGAACAAGGAATACAACCTTTGTAGACCGGTCCTTTACTTCAAAAGCTCTATGTAGTAATCCTTTCGCATCAAGTAGTGATCTCCCGGACTCTAGTAAGGCTCCACAAGGTGAAATGAACAAGCTTGCTTGAAGTCCTCGAGGCCGAAGATGATCTACGTCTAGGAGACACTAACTCAAGCTACCTCTTCACTAATTTGGAATCAGTGAAGCAAACAACCTAAACTAAATGGCTAATCTAGTGTAGGTTGATGGAGTAGGAATTTTGCTCACTTTAGAAATATTTTTCTCTCTAATTTTCTTCTCCTCCTCAAAACTTAAAAATCTCTCTCTTGATGAAGAAGAAGATGAAGCCAATAATGTTATGGCAACCATGGGTGAAAAATATCTCATATAACTCATGTAGAGACTTAACCATGGATTTAGATAATGGTTATGTTAATAAATATCTAAGGTAAGACAAAACTAGTGGACTAAGTCAATGGTTCCACAAGCTTCCACAAGCTTCAACCATGTGCTAATTTCCAACTAATTTTGATTTACTTTAAATAAATAAACCCTACATTATCACAAACATGGTGTGAATCTCATATACCCATGTTGCATGTAGCAACAAGCATGACACAACAATATATATCACATATATATTAAGTATACACAAGTGATGAAAAGAAGTGCTTAAGTGAGCTAATATTAGTTAATGAAAATTAATATATCAAATATACAATTATACATTAAATTATTAAATCAACACTTGATTTAATAATCCGGCTATATCACATATAACCGACTAATATCATATGTATCAACTTATCGAATCAACACTTGATTCGATAACCCGGCTATATCATATATAACCGACCGATGTCATATATCGTGAGAATAGAATACGGTATCACATACAAGTATTAATCTCGGTCCCGGACATATCACATATGTGCTCCTACTTCGTTTCGCCTGAGCTAGGAAACCTCTGTGTAGGACTCTAAAGACTCGTCAATACGCTGGTAGTAGAGAATGATTATATCAGTCACCCACAAGCCATCAGCGGTACTAGCTGGACGTAACGGCTACCCGGGTATTGAGAGATCAGAAGATCAATAAGAAAGCTTGTCTAAACTCCCGCAAAGCCTGTTAGTAACACTACCGTACAGTCTGGTCTCTTCGTCTGATATGTCGCATATCTAGTCTAGGGGTGGTAAATGTCAGACCCCAGTAACTTAATAAGTCGTGCTGATGTGAGGCTCATAACGGGTCAAGAAACTACTGATAACACTTACCAGTAAATCACTGTATCATCCCTGGCCAGGGACTTCCTGTTATGGCCAATCGAGCACAGCGCAACATCAACCCCTAATACCGAGAGAGACGAATCCCCTCCTATCGCTCATTGCCTCCATGTGACTCGGGACTGTACCCAAAAACCACCATTTTGCACGTTCTCTTGAAGGTGGTAAGGTGGAAATCAAAGCACAGTAGGAATCACACAAGACTCTATGATGATCTCGGGTCTACAGACTAACCTGTACCAGTGTCACCAGAGAACTGCTATCTGACGATAGGTATAAAACCATCTAGGAGTTCTCGGCGAGTCTTGTTCGATATACCCAGTCTCCACTGAGCACCTGTATACCATCTTTGATGTCAAACACCAATGGATGTGGGATCATCCATCGCCTATCATATGGGTCAAGAAGCGTATACGCTAGTCTACTCTGGAATATCGATGCCCTGTCTCGATACACCCTCGACTAGAAACAATTAAAGGATGAACTTGTGGACTACCCTGGCCCCACTAGTATGATCTCCATCATATTCCTGGTAGTCAAGTACACATCCTAAGGGCTTTATCAACATGTGAGAGCAAGACAGTATCACAATACAAGTCTACATGTTAAGACAAAGGGCAACCAGATAGCATACTATCATGTCGAGCAAGAAAGTCATCTCTATATATGTCTAAGCATCCACTATAATATACAATCATGTACAATAATGGACTCTAGGGCATACATATAACTAATATACATACTTATTTATTTAAATTTTTGTAATTTCAGACCCAGGGACATTACAGATTCATTGGCGAGGATGGCGCTACACCGTTCGATGCACATCGGCCATAGACTGGGTCATATCTGAGTGACAAATTATCAAGAGGAGACGCCGTTATGAAGTAAGGAAGTATCATTACATTCCCTGGGCTGTGGCGACTGAGGAAGAGCAGGAAGTGATGATGGAGGCTATTTTTCGAGATGTCCCGAAAGAGGATTGGTCGCTGCTGGTCGCGTATTATGAGCGCGATGATGTTCAAGTATAAATTTAACTTTTAAGGTTATAATAATATAACATGAAGTCATATTTTGTCATATATAATATTATTTTCTTTATATTTGCAAGACGGCGTCGGTTCGCAACAGAGAGAACCGGAACAACGGCATCAGAGAATGCACTATCCCGATCCAAGTGTAGCGGCCGTAGGCTAGCGCTCAGCACTAGCTCATAAGTATTTCGACGTTTAAGAATATATATTTTCTTTTTCACAAATTACTTGTTGAAATAAATCCTAATTTTATCGCAGAAAAAAAAGACCCAACCAACTACACTGCTGCTAAGGGATGGTCCGCGTTACACAGGGGCACGGCTGAGTACATAGAAAGTTTCATATAATCAAGTCGATATTGTATTTAAGTCAACAAGTTTATATATATATATATATATATATTTATATATATATCATCATAGACCCGGTTCCAGGAGAGGATGGATGCCTTAGAACTTGGCCCCGACGACTCGATTACTGCTATTTTCCCTATTCTGGATTCGATATCCAATGGACAATACTGTGGTTATGAGCGCGGGATTGGTTCTGGGGCCCACCGACACTTTGCCAGGCATTCGTTCGTCCATGAGTACGATGTAGCCCAGATGCGGACAAAATGCAGCCGCTGCATCGCAGGAGGAGATTCGTCGGCTCCAAGATCGGGTAGAGCAGCAGAATGTGCGGGTGGATATGCTTGAAGCACAGATTGAAGAGCTGAGGCGGTCGAACCAAGAGTCCATCAGGTAGGACATACGAGACGAGTTTGGGAGTATGTTCGGGTCATAGGACGATGGAGCTGGATCGTCCCAACGACCATAGATTGTTGATTTTTGATACAAACATTTGTTTTATTGGTTTATTGATTATACTTTTTGGTGTATATATTTTGTTTATAATTGCATTTGATTATAATCATATTACTTCTTGATTGTTATAATTGCGTGAGATTTGATCATATTATTATTATCTATTGCTGGATGTAATTAAATGTAGCACGCGTGGGACGCGCAGATTTCTATTTTAAAAAAATTATAATATATTTGGTCACGGTTTTAACCGTGACGAAATATTATATGGTCACGGTTTTAACCGTGACCATAGGATATAATAACGCTTGGTTACTAGTAGCAGTTAACCTTCACTATGATTTCCCCTTATGGTTATGATTTAAACCGTGACCATAGGGACTATATAGTCATGGGTACCTACTATAGATGGTATCCTAAATTACTGTTTAACCTTTTGGTCATAGTTTAAACTGTGACCATATATCACCTATGGTAAATTGGTCACGCTTTAAACCGTGACCATAAATTGGTCATGCTTAAACCGTGATCGTATATATGGACCCCACACAGATTTCATTTATTTTTTTTGAACCGTTTTTGGTAATGTCGTGTATATGGTCACAGTATTAACCGTGACTAAAAAAATATAGTCACGGTTAAGAGAGTGACTAGTTTTCTCATGACAGGGTTCTAGGCGATGGGTGTGTCACGATTTTAACTGTGACCAAGAATATCTTTAGTCACGGTAAAAACTGTGACCAAATCCATACTCTTTAGTAGTGAGACTATGTTGTACTCATGTCACCAGAGCATTGCTATCTGACAATAGGTATAATACCATCTAGCATGTTCCCGGTGTATCCGTTTAGTGTAACTCATAATCCAATGAGCACATGTATACAATCTTTGGTGACTAACTAACACTAATGGTTGTGAGACCGGCCATCGCCCCTCGTCGAGGTCAAGAAACGTATACATTAGTCTACTCTGGAATATCGATACGCGGTCTCGATATTCCTACGACTAGGGACATTTAATGATTTGCTTATAGACCACCCAGATCTCACAAGTGTGATCGCCACAAAAATCCTGGTAGACAAGCATGAATCCTATGGGCTCTATCAATATGTAATAGTAATCCGTAACACCACATAATACATATACAAGAAGATAAAGTCAAACTAGATAGTATACTGTCATTTCGAGTAAGATTGTTCTACCCATATAGGTCCTCCCTCTATCATTATAATCGTCTGCTTGCGATTACAATAATTGCCTTGAGCGAACTATAGCCAACAATCTCTCACTTGTACTTAAGTCTAATTATTACGGTGTCGCATACTTACAGCCCATGTGCTATCGAACACCCAACTTTTCTACTAATCAGTTTCGCAAATCATATTTGCGAGACATTCGTGTTCAAGAAATAGCCTCAATGAGTGGATATGCTCTAATATTTCTATTTTTATCTCTTTATAACTTAACTTCATGGAGAACGAATATCTTCCAAAATGAGCGATACCTGTCTTAGAACATGTCTGGATATCTGATGGGACCAAATTCATAAATGAACTCTAAATCCAACAAATTAGACTATATCGTCCACTGAATTTAATCAGTATTCTGCGCCATGCCTACCTTAATATCCGCTTGGATCACTGTCCAACATACTATCCCTCAGAAGTGAGTAAACTTTAACTTCGATAGTCATTCTGTCATCCAGGTCACTTTGGAAGGCTGAAATGATAATTGTCTCCTAATGGAGGCTGCTGTTACCATATACCAAGAACATTCTCTTATGTTTATAACTGTTTTCCAATGTTTCTTCAGGATTGGATTAATATTTTCTTACTGCAGCTAGTGCAAAAGCAATATCTGGTATGGTACTTGATATTTCATTATTGACCCAATTTCCTAAGTAAGTGATATGTCAATCATGCACATCTGTCTCCTCATCAGTCCAGAAGACATCTCTTAAGAGTCGGTGACTCCATTACCTACGGTTATACCACCATGCGAGGAGTCATCCATTCTAAAACACTTTAGAATAGTATCAAAGTATCTGAATTGGGACACTTCCTAAATCTAGATCTAAAATCATAGATCTTGTTATTAGAATATCTGATATTTTATCCGGTTACTATGTGAAGAAATATCTATGACAATCACAGTTTAACCGATCGTAATATAGGAACAACACTTCCTATCAGGAGTATGTCATCCAAAAACCAAGACAATACTCCTCACTCAACCTTCTTAACAGGTCTATCTGTCATTCTTGATGAAGTCAAATACTATGACTATTACATCAAGAATAGATGACCCATCTTCGCTCTCCTTGCTTTAGTCTATAAATAGACATAAGCATCTTGTCCACTATGCTTCCGCTGCTCCCACTAACTATAACAACATTCTGTTAGAGTCATATACACGTGCACTTCTAAATTCAATTTAGAATGACGTTATAATCATCCACCTGCCAGATCTCATAGTATAGAACAAGAGCAGTGATAAGCTTGGCTCATCAAAACCTTCATATCACTGTCTTTGAGGAAACTGAAGTACCCCTCGGGTGGCTGAGGTTACCCACAAAATATGCGCAGTGGATAATAGATTGCTGAATCTAAATTAATCCTTAGGTTCTACTAAATATTTAGTAACCGTTTGTGATTCTGAAATCACTTCCAGTTCTACCATACTCCCGCTAATTTTTTCTGAAAAGAATTCATTTTACTAAAAAGGTGGCGAGTCAAGAACAATACAACTATTGATCCTGCAAATGGTAGAATGTTAACTCTCGTCTAAGCCCGAGATAACCCACAAACTTCCATTACTGAAAACGTGCCTTGAGTATATTCGGATTCTAGTTTTAAGCATAAGCCGGACAACTCGATATACCTCAACATCGTTAAGATATGAATTCATTCTATATCCAATATAGAAAATAAGGCACTAATTTAAATGGAATCAGATTCAAAAATTATATAGCAGTTTCCAGTGCATATCGACTAAAAGGAAGAAGGCCATGCATCATTACTTATCAAGGAGCGCACCTGATCAGTCGAAAATATTGCATTTTTAACACATCAATTTCCCTACTCTTTGTAATCATCTAAAGGTGTATGGTATAAATATAGCACATATTAGCAATTCGTCTGCAAAATATCAAATAACATGTGTTACACATTATAACCAGCATTATGAGGGAAATTGTGTGTTTATTACTACACGCATGATCTTTGTATATCAACACTTGTCTCGAGATTGTGTGCAGGAAATTCTCCAGGTAAAAGAGACGGAACTGCTAAAAATGCTGATAAAATACATCAAGTCCAAGACTTATGATCTGGCAGTAAATAAGAAAGTACAAAAATATTTCAGACATCAGAAAAGTGCCATAAAGCCATCACAAATCAGCACAGAGATTTTCATGCAGCAACTCCACCAAACGGCCGCGGATCCGCTGCTGAGTTGGCTGATCCGCCGCGGATCCGCGGTTTACTTGACACGTCATCAACCTAAAATTCTCCAGAAACTTCATTGTAATCGCCTTGCTTCTAGAAGACTCTCTGAAAACACGTGGCTTCTTCCAGAAGGCTCTGCATAACAAACTCACTCTAGAATATTCCTTGTAACAAGCTCATTCTAGAATATTCCCTCTAACAAACTCATTCTAGAAATCTCTCTCTAACAACCTAGCTTTAGAGGGAAGATTCAAATGAGTGGTTATAAAAGGAGATCTAAACCTAGGGTGGAGGTTGTTCATTAGTTGAGTGGTTGTTGAATAAGTAGTTGAGGGTTGAATAAGTTGTTCATTAATTAGGGTTGAACATTGAGCCAAATTTTCACAAGTTGAGTGACACAACTTGATACCAAAACCCTAGCCCAAATCCAAATCCAAAGCCAAATCAAGATCATTTTGAGAAGCAAATCAAGCAAGCAACCGTCGATCCTTTATTCGTGAAGCCAATCTTCATCAAGAGCGCGAGATCCATGACGATCCAAGTCTCACGGAGATCGAGCGGAGCGAACTTCGACGGATCTAGTTACCTTTTCAAAGGAGCGATCGAGAGCAATATTTTGTAACCTCGAATTGAGGGAATGTGTAATTAGTCATCGATTAAATAAAGGTGATAATTAGTTAATTCTTACTTTTTTATATTCTTGCACTATAAAATTTCTAGATCTTGAATCTTTCATTTTCATGATGCTTGAGTAAATCTCTGCTTGTTACGGAATCGAGAGATTTGGTAGATCTAGTGATGATAAAATCCTAATACTAATCCTAAGTCTTATGAGATTTGTAAACTTTAGGAAAAAGAATCATCAATGACCTAATTTGGATCGAGATCACATTCTTGATAATTTCGTTGCAAATTAGGGATCAAATGATTGATGAATCTCTTTGCTAGAGCCTAGATCCGAATGATGATCAATGAAAAGACAAAGGATAGAGAAGGAGAAACCCTAGTTTCTTCAATAGATCCCTAATCTTCATTCATCGCCATCAACCTAGCTACAAATTATCCATAGATAAGATTAGTCATTATTAAATTCATCATTGCTACCAATTCGATCGATTCCTACAAACTATTCTACAAATCATGATAACTAAATTGATTAGTACATTTCTTGATTCTTGATTCTAGATCTATATTCTTTATGTTTTCTTAAATTCAAATCTCACAAATCTTGAATCAATTTTCTTGCATTTTCTCTTCTCTTTTCATTTCGACTCATCTAAAACAAGATCGATCAAAACACACATCTCAGTGGACGATTCCTATTCATTAACGTGCTACATCGACACCGTTAATTGATTGCGGTATAAGTTTCTTTGGTTGTAATTAAAACTTTTCTAAATACATACAAAGATGATCAATCAGCACCCACGGATGAGTAACCTGAGAGAGAATCAAGTTCTCAAATATATTACTTATGATGAAATACCTAGCATAAATATCTATAGCTTCGATCACCTCGAAAAATCTTAATACTTCCAACGTGTGGTTCTCTACTTTATTCTTATACCTATAACTTCTCAAAAGTTGTACATTTTATTTCAACGAAATGCGTGTCTAAAACCAGAGAAGTCATAAGTAAACAAAATATAGTACGAGTACCAACCCTTTATCCTAATGGACATCGGACAACATACAATACTTTATATAAGTCCTTTGAGTTTAATAACTCAAACCTTGTATGTCGTAAGTTGAAAACGGTATTATGGTTAAGAAGAATTACACTGTTATTGAATGCACCTTACCTAATCATCAACTGATAAAGGTAAATATTATAAACATAATTTCAAAAAGTTTTATCTCACTTTATAAAATAAACGTACAGATAAATTAGTTTGAAATTGGTGCATAACAACGGATATTCAAAACCAAATATTTACCGTTAGGAAAAACCCAGGTGGTTCCTTAAAAATTACAAAGAATTCTGATATTGAGGATCTAATTACATAATTCCCAATATTCTACTCCCACAAAGCATCTGTAATGCCATACAGATGTGAGAATCAAGTCCGGTAAATACATTCCCTGGAGTTAGAATCTGATTTGGAAAGCAGTTTTCAATTAACACCGCACAGTTAAACCGAAACATGAAAATGTTTCGAGGGGATGGCCGGGTATTCCTAGTAATTCCTCTTCTAATACCAGACTCATGACATTAATTACAATTTCCATTGCCCTTACTCCAATCCCTTTATATGTCTTTACTTCTTACCTTCTGTACACCATGCTTAGGCTAATTAGTTTTCTTCTTTCCCTACTTTTCGACACCAGCCTAAGATTTGGAAGAAGACTATTTAATAAGCGTAATAGGTGTACTCTCCTAATACTAGGAGCCCTCGCAACCTGAGAGAAGGTAAAAAGAAAAGAAAACCGAATAATCCTATTCAATTTCCCCATAACCGGAATCCATCCTCGAACTAAAATAAATTTATGTGAGTTCGTATGTAACTATACGAGAAGGTTTTATCCATTCTATATAGATCTTCGTAGTGATACAGAATGTTCTGGAGAAAGCAAAGGATAAAGCATGTGTGGCATAGATATATGTGACTTTGTCATGAATCGCGACAAAACAAAACCAGGTTTGTAAAAGTGGTTCGGTCAAATAGGTTTACAAGTTTTAATTTAAGGAAGGTTATGGTCGCTGCCATAGAGAGGGAAAAGAAATACTCAGCGTGCACTCTAAACTAAATTAAATTAGTTAATCACTTTATCTAATTAGGATGGCTCCTACTGTTTCCACGAATTCTTCTTCAAACCCTAAAAGGAGAACTAGTCGTGATCATATACACCTTACAAGTTCGCTAACCGTTCAGCCACGCCAGTGTTGGTACTTCGAGGGAGGCTCCCCATGATTTCGCATAAACCTAATTAAATAACCCCATTTCCACAGAGGCGTAACCACATTAATACATTCTAGATACCTAATAGATTAGATAATTGTGAATTGAAAATCTCCTAAGAAGTAAAACCTACTCGTCTGTGGGAATCGGGACCCAACTATCATCGCGTGCTAATCTGACAGAAGCCACACAAATCACCACACTCCAGAAGGTGTTGGATATTTTTCCCTCAAAACAATTATTGTAATTGCAGGTAGGCGATTATGATAATTGAACGAGAGCCTATACAGGTAGAACAGTTATACTCGAGATGATAGTATCATATCTGGTTTGTCTTTATCATTATGTATATACATTTTGATAAAGCACATCGGATTATTGCTTGGCTACCAGTATTATGATGGCGATCATATACGTAGGAGCTGGGAGGTCCATAGGCACATCCTTAAATTTCCTTAGTCGAAAGAGTATCGAGACTGGGTATTGATACTCTGGACTAGACTAGTTTATACTTTTTTGAGAACCCGACGAGGGGCGATGGCCGGTCTCATAAGCCATTGGTGTTGAGTCACCTAAGATAGTATATAGGTGCTCACTGGAGGTGAGTACACCGGACGGACTTTCCGAGAACTTTTAGATGGTATTATACCAATCGTCAAATTAAAGTTCTCTTATGGCATGAATACAGCTTAGTCCTTTGACCTGAGATTTTCATTTGTCTCGTGTGAGTTCCAAATGTACTTAGATTACTACCCTATCACGGCTCAAAGGAGTCATGCAAATAGGTTTTAGTTGGGTACAGTCCCAAGCCATATGGAGGCAGTGAACAATCGTCAAGGATTCGTCCCTCCCGGTATTTGGAGTCGATGTTGCGCTGTGTTGGGTTAGCCATCACCAGAAATCCTTTGCCAAGGTGGATGAGATTTACTGATGTGATATTAGTAGTTTCTCAATGGGTGATGACTTTCAGACCAGCACTACTTATCGGGTTAGTAGGGGTCTGACGTTATCCACCCCCTAAACCAGGTATACGATTATCTCAGACGAAGAGACCAGATTGTACAGAGATTGTCATAGACAAACTCAGTAGAAGTACGCATGAGTTTGCTCATCGGCCTTCCTTTCGCTCAATATCTGGGTAGCCGTTACGTACAGCTAATGCCGGTGACGTGCTTGTGGTTAAATCCACTGTCAGCGTATTGACGAGTCTTTAGAGTCCCACACAGAAGGTTTTTCCAGTTCAGGAAAAATGATGTAGTGGCCGTATATTGATATGTGCAGGGTTCCGATTAGGTATGTGTGCTAAACACACGGACTTTAATCGGGTGGATGATAATACTAACCGGCTTAGGATTAAGCCGGATTATTAAATCAAGTTTTGATTTAATAATTTACATGCATGTATATATGTATGTGTGTGTGTATATATATATATATATATTCTAGTATTACGCTCATTGTATTTTTCTATCTATTGGGTATTCGTATTTTGATACGAATATAGGCACATATTTGCGGGGGCGTATTCTTGTATTTATACAAGAATACTTCTAGAAGAAAGACAACTCATTTCTAGGATTTTCTTTTAAAGAAAATATGAAATGAAGTGGAAAAGATAAATGTTGGAGGGTATATGCAAATGAATTATAAATTCATTTGCATTTACTATTCAAGCATAGTTGTAGTTTTAAAATGGAAATATTCTTTTTACAAAAGAAATGAAGTATGCTTGAATTGGTTAAGGGTTTTTATTCATTCCACCATTCTTGCTCATCTCTCTTCTATAGCTCCTTCTTATTATTCTTTATCTTCAACCTTCTCATGAGTTGAGAATCATGAAGATAAAGAGAAAGAAAAATGCTAGAATACTTACACACGTCACTAAGCATTCTAAATTAGCAACCTAGGATCATTAGTTACTTCATTGATAAAGTTGAAGCTTGAACTTGGTTCCCTCGGGTGGATCGTCTTCGACAAACGAAGACCAGCTTGCAAGCGCGATCTGGAGCTCTTGAGAGAATGCTAGAGTCCAACCTAATTGGAACAAATGAAGACACTGCAAAGACTGTGATTTCTATCATTTTATGTTTGCTAGTTTAGGTGTTTGGTTCAGATTCTAAGGTATAAGTTTTTAGTGCCGTGAAAATTTTTGTTTTCGGATTCCGCATTGGCCGTGGGTTAGCGGCGAGGGCACTAAGACTTTTCAATGGTATCAAAGCCAATCCATACGCCTAAACTTGCTCGTATGACCATAGAATATCAACACCAAACCCATATGAAAACTTGTTGTTTTCTATCTAAAAAATCAGCCGTGTTTTCTATAGAAAAATTAACTTTTAAAGCTTGACCTTGATGCCCGGAGCTCTCGTTTTGGAATGGGGACTCCATAGGGTATTGAGGGTGACCCGTAGGGTCTCGGAAACCTTTTTTTCTAAACCATTTTTCAGAAAACACGGAGGTTTTTACGGAGCTCAAAACTGCATGTGGTGTCCAAAACTTCAGCAGCCTATTTTTTTTTCAAAATCGATTTCTAAAGCTTTTACTCGATGCTTGGAGTTCTCTATTTGGAATGGGGACTCCGTAGGGTATTCAGGGTGACCCGTAGGGTGTTGGGAACCCATTTTCTAAACCGTTTTTAACTAATAGGGGTTGTATTTTGAAGACGCAAAACTGTTTCATGTGGCTGTCCAAAATTGTAACTTATTGCCATGTTTTCGATCCTCACGAACTCTGGATTCGGACCGAGAGCCCGTGCAAGGGATCGAGGGTACCCTGTGTCTCTGGGATGTGCTTGAATGCCCCATCGGTCTTTTGGGAAAGTTTAGGATCTTTCGGGATTCAAATTTTGGCAATATGATTAATTTTTGGATGGCGGAGTGCACTTGATTTTTGCCGTTTGCAAAATTCAAGTGTTAACTTCGCAGGTAATGAATTTTATGGTCATGGTTATAGTGATGATTGCATGTATCATAAAGTTTGGTAAAACATCGTCTAATTGTTATATGTATCATTTAGACGGGGTTACGGAATTGATACTCGTAATTTTGCATGTTCTGTGATGGATATTTCTTAGTGGTCATGGTTATGTTGGATTTGTCGTGTTTGATAGCCCGGAGTATGTAGTATTAGATGTAATTCTCTGTGATGTAATGTATATTCATATTGCGTGACGAGCGTCCGACATGTGGATTGCCGTCACCGTGGCTTGTATTATTCTTTGGGGCGCATCAAGGTTGCGGACGTAGTCACCCTTATATATTCAGATTTTCATTACATGCACTAGAATTATCCCAAGGCAGAGTGCTCGAATAGCCGGGTTCTATAGGGAAACGGACCTCCATCTCATAGTGTTGAGACCGGGGTGCCATACTCTAGAATTGGCAGGCTATTCACCGCACTCGTAGGGGGTATAGGATTGACCCATGGAGGGGTGCCAAAGTCACCGGATTTTGGAAGTACTGGGTGGACCACTCACTTTGTTGATTGGAGTTGCTTCGCTTCTGGGATTTGCGGGTGGCTTGCCGGACTCGCTGGGGTCTAGGATCTGATACTACGGGCTATCCACACAACCGGGAAAATTGCATTTCATATTTGGCTCCATTGAAATGTATTTTTCCTTGTTTATCCGCATTTCCATATTGTGTTTGCTTCTGTTATGATGCTTCTATAATGTTGCTTGATATCATGCGTGAGACGAATGTTGCTATATATATATAAATATATATATATATATAGTAAATGCTATATATATTTTACATCCACGCTAGTCATGTTCCTGCCCTGCCGTAAGTTAAGTAACCTTATAGTGAAAACCCGGGACCCTGTGACGAATGCGGATGGCATATATGTGCGTGCCTATTTTTGTTTATTTTCTGGCATGATATAATTAATTGATGGGACTGCATTAATTCTTATTAATGCAAGGAAAATAAGCCTAAATGATATTGTCGGAACCAATTTTTAAAACTACTCGGTTTTCTTCAAAACCACAGTCATATTCTTTTGTTTTGCATAGAGGTATTTGGTTAGGAATATCCTGCACCTCATTCTATGATAGAAGAGCCTTGATCCTTTCATGGAGAGTTCACTCTTAAGTAAATGTTTATGTTACTAGTTTAAATGCAGAGCCTAAACCACTCCTTTTCAAAACTGCTCGGGTTCCTTCAACAATATCAAGTTCATTACGTTAAAGGTTTTTCGCTAAAAACCAGCTGTAACCCTCCGTCATTTCCTACGAGCAGTGCTTAGTATTCGTGCTACATTTGTTGACTCCGTCGAGGCATAGTGTACGGTAGCTAGGTGGTGCTTGTTTGTAGCATATGATGCGATTGGTTAGAACAGTCGTGCGACCTTGTTGATTTTGTCAAGGGCTCGTGCAGGTGGGTTTAATGCAATCAAGATAATGACAGGTTGAACTTGACTAGGACTCTTTGATTTGTTGACTCCGTCAAGGTCACTAGGGTCCTAGGGTCAAAAACCATATCGGGAGTTTCAAATATAAGGGAAACTTGCCAAGTATGTGCATACCTTCTGAAGTGTGGTGATTTTGGTCGGCTTCCATCAAGTTTATCACACAATGATAGTTGGGTCCCGATTCCTACTGATGAGTAGGTATTACTTCTCGAGTTATCCCGACTAATTCTCCTTTTAGGGTTTGAAGGATAATTCGAGGAAACGGTGGGAGCCATCCTGATTAAATAAACTGATTAACCAATCTAATCTAAGTTAGAGTACACGATGAGTGTTTCTTTTCTCTCTCTCTCTAGTTTGCAACCATGATCTACCTTAAACTAAAACTCATAAACCAAATTAATCGAACCTTCTTACACATTTTGGTTTTTGGATTGTCATGATTCACGACAAAATCTCATATATTCCTGTTACTCCTACTTTCCCTTTGCCCTTTCTCCAAAACATTCTGTATCACTACAGAGATCTATATTGTTTGGAAATGCCATCTCGTATAATTACATACGAACTTGAAGAAACTTGTTTCAGTTCGAGAATGGCTACAGGTTCTGAAGAAATTTAATAGAATTATTCAGTTGTCTTTTATCTTTACTTTCTCTCAGGTTGTGAGGGCTCCTATTATTAGAAGAGTACACCTATTACGCTTATTGGATAGTATTCTTCCAAACCTTAGACTGGTGTCGAATGGTAGGGAAAGAAGAAAACCAAATAGCCTAAATGTGATGTACAGAAGATAAGAAGTAAAGACATATAAAAGGATTGGAGCGTGGGCAAAGAAATTTATGACTACTGTCATGAATCTGGATAGTGGAAGAGCCATTACTAGGAATACTCGGGCACCCCCTTGAAACATTTTTATGTTTCAGTTTTCCGGTGCAGTGTTAATTTAAAACTATTTTCCCAATTAGATTCTGACTCTACGGTATGTATTTACCAGACTTGATTCTCACACCTGTATGGCGTTACAGATGCTGAGTGGGAGTAGAATATTGGGAATTAGATGATTAGATCCTCAATATCGGAAATTTTTGTAATTGGTGATATTTGAGGAAATCATATGGGTTTTGCCTTATGGCAAATATTTGGTTTTGAATAACTGTTGCTATGCACCAATTTTTTAAAATTGAATATCTGTATCTTTATTTTATAAAGTGAGATATAAATTTTGAAAATTGTGTTCTAAATATTTATCTTTATCAATTGAGGATAAGATAAAGTGCATTGAATAATGGTATAAACATTCTTAACCAAAATATAGTTTTCAATTTACAATACACGGAATTTGAGTTAGTATACTCTAAGGACTTATATATGGAAATCTATGATGTCCGATGTCCTTCGGGACAAGGGGTTAGTAATCTTACTTCATTCAGTTTACTTATGAGTTCTTTGATTTTAGACACGCATTCGTTGTAATGCAAAGTTCAAAGATTTTGAGAACTTTATAGGTATAAGAATAAAGTAGAGAACTGTACGTTGGAAGTATCAGGATTCTTCGAAGTGATCGAAAATATAGATACTTATGCTAGGTATTCCATCATAGTGATATTTGAGAACTTGCTTCTCTCTCAAGTTATTCATCCGCGGGTGCGCTCCTTGATGAGTAATGTTGCATGGCCTTTTTCCATTTAGATGATATACATTGGAAACAGTTGCATAACAATTGAATATAGTTCCATCAAAATTAGTGCCTTAGATTCTATATGGAAAAAGAATGGTTGCATATCTTGAGGTTGTTAAGATATGGAGTTATCCGGCTTCTATTTGAAAGCTGAATCCGAACAAACTCAAGTCATATTTCTGTAATGGTAGTTTGTGGGCTATTCCTCGCTTTTTAGTAAGGGTTTAACATTCTATCATTTGCAAGATCAAAGATAATTTTGTTCTTGACCTGCCACCTTTTTTATAAAAGGAATCTTTTTTCAAAAGAAATAAGTGGGAGTACGGTAGAACTGGAAGTAATTTCAGAACCACTAACGGTTACTTAGAGGAACATAGAAATTCAATTAGATTCGATAATCCATTAGCCACTCCACAGATTTAGTGGGTAATCTCAGCCACCCGAAAGGTACTTTCGTTTCCTCAAAGACGGTGACAAGGAGATTTTGATAACCCAAGTTTGTCACTACTACTGTCCTTGACTACGAGATCTGGCAGGTAGATGACTATAACGTCGTTCTAAATTGAATTTAGAAGTGCACGTGTATATAACTCTGCCAAACGGTTGTTGTAGCCAGTGGGAGCAACAGAAGCATGGTGGGCAAGTTGCTTATGTCTATTTCTAGACTAATGCAAGAAGAGCAGAAACGGATCATCTGTTTTGATGAAACAGTCATAGGGTTTGACTTCATCAGAACAACAGATGGACTTGGTATTTGGATGATGTACTCCTGATAGGAATTGATGTTCCTATACTATGATCGGTTATACTGTGGTCGTCACAAGGTGTTTCTCCATGTAGGATCTAGATAAAATATTAGTGATTCTGATGACTAGATCTATGGTTTCAGATCTTGATTGGGAAGACTCCTAGCGTGGTGGTGTACCCGCAAGTGAGGGAGTCACCCTCTCTAAAGAGATATCTTCTAGACTGATGAGAAAAAAGATTTTCATGATTGACCTATCACTTGCTTAGGCAATTGAGTCAATCATGAGATGTTAAGTACCATACTAGATATTGCTTTTGCACTAGCTACAATAAGCATATATTAATCCAATCCTGGAGAAACATTAGGAAGCAGTTATGAACATAAGTTGATGTTCTTGGTGTATGGTAATGGCAGCGTCCTGCAAGAGGCGGTTACTGGTTTAGGCTTCCATGGTGACCTGAATGACAGAGTAGCTATCAGAGTTATAAATTTACTCTCTTCTGAAGTGCGGTATGTTGAATAGTTTTTCAATCAGGATATTGAGGTAGTCATGACGCTGGGTGTTGATTATATCAGTAATGGATATAGTCTAAAGAAGCTTGTTAGATTTGGTGTTCATGTTATGAACAAGGCCTCATCAGATATCCAGACAATTTCTAAGACAGGTATCGATCTTTTCGGGAGATAGTCGTTCTCCATGAAGTTGAGATATAGAGAGATAAAGATAGAAACGTTGGAGCGGATCCACTCACTGAGGCTATTTCTCGAACATGTAAGTTTCTCAAAACGAGTTTTGAGAAACTGACTAGTAGAGAAGTTGGGTATTCGATAGCACACGAGCTGTGAGTATGCGATACTGCAATAATTGGCCTTAAGTGCAAATGGGAGATTGTTGGATATAGTGCCCTCAAGGAAATTATTGTAATTACAGGTTGGCGATTATGATAATTAAACGAGGGCCTATACAGGTAAAACAGTTTTACTCGAGATGATAGTATGTAATCTGGTTTGTCTTTATCATTATGTGTATACATTTTGATAAAGCCTGTAGAATTATTTCTCGACTACCAGCATTATGATGGTGATCATATATGTAGGAGCTGGGAGGTCTATAAGCACATCCTTAAATGTCCATAGTCAAGCAAGTATTGAGACTGGGCATCGATACTCCGGAGTAGACAAGTGTATACTTTTCGAGTGCCCGACGAAGGGCAGTGGCCGGTCTCAGAAGCCATTGGTGTTGAGTCACCTAAGATAGTATACAGGTGCTCACTGGAGGTGAGTACACCGGATGAACTCGCCGAGAACTTCTAAATGGTATTATACCTATCGTCAGATGGAAGTTCTCTTATGGCATGAGTATAGCTTAGTCCTTTGACCTGAGGTTTTTCATTGTCTCGTGTGAGTTCCCGCTGTACTTAGATTACTATCCTACCACGGCTCAAAGGAGTCGTGCAAACGGATTTTAGTTGGGTACGGTCCCGAGCCATATAGAGGCAGTGAACAATCATCAGGGATTCGTCTCTCCCGGTATTGGGAGTCAATATCGCGCTGTGTTGGTCAGCCATCACCAGAAATTCTTGGCTAAGATGGATGAGATTTACTGACGTGATATCAGTAGTTTCTTAGTGGGTGATGAGCCTCAGACCGGCATGACTTATTGGGTTAGTAGGGGTTTGGCGTTATGCACCCCTAGACCCGATATGCGATTATCTCAGACGAAGAGACCGGACTGTACGAAGATTGTCACAGGCAGACTCGGTAGGGGTACGGATGAGTTTGCTCGTCAGCCTTCCTTTCGCTCAATACCTGGGTAGCCATTACGTACAGCTAGTGTCGCTGACGTGCTTGTGGTTAAACCCACTGCCAGCGTATTGACGAGTCTTTAGAGTCCCACACAGAGTGTTTTCCCAGTTCAGGCAAAATGATGTAGTGGTCGTATATTGATACGTGTAGGATTCCGATTAGGTATGTAAGCTAGACACACGGCCTTTAATCGGGCGAATGATAATACTAGCCGGCTTAGAATTAAGCCGGATTATTAAATCAAATTTTGATTTAATAATTTACATGTATATAATTCGATATATATATTCTAGAATTGCGTTCATTGTATTTTTCTATCTCTTGGGTATTCATATTTTGATATGAATACGGGCATATATTTGCGGGGGCGTATTCTTGTATTTATACAAGAATATTTATAAAAGAAGGACAACTCATTTTTTGGATTTTCTTTTAAAGAAAATATGAAATGAAATGGTGGAGGGTATGGGCAAATGAATTATAAATTCGTTTTCATTTACTATTCAAGCATGGTTATAGTTTTAAACTAGAAAAATTCTTTTTACAAAAGAAATGAATCATGCTTGAATTGGTTAAGGGTTTTTATTCATTTCACCATTCTTGCTCCTCTCTCTTCCATAGCTCCTTCTTCTTCTTCTTTATTTTCAACCCTCTCATGAGTTGAGAATCATGAAGATAAAGAGAAAGAAAAATGCTAGAACACTCACACACATCACTAAGCATCCTAAATTAGCAACCTAGGATTTTTAGTTACTTCGTTGATGAAGTTGAAGCTTGAACATAGTTCTCTCGGGTGGATCGTCTTCGGCAAAGGAAGACCGCCTTCTAAGCACGATCTGGAACTCTTGAGAACATGCTAGAGTCCAACATAATTAGAGCAAATGAAAACGATACAAAGGTTGTGATTTCTATCATTTTATGTTTGCTAGTTTATGTGTTTGGTTCAAATTCTAGGGTATAAGTTTTTAGTGCTTTGAAAATCTTTGTTTTCGGATTCTGTATTGGTCGCGGGTTAGTGGCGAGGGCACTAAGAAATTTGAGAAGGTATGTGCATGCCTGGTAAGTTTCCCTTATATTTGAAACCCCTGAAATAGTTTTTACCCCTAACGAATTATGACCTTGACTAGGTTAACATATCATAAGTTGTAAGTCAAGTTCAACCCGTCATCATCTTTGATTAATTAGACCCACCCGCACGAGCCCTTGACTAGGTGAAAATGACTGTTTGATTGTCCTAACCAATCGCATCACCATACAATAGAAAAGCACTACAGAGAAACCGAACACTACGTCTTGACTAGGTCAACATATGCAGCACGAATACAAATCAATACTAATCTGAAATGATGGATGTCTACGGCTGGTTTTTGGAGAAAACACTTTAACATAATGAACTTGATATCATTGACAGAAACTAGTGATTTCGAAACGAGTGGTCCAAGCTCAATTTTGAAAACTTTTGGTTTTATGATTTTGAAAAGAACCAAGTGGTTTTAAATTTTGATTCCAACAACATCTTTTTAGGTTTATTTTTCTTGCATTAAACTTATAATGTGATCCCATCAATTAAGTTCTTATGCATCACAGAAATAACCAAAATAGAATGTATGTATGTGCCACCCGCATTCTCCATGAAGCCCGGGGACTTCACAGTAAGGTTACTTAAATTACGGCAGTGCATGGGCATGGCTTGCGCGGGTGCAAAACATATACAACATTTATATATATCATCACATGCAAGTAATAAATATTACAAGCATGCGATAAAACAAAATGGAATACCGGATAAACTAAGAGCCCCATGTTTCATTTGAGCCGCAAATGAAAACCAACGTTCCCCAGTCATGTGGATAGCTCGAACATCACCTGAACAAAGACCCCTACGAGCGCGGCAGGCTACCCATCAATTCTAGAAGTGAGGCAAGCATCACTCAATGACATGAGTGGGTCACCCTCCACTTCAAGAAATCCAGTAACTTATGCACTCCACCGTGGGTCTATCCTAAACCCTTAAAAGTGCAGCGAACAGCCCGCCAATTCTAGAGTGAGGTAGCTCGAACTCGCCACTGGAAGATGACCACCTACTCACACTCTAGAACCCGGCTATTCAAGCACTTCTCAGTGGGTTATCCTAATACAGGAATGAATGAATATACAATGGTAACATTGACCTCAACCCGGTTGTGTTCCAATAAAATAATATACATCAGGCAGTAACGACGGCCACAATTCAGCCGCTCGCCCTGAATAAACAAATATACATTCAATCTTAAGATGAGGGACTATCCACAACAACTATCCAATAAACCATCACATGATATACATCATCACAGCGGAAGAAAGTATTTGCAACCCTTTCTAATCGACCTATAGCAATTAGATGACGTATACAAACACAAAAAAAACACAAAGATATAAACGATGCAAAAGTTTCGATTTAAAACTTTCCGTGTTGCCCGAATACAAAGATAACATTAAATGAAATCTGGGCCAAATAAAACATAACCAAAAACCAAGTTTTAATGAAATAAAGCACCAGGAAAAAAACAATGACCTAATTCTAAAATAAAACCGCCAGAATTGCCAAATTTCACGACATGGGCGTAACACGAGTGTCTGCCTATATGGTATCAGAGCCAAATATTAAACTAGAAACTCAAGAAAGAGTTTAACTATTCGGTTAGTAATTACAATTTTTGTAGTCGTGTCCTTCATTTTCTATGGCACTTCTTTAGCTCCTAGGTCATCGGAAACGAGCTTGGGAGTCGGTCTTCCTCGTCGAAGATGATCCACCTCAAGGAACCCTTACCTAGTCTCTAGCTTCACACTAATGATCAAAGTGAAACAACTAGTGATCAAAATTTGCTAAGAATTGATCATTAGGATGTAATAGAGGCTAATCTCAATATTTTCTCTCTTTTGCTTTCACCTTTCCCAACTTAGAAAAATCAAGTAAGGAAGAAGAAAAAACTAAGGGTGATTGTAGGGTGTTTTTCGTCACCCTATTGAGATGGGAATACATGCATGCTTGTCAGGCGCATTACAGATTCCCCCTGCCTAGGGTAGGCTAGGGTTTATTGATTGTGGGGATCCGAATCTCCGGCAACCGCGGACTAAGCTGCCGTTAATTACCCCTCGCATTTGGAGCGAAGGAACCTCCGATTAACGGGTTAAACTGGTCATGCAATCTCAATGTGCAGTATCGTGTTTGAAGGGGTTTTAGAAATACCGAAGGCCCCGCAGAGTTTTTACGGGGGTCCCGCTACCCGGATAGTGGGCTGGTGGTCAAGGGGGCTAGCAGCCCCCTTGCGGGGTGCGGGGCAGCGTCCCGTTAGAAATTTTTTTTCTAACGGAAGACAGTGTCGTGGAGTCTGTGTATGTTTTCCTTCCACCCTTTCTTTTTTTTTTAAAAAGTGGAGTTTAATTTCAAAAGGAATTTTATTGTGGAGTTAAACTCCAAAGAATTTTAAATGGAGTTAAACTCCTAAAAGAATTTTATGCGGAGTTAAACTCCTAAAATAGAACTTTATTGTGGAGTTAAACTCCAAAGAATATATATATATATATATATATATTTTTTTTAAGGGTTTAAACTCCAGAAGGGATTTTTTTGGGGAGTGCACGTAAAACGAGGGGGAAAAGAAAACAAAATGGCGTCTAAAGGACGCTCGCACGACAGATGGCGCTTTAATGCCCGGGGTCACGTGCGCGCACGTGACCGATGGGCACTTTGGCGCCCCCAGGGTCACGTGGGCACGCGTGACCGAAGGGGGGGCCTTGACGCCCTGAGGTCACGTGCGCACACGTGACCGATGGGCGCCTTGGCGCCCCCTGGGGTCACGTGGGCACACGTGACCGATGGGCGCCTTGGCGCCCCGGGGGTCACGTGCGCACACGTGACCGATGGGCGCCTTGGCGCCCCGGGGTCACGTGCGCACACGTGACCGATGGGCGCCTTGGCGCCCCGGGGTCACGTGGGCACACGTGACCGTGGGAAAAACCCGCGGAAAGGGAGGCCGAGCCCCTAGGCTGGGGAGTTGAACTCCCAAGGGAATTTTTGGAGTTGAACTCCTAACAGAAACAAATTTATGGAGTTAAACTCCAACAGAAACAAATTTATGGAGTTAAACTCCAACAGAAATTAAATTATGGAGTTAAACTCCAGCAACTTTAGAAAGGAGTTAAACTCCTGGAGGATTTATTGCTCTTCTTTTGAGCCTTGGGTCTGTCTAAAGTAAGATTTTTGGAGATGGGTCTCCTTCTTCTTGCTCTTGACCGGCGGGATCTTGGAGAAAAGGGGATGAGCCTTAAAAGCCCCCCTTTTCGAGATCTGGTTGGAGATCCGAGCCCCCCTTCGTAGGTTTTGTGGTGGAAATCTACTTATTTTGAGAAAAGGAAGAGTTAAACTCTTGATTTAATTCAAAAGGAAAAAGAAGGTTTTAGAACCTTGAGGAAGGAGGAAGAGATCTCAGATCTAGAAAATTTTTGGAGAGAGAAAAGGTTGTTGAGATATTTCACTATCTTTGCCTTTATAGGCCATACACTTTACACATAGCCCCTTGGGCTTCACAAAATGGCATTTTGCCCACCCCATGGCTCATGTGCCATTTCTTTTTGCACATAAGCCATGGGCTGTACAAAAATTTGGCTTTATGCCTATTTTTCTTACATTTATCCATAAAATAAAATAAAAGAAATACAAAAAAATTGTTTATTACAAAATTTTTATCTTGGCGTGGGGGAAGGCCGCCCGCTTCATGTTCGGGCTCGACCCGGGCATGAGCCTACTGGATCTGGGCTTGGGCCCACTTGGCTTGGGGTTGACTTTGATTTTGACTTGGTCAACCGGGGTGTAAATTTTTACCCCAACAAATTGCCCCCCATCAATAAATGCACACCACATATGTGGGTCGTGTGCATGAAATTGATGGATCTTCTTTCACGTGGAGGCGACTTGATTCGGTTCCCACCTTTTGGGAAGCTGGCACTGCCCTTTTTACGACATGGACGGTCGATGCGGCCCTTTTTACGACTTGGACGGCCGGTTCTGCCCTTTTTGCGACTTGGACGGTCGGTGCTGCCCTTTTAGCGACGTGGACGGTTGGTTCTGCCTTTTTTGCGACTTGGACGGTCGGTGCTGCCCTTTTAGCGACGTGGACGGTCGGTTCTTCCCTTTTTGCGACTTGGACGGTCGATGCTGCCCTTTTTGCGACTTGGACGGTCGGTTCTTCCCTTTTTGCGACTTGGACGGTCGGTGCTGCCATTTTAGCGACGTGAACGGTCGATGCTGCCCTTTTTGCGACTTGGACGGTCGGTTCTGCCCTTTTTGCGACTTGGACGGTCGGTGCTGCCCTTTTAGCGACGTGGATGGTTGGTTCTGCCCTTTTTGCGACTTGGACGGTCGGTGCTGCCCTTTTAGCGATGTGGACGGTTGGTTCTGCCCTTTTTGCGACTTGGACGGTCGGTGCTGCCCTTTTAGCGACGTGGACGGTCGGTTCTGCCCTTTTTGCGACTTGGACGGTCGGTGCTGCCCTTTTTGCGATGTGGACGGTCGGTTCTGCCCTTTTTGCGACTTAGACGGTCGATGCTGCCCTTTTAGCGACTTGGACGGTCGGTTCTTCCCTTTTAGCGACTTGGACGGTCGGTTCTGCCCTTTTAGCGACTTGGACGGTCGGTGCTGCCCTTTTAGCGACGTGGACGGTCGGTTCTGCCCTTTTTGCGACTTAGCCGGTCGGTGCTGCCCTTTTAGCGACGTGGACGGTCGGTTCTGCCCTTTTTGCGACTTGGACGGTCGGTGCTGCCCTTTTAGCGACGTGGACGGTCGGTTCTGCCCTTTTTGCGACTTGGACGGTCGGTGCTGCCCTTTTTGCGACGTGGACGGTCGGTTCTGCCCTTTTTGCGACTTGGACGGTCGGTGCTGCCCTTTTTGCGACTTGGACGGTCGATGCTGCCCTTTTAGCGACTTGGACGGTCAGTTCTGCCCTTTTAGCGACTTGGACGGTCGGTTCTGCCCTTTTAGCGACTTGGACGGTCGGTGCATGATTTGACTTGCTCTGCTTCTTGCAGTGTCAGGGGTAGACTTGACTTGCTCCGCTTCTCGCGGTGTCGAGATTGGATTCTGACTTACTCCGCTTTCTGCGGTGTCGGAGTGGAAGTTGACTTGTTGATTTTGATTTGGGTTGACATCAGCATCGCTATACTGGAATGTGGTACCAGGAGTGAATCATCATCTGTCATTGAGAGGATTTTGGGATTTTGGTTTTTGTTTGGCATCTGCATTGCTGCACTGGAATAATGCCAGGAGCAACTCATCATTTGCCCCAGAAGGATTTTTTTTTTTTGGACTTTGAATGTGGTCTCACCGGTAGGACTTGGGAGAGGTTGGGATTGTTTTACGCCCATGGATTGTATACGGTTTTGCAGGATGTATGATCCAGACCGTAGGGCCGGAAAAATTTCGGGACTTTGTCGGCGTCTGCATTGCTGCACTGGAATATGATACCAGGAGCGACTCATCATTCGCCGTTGGGGTATGGGATTTGGAATTTGGTTGGCGTCTGCATCGCTACACTGGAATATACTACCAGGAGCGACTCATCATTCGCCATTGAGAGGACTTTGAATTTGGGTCTTGTTTGGCATCAGCATTGCTGCACTGGAATAATGCCAGGAGCAACTCATCATTTGCTTTGGGAGGACTTGGGATTTGGGTTTTTGGTCGGCATCAGCACCGCTAACACTGAAGCGAAATGCCAGGAGCGACTCATCATTTGCCTTGGGAGGACTTGGGATTTAGGTTTTTGGTCGGCATCAGCACCGCTAACACTGAAGCGAAATGCCAGGAGCGACTCATCATTTGCCGTTGCCCGTCGGGGAAGGATGGCTTAGGAGACAGGTTTGGGTTCCTGTCACCTAAGGCTTTTCAATTTTATGGGCCGTGAGGGTCCCATAAAAGCATTTTCTCCCTACGAGTCGTAAGGATCCCGCAGGTGTATTTTCTCCTTAAGAATCGTGAGGATTCCTAAGTGTTTTGCTCCTTTGTGAGTCGTAAGGATCTCACGCAGGGTTTTCTCCTCACAAGGTCGAGGGGACTTTACGAGTGTATTTCATCTCTTTTCACGAGTTTGCGCCCTTTCGGGTTTTCACAGACCCGCCGGTAGTCCTGCTGTTTTTACTCACGGAGCCCTTCCGGGTTTTCATCCGTGCCCGTTTTGCTTGTGGACATACCGTTTATTATTTTTTTTATTTACTTATTTATTTTTTATTTTTTTTAATTTCTTTTATTTTTCTTTTCTTCTTCTTATTTTTTTTTCTTTTTTTTTTGCTGCTGGTGGGACTTTAAAAGTAGTCACACCGGCAGGATTTGGTAGAGATAGGGGTCATTTACGCCCGTGGATTGTATACAGTTTTGCAGGATGTATGATCCAGACCGTAGGGCCGATGTGCTCAATTCGCCTGCGATTTGGAGCATTCACGTGTAGTATTTCTTGAGATATCGGCCATTGATGGGTGGCATGGGCCTTTCTCCCTCGGCGCTTATTAGTTGGTAGGATCCTCCGTCAAACACTTTCTCGATGACGTATGGTCCTTCCCAGTTTGGCTCGAATTTTCCCTTGGCATGTCGATTGGGGATGATCGGTCTTTTGAGGACCAACACCAATTCACCTTTCTTGAAAGCGCGGAGACGGGTTATCTTGTCATAGGCCCGTGACATTTGGGCTCGGTATAGCTCCAGACTTTGCTGCACCGCGAGCCTCTTTTCTTCGAGGGCATCGAGTTCATCCAGTCGGAGGAGCACGTTTTCCTCCTCCGTCAACTCATGCTGAACGGCCATTCTTAAGCTTGGAACTTCGACTTCGAGGGGGAGGACCGCCTCCACTCCGAAGAGCAATGAGTATGGAGTGGACTGGGTTGGAGTACGGTGCGTGGTACGATATGCCCAAAGCGCCTCGTGAAGCTTGAGATTCCAGTCCCTCTTGTTGGCTGAAGCATTTTTCCTCAGGAGCTTGCATAGAGTCTTATTGAAGGCTTCGGCGAGCCCATTGGCTCTTGGATTATAGATGGAGGAATATCTCCACTCTATCTTGTGCTGAGTAGCGAACCTTGAGACATTGAAGCTCTTGAAAGAAGGCCGTTGTCAGAAATGATTCTTCTTGGTGTACCGAAGCGGTATAGAATATTATGCTGGAAGAATGTCAGAATATCTTTTGTCTTGACTTCTTTTAGCGGGACAGCTTCAGCCCATCTGGAGAATTAGTCTGTCGCGGCCAGTATGAACCGGTGGCCTTTGGATGATGGAGGATCAATTGGGCCAACAATGTCGGTGCCCCAGACTTCGAAGGGCCACGACGCCACCGTAGGATGCAACGGATTGGGATGCTTGTGAATGAAATCACCATGGATTTGGCAGATCTGACATTTCTTTGCATGCTCTCCGCAATCCCGTATCATGGTGGGCCAGTAATACCCAAGCCGTTTGATTTGAAGTCGCATCTTGGGGCCAGATTGGTGAGTACCGCAAACGCCCGAGTGAACATCTTTCATGACCTTTTGGGCTTCGGCCGATGACAGGCACCTGAGCCAGAGTTGGTCATATGACCTGCGGTATAATGTGTCATTTACAAACACGTATCGGAGAGCTCTTTTCTTCAGCTGAATCCTCGTAGATTTTTCTTCGGGCAGCTTGTCGTATCGGAGGTACTCTATGAAGGGTTCTCTCCAATCGGGCTCATCTTGGATGATCGAAGCTTCTTCGGCAGGACTGCTCTCCTGTTCCACGCTTTCCTCTTCTCGTAGAGAGACTGGGGGTAGAATTTGTCGGCTCCTGACTGTGATCAGAATTTCGTCCAAGTCAGGATCAGCCAGCTCCTTGGCTAGGCGAGCGAGTATGTCGGCTTCTCCGTTCAATGCTCTAGGGACTCTTGTTAGTTCAATGTGAGTGAACCGTTTCATGAGTTCCACCACCCGGCTTCTGTACCGAGCTAACTCGGGTTTGTATATCTTATAGGTGCCGCTTACTTGGTTGACGACAAGCTGGGAGTCACCGTAAACCCGTAGCCGAAGGATTTCCATTTCTATGGCGAGCTCCAAACCAGCTATCAGAGCTTCATACTCAGCTTCATTGTTTGTCCGAGGCTCGGTGAGAGCGAAAGAACGCCGTAAGGTTCCCATTGATGGTGTGATAAACACCAATCCTATCCCTGCTTTTATCTCCGGGACGTTTGATTTGCCGGAGCTCCTTATTGATGAGGCCCCATCGAAGTAGAGCTCCCAATATGGCTCGTCTTCCTCGAGGTGCAGCACTTGTTCGTCGGGTAACTCACAATTTAGCGGCGATCCTTCTGGTATGGGATGAGCAGCGAGAAAGTCTGCAAGAGCTTGCCCTTTTACTGCTTTCTGAGGAGTATAAACTATGTCAAACTCAAGTAGCATGACAGCCCATCTTACCATTCTGCCAGCTAGGCTTGCTTTGGTCATCAAGTGTTTAAGCGGGTCGACCTTGGAGATCAGCATAACCCGATGAGCGAGCAAATAGTGCCTCAGCTTCTTCACAGCAAATATTAGAGCCAGGCATTGTTTTTTGATTGGGGAGTAGTTGTGTTCCGCCCCGACTAGAGTTCGACTGAGGTAGTAGAGGGCATTTTCCTTTCCCTCCTTGTTATTATGGGCAAGGAGCGCACCGAGTGACTCATCCAGCGTGGCAGTGTAGAGAATCAGCGATTTATTTGGAATGGGAGCGGCCAGCACTGGAGGGTGCAACAAGTATTGTTTGATGCTTTCGAACGCCGCTTGACATTCGGCATCCCAGATAAAAGGAGCTCCTTTCTTCATGAGCTTTGAGAAGGGCCTACATCTCCCCGACAAATTTGAGATAAACCTCCGTATATAAGCAAGCTTGCCTTGGAAAGATCTCAGCTGCGTCAGACTCTTTGGAGGGGGCATCTCCATGATGGCCATTATCTTTGATGGGTCAATTTCGATCCCTCGATGCCGGACTATAAAGCCCAGGAATTTTCCCGATGACACGCCAAAAGCACTTTTCAGAGGATTCATCTTCAGATCGTATTCCCTCAGTCTGGTGAGAACGGTCCTAAGATCTTTGATGTGGTCGGCCTTGGCTTCAGTTTTGACGACCAGATCATCAACATAGCATTCGAAGACTTTATGGATTAGGTCATCAAAGATATTAGTCATTGCCCTTTGATATGTAGCGCCCGCGTTCTTCAGCCCGAACGGCATCACTTTGTAGCAGTATATTCCGATCGGGGTTCGAAATGCTGTGTGCTTCTCATCCTCAGGCGACATCTTGATCTGATTGTATCCAGACGAGCCATCCATAAAGGTGAACAGCTCGTAATTTGAGGTGTCATCGACCATCATTTCCATGACCGGTAGCGGGAAGTCGTCTTTAGGACATGCCTTGTTGAGGTCCCTGAAATCGACACAAACTCGGATCTGCCCATTTTTCTTCTTCACTGGGACTATGCATGCGATCCAATCCGCATATTTCTCTTCCCTGATGAAGCCGGCATCGATGAGCTTCTTAGTTTCCTCAATGACCTTTTCTTCTAGTTCCCTTCTCATTCTTCGAGGAGCTTGTTTGACTGGCTTAGCATCAGGAGATATAGCCAGCTTATGTACGGCCACTTTAGGGGAAAGGGCAGGCATTTCTTTGTATGTCCACGCGAAGCAGTCAACGAACTCATGCAGCAGGGCAATTATCTGCGCTTTCATTTCCTCTGACAAGAGCGAGCTGATGTAGGTCGGCCTTGGATTATCGGGCGTTCCTAAGTCAATCTCGGTTAGCTCGTCAAAGGTTGCTTGTCCGCCATCTTCGAGCTCTTGAGGAGCTTCTTCTGGCTCGGCTATCTCGTCATCATCATTTGATCTTTCGCTGGCCTTACCAACATGGATCATGTAGCACGCTTTGGAATCAGGTTGAATGTAGCCTATGCCCCGTCTATCTGGAATTCGTCCATCGATGAGTGCTCGGACCTGGGGCGGATACCATAGCCCTTCGTAAAACTTTGCTTCGGACTCCGTTTGGTACAACTAGCATCCGCACTTCTTAAAGTATTCCCTCATCTCGGGCGCATAGTATCTGGGATTGAGGACGGCTCTTATGCCTCTCTCATAGGGAAGGCACGTGACAGAAAGATCGTCCGGGTGCACAACAGGGTTTGACCTGTAAAACAGGATGCCCTTCTGTCCATTTTTCCTCTCGGGCACGTAGAAAGTTTTCAGCTGGTCCACGGTAGAGACTGACAATGCATCGAGCTCTTTGCACATCCGTTCCGGCACCCTTGTGATGGCCAGGGACCCTTCTGCGACTTTGAAGGTCTCTCGTAGTTTCGCTTGCTGCATGGGGGTCCAATCTGCACAGCTGTTGCACGGCAGGTCCTCTTCTTCTTACTCTTCAGTGTCACTACCGAGATGAGGGCGGACTTTGCTGCTAGATGGGTCTTCAGTAACAGATTCGTCCGTATCGCTACCGAAACGAGGGCGAGTTTTACGGAACGACGGGCTTCCAGCGTCGGACTCATCAGTGTCGCTGCCGAAATGCGGGCGCACTTGGGCGTTTTTGCTTTTGAAAGTGACAGCCGGCGCAGATTTGCTTTTGATTCTTGGGGCCGGTCTATCCTCAGTCAGTTGTGGCTTAGCATTTTGGTGGTTCATAAAGTACCGAGAATCTTCATAGCGGACTTCATGCACACCGAACGGCTAGATGTCTCCGTCAATGCGTCTTTCTTTGCCATTTTTAGTATACTTCATACATTGATGGAGAGTTGACGGAATGATGCCGTAATCGTGGAGCCACGGCCGCCCCAAGAGAATCTTATAAGACGTGTCTGCGTCGATCACGTATATCTTAGCTTCAGTTTGCAGATCCCCGAATTTGATTGGCAAAGCTATAGACCCCAGAACTTGCTGGCAATTTTGGTTGAAGCCTTGAATGACAATCCTTTCTCTTGACAGGTGTCGGACGTCCATTGACAAACTCTTCAGAGTTCGCAAGTTCATGATGTTCACTGAGGACCCCGGATCAATCAATATGCGATTAATTCGATCTCCGTCGCTGTACCCGGTCACGTAAAGCGGCCGATTGTGCTCAGCTGTTCCCAGTAGCAAGTCTTCATCCTTAAATGTGACTGCGGCGGCATGAAAAGCGTGCTGAGCTTCTTTCATATTAATTTCCGTGAAGTGAGCCTGATACCGCTCGGGGTTTTGTAGAGCGTGAATAAGAACATCTCTAAGCTTCTTAGATAGGACCAAGGCATCGTAGATGCTCAGGAGAGACGGAAGCCTTCGAAGGTGAGCCAAGACATTATAGTCTACTGGGGAAGGACTCGAGTTTTCATCAGCCGGTTCCCCGCCATCTTCATCATTAGCCACCTGTTTTCCCTTTCCTTTTGGGGCATTGCCTTGATTTGGCGGTAGAGCCCTGCCGCTTCTGAGCTGGATTTGGTTGGCCTTTGTGGCGAGCTCCTCATCCTCTTCAGGAAAACAGAGCTCATCCTCAGAGTCACTACCAAGATGGATGGCGTAGCAGGTCACTACTGGGATCTCTTCATTGGAGTCTTCTTCTAACTCCTCCAGAATTTCAGCCGCTTGTACAGGGAGGAACTCTTTTAATTGAACCAAAGTTCTTTCCTTCTGTTCATATTCTTCGAGGGAATCGATATATTTTTGAATGGCCGATCTCCCTGCAGACTCCTTATCGCGCCGATCCGCACTTTTCTCTTGAGCTTCTTGGATGTTGAGCGTGATGGAACTGCATCGGCAGCTGGACTGGTAGGCCTCTTCTGCCCTTCCCATTCTGTCCTGGGCTCTTTCCGAAGTAGCTTTATCAGCTTCTTCGTCTTGTTAGATATGTGCGTATTCCATGGAGACCGCGATGGGTCCGTTTCGTTTGTCAGGGCAGCGGGTTCAGTTGTCTGCTCCCAGAAGGCTTCAACTTCTGTCTGTATAAAGTTGGCGGTTGCAACTTGATTGTTCACCAACACGCTTTTGGACAGCTCGATCTCTCCAGCCTTGTACTGCTTCTCGACCCAGTCCTTGAAGATATAGCAATCCTCGATCGCATGGCTCACTACTCGGTGGTACGGGCAATACAGGGGATTGTCGGTCATTTTTGCTTCTTGGGGTCTTTTCGACTCCGGCAATTGTAGGCCGTTGTTCAAGGCATCTTTAAATATCTTGCGGACCTTGTCCCTTCAGAAAGAGTAAACCTTGTTCTTTTTCTCCTCTAGGGAGGGCCCATCTCCTCCCAGCAGTGGCTTTCGAGACCGGTTACTTTTGGATTCGGCTGCCCTTCGCTTTTCTTCATTGTCGGACGCATTGAAGACATTGGTACTGCTGGAACTCCCGATTCTACGGTTGTCGTCCCGCTTGCTTTCCCAAGTTTTGTCTCTCTGAGAATCCGGCGGGGACTCCTGCTTCGAGCGTTCCAGCATTTGGACTTTCTTGGTTAGCTCCTGAAATGTCTTGAGGCTTGCCGTACACAAGAATGGGACCATCCAATTGCTAAGGTTCCCAATGAGAAGGCTGACGGACTGGTCCTGCTCCAGCGGCGGTTCGCACTTGACTGTGAGATTACGCCATCGAGCGATAAAGTCGGTGTTGCTTTCATTCTTCCCCGTCTTGGTCCTCACAAGGTCGGCAATGGAGATTTTATCACTGACACTCATGAACCTTTGCCGAAACAGGGACTCCATTTGGGGAAAGGTAATGACGGACCCATCCGGTATACTCGCATACCAGTCGAAGGCGATGCCGGTCAGGCTGTTGACAAACTGACGAAGAAGGAGCGCGTCATTGCCCCCTGTATTTCCGCACGATGCTTTGAAGTGGGCGACGTGTTGATTTGCATTCCCTGTTCCATCAAATCTTCCGAACTTAGGAATGACGTAGCCGCTTGGGAACTCAATCAGATCGTACTGCGCGGGATATGGCCGCCCACTACTGCCGATTTCTTTCTGAGCTTCAGCTTCGGCCACCAATGTTTTAACCTTGCTGGTGACCAAATCCATTATCCGATCCTGTGTTAGCGGGATAGTGCTATCTGGGGCCAAGGCGTCCCCAGAAGCGGAGTGTGGCCGGCTTTCATGCGGCTCGACCAGTCTTGGTCCCAAAGGAACAGGCATTGGCTGCCTCGGATTGTCATCACCCGGCTGATTAGTAGCGGCTTGTACTTGATTGGGAGGCGCTCGAGCAATTTGAGCCGTAAGCTGCATCACCACGTTCGTTAAGTCGTCAATCTTCGAATAGAGCTTGGCCATCTCTTTATCTTTGCTCCTGAGCTGTTTTCGAAGCTCTTAAAGCAGCTCTTGCTCCGCAGTCCTGGGGCGGAAAGTAGGCTCTTCCTCGCTGTCCGAGCTTGACTCTGCATGGACTGAGGGGTCTTTCTGCCTATCATCCTCATCGAGAGGGTTTTCTTCATCCAGCGGGGGCGGCTGTTCTTGGGCGGCGGCAACCACATTCAGGCTAGGTTGGGATTGGGATGTGGTGGCCCCATCCTTGCTTTTGCTGCGGAGGTTGTCGCTGGGGCGCCCGCCCGCCATATAGACCGTATGGATGATATATCCGGCCGTCTTTCGGTCATTGGCGGCTGATTTCACGGATCGCTGTCTTGACCTCCTTGCTTCGGTAGCCGGTAGTCGATTGAAGGCGGCTGGCCTAAACAGCTTTTTGAATGGTGCTGGCGCTTCTTTTCTGGGTTTGCCCGGTTGCTTTCGTGCGGCACAGAGCGCCTGACAAACTCTTGAAGAAACAGTGTCATACTTTTTCTGTTGGGGCCGGGACACGTCTCTTTGTGGCACTTTTCGGACCGCTGTCTTCTTGATTCTGGCGGTCGTGGCGTTTTTCTGAACCCACTTCAGAGGCTCGAAGGAATTGCTGATTCTTACGTCCGACTCAGCCGTCGTCGCAGGGCAACCCTGTACTTGGAACTTCATACGATTCCATTTGGCCGAAGCCTTGGCCCTCTTGTTGGCTCGATACCTGAGACGCTTCTGCCTTAACTTTTCTGTTCTAAGCACCTGGCAGACTTCGGCTCTTTGGGAAGACGCCGCAGACCGGGCGATGGAAGGCCTTGGAGATACGCTCGATTGTGCATTTGTTGGAGTCATCGCCTGAGCACGTCTGCAACATTTGTTGTTGCCCTTTGTACCGAAGTTCTTGCCCCCCGCTGGAGCACCAGAGAATCATTCAGATACAGTCTTAAGTTTCGGTTGTGGTGCCTTGGCGATCACGACATTCGGCCTCTTGCCCCTTGGGACCGGCTTGGCCACCTGTTCCGCGGGGATTTCCGCCAGATGAGCGCTTCCGGCAGGGTAGATGATGACGGAGCCAAACTGGCGGGGCGGTTCCTCCCACTGTCGACTGAGGCTTGCAGGGAGGACCACACGAGCGTTGATCTTGACCACGTATGGAATCGGGGTCACGTTGGAAGCTGAATTCGTCTGGGGAAACATTGTCGTTGAAGGTTGATTGCTACACAGAAAAAAAAACATCAATTCAGTATAGGCAATCGATATGTATATTGATTGAGTTCGTATGAACATTTAACCCGAAATATGGGAGGAGAGATGGTCCCACCGGGCGTGCCAGAATCTATAGGGTGTTTTTCGTCACCCCATTGAGATGGGAATACGCGCACGCTTGTCAGGCTAATTACAGATTCCCCCTGCCTAGGGTAGGCCGGGGTTTATTGATTGTGGGGATCCGAATCTCCGGCACCCGCGGACTAAGCTGCCGTTAATCACCCCTCGCATTTGGAGCGAAGGAACCTCCGATTAACTGGTTAAACTGGTCATGCGAACTCAATGTGCAGTATCGTGTTTGAAGGGGTTTTGGAAATATCGCGGTCCCCGCAGAGTTTTTACGGGGGTCCCGCTACCCGGATAGCGGGCTGGTGGTCAAGGGGGCTAGCAGCCCCGTTGCGGGGTGCGGGGCAGCGCCCTGTTAGAAATTTTTTTTCTAACGGAAGACAGTGTCGTGGAGTCTGTGTATTTTTTCATTCCACCCTTTCTTTTTTTTTTAAAAAAAAAAGTGGAGTTTAATTTCAAAAGGAATTTTATTGTGGAGTTAAACTCCAAAGAATTTTAAATGGAGTTAAACTCCTAAAAGAATTTTATGCGGAGTTAAACTCCTAAAATAGAACTTTATTGTGGAGTTAAACTCCAAGGAATATATATATATATATATATATATATATATATATATATATATATTTAAGGGTTTAAACTCCAGAAGGGATTTTGTTGGGGAGTGCACGTAAAACGAGGGGGAAAAGAAAACAAAATGGCGTCTAAAGGACGCTCGCACGGCAGATGGCGCTTTAATGCCCGGGGTCACGTGCCCGCACGTGACCGATGGGCACTTTGGCGCCCCTAGGGTCACGTGGGCACACGTGACCGAAGGGGGGGCCTTGACGCCCCGGGGTCACGTGCGCACACGTGACCGATGGGCGCCTTGGCACCCCCTGGGGTCACGTGGGCACACGTGACCGATGGGCGCCTTGGCGCCCCGGGGGTCACGTGCGCACACGTGACCGATGGGCGCCTTGGCGCCCCTGGGTCACGTGCGCTCATGTGACCGATGGGCGCCTTGGCGCCCCGGGGTCACGTGCGCACACATGACCGATGGGCGCCTTGGCGCCCCGGGGTCACGTGGGCACACGTGACCGCGGGAAAAACCCGCGGAAAGGGAGGACGATGTAAGTCCACGTTGCGACCCCCGGAGCTTACGGGGAGGCGGAAACGGTATAAAAAACAAATTTTTATCGCAAGAGGCAACATGGACTAAACAAGGTCGGGATCGTGTCTAAACTAAACTAGCAAATACGCTAAAGGGAGTTAGCTACTATGGAAGATGGTTATACCTAAACTTGAACTCCTTCTTCTTTAAACCTTGTAGAGGTTGATGGTTCTCTTCTTGTCGCCTTCTTCCGTCGAAGATGGATCCACCTCGAAGGTTCGACCTTTGGGCTCTTCCTCGATCTTTGAGTGAACTAGGGTTTCCGGCTTGCTAAACCTTGAACCTAGAATGAGTAGAGAGTGACTAGGGGTTGCTATTCTTTTAAAAGAGAAGGATTCTCAACACATGAGAAGGGTTCTCTTTTGCTAGAGGAAGAAGAAGATGAAGTGAGGAGAGAGAAGCTAAATGAGATAATGAGCTATCTTTTTCTTTCTTGCAACCATAATACCAAAAGAAAAAGAATTATCTAAATAATAATAATTCAAAATAAGAATAGTTGATGGTAATTTGGAATGACCACTATCATGCTTCTTTAAATGAAGTGTAAGCATGAATCAAGGAGGATCTTTCAAAGCATGATGGTGGTCAACATTCAACCATGGTCAACAAGTCAACCATGGTCAACAAGTCAACAAAATCAACCATAACATAATTCTCATTTAATTACTATTATTAATAGATAATTCATAAATCCATTAGGGTTTGGAAAATGATGACTGTCAACTGTGCATACGCACCCGTTCCGAAACCCTAATGAAAAAACTCATCCTCCGCCTCAAGCAACTGTGCATACACACCTGCATTCTCGTTCCGAGGAACAAGAATACCGAGATATAAAAGCAACCCCAAAACATATACCAGTATCTGGCTCAAACCAGAGCCTGCCAGTATAATCCGTCCGGACTCCAAACGTGCACAAGTGTGCGGATGAGAACGAACCCTGTCGCAAAACCATGCGACCTCTACTCTGTTTTGCCCAGAGGCGAATACCCTCTGTATGGGACTCTAAAGACTCGACACTACGCTGGCAGTGGGTTTAACCACAGACCGCAAGCGGCACTAGCTGTGCGTAACGGTCCCCAGGTAGATGTCGACAAGAAGGCTGACGAGGTGAAACCCCATCTGTACTCCTACTGAGTCTGAATGTGACAGTCTCCGTACAGTCCGGTCTGTTCGTCTGATACATCACATGTCGGGCCTAGGGGGCGGTAAAACGTCAGTCCCCCAATAGCGGTACAAGTCGTGTCGGAGTGAAGCCCAAAACACCCTGAGATAACACTGGAACCTACCAGTATATCTCGCTTGCCCTGGCCAGGGACTACTCGTGTAATGGCTCTCCTAGACACAGCGCGATGTCAACCCCCAATACCGGGAGAGACGAATCCTGTCTAACCGTCACTGCCTCCAAGTGTTTCGGGACCGCACCCAACCACTACCTGTTTGCACGACTCCTTTGAGCCGTGGTAGGGTAGTGATCAAAGTGCAGTGGGAACACACTCGAGACGAAGTGCCAGTATCAAGTCAGCGGACTAAGCTGTACTCATGTCACCTGGGAACTGATAACTGACGATAGGTATAATACCAACCTGTCAGTTCCCGACGAGTCCTGTCCAGTGTACTCGTAACCCAACGAGCATCCGTATACTATCTCCAGTACGACGTACTGATGGCTGTGGGACAGACCATCTCCCACACTGGGATGAGAAGCGCATACGCTAGTCTACTCCGGAGTATCGATGCCCTGTCTCGATAGTCCTACGACTAGGGACCTGTATAAGGATGTGCCTATAGATTACCCAGCCCCCACTAGTGTGACTGCCATCACAACGCTGGTAATCAAGCAAAGATCCTAAGGGCTCCACTAATGCGTATAAGTGATATACTGAAATAAACACAAGTACACATTGAAGTAGAAACAAACCAAGTAGCATACTACTATATTGAGCAAGATTGTTTATACAAGGTGAATATCCCAAGCTTCCATTAAGTAATATACAAACTAGTATGATACAGTAATGGCCTCTAGGGCATATACACTAACAGCCGAGCCCCTAGGCTGGGGAGTTGAACTCCCAAGGGAATTTTTGGAGTTGAACTCCTAACAGAAACAAATTTATGGAGTTAAACTCCAACAGAAAAAAATTTATGGAGTTAAACTCCAACAGAAATTAAATTATGGAGTTAAACTCCAGCAACTTTAGAAAGGAGTTAAACTCCTGGGGGATTTATTGCTCTTCTTTTGAGCCTTGGGTCTGTCTAAAGTTAGATTTTTGGAGATGGGTCTCCTTCTTCTTGCTCTTGACCGGCGGGATCTTGGAGAAAAGGGGATGAGCCTTAAAAGCCCCCCCCCTCTTTTCGAGATCTGGTTGGAGATCCGAGCTCCCCTTCGTAGGTTTTGTAGTGGAAATCTACTTATTTTGAGAAAAAGAAGAGTTAAACTCTTGATTTAATTCAAAAGGAAAAAGAAGGTTTTAGAACCTTGAGGAAGGAGGAAGAGATCTCAGATCTAGAAAATTTTTGGAGAGAGAAAAAGTTGTTGAGATATTTCACTATCTTTGCCTTTATAGGCCATACACTTTACACATAGCCCCTTGGGCTTCACAAAATGGCATTTTGCCCACCCCATGGCTCATGTGCCATTTCTTTTTGCACATAAGCCATGAGCTTTACAAAAATTTGGCTTTATGCCTATTTTTCTTACATTTATCCATAAAATAAAATAAAAGAAATACAACAAAATTGTTTATTACAAAATTTTTATCTTGGCGTGGGGGAAGGCCGCCCGCTTCATGTTCGGGCTCGACCCGGGCATGAGCCTACTGGATCTGGGCTTGGGCCCACTTGGCTTGGGGTTGACTTTGATTTTGACTTGGTCAACCGGGGTGTAAATTTTTACCCCAACAGTGATGGTCATCCAAAACAAGCATGGCCACTCGAATTCTCACACTCTCTATTTTTCTTCTTTTCCTTTTTAGAATATTGTGTGGAATTATGACTCACTATGATGAGTCACAAGTCCACACTATTTTAAAATGATCTTGAAGAAAAGAGAAGAACAGAGAATGTCACCTTATGTGTACACATATACATGTGTATATGTATATATATAAATATACACAAATACACTAATACAAGTATATGCTACAGATATATACACCCGTATTCATATCAAAATCCGAATACCCGTGTCTGTATTAAGAAACAAATACCCATATTTATATCAAGACACAAATACACGTATTTATAAAAATACCTGTATTCGTATAAATACCGTATTCTGTCAAAATACGAATACCATAAAGAGAGATACTAAACGAGATATATAATACCATCTCACATTTTATCCAAATACAATAATCTGGCTATTTTTCAAACCGGCTAGTATTAACAAAATATTCGATTAAAAGTACGTATACAAAAACACGTGTTTTAATCGAACCTAAGTACATATCAAAAATACATACACTATTCATTTCGCCTGAGCTGGAAAACGTTCTGTGTGGGACACTAAACACTCGACAATACGCTGACGGTAGATTAAACCACAAGCACGTCAGCGACACTAGCTGTACGTAATGGCTACCCAGATATTGAATGAAAGACAGGTTGACAACCAAACTCGTCCGTATCCCTACTGATCCTGAAAGTGATAGTCTCCGTACAGTCCGGTCTATTTGTCTAAGAGTATTGCATATCGGGTCTAGGAAATGGATAAAGTCATACTCCTAATAATACGATAAGTCGTGTCGGTGTGAATCCCATCACCCACTGAGAAACTACAGATCCAAATCACCTTGGCCAAGGATTTCTGGTGATGGCCACCCGTGCACTGCACGACATCTACTCCCAATACCGGGAGAGACGAATCCTCGACGATCCGCTCACTGCCACCATGTGGCTCGGGACTGTACCCAACTAAAACCTATTTGCATGACTGAGTAGAGCTGTGGTTGGGTAATAATCAAAGCACGGTAGGAACTCAAATGAAATAAATAGCGATCTCAGTTCTACAGACTATGTTGTACTCATGTCCAGAGAACTGCTATCGGACAATATGTATAATACCATCTAGCATGTTCTCGGTGAGTCCGTCCAGTATAACTTATAACCCAATGAGCACCTATATACAATCTTTAGTGATTAACTAACACTAATGGATGTGAGACCGGCCATCACCCATCGTCGAAGTCAAGAAACGTATACACTAGTCTACTCTGCAATATCGATACCCGGTCTCGATATTTCTACGGCTAGGGACATTTAAAGATTTGCTTATAGACTACCCAGTTCTTATAAGTGTGATCGGCATAATAATCCTGGTAGTTAAGCATGAATCATATGCGCTCTATCAATATATAATAGTGATCTTTAATACAACATAATACATATACATGATGATAAAATCAAACTATATAGCATACTATCATTTCGAGTGAGACTATTCTACCCATATAGGTCTTCCCTCAATCATTATAATCGCCTGCCTGCGATTACAATAATTGCCTTGAGGGCACTATATCCAATACACGTAATGGTCAGCGTTCCTCACCTGAAGGTTGGAGAATTCGAAGATACCCCCAGCTAAATCCATATCAGGAAACACCGGATCTTTTCGACCGAATGTGACCGAATAGATGATAGGGGCAGGAATGCTCTGGGCCATGCTGAATTGACAGGTGGCCATATGAAGATGATATGCCTTGACTCCATTAAATTTTTTTTATCAAGAGTGACGCTAAGTAACAAATCCATCGGGACAAGAATGCTTCTGAAATATCCTCATAGGCCAAGAGGATATTTCTCGATCATATCTGTATAGAGGGGGAAGCTATGGTCTTCATCTTCATAATAATTCTGGATGTATCAAAGGAAGACAAGTGGCTCATGGCGGATCACTTGCTGCCAAAGAAGGAATTCTGGATCTATAAACTCAGAAGAATTGAGTTACTCGGGAAAGTCATCAGCAGCCATAACTAAAGGATCCAGATTGGATCGGGTTGGTTTTGAAACTAAGAAAGCCCTTCCTCAGTCCATAAGTTGAGACACCGGTACAGGTTGGCAAGGAGAATATGGCCGAAAGGCAGATTAGCACCTTCGGCAAGAATGATGGTTAGGGGAAGGTATTGAGAAGCTGGCTTCTTTGCAGTAGTCATGAAGATCGTCCCGCTTAACCAGAAAAGGAGAAAAGCGATGTATTTGTCATGAGAAACCTAATCTCGGCTTGGAGATACTTGTCCATAAAACTCCCGTAAGCCCTTTTAGTCCCAGCTACAACTCTGCTTTAGCCATCAAAGTCTTGAAGGGGTGTGGCTCAAAACGAATTTGGATGTTGACTTCAAAGAGAAGCTGCATATCGAGAAGTGTTAGAGTGGCAGGCCCGAAGCGAAAGTGAAAACTGTTGGAGGTTAGTGACCAAAATAAAGGAGGACCGAGAGAAGATCCATATTCAGCTAAAAGGACTCTAGAGAGAGCCAGAAGAGAAGAAATTCTCTGTAATTCCCACTGAGTTTTGAACTTCGAAGAAACTCAATTGTACTATTCATGCCACCCCTTCATAACATTCTTCGGCCAAATATCTGGGAGCTTCTGGATCCCATTACCAAAGGTCTCAAGTGCAAGGGAATCAGCTGAGCGCGCACAGCCAAAGAGACCATATTCATCCAATCGCCGGGGATAGAATTAAGACCACAGGGCCGGCGATTCTTCGGTGATGTATTTGAGGTGCATGGAAGCATAGACAGGGGTCCCAAGATTTTTGGGAGGTGCGTTCCATTCAGCAGATGGGAGAAGCGAGACTGCCCTAGGGAGATCGCTAGAAAAATTCATGGCGAGCTTGCACCGGAACATTAGGGTTTTCACAGAAGATCTCTTCTTCTGAAGGGATCACTAGTGTCTCAAGATTGTTGAGGGGGAGTGAGATCAGAGGAGGAAAAGACGTTCTGGGCGCCACAGAAGGATTTTGAGTTTTTGAGGAAGACGAAGATGAGAAAGAGAACAATAGCAAATGGGAATAAGCCTTCGTCTAAAGTTTTTTAAAGGAGCTCGGTGACTGACTGATGTTGAACGCATGTCACAAGTGACGATGGATCCCGAGCACGACGTTCGGAGTTCCCGCCATAATTCAAATTTTTTTTATTCAGCATGAGGATTAAGGGGATGCGATGGGTGACTTTAGTGACATGATTGCGCCTCAGTTGCGTGGGACGACCTGTCAATCACATTAAATGCGGAAATCTCTGGAGAATTTCATGCATACTTGACCTCGATGTACTTCGGCAAAGAGCGCGTGCAGGGGCAAATGTTTGCACAAAAATTAAGCGCTCGGCCACATGGGCCAAGTAAAAGGAAAAATGTGGATTCAGCCTGACACGATTATAGGCTGAACCAAGGAAGAATAAGGGTTAAGGTAACTAAGCCCATACGCAGAAAGATCTGTGAGATTTGATGATCGGCGAAAATGTCACCAAATGCGAGTTGAAAAGATTTAAGAAGATCTTGACAAGATGATTGGCAATTATGTGGATTAAGCACCAACTAAAGCAAATCAGATAAAGATACCTGGGCTAATAAATGAAAGAAATCATAGATAGTTACTACGAGCATATTTGGATACACCCTTTACTTAGAATTAAAATCCCAGATTCCTTTTATCCACTGGATTAAAGTAATCCTGAATTTGGGCCTTTTTGGATGGCATTTTTCAGGATTAATTTAAAGGGACAAAATACCACAAATAGACCTATTCCATAAGATAATAAAATTAGCTCAGAATCAATTATTTTTTTCCTAAACTTTCTTTCTCTTCCCAAGCAACAATGTGTCTTTCTCTATCTCCTTCCTTACTCTTCTTTTTATCTCCATTATTTTTTCTCTCATCCATCCAAATAGGCATCTCTCTTCCCTCACAAAGAACCCATACATGGCCTCTTCTCCATTACCACCCTCTTCGAATAAGATCTGGCAAGTTTAGAGTGCTCTATCCATTTCTCTCTTCTCTCTCTCATTCCAAATCCTATTTTCTTTTTCCTAAAACTTGATAAACCATAAATTTCCAATTTAAAGATCACATCGATCAAGGTAAGATTAACAAGTACTATGCAAACCCTAATTCTCAAAACATAACAACCCCTAATCTCTTTGGTTTGGAATTCATGCATATGTTGGACGGTATTTTTTTATGGTGGCCAAATAAATAAGAAACCTATATACAATTATTTTCTAATCAAGTGAAAAAACATAAATCAATTAAAACTTTCATAAGATTATATAGATAAAATGTTTATTAAAAAAAGGTTTCATGGTAAACCCTTACTCCTAAAACCATCCAATCATGCGTAAGTTAAAATAAAATCTTAGGAATTCCACTTTAGGAATGCATGTGCATTCCGGTATATTTTATTCCAAATTTAAATCCAATGAATTTTAATCCTAACTATGCAAACATTCCCTAAGCTTGCATATAATTGATGCACAAATCAAAAAAAAATCTAGGGTTTCAAACTACTTGGTAAACAAACCTTACATTTATAAGAGCCAGAGTCCAAGACGAAAAAAGATCCCGATCGATCAACCAACGAAACTACTATAGTTCTCTATTTCTAGAGCTTCTCAGCCGCCTGCCTAATTCATGTAAGTTAGGACTCCGGCAATCAACGCCATCCTCATCCGAGCCGTGAAAAACAGGTATGCTTCCATGTTCCTTTAGATCAGCAAATAGAAAAGCAAGATGAAGGAACGTCCCTAAAAGTATGTCTTAGCACCTCTACTGGGTTTATATGAGCATCAAGTATGCAATTTTAAAATTTTAGAGTGCTAAGTATCCTAAACAAGAATCGAACTAGAGAATTAGGGTTTCAAAATAAGTAAACTATATTCTAAACTAAGTGTAAAGAGTCTACAACCTTTGTAGTCTAGTCCTTCAGTTCTAAACCTCCAAGTTGAAGTCTCTAGAACTCTTCTTAAGGCTCCACTTGAAAAAAGGATCAAGCTTGCTTGTTGTCTTCGTTGCCGAAAATGATCTACCTTGAAATCTCTCTTACTCAAGCTCACACTTCACTAATCAAGGTATTAATGAAGTTAACAACTTAAACTAATGGGCTGGATTAGTGTAGGTTGATGAAGTAGAAGATTTTCTCACTAAAAATATTTTTCTTTTTTCTTTTTCTCAACTCAAGAAAATTCTAGTGAGGAGTTGAAGAAGGAGATGAGCTTGGATGAGTTTTGAACCATGTCTCAAGTGATAAGAATGAGATGACAATGATAAATATCAATGAATAAAAACAAAAGAGAAGGGGAATGTCATGGCTTCTCAATCCTTCTACACACCATGACTCATTTCTCTTTTTGTTTAATTCATATATATTGATCATTACCTTCTCATCCTCACTTCTTTTGTGATTCTTATATTTCCTAGTCTCATCCTCACTTCTTTTGTAATTCTTATTCACCTTAGTCCCATGCGCGGGCGCGCGCACGCGCACATACACACAAATATATATATATATATCACATATATATAAATATATATATATATATCACATATATATAAATATATATAAAGAGAAGAAAATCTGAAGTGAGCTTAATATTAGTTAACATATGTATATATCAAATGTATAAATATATTAAATTATTAAACCAACACTTGATTCAATAATCCGGTTATATCATATATAACCCGGCTAATATCAAATGTATATGTATATCAGATTATTAAATCAACACTTGATTCAATAATCCAGTTATATTACATACAACCGGCTAATATTCAATATTAGATATCAAATCAACACTTTATTCAATAATCTGGTTATATCATATATAACCGGCCAATATCAAATATATATATATCAATCAAATCATTGAATCAACACTTGATTCAATAATCCGGTTATATCAAATATAACCTGGCTGATATCAAATATCGTTAAATTAGAATACGGTATCATATACTCGTATTTAATCAAGCTCCCACACATATCTCTTTACGTGCCCTACTTCGTTTTACTTGAGCTAGGAAACCAATATGTGGGACTCTAAAGACTCATCAATACGCCAACAGTAGGTAAGGATCACATCAGATACCCAGAAGCCGTCAGCGGTACTAGCTGGACATAACGGCTACCCAGGTATTGAACGAATAAAAGATCAACAAGCGAACTTGTCCAAACTCCTGTAGAACCTATAAGCAACACTTACCATACAGTCTGGTCTCTTCGTCTGATATGTCGCATATCGAGTCTGGGAGTGGAATCGTAAGACCCCACTAACTCGATAAGTCATGCCGATGAGTGGCCCATAACCTTTCGAGAAACTACTGATAACACTTTCCAGTAAATCTCATCAGCCCTAGCCAGGGACTTGCTGTTATATCCAATCGAGTATAGAGCAACATCAACTCCCAATACCGGGAGAGATGAAACCCCTCCAATCACTCACTGCCTCCATGTGATTCGGGACTGTACCCAAAATCAACCTGTTTGCATGACTCTTTTGAGCCATGGTAGGGAGGAAATCAATGCACAGTAGGAACCACACAAGACACTATGACGATCTCGGGTCTACAGACTAACATGTACAAGTGTCACCAGAGAACTGCTATCTGACGATAGGTATGGTGCCATCTAGGAGTTCTCAGCGAGTCCTGTTCGGTGTACCCATTCTCCAATGAGCGCCTGTGTACAATCTTTGATGTCAAACACCAATGGTTATGGGATCAACCATCGCCCCATACAGGGTTAAGAAACGTACACACTAGTCTACTCTGGAACATCGATGCCCTGTCTCGATACTCTCTCGACTAGGAACTGTTAAAGGATGTGTTTGCGGACTACACAAGCCCCATTAGTATGATCTGCATCATAGTCCTGGTAGTCAAGCCAACATCCTAAGGGCTTTATCAACATGTATCTATGAGATAGTAAACTAAAATAAGTGCACATGTTAAAATAAAGAGTAACCAGATAGCATACTATCATGTCAAGTAAGAAAATCCTCTATATATATATCCAAGCATCCACTATAATATACAATAATGGCCTCTAGGTCATACATATTCCTAACAATCTCCTACTTACACTAAGGCCAGATGTTGTAGTATTGCATATCAAACATCCCAAAAAGTCTCTCAAACTGCGTCTGGAAAAGGGCCTTCGTGAGTGGATCCACCGTGTTGTCCTTCGTGTCTACTCTCCTAACCTCGATCTCTCGGCGATCAATTATCTCCCAGATCAGGTGATGCCGCCTCAGAATATATCTTGATCGCTGATGGGACCGAGGTTCCTTGGCCAAACCCACAGCTCCATTGTTATCACAATACAAGGGTATTGGATCCTCAATGGATAGAACCACTCCAAGTTCAATAATGAACTTTTTCATCCAGACAGCCTCTTTGACAGCATCATTAGCAGCGTTGTATTCAGCCTCCATCGTTGAATCTGCAATGGTATCTTGCTTGGAAATCTTCCAACATACCGCCTCTCCATTGAGAGTGAAGACAAAGCACAAAACAGACTTGTTGTCGTCCTTATCACTATAGAATCTCGAATCAGTAAAGGACTCCACTTGGAGTTCTCCGTTACCATACACCAAGAACATCTCTTTAGTCCTTCTCAAGTACTTAAGAATGTTCTTCACAGCTATCTGATTGATCTCAAAAACTATCTATAACCGCAATCAAGAACGGCGTCACTTGTAGCTAGCCGGTGAGTACGGGTCGGTCCACAGGGATTTTGTGAATCTCCTAATCGCTCTAACGAGTTAATTCCGAAGGGAGCCGGATTGATTATTAAATCTAAAAACTAAATTAATCTATATCTAAGTCTTGCTAGGGTTAGGTCTAGGTTAAGTTTGGAAAGTCTATAAATCTCACCGCTTTCTATACCCATATGAAAATCTAATTAGGTGTTATGGTAATTATTAATAAAAGGGATTAGAATCATCGGGAAGATGTTTTCTTCTTCTAGTTTCTTGTCCTTCCTTTATCAATCATTATCCTAACCTCCATGGAAAACACGCGCAACCGGGCCTTTATACTACGGTATCACCGCTACCTCGAGGGATAGGGTGCCGCAGGGCGTGGTGTGTGCATGTATGCATAGAGTCCTATGAAAATATATGATGGGCAAGAAAGGGGATGAGAGATCTTCGTCTTTCAAACCTTCCCCAGATCTAACCCTAACAAGCGAGGAGACTACTCACTCATTAGGGAATTGAAATACATTTATCTAGGGCAGAGAATAAAAGATTAACTAGGGTAAGGAATTAAATTTATCTAGGGCACGAATAGAAAATTAACCTAGGGCAGAAAATAAAGAACTTACAAAAAATGATGCTCTCCAAAAGAATGCTGAAATTTATTAATGAAGGGAAGCATAGGGAGGCATAGGGAGGCATAGCCTTTGCCATGATTTAGAGTTCCTATTTATAGAGTATAGGAAACCCTAGGTTACAATTGATTCGCACGTCTACATTTACCAAAATATCCTTAGGAAGACCTAGTCAAAGTAGACTCCAAGCTTTGGTAAAATTTTATGTCTCTGTCTCTTTAAAAGGAAGTATTGGGCCTTGAAATTTCCTTTGTGGGCTCGTCTGTCTTTGGGCTTCCTTATTATTTGGTTCTTTTATTAAAATAGCTTCTATGTTTCTTCCAGATCTCCAGTGAATAATTACGGTGGACTTTTAACTGTTCGCTTTGTAATCTTGGACCTTGCATTGCCTTGTACTTTGTGAATTTTATCTTTGATGTAGGCTTGATCAAGAGTCTTCTGTTTGTTGGTCAAAGTCCACTTTTGCGTCGTCTTTTCATCGTTTTCACTGTTTTCTGTCCAAGAACCTATAACCTGAAATATGTAGCAGACATGCGTCAAAAGCACCTGTTTATTTATAAAAAGAATAAGAATAGGGAATATAATAATGCAATATTATGGTATGAACAAATATCCCCAAACTTATCTTTTGCTCGTCCTCGAGCAAACTTATTTTTTTATTCTCTACAAAAAAATAACCGCACTTTCGCAGGGAAACGCGATTGCACTGAGCACGTGCAACAAGCCGTTAAACCTCTAGGTGTCCCTAGTAGGAGGAGTGTTGTCTCCTGAGGGTTTTCAGCGGATACTACCCACAAAATCCTATCAATTTGGCTTTTTCGACTTTAATTCTCCAATTAGGGTTTCTAACAAGGAATTCTATTATCTTCGACTCATAAATCATCCACCCATATTCTTCACATTTCCTCATCATTTAACTTAAGATTATATATGTTCTATAGACTTACTTAGCTTTCGGCATCTCTTAAGTTTTCCTTCTAGGGTTCCATCTCCACTTAGGAATTTTTATCAACTATATTAAAGATACAAGTTCTATTCTTCACTTCTTTCTCTCATCTAAACTCCAATCACATATCCCCACGTGTGTGTATAAATCACCCCTACACTTGGAAATTCAAATCAAGCAATCATACCCTTGTCCGTTGTCCAAAGTACTTATTAGTAGGTAAATTTTTAATTGAATTTTGCTTACACATCCTTCATGCAACCGTTAATACTTCTTGAGGTACCAACAACCGATTACAAGATATGTTTGCACTTTAAAGTGTAATTCCTAATCTTGCAACACCCAAGGCTTTTAGCAGTGACTCCCAAACCAGTTGGTCTAAGGCACTAGGTGATGAAGCACCCTCGCTAAATATTTTTCTATTTTTGCAGCCTCAGGTAATCAAAAAAACCAGTGTTCATTTTTTTTTTCTTTATTCACTTTTTTTCTTTTATTTTCTTCGTACTAAGGACTTTAGACAAGAGCATTTCAAGGTCTCTTCTACTATTCCAAGTTTCAAGGTGCGTGATTGTGCTAATTGTAGGGTATAAATTTTCAGAATCTAGACTTAAGCTAGGAATTATTTTTCAAACTTATACTCTAATAAAAATATCAACACTTTTTCTTTGTTTCGACTTAGCCCAAAAAGTTAACTCAAAATTTGCCTATTTCTAAATAAACTACAAAGACATATACTTTCTGCCGCTAAACTTTAAGGAAGGTTATCTTTAGGGGTTTTCATTTACTAAGTCTAAGATCTAGTTGTTCCTAACCAGTTAACCTATTTGTCAAACTCAAATCAAATATGGCTAAAATTGAATACAATAATTTTTATAATTTTTGAAAATTTTCAATTTTTATGGGTTTTCAAATAAATATGCAAATGCAAAAATATGTACAAATGAATGCGAAGAAAGAAAACGTACCGAGACTACCCCCAAACGTAAACTTAACAGTGTCCTCACTATCACGCTACATCAAGAGGGTCAAAATGCCGGCACTCCCCTGTTTATTTATTTATAAAAAATTTATATTTTTTAATGTTTTGAAATTTTTTTTTTTTATAGAAAAAGAAAACAAAAAATATATATACATATATACAACAAGGTTCCCTCCAAACTTAAGCTTGGCCTTACATAAGCCAAAGATTAGCACCAACCATTCAAAAATCTTATCGTGGTAATGGTAGGGTTGGTGAAAGAATGGGGTAGAAAGAAAAGAAATGAGAAGCACACGAGACCGAATGGGAAGAAGAGTGGAATATGGTTTCGGCGGAGGAGAAGAATGGCAAAAAGGAGAAAGAAGTGGAGTACGATCTTGAGGGTGTAACTCGAGTGAGTAAATTAGCGCAATTTGTGATGACCGAAGTGTTAAAAGTGATTGTGCTAATCTATCAACTCGTCGAGAAATGGGGTCAAATCCCTCAAGATTCGCAAGAAGGCATGGGTACGCCGAACTTGGTATAGGCAATGAAAGCGTAACGGTCACCTGCACGGTTGGAACAATGGAAGGCAGGGAAGGGAGTGAATTAGGGATAGTCTCATTCTCACCGTAGTAAACTGTCTCGAACTCGAAAGACTCCATCAATGGTTCGAAACGACTGTAAGTAACCGAGTCTGATGGTTCAACTAACTCATCTGAAAATTCAAAAGACTCAAACTCGGACGGTGAATCTTCAACATCGTCCGAAAAAGTGAAACACCCGTAAGTGTTATCGGCTGTGTCAGATTCAAAGGAAAATTTTTCAAGCTCACGGGCTTCAAGCGTGGTCGGAACGATGGAAAGGAGGGAGGGTGATACAACAGTTAAAGGTTCAGGAGGATGAATTGGAAAATCCGACACATCAAACAAAAATGGTTCAAGCTCAATATTATCCTCAATACTCTCCTCAATACTATCCTCATAATTCTCCTCAATAGTTAGCTTCTCCATGCCATTATCATTAAAATCAAGACGCATATGAAGTTCAAGAGAAACGTTTAATGACTCGGGATGATGAATTGGACATAAAATTTCAATCAAATCGACAGGTTCATCATCCGAAATATTCCCGACGTCTATATCCTCAATCAAGTGAAAATCAATATTTTCTGACACCTCCTCAAAAGCATGGATATTTATCAATTTAGGTTCTAGATTGGAGGTGTAAAGATCAAACGGATTAGGTGCGGTATCACTCGATAGTGGTTCCTCATAATCTGGCAAATCAAGCACCACATAGTCACACAACTCGTTAGATGTTTTGTTTGTAACTTGTTAAGCATTTGGGACAATCGATGAAAAACCGGAGTTGTGGGCTTCAAGTGGGTATGGGTAGGTTTGATTTGGGAATGTGTAGAACTCACTCGCTCCTCTCAAATTCTCCCTCTGTCCAACCGCCTCCTCATACATTGAAAAATTTGAAACTAGTGGAAAACTAGCTACCGGTTCACTAGGTTGTACAAGGGCGGCTACGGACGCATCCACATTCCTAATCATTTTGTTTGTTGCTAAGATATAAGCCTCCAACGACTCTTCCAAACTAGACTTGGATGGTAAGGGGGTTTCGGTAAAAGATTCGAAATTGTTTGGATATGTGAAACTCCCAAAAGGCTGTGTAGAAACAGTGTCTAGTGACGGTGGGAAAGTCGGGTAGGACTGGTAGGAAGTGGATGGTTGGACAGGAATAGGATCAATATGTGGATAAAAAGGTGAATGGACTTGTTGATCCCTAGAACTGGATGTGTAGAGAGGGGTGAAAGATCGGCTACGAGATTGAGCAATATGCTCAGCAATGGACATCGGTTTAGGAGTTACAGCAGGACTTGAAAAAGTGGTATCAACATATGAAGGTGGTAAAGGTTGACTTGGTTGACACAAAGTGGGTTGCAAAGTCGAACTGTTTCTCCTAGACGCTTCTATTTGATCTTTCAAAGAAATTTTGGACACGGAAGGATCTTCTTTAAATAGACCGAAGCAATTGACGTACGAGGCAAAGTTAGGTTTGGGATACCAAAGTTCGGCAAGAGATTTATGATGTGGGGTACCCATGATAGAAGAAAGATAAGAGAAAGAAGGTAGGTGGTGCAAGGATATCTTAGCGACAAAAGTTGCAAGTCCTTTTAAAAAAAATTCCTTTTTTCCTTTTTCTCTTTATTTAGAACTGTTTGCAAAAAAAAATTCGAGAAAAGAGCTAAGACACACTTTCGATCAACCAAAAATGCACAATCAGGCCTAGATCTAGGGTCACCTAGGTCAGCTAGACAGCTCCTAACTATTCCAAAGAGCTAGAAATAGGACCTCAAACCACCTCTTCACCGCCAATTGCGGCCAGGTAAGTGCTAGGTAAGTGGGAGGCTCCCCGCTACAAGTAGCAGTCCTAATTAAGTAACCATTTGCCTTAAACACACTTACCTAGACACCGCAAAGTCAGGTTAGGATAAACGGTCGATGCCTATAAATAGTCCTCTGTCCTGTTGAGCTCGAAGTCCTTAGGGCTGAGTCTAGTATTTTTTAATTAAGAATGGTCAAAGCAAATGCCTTATGTGATTTCTGGGGTCCTGGGAAGGGTGATGAAATCCCCACCCAATCTGAATTGGTCAAAAGCCCCTTAAAATCCGATTAAAGATATGCAAAACGGTAAATCACTTGCAATCAAATCTTTTTTGTGAATTTCAAAGTTTGCAAGTTTTCTAATTAAAATTTTCCTTTTTTTTTCTTGCTCTTTATTTGGAAATTTTGCAAAAGATTTTCGATAAAAGATATGCAAAACAAAAAATATTACTTGCAATCAATTTCTATTTTAAGCGAGGCGTAAAAATCCTGCACAAGATTGTTATTTGGAAGGGGGAATATTTTTAAAGTGCAAAGAAATCCTGTAGGCAAATTTACAGAAGATATATCAAGATTTACAGAGAAGAAACAGAAGGGCTTACAGAAAAAATTTCACCAGATAATGCCATGAGATTGCCGCGTTTCCGCCGCCCAAGCGCCTTATTGCCGCGGTTTAGCGGTTGAATTAGCGTTCCGGTTCCCGAGAAAAATTCCTATAGGATGATGTCATTGTAGGACCACGATTCCGCGGTTGGAGCATGGATATTGCCGTGGATCCGCGGTCTTCATGTAGAATTGGCCCTTCTGTTTTCTTCTGTTGTTCTATTGGACTAATCCCCTACTGTTCAGATCTGTCTTTTTCTGTTTCGCTTTCTGTAGATTTCCAGATCCGTCGATCCTGCAAAATTCTCACAAAAATACCCTTTCGAAAAATAACAGATGACATATTTTTATATTTTTTTGAATTTTTTAGATTTTTTAGATTTTTATTTTTTATAGATTAACCCGAAATTGCAAAAAGGAAATAACACGCCATTCCCGGCAATGGCGCCATTTGATTGATCTCAAAAACTATCTATAACTGCAATCAAGAACGGCGTCGCTTGTAGCTAGCCGGTGAGTACGGGTCGGTCCACAGGGATTTTGTGAATCTCCTAATCGCTCTAACGAGTTAATTCCGATGGGAGCCGGATTGATTATTAAATCTAAAAACTAAATTAATCTATATCTAAATCTTGCTAGGGTTAGGTCTAGGTTAAGTTTGAAAATTCTATAAATCTCACCGCTTTCTATACCCATATGAAAATCTAATTAGGTGTTATGGTAATTATTAATAAAAGGGATTAGAATCATCGGGAAGATGTTTTCTTCCTCTAGTTTCTTGTCCTTCCTTTTTCATTCCTTACCCTAACCTCCATGGAAAACACGCGCAACCGGGCCTTTATACTACGGTATCACCGCTACCTCGAGGGATAGGATGCCGCAGGGCGCGGTGTGTGCATGTATGCATAGAGTCCTATAAAAATATATGATAGGCAAGAAAGGGGATGAGAGATCTTCGTCTCTCAAACCTTCCCCAGATCTAACCCTAACAAACGAGGAGACTACTCACTCATTAGGGAATTGAAATACATTTATCTAGGGCAGAGAATAAAAGATTAACTAGGGCAAGGAATTAAATTTATTTAGGGCACGAATAGAAAATTAACCTAGGGCAGAAAATAAAGAACTTAAAAAAAATGATGCTCTCCAAAAGAATGCTGAAATTTATTAATGAAGGGAGGCATAGAGAGGCATAGCCATTATCATGATTTAGAGTTTCTATTTATAGAGGATAGGAAACCCTAGGTTACAATTGATTCGCACGTCTACATTTACCAAAATATCTTTAGGAAGACCTAGTCAAAGTAGACTCCAAGCTTTGGTAAAATTTTATGTCTCTGTCTCTTTAAAAGGAAGTATTGGTCCTTGAAATTTCCTTTGTGGGCTCTTCTATCTTTGGGCTTCCTTATTATTTGGTTCTTTTATTAAAATAGCTTCTAGGTTTCTTCCAGATCTCCAGTGAATAATTACGGTGGACTTTTAACCGTTCGCTTTGTAATCTTGGACCTTGCATTTCCTTGTACTTTGTGAATTTTATCTTTGATGTAGGCTTGATCAAGAGTCTTCTGTTTGTTGGTCAAAGTCCACTTTTGCATCATCTTTTCATCGTTTTCACTGTTTTCTGTCCAAGAACCTGTAACCTGTAATATGTAGCAGACATGCGTCAAAAGCACCTGTTTATTTATAAAAAGAATAAGAATGGGGAATATAATAATGCAATATTATGGTATGAACACTATCCTGTGCTTCTCCCCTAGATCTTCTTGATACCTACTTACCACACTATGTGCGTAGGCTACATCCGGTCTTGTGCATAATATCGCATACATGATAGACCCAACTGCAGAAGTATATGGTATCACGTTCATGCAGGCCCTCTCCAAATCAGTCTTAGGAGACATCTCTTTGGAGAGAGTGATTCCTGAACAAGCGGGTAAATTAACACGCTTAGAATCTACCATACTAAATCTCTTTAGTATGGTGTCTATGTACCTAGGCTGGGACAATCCCAACATCATTTTAGATCTATCTCTATAGATCTTTATTCCCAGGATGCAAGAGGCATCACCCAGACCTTTCATAGAGAACTTTTGTGATAGGAAGAGTTTGACCGAGTGCAGCATAGGAACATCATTTCCTATCAAGATTATGCCATCCACATACAATACGAGAAAGACAGCCTTACTCTCTACTACCTTTTTATATATACATGGTTCATCTACGTTTTTTATGAAGTCAAACACTTTGACTGCTACATCAAAATAGATGTTCCAACTCCGTGATGCCTGCTTTAATCCGTAAATTGATTTAAGAAGCTTGCACACCTTTCCGCTGCTCCCACTGTCTACGAAGCCCTCTGGATGTGTCATATACACTCTCTCTTCTAAATCACCATTTAGAAAAGCGACCTTGACTTCCATCTGCTAGATTTCATAGTCATAGTATGCAACAATGGCAAGTAGGATCCTGATGGACTTAAGCATAGCCATTGGAGAAAATGTCACATCATAGTCGACACCTGGTCGTTGACGAAAATCTTTTGCTACAAGTTTAGCTTTGAAGGTCTCAACCTTTCCATCTAAACCAATTTTCTTCTTAAAGATCCACTTGATCCCAATGGGTTTTACCCCTTCAGGAGAAACTTCTAAAATCCATACTTTGTTAGTGTACATAGATTCCATCTCAGATCGCATAGCATCCAGCCATTTCACAGAGTCCCTACTTATGATGGCCTGCTCGAAACTAGTTGGGTCATCATTTTCCATGATGCAATCCTCGCTCCCACCGTCTACGAGAAAACTGTAGTATCTCTCAAGTGAATGAGGAACCCTACTAGATCTGCGAAGTGGCTGAGGTTCGTTTGGGACTATCGAATCCTCCGGTTCTACCAAATCTTTAATTATAGTTTGTGTATCTGGAACTTCTTCCATCTCTACCTCATTACCATTAATTTCTTTTACAAGAAATTCCTTTTCTTAAAAGGTGGCATGTTGAGCAACAAACACCTTTTGTTCCTCAATTTGGTAAAATAGATATCCATATAAATTCTTTGGATATCCCACAAACTTGCAAAGAACTGATCGTGCATCGAGTTTGTCCGGATTCTATTTTTTAACATAGGCCGGACAACCCCATATTTTAACTCGTTTAAGATATGGTCTCTTTCCACTCCATATCTCATATGGTGTTTTAGGCACAGATTTTGATGGAACTTGATTCAATAGGTATGCAGCTGTCTCAAGTGCATAACTCCAAAAGGAAATAGGTAACTTGGCAGTACTCATCATAGAGCGCACCAAATCTAATAGTATGCGATTCCTCCACTCCAATACTCCATTATGTTGTGGTGTATACGGAGGAGTAAGCTAAGTGAGAATCCTATACTCTTTTAGATAATCTCAGAATTCCGTGCTTAAGTATTCACCTCCTCGATCAGATCGAAGAATTTTAATATTTTTACCCGTATGGTTCTATACTTCGCTCTTATATTCCTTGAATTTCTCAAAAGCTTCAGATTTGTATTTCAACAGTAACACATGTCCGAATCTTGAGAGATCGTCGATGAATGTAAGAAAGTACGAGAAACCATTCCTGGCATGTGTAGACATAGGGCCGCATACATCACTATGTATCAGTCCCAAGAGTTCAGTAGCTCTTTCTCCATAGCCCGTAAATGGAGTTTTGGTCATCTTGCCTTTGAGATATGACTGATAAGTTTCATAAGATATAAATTCGAACGGGTTCAAATATCCATCTTTATGCAGCTTAGTTAGTCTTGTCGCATTAATATGACCAAGTCTACAGTGCCACAAGAAAACTTGATTCATTTCTGAACTTTTCCTCTTGTGTGTGTTCTGTATATTCATAATTTTATTTTGATTTAGAACGTATATACCATTACAAAAGGTACCAAACCCAATCAACACTTGATTTAAGAAAATGTTCATAACATTTTTCTCTAATGCAAAGTTATATCCTTCTTTATCTAATAAAAAACGGATATTATATTGCACATCATCGACGGTACGTAATAACTGTCGTTTAAAATCAATGTATTACCATTTGGCAATATAAGGTGATATTCGCCGACAGCTTCGGCAGCAACAATTACTCCATCCCCTACTCTGAGAGACATATCACCCTTTTCCAATTCTCTACTTCTCTTTAACCCTAGTAACATATTACAAATATGAGATCATGATCCGGTATCCAATACCCAGGACGTAGATCAGACTGAGAAACAGTTCTCAATAACTAACACACCCGAAGAAGATGCATCAGAATGCTTTTCTTCATTCGGATCGCGAAGAAATCCTTGTATTCCACTATCTCTTACCCAGACTCATGACTGTTGTCATAAGATAGGGCGGAACCAATGTTCCATAGCCCAGTGTAATAAACGGGTTCAGTCAATACATCCATATTATTATCATGATTAAGGCGTGACATGGTCGCTACCTAGAGAGTGAGAGAAGAAAACACTTTAGCATGTGCTCTTGCAAGATTAGATTAATTATTATCTTATCTAATTAGGATGGCTCCCACTGTTTTTATCAAATCTTACTTCAAACCCTAAAAGGTAAGATTAGCCGGGATTAATTACACCTTACAAGTTCGCCAATCGGTTAGCCAAGCAGGTGTTGGTACTCCAAGGGAGTCTCCCCGTGCTTTAGCATTGAACAAATTAAATAATCTCGTTTCCATAGAGGCATAACCCCGTTAACATCTTTCTTAGACACCTACTGGATTAGCTAATTGTATAGTGGAAAACACTCCCAAAAGTAACACTTACTCGCAGTGTGTATCGGGATCCAACTATCATATAGAAGGTATGCAATCTCTTTACAAATTTCAACACTTGAAATTCCCGATATCTATTTTTACCTCATACGGTTTATGAGCTTGACAAGGTCAACAGAACATAAGCCATAAGTCAAATTCAACCCGTCATTTCGTGATTGAATTTGACCCACCCGCACGACCCTTGACAAGGTCAACAAGGTCGTACGACTACCCTAACCAATCACATCAAGATGCGGCAGAAAAGCACTAATCAACTACCGAACACTACGCCTTGACAATGTCAACAAACATAGCATGAATACTAAATAGTACCTATCTGAAATGATGGAGGGATACGACTGGTTTTGAAGAAAACCATTAGCGTAATGAACTTGATATCGTTGTAAAATCTAGTGATTCGAAAAAGGAGTGGTTTAAGCTCCTCTTTAAAATCGAGTAGTTCTTAAAACAAACCAAGTGGGTTGTAGCATATGCTAGTTTTACTAAAGAGGTCATTCCCTGTGAAAGGATCTAGGCTCTTTCCTCATCGAATGAGGTGCTGGATATTCATAATGGAATATCGCTTTGCAAAGCAAAAACTAGAGCTACCTTTTTGAAAAATTTGATTCTACAACATCTTTTAGCTTTCTTTTCTTTTCATTAATCTTATTAATGATGTCCTATCATTTAAGTTTCCTAAACATCACAGAAGAAGCAAAAATAAAACACCATATACGCCATCCACATTCAGCACAGGAACCCGAATCTTCACCGTAAGGTTACTTAATTTACGGCAAGGCGGGGTCAGGACTAGCACGAATGCAAAACATATATAGTGTCTACTAATATATCATATATATAAGTAGTATCCGTCTCACCCAGTTATATGATCACATCAAATCACAGAAACAGCAGAAGCAGATATATGAAATATAGGATATATTAGGAGGTCCGTGTTTTAGATTAAGCCAGTAATGAAAAACACGGATTCCACGATCGTGATGAATAGCCAAGCCCACAGCCCTAGACCCCTACTAGAGCGGCATGCAACCCTGCCAATTCTAGAATTAGGCGACCGGTCTCGACTCCTCGAGATAGTCTTCCACTGGACTCTAGAATCCGATTGCTTATGCTCTCCGCCTTGGGTCTATCCTAATACGGTAAAGTAAATAATATATATCAAATGAAGACAACAATCTCAACCCGGAAATGTCCCAATAAAAGAATATTACATAAAAATATTTACATGAATGAAAATTGAAAAATTCTCATCTCACGTAAAAAAAACCGGCTTTTCAATCACAACGATCCAATATAATATATCAATAGCAACACAATAATATCGCATATCATCAGCATAAGTAAATATGTGTATCCCTAATGTCGTTATCGTATAGCAACGTGATCGGGGATACTATCACATATTACACTTACGGTCGCAGAAAAAAATAAAAACTACAATAATTAGAATCCGCATCATCTTTAGACATCATAAACCCGGATTATCTCATATTCTGAATTTCATGCCTAGCCCTATAAAGCTTGCATTTAAGTCTCAAATTGAAAACACTTTTCAAAAATTAAGTCGGGTAATTCAACAAGATTCCCGATTAAAAGAGCGAATGCTCGTCGGGAATTTTAGTAGATTGCCGCACCCCTGAGGCCGTCAACGAAGTGCACTTGGACGGAACACCATGGTCGCGAGCACCCGAGCGGATGTTTTTGGCCATGGGGTTCTCCTTTAGCCACTTGGTCGGGGCTATGGGGTGTGGTTATCTAGTAGTGTCTCCCGGCGAGTATTCGCGTACGATACGAGATTGTGACGAAGTTTCGATCCAAATCCAAACTTCGTGGCAATCCATTATTTTAGACTAAAATGCGAGATTTACATTTCGTTAACTAGTTTTCACAAAACTAATCAATGTGGATTCCAAAAATTGTATCACATATCCAAAACAATATAAATGATGTTAAACATTTCGATCGATATTTCAAACACCACCAATTCACAGAGACCTCAACTACTTGAGTCTCATTAAAAATTTCCAGAAAGTCCAAAATGTCGAAATGAAGCAGCAGAAGAAAAACGAGTCACTAACCCCTCAAGTGGGCGGTGGAACCGCGGCCAAAACATGGTTTAGGCGGCGGTTCCGTGACCACTTACAGGAGTTAGGCTCTCGTATTTCTTGTGGCTCCGTAGAATTACCTGCATAATTTTCTATGAATTTTTAATTGTGAAAATATCAAATTTTGAAAAATGGACAGAAACTAGCCAAGTTTGGTGTTTAAACTTCGATCGAACACTTTAACATCGTCTAAACTTAGCCTAAATCTCTATCTTAACTCTGATAACATGAAAGTATTTCTTAGCACCTCTACTAGTTTTATATGAGCATCAAATATGCAATTTAAAATTTTTAGAGTACTAAGTATACTAAACAAGAATCGAACTAGAGAATTAGGATTTCAAAGTAAGCAAACTATATTCTAAACTAAGTGTAAAGAGTCTACAACCTTTCTAGTATAGTCCTTCACTTCTAAAGCTCCAAATTTAAGTCTTTGGAACACTTCTTAAGGCTCCACTTGAAGAAAAGATCGAGCTTACTTATTGTCCTCGTTGCCTAAGATGATCCACCTTGAACTCTCTCTTACTCAAGCTCACACTTCACTAATCAAGATATTAGTGAAGTTAACAAGCTAAACTAATGGGCTAGATTAGTGTAGGTTGATGAACTACGAGATTTTCTCACTAAAATTATTTTTCTCTTTTCTTTTTCTCAACTCAAGAAAATCCTAGTCAGGAGTTGAAGAAGGATGTAATGACCCCAAAATCTTTATACATTTGTATTATCCCTCTTCAATAATATACCGTATTTATTTGTACTTGGCATTTTCCTTTTTCTATTAAATTTATTATTATTTTATTCCTTAATCTATTATGTATTTTTTTCTATGTACAATTTCTTTTTCTTATATATAAGTTTTTAACTTCTCATTCTTATTTTTCCTTTCATAAATATTTAACCCAAATCCATTATTCTTATTCTCTACAGCCCATCTAAAAAGCCCATTTTCTTTTTAAGCAACATCATATATTTAATTCTAATTAAATATATGCTTGAACAACCTTATAGCTCATTGGTTAAGTCCTTGCAATGTTATTCCATAAGTCACATGTTCAAATTCTCATTCTTGCAATTATTTTTATCATTTTTTTTATTCTTCTCATAACCTACAAATGAGACCTTTCATTTCCAAAATGAATGGCGACCTTTCATTTCTTTTTTAATTCTCATATTGAATGCATATATTATTATACATAATTCACCATTACACCATCTTTATTGTCCTCCTCTATCTTTTCCTTCCTAACATTTTTCTATCTCTCATTTCTTCCTCTTCACCTAGAGTCCAAGAAGAAGAACATGAAGAAGTCTTCAAGAAGGTCTCGCTACTAACGCGAGGCTATCGGCGGATAGACAAGCCCGGTGACAATACCGGCTTGTGCATGTAAGTCCCTTCTCTCTTTCCTTCCCTCCATCTCTTTCTTTTTCTCTTTATATTTCTCTTGTTTTATATTGCCATGAAAAAACTTCCCTAGACATATCATAGTTCCTAAATAATTAATTAAATGGATACATATATAAATAATGAACACACAAACATACACACATATATAGTTTGTAAAGTCTTTTTCATTACTCTCAATTCATATGTTAACATTTCATAGTGACCAATTAGGAGTGCATGTTTGTTGTTTTATTTTAAATCTCTTTATTTAAAGTTTGTAAAAAAAAAAATGAAGTTACGAATAAATACCATGGTTTTCTCATTTCTCACATATGACATATCAATACCTTTAATTTTAAAATAATTTTTATAAATTAATTTTTAATTCTGAAAATTTCATGAAATTTACATATGATAGAATATATTATTTTGTACACGCTGTAAAAATTTTAGATCGATCCGCTTAACGGTTTAGGAATTACATCGTATTTATTCACTGATCGTAAAACAGAAAACTGCAGTTATCGGTCAATTTCTAGGACATATAACTTGGTATACCGATATCCAAATTGGGCAAACTCAGGTGTTTTTGATATCTACATCGAATGATTTAGATTTTCTTAGTTTTATAGTTTTACTGAAAACCCATCTAAGATAAAGAAAACTGCGTTACAATATTAAGTGACGGATCTGGACAGAATCTGTTCCGATTCGCGCACTGTTTTTAAATTGGACATAACTCGAACACCCGATGTCCGTTTGTGACAAAATTTATATGTGTAGATGCACCATTGATAGAACTATAATTTTATGTATATTATATTACTTAGGAATGCATGAAACAAGCTGATATAGGCTTTGCAATAGAATATATAGTTGCTGTTCTTTTTATTTTTTGTCTCTTGTGTATTTATTTTATATTGCTTAGATACGCTTAGCGTATGTACTTCTGAGTATATACGTAGCGGACCTCGTCGCGTCCCCTTCGCCGTACACCGGGAAGCGGGGGAAGCGGGGCGTAACAAAGGAGATGAACTTGGATGACTTTTGAACCATGTCTCAAGTGATAAGAATGAGATGAGAATGATAAATATCAATGAATAAAAACAAAAGAGAAGAGGTGTGTCATGGCTTCTCAATCCTGCTACAAACCATGACTCATTTCTTTTTTTATTTTATTCATATATATTGATCATTATCTTCTCATCCTCACTTCTTTTGTGATTCTTATACATCCTAGTCCCATGTATCATCTACCATGACACATAATGCGCGTGTGCGCGCGCACACACACACATATCATATATATATAAATATATATAAAGAGAAGAAAATCTTAAGTGGGCTTAATACTAGTTAACATATGTATATATCAAATATATAAATATATCAAATTATTAAATCAACACTTGATTCAATAATCCGATTATATCATATATAACCCAGCTAATATCAAATATATATGTATATCAGATTATTAAATCAACACTTGATTCAATAATCCGGTTATATTACATACAACCGGCTAATATTCAATATTAGATATCAAATCAACACTTAATTAAATAATCCGGTTATATCATATATAACCGGCCAATATAATATATATATATATATATATATTAATCAAATAATTGAATCAACACTTAATTCAATAATACGGTTATATCACATATAACCTGGCTGATATCAAATATCGCTATATTAGAATACGGTATCATATACTCATATTTAATCAAGCTCCCGCACATATCTACATACGTGCCCTACTTCGTTTCGCTTAAGTTAGGAAACATCTATGTGGGACTTTAAAGACTCATCAATACGCCAGCAGTAGGTAATGATCACATCAGATACCTACAAGCCGTCAGCGGTACTTGCTGGACGTAACGGCTACCTAGGTGTTGAACGAATAGAAAATCAACAAGCAAACTTGTCCAAACTTCCGTAGAGCCTATAAACAACACTTACCGTACAGTCTAGTCTCTTCGTCTGATATGTCACATATCGAGTCTAGGTGTCACGCCCCGCTTCCCAGAGTGCGCTAAGATAGGCACGTGACAGAGCCAACCATACTACCTGTGGATAGGAAACATCCTCCACAGTCACATTACGGCTGTCTAGAGATATCAAGAACAGGAAAATAAAATAAACTATTTAGTACATATCCATGAGCCAGAATAAACGAGTCGTGAAATAATATGCGGAAGCAATAAATCCAAAGAGCAAAAACATCTGGAAAGTGCATCCCATAATACGGGCTCACATCAGGAATGAAAATGCGGAATAAAACTAAACTAACTAGCAACTAACAAGATCTTCACTGCTCGGCTTGTTGGTCAAAATACTATTGTCACCCAAAACACAGTAAATCAAGAAAATACCATAAATAAAGAAATACTTGAACTAGAACTGGTATAAATGAACTAGGGTGTTACATTATACCCAACTACAAAAAGAATTTCATCCTCGAAATTCCCAAAACAAGAAAAGATGAACAATCAAGAATCTACAAGAACGGGTGTGGAAACTTCTGTCGAATCTCGTCTTCTCGTTCCCAAGTCGATTCTCCGTGCGAGCGATTTCTCCAAGAAACAAGTACGAGAGGGATAACCTTGTTCTTAAGGACCTTTTCTCTTCGATCAACAATCGATATCGGTCGTTCCTCAAAGGTTAAATCCTCCCTTACAGTCAGCTCCGAATGATCCAGCACATGTGTTTCATCTCGAACATACTTACAAAGTTGAGATACATGAAACACGTCATGAACATTCGCCAAAGATTGTGGTAAAGCCAATCGATAAGCCACTTCTCCAACACGCTCCGAAATCTCGAAAGGCCCTACGAATCGAGGACTAAGCTTTCCTCGACTCCCAAAACGAATCACTCCTCTAGTCGGTGATATCTTCAAGAATACCAAATCACCAACCGCGAACTCTAGAGGTCTTCTCGATGTGTCGGCCCAACTCTTCTGCCGATCTTGTGCTGCCTTCATGTGATTCTGGATAGGATTAACCTTTACAACTGTTTGCACGATCAAATCCGGTCCCAACAATCTTCGTTCTCCAACATTGTCCCAATAAACAGGTGAGCGACATTTGCGACCATACAACGCTTCGAATGGAGCCATCTGAATAGTCACCTGGAAGCTGTTATTATAGGAAAGCTCCACCAAGTGTAGATGATCCTCCCTTGAACCCTTGAAATCCAACATGCAAGCTCTCAACATATTTTCAAGAGTTTGGATCATTCTCTCCGACTGGCCATCTGTCTGAGGATGATAAGTGGTGCTAAACTTCAATCGCGTCCCCAAACTTTCCTGTAAATTCCTCTAGAAGTGCGATAAGAATCGGGTGTCACGGTCGGACACGATGCTCACAGGTACTCCATGCAATCTCACAATCTCCTGCATGTACCTTTCTACCAATGCTTCCGTTGATTGACCAACTCGAAACGGTATGAAATGGGCTACCTTGGTCAATCGATCAACAATCACCCAAACTGCATTATTGCCCTTTGGACTCCGCGGTAAAGCTGTCATGAAATCCATGGTTATATGTTCCTACTTCCACTGAGGAATCTGAAGTGGTTGCAATAAACCAGCAACCTTTTGATGTTCAGCCTTAACTTGCTGACACACCAAGCACTTCGCCAAAAAACGGGCAATCTCCATTTTCATGCCTTCCCACCAGAAATGCTGTCGTAGATCACGGTACATCTTCGTGCCTCCTGGATGTACGGAATATGCGGAACTGTGCACCTCCTTCATAATTTCTTCGCGAATATCTCCTTTTGGCACACACAAACGGCTACCATATCGCAACGAACCATCTTCATGAATTAACAAGTTCGTTCGAAGTCCAGCTTCAACTTATTCTCGAAACTTCTGCAATCTTGGATCATGTGACTGCACTGCTTTAATACTCTCGATCAACGACGACTGTACTTGCAGCTTCATCAACTGTCCCGAAGAATGCGGTAGCACGATCTCCAACTCGAATCTCCGAAAGTCTTCAATAAGCTCCTTCTGTGCAGTCAACATCCGAATTGCAGGCAATCGACTAAGCACATCCGACACTACATTAACTTTCCCCGGATGGTACTTAAGATCAAGATCGTAGTCATCCATCAGCTCCAACCATCTACGCTGCCTCATGTTAAGCTCTTTCTGCATGAACACATACTTTAGGCTTTTGTGATCGGTGAATACTTCGACCCTTTCGCCAAATAAGTAGTGTCTCCAAATCTTCAAAGCGAAAATCACTGCTGCAAGCTCCAAATCATGAGTTGGGTAATTCTTCTCATGGATCTTCAATTGTCTCGATGCGTAGGCTATAACCTTCCTATGTTGCATCAAAACACATCCCAAACCTTTCCCAGATGCGTCGCTGTGAATCACTAATCCTCCGGAACTGTCTGGTGTGGTCAAAATAGGAGCGGTTATCATTCTTTGCTTCAACACCTCAAAAGATGATGCACAACTATCCGTCCATACGAACGGTATCTCCTTCCATGTAAGCTTGGTCAAAGGCTCAGCCAAACGAGCAAAATTCTTCACGAACCTTCTGTAATACCCAGCAAGTCCAAGAAAACTTCTGATCTCTGCTACGTTCTTTAGAATCGGCCAATCTTGAACTGTTGCAATCTTCTCGAGATCAACGGCGATTCCATCTCTGGATACGACATGCCCCAAAAACATCACTTCTTCAAGCCAAAACTCGCACTTGCTCATCTTCGCATATAATTTTTCTTGCCTCAAGGTCTGCAGTGTGATCTTCAAGTGTTCCGCATGCTCTTCAATGCTCCTCGAGTAGACCAGAATATCATCGACGAACACCGCTATAAACTGGTCCAAGAACTGTGAAAAGATTCGGTTCATCAAATCCATAAATATCGTCGGTGCATTCGTGACTCCGAAAGGCATCACTAAATACTCGTAATGTCCATACCGAGTTCGGAATGCAATCTTGCAAATATCATCTGATTTAACTCGGACCTGATGATATCCGGATCGCAAATCCAGCTTCGAGAATACCCTCGCTCCACTAAGCTGCTCGAACAATTCGCCAATGCGAGAGATCGGGTACTTGCTCTTAATAGTCACCCGGTTTAATTCTCGATAATCGATGCACATCCTCCTTGTGCCATCTTTCTTCTTTACTAGAAGAACTGGAGCTCCCCAAGATGAATTGCTGCTGTGAATCCAACCCTTCTCAAGTAATTCGGTAACCTGCTTCTTGACTTCTTCCAACTCCACTGGTGCCATTGGATAGTACGCTTTTGAGATTGGCGCTACACCGGGAACAAGATCGATCATGAACTCCACATCTCGTTTAGGGGTTAAACGCGAGATGTCCTCGAACACGTCCATGAACTCTCGAACCACAGCTGGCGCTTCATCCTTATCAACTTCTATTGTCGAAAGAACTTGTTTGTCGGCCTAGCTCTAAACTCGACTGGCCCGACAGAACTGCTACTTCCAGCAAAACAAACTCCGGATGTCCGGGAATCTAGAAAATAACTTTCTTTGCCCTACAATCAATGTGAGCGTGGAAAGTGCCGAGAAAGTCCATTCCTAAAACAACATCATAGCTGTCGGTATCAATCACCAAGAAATCTGCAAAACATGAACTGGTAAGCAATGAAACTGAGAGAACCACAGAAATTTCACGACCATGAATCAAGGAAATGAATCAAGACTAGGACTCCAAGTTACTTAAATAGAGTATCGCATTATAACCATACTGCAGTTCATGGGTACAATCACATGACTCCGTTCAAGTCGCTAAATCCTAGTATCAGAATGAAAGGAATAGGAAAGGAGAAACAATAGAACCAAAAGGATTCAAGCCGAGATGCAAAGTTGTTTACATATCGTCAAGACAAGGGTTAAGAGAAAGATAAGATTCAAGAATCACGATAACAATGTGGCAGGACATGCTCCTAATTATGGGCTTTCGAATTCATGTATTAGGTCTAATACCCAACTAAAAAAGAATCAACCCGATAACATAAATCCTATGGCTCTGATACCAAACAAACTGTTAGTTATATGTATGCCCTAGAGGTCATTACTGTACATAGGATGTATATTGTAATGGATGCTGGGACATATATAGGGAGGACTTTCTTGCTCAACATGATAGTATGCTATCTGGTTACTCTTTACCTTAACGTGTATACTGATTGTCTCTCTGTTACATGTTGGTAAAGCTCTTAGGATGTGTACTTGACTACCTGGACTATGATGCGGATCGTACTAGTGGGGGCATGGTAGTCCATAAGTACATCCTTCAAGGTCCCTAGTCGTTGGTATATCGAGACGGGGCATCGATATACCAGAGTAGACTAGCGTAACCTTCTCGACCCATACAGATGGGCGATGGATGATCCCATATCCATTGTTGTTTGACATCAGAGATGATATACGGGTGCTCAGTGGAGACTGGGTACACTGGACGGACTCGCCGAGAACTCCCAGATGGTATTATACCTTACGTCAGATGGCAGTTCTCTGGTGACACTGGTACAGAGTAGTCTGTTGACCCGAGATCATCATAGAGTCTTGTGTGATTCCCACTGTGCTTTCATTTCCACCTTACCATGTCCAAGAGGGCGTGCAAAACGGTGGTTTTTGGGTACAGTCCCGAATCACATGGAGGCAATGAGCGATAGGAGGGGATTCGTCTCTCCCGGTATAGGGAGTTGATGTTGCGCTGTGTTCGATTGGCTATAACCGGAAATCCCTGGCCAGGGTTGCTGAGATTTACTGGTAAGTGTTACCAGTAGTTTCTCGAACTGTTATAGACCTCATATCGACACGACTTATCGAGCTACTGGGGTCTGACGTTTACCACCCCTAGGCAAGATATGCGACATATCAGACGACGAGACCGGACTGTACGGTAAGAGTTACTGGTTGGATTCACAGGAGTGTGAGCGGGCTTGCTCGTCGATCTTCTGATCGCTCAATACCCGGGTGGCCGTTACGTTTAGCAGACCGCTTGCGGCTTGTGGGTGTTTGATATGATCATCACCTGCTGCCGGCGTATTGACGAGTCTTTAGAGTCCTACACAGAGGTTTCCTGGCTCAAGCGAAACGAAATAGGAGTGCATATGAGATATGTGCGGGACCGAGAATAATGCGTGTATGTGATACCGTATTCTATTCTCGTGATGAATGTATCGATTGGTTGTATGCGATATAACCTAGTTATCGAATCAAGGATTGATTTGATAAGCCGATACATTGAATATTAGTCGGTCATATGCGATATGACCGGATCGTTAAATCAAGTGTTGATTTAATGATTTAATGCATAATTATATATTTGATATATTACTTTGCATTAACTAGTATTGGTTCACTTTAAATGGAATTTCTCACTTGATGTACACAAGTTGTATATGTGATATACTTTTGTGCACTTGTTTGTATCATGTTTGATGATACATGCTCACTTGGGTTTGTGTAAAGAATTAAACCATGGTTAAGTTGATGATTAGGGTTTACATTTTTCTTATTCATTTATTTATTTTTCATTTTGGAAAGATAAATAAGAAATGGTGGCTTTCTTTGTTTGCTTGTTGAAGCATCATGAAGCTTTGAACAAGTCCACCATTTTTGTCTCATGCTTAACCCTAACCATTCACTTTAACCTTAGTTCATTCTCTACATCTAACCATGGTTCAAATTATGATAAGAATGATCTATTTTCTATTTTTCTGATTATTCTTATCATATTCTTTTCTTCATCTTCTCCTTCTTCAACAATGAAGAAAGCTTGCCTCCATCAATGGCAACTTGAGAAAAAGAGTGAGAAATCCAATTCTAAAGTGAACCCACTTCCTATTTCTTCATCCTCTACCTCTTGCCAAGTAGTATAGGGTGTTTTCTTCACAAGTTTCATGACTTGGTGAAGTGGGAGCTTGATCTTGTGATGCCTCGACGTAGATCATCTTCGGCATCGAAGCCGACGACTAAGCCCGCCCATTTCTCCGATGAAGCCGACGCTAGAGCCCGGGATTCGATTTGGACAGCAAGGAGACTTCATCATGGAGCTATAGAGGTAGAGGACCGGATCTACAAAGGTTGTATTTCCGTTCCCTTAGTTAAGTTGTTAACTAGTTGCATGTTTCGCCTAAAATTCTAGCTAACGATCCGTATTAGGGTTTCTCGGCACGTGTAAAATTTGAATTTGGCATGGTTGATGCCTTGTGAGACCCCATTAGTGTGCCTAGGAACCCTACAGTGGTATCAGAGACTAGCTAGAGCCTTAGGCGATGCGTAGACAGAGTTAGAAGTCCGATCGAACCGAAACCCTATTCTCAAAATGCTCTCTGTACATTTTTTGAAATCTGGAGTTTTTCGAAATTAAAAATATGCAGAAAAATCAGCAGGGAATTTGAAGAGTTACTGTGGAGCCCGTACTCTTGATTCCTCCAAAGCGCGGCGGAACCGCGACAGAAGCATGGCTTCTGCGGCGGTTCCGCGGCCCATAAGTCTCTTCAGTCGACTATTTTTGCACAGTAACTTCTTTATTTTAATGCTGAGTTTTCTGGGAATTTTTAATATTTACTCAAGAGTTGAGTTTTCTGGGTTGTATTGGGAATTCGTAGATTTGATCGGATTATCAAACTTTGTCTATATGTTTTCCGGATAATTTTAGAATATGTTAAAAAGTTCGACCGGATAAAAATACCCAATCTTTCCCCTGCCGGAAAGTTTCCAAGTGTTGGATTTTTATGAGGTTTAAAGACGTTCTAAGTAGTGCAAGTAACGCGATGGTCCCTCTAGAAGACAACAAACCTTAACTCGATTATGTGACCGTCTTGAACTTCCCTTTGAACCTTAGGGGTTGGGGCTGTACGGCGTGCCACATGTGAGGCGTTGGCTTGACCCTTCTACGGCTGGACCGTTGGTACTGAGGCACGAAGTGAATGTTTTTGAACTTATTTCATGTGATGAGCTGTTTCGGGAAAACTTGGGTGTTCGAATGTTCGATCGGAAAGTTTAACATTTTCTATTTTATCTGGAATGTGATACAATAATTGGAATTCACAAGTAGTTATGAGATAACTAATATGAATGTTATAAACACAGCACTTTAGTCTCAGTTGATCGGTTGCTACGGAATTTTGATGTGATCAAAAGTCCGTCGCAATCACGTAGAGTACGCGGATACTCGCCGGGTAAACTTAATAGACAACCTCACTCCATGGCCCCGACCAAGTGACTGTAGGAGAACCCCGTCGCCGAAAGCATCCGTTTGGGTGCTCGCGGCAGCGGTGTTCCGCCTTGGTGCACTTCGTCGACGGCATCGGGGGTGCGGCCGTCTACTAAAGTTTGCGACAAGCATTCGATCAACATGTCAGGAATCTTGTTGAATTGCCCGACTTGATATTGAAAAGGGTTTTCGATAATGAGACTAAAATGCGGGGTTTATAATTGTTAGGCATGCGTTGTCTAAGGAATTCATTTGATTAAGCATGCAATGTCTATGTAGGTTGCGGATTCCAACTGTTGTAGTTTTACACTTTCTTTTCTGTGACCATAAGTGTAATATGTGATATCGCCGGTTTCGTTGCTATATGCCAACGACAATTGGGATACGCATGTTTACTTACGTTGATGACATGTGATGTTATGTGTTGCTGGATATGTTATATTGGATCGTCGTGTTTGAATAGCCGGGGGTTTTTATGTGAGATGCGTGCTTTTCATTTTCATTAATGTAAAAACTTGTATGTAATATTCTTTTATTGGGGCACTTCCAGGTTGCGGAAGATGTCACCGTTTGTATATTATTTACTTTTCCGCACTAGGATAGACCCAAGGAGGGGAGCACAAGTTACCGGGTTCTGGAGTCCAGTGGGAGACCAACTCGAAGAGTCGAGTCCGGGTCTCCTAACTCTAGAATTGGTAGGGTTGCTTGCCGCTCTCGTAGGGGTCTAGGGGTGTGGGTTTGGCTATTCATCGCGACCGTGGAATCCGTGTTTTATACTGGCTCGTATTGAAAACACGGACGTCATAGTATATCCAATATTTCATATGAGATTCTTCTGCTGCGATATCTGTGATGTGATCATGTGATATGTTCTGTGATAGATACTGTATATAGTATATATGATATATTATATAGGCGTTACTTATGTTTTACACTCGCGCTAGCCCTGCCCCGCTCTGTCGTTAGTTACCTAACCTAACGGTTCACGAGAGGACATCGAGGCGAATGCGGATGGCATAAGTGTACGTCGTATTTATCTGTGATGTTTAGGTTTTTAAATGATGGGACTTCATTAATGAGATTAATGAAATAAAAGAAACCTAAGATGTTGTAGAATCGAATTTCAAAAATAAAACAGGTAGCTACAGTTCTTGCTTTGCACAGCGGTATATATGATATATCCTGCACCTTATTCGATAAGGAAAGGACCGAGATCCCTTCGCCGGGAGTGACTCCTTTAGCAATAACTGGAAGATGCTACAACTCTCGGTTTGTCTTTTGATTGCTTCTATAGTTTTTGCTTTGCACAGTGATATATATGATATATCCCGCACCTCATTCGACGAGGAAAGGGCCGACGATCCCTTCACCGGGAGTGACCCCTTTAGCAAAACTAGAAAAGCCTCAAAAGCACTCCATTTTAAAATCATTTGATTCTACAACGATATCAAGTTCATTACGCAATAGGTTTTCAGAAAAACCTGTCGTAACCCTCCGTCATTTCAGATAAGTCCTGTTTAGTATTCGTGCTGCGTTTGTTGACCTTGTCAAGGCGCAGTGTGCGGTAGCTAACCAGTATTTATCTGCTTATGCATATGATGCAGATTGGGTTAGGGTAGTCGTGCGGCCTTATTGACCTTGTCAAGGATCGTGCGGGTGGGTTTGATTCAATCAAGAAATGACGGGTTGAACTTGACTTGCGGTCTATGGTTTGTTGACCTTGTCAAGGTCATAGATCGTTCGGGGCAAAATATTATCGGGAATTTCAAGTGTTGAAATTTGCAATGAGATTGCATACCTTCTATGAATTAGTTGGATCCCGATACCCGCTGCGAGTAATTGTTACTCCTGGGAGAGTTTTACACATTATAATTAGCCGATCAAGTAGGTGTCTAGAAAGGTGTTAACGTGGTTACGCCTCTGGGAAAACGAGCTTAACAATAATTAGGTTCGTGCGAAAGCACGGGGGACCTCCCTCAAAGTACCGACACTGGTCTGGCTGAAAGATTGGCGAACCTGTAGCGTGTAATTAATCCCGGCTAGTCTTTCCTTTTAGGGTTTGAAGGAAGATTTGATAAAAACAGTGGGAGCCGTCCTAATTAGATAAAATAATAACCAATCTGATCTTGCAAGAGCGCACGCAGAGTGTTTTCTTCTCTCTCTCTCCTGGTAGCGACCATATCACGCCTTAATCAAAATAATAATACGGATTATTGACCGAACCGCTTGTTATACTGAGCTGGGGAACGTTGGTCCCGCTCCAACTTATAATTGTTATAAGACAGAGCAGGAAATTAGGGAATACCAGATTTCCCGTGCCGCCCAAACGAAGAGAGTGCATGTTGATGCATCATCTTCGGGTGTGTTCATTACAGAGATCTGTTTCTCAGTATCCTTTACGTCCTGGGTATGTGATACCAGATCAGGATCCCAAATATGTAATCTGTTACATAGGGCTACAGAAAGGTAGAGAACTGAGAACGGGTGATAAGTTTCATGAGGCAGAAAACGGGGCAAGAGTTGCAGCCAAGTCTGTTGGTCACTGTCACCCTGTATTACCAATACATTGATTCTGAACGAATGTTATTAGATACCGAACCTGTTATACAAAATCATATCAGTCTCTTTATCAGTAAAGAAATGATAAAATTTTGTATTGTTGGATAATGTTTTGAATATTTCCTATATCAAAAGTTGATCGGTTCAGGCACGTTATCTAAAAGCATTGATGTTTTAAATCAAACTACAGTTCTTAGTAAACAGAACACACACAAGAGGAAGAGTCCAGAAATGAACGAATCCTTCTTGAGGTATTGTAGACTAGGTCATATCAATGCGACCAAACTAGCTAAGTTCCACATAGATGCATATTTAAATCTGTTTGAATTTACATCTTATGAAACTTGCCAGTCATGTCACAGAGATAAGATGACCACAGCTATGTTTATTGGTAACAGAGAAAGAGTTGGTAAACTCTTGGGACGATATATGTTGATGTATGTAGGTCCCCTGTCTACACATGCCAAGACCGGTTCTTTGTACTTCATTACATTCTCTGATGATCTCTTTAGATTCAGACATATGTTCCTGTTGAAACACAAGTCCGAACCTTTTGAGATATTCACAGAATATGATTTAGAAGTAGAGAACCAAAACACGGGTATAAGTATTATGTCCTTTGATGAGATCGAGGAGGAGAATACTTGGGCACGGAAATCCTGGATTATTCTAAAGGAGAATGAGATTCTCTCTCAGCATTACTCCTCCGAATACACCATAGCACGATGGTATATCGGGGCGGAGCAATAGCACCCTATGTAATATGGTGTGCTCTATGATGAGTACTACTGTGTTTCCTATTTCCTTTTGGGAGTTATGCACTTGAGAAGCTGCATACCAATTGAATTGGGTTCCAATCAAATCAGTTGCCGACCGCTTCATATGTGATATGGAAAGGGAAGAGCCCATATCTTATGTTGGTTAAGATTTGGGGTTGTCCGGCCTATGTCTAAAAGAAAATCCGGACAAGCTCGAGGCAAGGTCTGTTATGTAGAACTGGAAATGTTCCAGCTATACAAACTGCAGCTGATGATTTGAAAGAACCAAGGGATTCAATAGTTACCAACGAACCTCAGCCACTCCGCCGATCTAGTAAGGTTCCTCACCCGCCTGAGAGATACTTCGGTTTCTCTATGACAGTGGGAGCGAGGATTGCATCATGAGATGATGACCCAACTAGTTTCGAGCTGGCCATCAGGAGTGGGACTCTGTAAGAATGGCTGGATGCTTAGTGATCTGAGATGGAATCCTTATACACCAACAAAGTATGGACTTTGGTTGCTATATCTGAAGGGTTAAATCCCCATCAGGAGCAAGTATATCTTGAGAAGATTACTTGGTGTAGATGGAAAAGTTGAGACTTTCAAAGCTAGACTTGTTAAAGGTTTTCGTCATCGACCAGGCGTGGATAATGATGAAACTTTTCTCAGTGGCTATGCTTAAGTCCATCCGGATACTACTTGCCACGGCTACATACCATGACTACGATATCTGGCGGTTGGGTGTCATGACTGCTTTTCTAAAATGATGTTTTAGAAGAGAGCGTCTGTAAGTACACAGCCAGAGGGCTTCGTAGACAGTAAGAGCAGCGGAAACGTGTACAAGATGCTTTATAGGATAAAGCAGGCATCGCGGAGTTGGAACGTCTGTTTTGATGAAGTAGTCAAAGAGTTTGACATCATCAAAATGGTAGATGAACCTTGTATAAACAAAAAGGGAGTAGGGAGTATGGTGACGATCCTCGTAGAGTACGTGGATGACATACTCTTGATAGGGAAGGAGTTTCCTATGCTACGCTCGATCAATCTCCGCTTATCACAATGATTCTCCATATAGGATCAAAGTGATACCTCCTAAATCCTGGGTTTTGGATCTATGAGATAGATCTAATTGGATGTTAGGATTCTCACTAGTTGTAGTGAGATGGTATCAACCGATCCTGGGGAGAATCACTGGAAGGGTTCCAGGGTGATAAGGACGACTGAAAATCAGTCGCAGGCATTGTCTTTACCCTCAGTAAAGGGACGGTATGTTGGAAGAGTTCCAAGCTAGATACCGTGGCATACTAGACGATAAAGGCTCGATACATCGCTACTTAAGATGCTACCAAAGAGGCAGTCTGGATGTATATATGTTCATGAGATGAACTTAGTTCCTCCCATTGTGTGACAATGGAGTTGTGGCATATGCCAAGGAACGTCCATCCCATCAATGATCCAGATATATTCTAAGGCAGTATCACCTGATCATGGAGATGGTTGATCTCCAAGGCGATCGAGGTTAGGAGAGTAGACTCAAAGGACAGCACGGCGGATCCACTCACAAAGGCAGTTTCCCAGAGAGAGACTTTTATGGGATGGTTAAGTATGAGATACTGCAACCACTGCTATCAGATGGCCCTAGTGCAAGTGGGAGATTGTTAGTTATATGTATGCCCTAGAGGCCATTACTGTACATAGGATGTATATTGTAGTGGATGCTGGGACATATATAGGGAGGACTTTCTTGCTCGACATGATAGTATGCTATCTGGTTACTCTTTACCTTAACGTGTATACTGATTGTCTCTCTGTTACATGTTGGTAAAGCCCTTAGGATGTGTACTTGACTACCTGGACTATGATGCGGATCATACTAGTGGGGGCATGGTAGTCCATAAGTACATCCTTCAAGGTCCCTAGTCGTTGGTATATCGAGACGGGGCATCGATATACCAGAGTAGACTAGCGTATACCTTCTCGACCCATACAGATGGGCGATGGATGATCCCATATCCATTGGTGTTTGACATCAGAGATGATATACGGGTGCTCAGTGGAGACTGGGTATACTGGACGGACTCGTCGAGAACTCCCAGATGGTATTATACCTTACGTCAGATGGCAGTTCTCTGGTGACACTGGTACAGAGTAGTCTGTTGACCCGAGATCGTCATAGAGTCTTGTGTGATTCCCACTGTGCTTTGATTTCCACCTTACCACGTCCAAGAGGGCGTGCAAAACGGTGGTTTTTGGGTACAGTCCCGAATCACATGGAGGCAATGAGCGATAGGAGGGGATTCGTCTCTCCCGGTATAGGGAGTTGATGTTGCGCTGTGTTCGATTGGCTATAACCGGAAATCCCTGGCCAGGGTTGCTGAGATTTACTGGTAAGTGTTACCAGTAGTTTCTCGAACTGTTATAGACCTCATATCGACACGACTTATCGAGCTACTGGGGTCTGACGTTTACCACCCCTAGGCAAGATATGCGACATATCAGACGACGAGACCGGACTGTACGGTATGTGTTACTGGTTGGATTCACAGGAGTGTGAGCGGGATTGCTCGTCAATCTTCTGATCGCTCAATACCCGGGTGGCCGTTACGTTTAGCAGACCGCTTGCGGCTTGTGGGTGTTTGATATGATCATCACCTGCTGCCGGCGTATTGACGAGTCTTTAGAGTCCTACACAGAGGTTTCCTGGCTCAAGCGAAACGAAATAGGAGCGCATATGAGATATGTGCGGGACCGAGAATTGTTAGTTATATGTATGCCCTAGAGGCCATTACTATACATAGGATGTATATTATAGTGGATGCTTGGACATGTATAGGGAGGACTTTCTTGCTCGACATGATAGTATGCTATCTGGTTACTCTTTACCTTAACGTGTATACTGATTATCTCTCTGTTACATGTTGGTAAAGCCCTTAGGATGTGTACTTGACTACCTGGACTATGTTGCGGATCATACTAGTGGGGACAGGGTAGTCCATAAGTACATCCTTCAAGGTCCCTAGTCGTGGGTGTATCGAGACGGGGCATCGATATACCAGAGTAGACTAGCGTATACCTTCTCGACCCATGCAGATGGGCGATGGATGATCCCATATCCATTGGTGTTTGACATCAGAGATGATATACGGGTGCTCAGTGGAGACTGGGTACACTGGACGGACTCGCCGAGAACTCCCAGATGGTATTATACCTTACGTCAGATGGTAGTTCTCTGGTGACACTGGTACAGAGTAGTCTGTTGACCCGAGATCATCATAGAGTCTTGTGTGGTTCCCACTGTGCTTTGATTTCCACCTTACCACGTCCAAGAGGGCGTGCAAAACGGTGGCTTTTGGGTACAGTCCCGAATCACATGGAGGCAATGAGCGATAGGAAGGGATTCGTCTCTCCCGGTATAGGGAGTTGATGTTGCGCTGTGTTCGATTGGCTATAACCGGAAATCCCTGGCCAGGGTTGCTGAGATTTACTGGTAAGTGTTGCCAGTAGTTTCTCAAACTGTTATAGACCTCATATCGACACGACTTCTCAAGCTATTGGGGTCTGACGTTTACCACCCCTAGGCGAGATATGCGACATATCAGACGATCAGACCGGACTGTACGGTAAGTGTTACTGGTTGGATTCACAGGAGTATGAGCGGGATTGCTCGTCGATCTTCTGATCGTTCAATACCCGGGTGGCCGTTACGTTTAGCAGACCGCTTGCGACTTGTGGGTGCTTGATATGATCATCATCTGCTGCCGGCGTATTGACGAGTCTTTAGAGTCCTACACAGAGGTTTCCTGGCTCAAGCGAAACGAAATAGGAGCGCATATGAGATATGTGCGGGACCGAGAATAATGCGTGTATGTGATACCGTATTCCATTCTCGCGATGAATGTATCGAAAGGTTGTATGCGATATAACCTAGTTATCGAATCAAGGGTTGATTCGATAAGTCGATACATTAGATATTAGTCGGCTATATGCGATATGACCGGATCGTTAAATCAAGTGTTGATTTAATGATTTAATGCATAATTATATATTTGATATATTACTTTGCATTAACTAGTATTGGTTCACTTTAAATGGATTTTCTCACTTGCATTGCACAAGTTGTATATGTGATATACTTTTGTGCACTTGATTGTATCATGTTTGATGATGCATGTTTACTTGGGTTTGTGTAAAGATTAAACCATGGTTATATGAATGGTTAGGGTTTTGTTTTCTTACTTATTTATTTATTTATTTATTTTGGAAAATAAATGGCATAAAGAGAAAATGGTGGCTTTCTTTGTTTGCACCTTGAAGCTTCATGAAGCTTTGACTAAGTGACCATTTTGTCTCATGCTTAACCCTAACCACTCCACTTAAACCTAGTTCATTCTCTACACTTGACCATGGTTGTATTATGATAAGTATTGATTTTCTTTTCTATTTGAAAATAACTTATCATAATATTCATCTTCTTCTTCTTCTTCACTTGAAGAAAACCTTGCTTCATCAATGGTGACTTGATGAAAAGAGTGAGAAATCCAATTCCAAAGTGAACTCACTTCCTATTTCTTCATCCTCTACCTCTTGCCAAGTAGTATAGGGTGTTTTCTTCACAAGTTTCATGACTTGGTGAAGTGGGATCTTGATCTTGTGTTGCCTCGACGTAGATCATCTTCGGCATCGTAGTCGATGACCTAGCCCGCCTATTTCTCCGATGAAGCCGGCGCTAGAGCCCGGGATTGGATTTGGACAGCAAGGGGACTTCATCATGGAGCTATGGAGGTGGAGAACCGGATCTACAAAGGTTGTATTTCCGTTCTTTTAGTTAAGTTGTTAACTAGTTGCTTGTTTCGCCTAAAATTCTAGTTAACGATCCGTATTAGGGTTTCTCGGCACTTGTAAAATTTCAAATTGGTATGGTTGATGCCTTGTGAGACCTCATTAGTGTGCCTAGGAACCCTACAGTGGTATCAGAGCCTAGCTAGAGCCTTAGGCGATGCGTAGACGATGTTAGAAACCCGATCGAACCCCGAAACCCTAACTTTTAACCCTCTCTGGACTTTTTCTGAAAAAGTGGTTTTTTCCAAATTAAAAATGCTTAAAAAATTCAGCAGGAAATTCTAAGAATTACGGTGCAAAAATTACCTAATGATCTTTCTAAAGTGCGGCGGAACCGCGGCATTAGCCGCCTATTGCGGCGGTTCCGCGCCCATTTAGTCTCTTCAGTCAACCATTTTTGCACAGTAACTTCTTTATTTAAATGCTGAGTTTTATGGGAATTTTTAAAATTTACTCAAGAGTTGAGTTTTCTGGGTTGTATTAGGGACTCGGTATTTCGATCGGATTGTCTAATTTTTTCTGTGTGCTTTTCCGGATAATTTTAGAATATGTTAAAAAGTTCGACCGGATATAAATACCCAATCTTTCCCCTGCCGGAAAAATTCCAAGTGTTGGATTTTTCCATGGTTTAAAGACGTTCTAAGTAGTGCAAGTAACGCGATGGTCCCTCTAGAAGACAACAAACCTTAACTCGATTATGTGACCGTCTTGAACTGCCCTTTGAACCTTCGGGTTTGGGGCAGTACGGCGTGCCACATGTGAGGCGTTGGCTTGACCCTTCTACGGCTGGACCGTTGGTACTGAGGCATGAAGTGAATGTTTTTGAACTAATTTCATGTGTTGATATGTTTTGGAAAACTTGGGTGTTTGAATGTTCGATCGGAAAGTTTAACATTTTCTATTTATCCGGAATGGGATACAATTATTGGAATTCACAATTTGTTATGAGATAACCGAATGAATGTTATAAACATAGCAGTTTGGTCTCACTTGATCGGTTGCCGCGGAATTTTGATGTGATCAAAAGTCCGTCGCAATCACGTAGCGTACGCGGATACTCGCCGGGTAAACTTAATAGACAACCTCACTCCATAGCCCCAACCAAGTGACTGTAGGAGAACCCCGTCGCCGAAAGCATCCATTCGGGTGCTCACGGCAGCGGTGTTCCGCCTTGGTGCACTTCGTCGACGGCGTCGGGGGTGCGGCCGTCTACTGAAGTTTGCGACGAGCATTCGATCAGGATGTCGGGAATCTTGTTGAATTGCCCGACTTGATATTGAAAAGAGTTTTCGATAATGAGACTAAAATGCGGGGTTTATAATTGTTAGGCATGCGATGTCTAAGGAATTCATTTGATTAGGCATGCGATGTCTATGTAGGTTGTGGATTCCAACTGTTGTAGTTTTACACTTTTTTTTCTGTGACCGTAAGTGTAATATGTGATATCGCCGGTTTCGTTGCTATATGTCAACGACAATTGGGATGTGCATATTTACTTACGTTGATGGCATGTGATGTTATGTGTTGCTGGATATGTTATATTGGATCGTCGTGTTTGAATAGCCGGGGGTTTTTATGTGAGATGAGTGTTTTTCATTTTCATTCATGTAAAAACTTGTATGTAATATTCTTTTATTGGGGAACTTCCAGGTTGCGGAAGATGTCATCTTTTGTATATTATTTACTTTTCCGCACTAGGATATACCCAAGGAGGGGAGCACAGGTAACCGGGTTCTAGGGTCCAGTGGGAGACCATCTCGAGGAGTCGAGTCCGGGTCTCCTAACCCTAGAATTGGTAGGGTTGCTTGCCGCTCTCGTAAGGGTCTAGGGGTGTGGGTTTGGCTATTCATCACGACCGTGGAATCCGTGTTTTATACTGGCTCGTATTGAAAACACGGACGTCTTTGTATATCCAATATTTCATATGATTCTTCTGCTGCGATATCTGTGATGTGATCATGTGATATGTTCTGTGATGGATACTTTATAGAGTATATATGATATATTATATAGGCGTTACTTATGTTTTACCCCCACGCTAGCCCTGCCCCGCTCTGCCGTTAGTTACCTAACCTAACGGTGCACGAGGGGACATCGAGGCGAATGCGGATGGCATAAGTGTACGTCGTATTTATCTGTGATGTTCAGGTATTTAAATGATGGGACTTCATTAATGAGATTAATGAAATAAAAGAAACCTAAGATGTTGTAGAATCGAATTTCAAAAATAAAACAGGTAGCTACAGTTCTTGCTTTGCACAGCGGTATATATGATATATCCTGCACCTTATTCGATAAGGAAAGGACCGAGATCCCTTCACCGGGAGTGACTCCTTTAGCAATAACTGGTAGATGCTACACACTCGGTTTGTCTTTTGATTGCTTTTAATAGTTTCTGCTTTGCACAGTGATATATATGATATATCCCGCATCTCATTCGACGAGGAAAGGGCCGACGATCCCTTCACCGGGATTGACCCCTTTAGCAAAACTAGAAAAGCCTAAAAAACACTCCATTTTAAAATCATTTGATTCTACAACGATATCAAGTTCATTACGCAATAGGTTTTAAGAAAAACCTGTCGTAGCCCTCCGTCATTTCAGATAAGTACTAGTTAGTATTCGTGCTGCGGTAGTTTGGCATTCGTCAAGGCGTAGTGTGCGGTAGCTAACTAGTATTTATCTGCTTATGCATATGATGCAGATTGGATTAGGGTATTCGTACGGCGTTGTTTGGCATTCGTCAAGGGTCGTGCGGGTGGGTTTAATTCAATCAAGAAATGTACGGGTTGAACTTGACTAGTGGACTATGGGTTGTTTGGCATTCGTCAAGGTCATAGAACGCTAGGGGCAAAATATTATCGGGACTTTCAAGTGTTGAAATTTGCAATGAGATTGCATACCTTCTATGAGATAGTTGGATCCTGATACCCGCTGCGAGTAAGAGTTACTCCTGGGAGAGTTTTACACATTACAATTAGCCAATCAAGTAGGTGTCTAGAAAGGTGTCAACGGGGTTACGCCTCTGGGAAAACGAGGTTTACATTAATTAGGTTCGTGCGAAAGCACGGGGGACCTCCCTCAAAGTACCGACACTAGCCTGGCTGAAAGATTGGCGAACTTGTAGTGTGTAATTAATCCCGGCTGGTCTTTCCTTTTAGGGTTTGAAGGAAGATTTGATAAAAAGCAGTGGGAGCCATCCTGATTAGATAAAATAATAACCAATCTATTCTTGCAAGAGCTCACGCTGAGTGTTTTCTTCTCTCTCTCTCCAGGTAGCGACCATATCACGCCTTAATCAAGATAATAATACGGATGAATTGACCGAACCCACTTGTTATACTGAGCTGGGGAACGTTGGTCCCGCTCCAACTTATATTTGTTATAAGACAGAGCAGGAAATTGGGGATTACCAGAATTCCCGTGCCACCCAAACGAAGTAAGTGCATGCTGATGCATCATCTTCGGGTGTGTTCATTATTTAGAACTGTTTCTCAGTATCCTTTACGCCCTGGGTATGTGATACCAGATCAGGATCCCAGATATGTAATCCGTTACATGGGCTACAGAAAGATAGAGAACTGAGAACGGGTGATAAGTTTCATGAGGCAGAAATCGGGGCAAGTGTTGCAGCCAAGTCTGTTGGTCACTGTCACCCTGTATTCCCAATACATTGATTTTGAACAAATGCTATTAGATACCGAACCTGATATACAAAATCATATCAGTCTCTTTATTAGTAAAGAAATGATAAAATTTTGTATGGTTGGATAATGTTTTGAACATTTCCTATATCAAAAGTTGATCGGTTCAGGCACGTTATCTAAAAGTATTGATGTTCTAAATCAAATTACAGTTCTTTAGTATACGGAACACACACAAGAGGAAGAGTTCAGAAATGAACGAATCCTTCTTGAGGTATTGTAGACTAGGTCATATCAATGCGACCAGACTAGCTGAAGTTACATATAGATGCATATTTAAATCAGTTTGAATTTACATCTTATGAAACTTGCCAGTCATGTCACAAAGATAAGATGACCATAGCTCTGTTTACTGGAAACAGAGAAAGAGTTAGTAAACTCTTAGGATGATACATGTTGATGTATGTAGGTCCCCTGTCTACACATGCCAAGACTGGTTCTTTATACTTCATTACGTTCTCTGATGATCTCTCAAGATTCAAACATATGTTCCTGTTGAAACACAAGTCCGAACCTTTTGAGATATTCACAGAATATAAGTTAGAAGTAGAGAACCAAAATACGGGTATAAGTATTATGTCCTTTGATGTGATCGAGGAGGAGAATACTTGAGCACGAAATTCTTGGACTTTTCTAAAGGAGAATGAGATTCTCTCTCAGCATTACTCCTCCGTATACACCATAGCAAGATGGTATATCGGGGCGGAACAATCACACCCTATATGATAAGGTGTGCTCTATGATGAGTACTACTGAGTTACCTATTTCCTTTTTGGGAGTTATGCACTTGAGAAGCTGCATACCTATTGAATAGGGTTCGAATCAAATCAGTTGCCTACCACTTCATATTTGATATGATAAGGGAAGAGCCCATCTCTTAAGTTAGTTAAGATTTGGGGTTGTCCAGCCTATGTCTAAAAGAAAAATCCGGACAAGCTCGAGGCAAGATCTGTTATGTAGAACTGGAAAGGTTCCAGCTATACAAACTACAGCAGATGATTTGGTGGAACCAAAGGATTCAGTAGATACCAACGAACCTCAGCCTCTCCGCCGATCTAGTAGGGTTCCTCACCCACCTAAGAGATATTTTGGTTTCTCTATGACAGTGGGAGCGAGGATTGCATCATGAGATGATGACCCAACTATTTTCGAGCTGGCCATCAGGAGTGGGACTCTGTAAGAATGGCTGGATGCTTAGTGATTTGAGATGGAATCCATGTACACCAACAAAGTATGGACTTTGGTTGCTATATCTGAAGGGTTAAATCCCCATCAGGAGCAAGTATATCTTGAGAAGATTACTTGGTGTAGATGGAAAAGTTGAGACTTTCAAAGCTAGATTTGTTAAAGGTTTTCTTCATCGACCAGGCGTGGATAATGATGAAACCTTTTCCAGTGGCTGTGCTTAAGTCCATCCGGATCCTACTTACCACGGCTACATACCATGTCTACGATATCTGGTGGTTGGGTATCATGACTGCTTTTCTAAATGATGTTTTAGAAGAGAGCGTCTATAAGTACACAGCCAGAGGGCTTCGTAGACAGTGGGAGCAGCGGAAACGTGTGCAAGATGCTTTATAGGATAAAGCAGGCATCGCGGGGTTGGAACATCTGTTTTGATGTTGTAGTCAAAGAGTTTGACTTCATCAAAATGGTAGATGAACCTTGTATATACAAGAAGGTAGTAGGGAGTATGGTAATGATCCTCGTAGAGTACGTGGATGACATACTCTTGATAAGGAAGGAGTTTCCTATGCTACGCTCGGTCAATCTCCGCTTATCATAATGATTCTCCATATAGGATCAAAGTGATGCTTCCTAAATCCTGGGTTTTGGATCTATGAGATAGATCTAATTGGATGTTAGGATTCTCACTAGTTGTAGTGAGATGGTATCAATTGATTCTGGGGAGAATTACTGGAAAAGTTCCAGGCTGAGAAAGACGACTGAATGTCAGTCACAGGCATTGTCTTTACCCTCAGTGAAGGGACGGTATGTTGGAAGACTTCCAAGCTAGATACCGTGGCATACTAGACGATTAAGGATGGATACATTGCTACTTAAGATGCTACCAAAGAGGCTGTCTGTGTGTATATATATTAGTTCATGTGATGAACTTCGTTCCTACCATTGTGAGACAATGGAGTTGTGGCTTATGCCAAGGAACGCCCGTCCCATCAGTGATCCAGACATATTCTAAGGCAGTATCACCTGATCATGGAGATGGTTGATCTCCAAGGAGATCGAGGTTAGGAGAGTAGACTCAGAGGACAACACGGCGGATCCACTCACAAAGGCCTTTTCCCAGAGAGAGACTTTTATGGGATGGTTGAGTATGAGATACAACAACCACTGCTATCAGATGGCCCTAGTGCAAGTGGGAGATTGTTAGTTATATGTATGCCCTAGAGGCCATTACTATACATAGGATGTATATTGTAGTGGATGCTTGGACATATATAGGGAGGACTTTCTTGCTCGACATGATAGTATGCTACCTGGATTGGATTTGGACAGCAAGGGGACTTCATCATGGAGCTATGGAGGTGGAGAACCGGATCTACAAAGGTTGTATTTCCGTTCTTTTAGTTAAGTTGTTAACTAGTTGCTTGTTTCGCCTAAAATTCTAGTTAACGATCCGTATTAGGGTTTCTCGGCACTTGTAAAATTTCAAATTGGCATGGTTGATGCCTTGTGAGACCTCATTAGTGTGCCTAGGAACCCTATAAGAATAATGCGTGTATGTGATACCGTATTCTATTCTCGCGATGAATGTATCGATTGGTTGTATGCGATATAACCTAGTTATCGAATCAAGGATTGATTTGATAAGCCGATACATTGAATATTAGTCGGTCATATGCGATTTGACAGGATCGTTAAATCAAGTGTTGATTTAATGATTTAATGCATAATTATATATTTGATATATTACTTTGCATTAACTAGTATTGGTTCACTTTAAATGGATTTTCTCACTTGATGTACACAAGTTGTATATGTGATATACTTTTGTACACTTGTTTGTATCATGTTTGATGATACATGCTCACTTGGGTTTGTGTAATGAATTAAACCATGGTTAAGTTGATGATTAGGGTTTACATTTTTCTTATTCATTTATTTATTTTTCATTTTGGAAAGATAAATAAGAAATGGTGGCTTTCTTTGTTTGCTTGTTGAAGCTTCATGAAGCTTTGAACAAGTCCACCATTTTTGTCTCATGCTTAACCCTAACCATTCACTTTAACCTTAGTTCATTCTCTACATCTAACCATGGTTCAAATTATGATAAGAATGATCTATTTTCTATTTTTCTGATTATTCTTATCATATTCTTTTCTTCATCTTCTCCTTCTTCAACAATGAAGAAAGCTTGCCTCCATCAATGGCAACTTGAGAAAAAGAGTGAGAAATCCAATTCTAAAGTGAACCCACTTCCTATTTCTTCATCCTCTACCTCTTGCCAAGTAGTATAGGGTGTTTTCTTCACAAGTTTCATGACTTGGTGAAGTGGGAGCTTGATCTTGTGATGCCTCGACGTAGATCATCTTCGGCATCGAAGCCGACGACCAAGCCCGCCCATTTCTCCGATGAAGCCGACGCTAGAGCCCGGGATTCGATTTGGACAGCAAGGAGACTTCATCATGGAACTATGGAGGTGGAGGACCGGATCTACAAAGGTTGTATTTCCGTTCCCTTAGTTAAGTTGTTAACTAGTTGCATGTTTCGCCTAAAATTCTAGTTAACGATCCGTATTAGGGTTTCTCGGCATATGTAAAATTTGAATTTGGCATGGTTGATGCCTTGTGAGACCCCATTAGTGTGCCTAGGAACCCTACAGTGGTATCAGAGACTAGCTAGAGCCTTAGGCGATGCGTAGATAGAGTTAGAAGTCCGATCGAACCGAAACCCTATTCTCAAAATGCTCTCTGTACATTTTTTGAAATCTGGAGTTTTTCGAAATTAAAAATATGCAGAAAAATAAGCAGGGAATTTGAAGAATTACTGTGGAGCCCGTACTCATGATTCCTCCAAAGCACGGCGGAACCGCGGCAGAAGCATGGCTTCTGCGGCGGTTCCGCGGCCCATAAGTCTCTTCAGTCAACTATTTTTGCACATAACTTCTTTATTTTAATGCTGAGTTTTCTGGGAATTTTTAATATTTACTCAAGAGTTGAGTTTTCTGGGTTGTATTGGGAATTCGTAGATTCGATCGGATTATCAAACTTTGTCTATGTGTTTTCCGGATAATTTTAGAATATGTTAAAAAGTTCGACCGGATATAAATACCCAATTTTTCCCATGCCGGAAAGTTTCCAAGTGTTGGATTTTTCTGAGGTTTAAAGACGTTCTAAGTAGTGCAAGTAACGCGATGGTCCCTCTAGAAGACAACAAACCTTAACTCGATTATGTGACCGTCTTGAACTGCCCTTTGAACCTTAGGGTTTGGGGCAGTACGGCGGGCCACATGTAAGGCGTTGGCATGATCCTTCTACGGCTGGACCGTTGGTACTGAGGCACGAAGTGAATGTTTTTGAACTTATTTCATGTGATGAGCTGTTTCGGGAAAACTTGGGTGTTCGAATATTCGATCGGAAAGTTTAACATTTTCTATTTTATCTGGAATGTGATACAATAATTGGAATTCACAAGTAGTTATGAGATAACTAATATGAATGTTATAAACACAGCACTTTAGTCTCACTTGATCGGTTGCTACGGAATTTTGATGTGATCAAAAGTCCGTCGCAATCACGTAGCGTACGCGGATACTCGCCGGGTAAACTTAATAGACAACCTCACTCCATAGCCCCGACCAAGTGACTGTAGGAGAACCCCGTCACCGAAAGCATCCGTTCGGGTGCTCGCGGCAGCGGTGTTCCGCCTTGGTGCACTTCGTTGACTACCAGGACTATGATGCAGATCATACTAGTGGGGACAGCGTAGTCGGTAAGTACATTCTTCAAATGTTCCTAGTCGTGAGAGTATCGAGACAGGGCATCGATACTCCAGAGTAGACTAGCGTATATGCTTCTCGACCCATGTGATGGGCGATGGATGATCTCATATCCGTTGGTGTTTGACATCAGAGAAGGTATACGGGTGCTCAGTAGAGACTGGGTACACTGGACAGACTCGCCGAGAACTCCTAGATGGTATTATACCTATCATCAGATAGCAGTTCTCTGGTGACAATGGTACAGATTAGTCTGTTGACCTGAGATCGTCATAGAGTCTTATGTTATTCCTACTATGCTTTGATTTTTACCATACCACGTTCAAGAGATCGTGCAAAAAGGTTATTTTTGGTTACAGTCTCGAATCACATGGAGGCAATGAGCGATAGGAGGGGATTCGTCTCTCCCAGTATTGGGAGTTGATGTTGCGCTATACTCGATTTGCCATAATAGGAAATACCCGGCCAGGGTTGCTGAGATCTACCGCTAAGTGTTATCAGCAGTTTCTCAAACCGTTATGGACCTTGCATCCGCATGACTTATAAGGCTATTGAGGTCTGACATTATACCACCCCCAGGCTGAGATATACGACATATCTGATGAAGAGACCGGATTGTACGGTAGTGTTGCTGATTGGATTCGCAGGAGTATGAGTAGGCTTGCTTGTTGATCTTCTGATCACTCAATACCCGGGTGGCCGTTACGTTTAGCAGACCGCTTGTGGCTTGTGGGTGTTTGATATGATCATCACCTACTGCCGACGTATTGACGAGTCTTTAGAGTCCTACACAGAGGTTTCTTGGTTCATGAGAAATGAAGTAAGAGCACATATGTGATAAGTGTGGAACCATTATTAATGAGCGTATGTGATACCGCATTCTATTCTCGCGATATGTGATATTAGTCGGTTGTATGTGATCTAGCCGGATTATTGAATCAAGTGTTGATTTAATAATTTAATGTATAATTATATATGTGATATATTAATTTACATTAATTAATATTTGCTCACTTAAACATTTCTTTTTCTCACTTGTGTACACTTAGTATATATGTGATATATATTAATGTATATTTTTTGTGTCATGTTTGATGCCACATGCAACCTGAGTGTATGAGACTTATACCATACTTATGATAATCTAGGGTTTTTATTTATTTTAGTAAATCACAAATTAGTGGAATTAAGTCATATGGTTGAAGCTTGTGGAACCATTGACCAAGTCCACTAATTTTGTTTTACTTGTAGATATTTATTAACCTAACCATTATTGTTAGCTATAGTTAAGTCTCTACATGAGTTAGGGTATGACACTAACTCACCCATGGTTGCTATTCTCACCTTATGAGATTCATTCTCTTCATCTTCTTCTACCTCATGGAAAAGCTTACTAGCTTTTGAAATGGTGAAGAAATATTGTGAGAAAAATAAATCTAAAGTGAGCATATTTCCTACTTCATCATCATCTACTATATTAGCCATTTAGTTTGTTTGCTTCACTAATCTACCATTAGTGAAGAGGCAGCATGAGCTTGAGTCTCCTCGACGTAGATCATCTTCGGTCTCGAAGACTTCGAGCAAGCTTATTCATTTCTTCATGTGAACCCTTACTAGAGTTCGGGTGTTCACTACTTGGAGCGAAGGGACTACAACACTGAGCTTTAGAAGTGATGGACCGGTCTATAAAGGTTGTATTCCTCATTCACTTAGATGTAAAGATGTTTACATTATAGTTCGTCTAAATCTCTAGTTAAGATTCTATGGTTAGGGTTCTTTAGTACGGAAAAAATTTAAAAACGGCATGGACGATATCTCCCGAAACCTTACTGCCACCCTAGGGAGCCCAACAGTGGTATTAGATCCATGCTAGAGAATTAGACAATATTTGTTAGATTATGAAACCAGAACAACTCCGAAACACCCGATATCAAAATCTAGTTTCTGTCGAATTTTTAAAGGTGTCAAAAAAAAATTTTAGCAACTGCAGAATGTTGTATATGATATAACATGAACACCATACAAATTTGAAGCATTTTCACATGATTTTGGCCGGCCACAAGGCCTCAAAAACAAAGCTCACCGGGTCATTCTGGGCTTTTTGGCTTCAAATTTTTAGGGTGTTCCAGTCTCTGGGTTTTGTTGTTTCAGGTGTTGCTTGTTTTTGCTAAATTTGCATGTGATATTATTTTTGTGCAAAGGCAATTCAGAGTATTTCGTAATCGTAATTCTAACATCTATTCGGGTTATTTAGACGATGTTAAAAAGTTCGAACGGATATCAATAACCCAATTTTTCCCTCGCTGGAAATTTTCCAAGAGTTGGATTTTTTCCGAATTTAAAGTCTTCAAAAAATCATGAAAGCGATTATGTGGACCCTCTAGAAGAACGATACCCAAAATCGACTTTTTGGATCGCAGAACCACGGTCATACCCTAGGGTTTGCGGCAGTTCCGCGGCGACATGAGTGAGGCATGGGTCGGCCCTTCTACGGATGGTTCACATGTGCTATGGTATGTTCTGGGTACTTTTTAAACTTCGCTTAAGTGTTCAGCTCTTTGGGAAATTTTGGGTGTTTATTTATTCGATCGAAAAGTTTAACATCGTCTAGCTATCTGTGATTGTGATACAATATTTGGAATCCACAATAATTAGTTATATGATAACTAGTTTGAATTTTATAAATCTAGCAAATTAGTCTCATTTGATCAGTTGCCACGGAATTTTGATGAGGATCAAAATTCCGTCGCAATGACGTGGTGTATGCGGATACTCGCCGGGTAACCTTATTAGATAGCCATACCCCATTGCCCCGACCAAGTGACTGTAGGAGAACCCCGTCGCCAAAACCATCCGTTTGGGTGCTCACGGCCGCGGTGTTCCGCCTTAGTGCACTTCGTCGACGGCATCGAGGGTGCGGCCGTCTATTAAAGTTTCCGACGAGCATTCGATCAGGTTATTGTGAATCTTGTTGAATTACCCGACTGGTTATTGGAAAATGTTTTCAATATCGAGACTAAAATGCGGGGTTTATAATTGTTAGGCATGTGATGTCTAAGGAATTCATTTGTTTGGGCATGAAATCCAAAGTATATGATACATTGGGTTTATGATGTCTAAGGTGGTTGCAGATTCCAATTGTTGTAGTTTTTCACTTTCATTTCTGTGACCGTAAGTGTAATATGTGATGCATCGCCGGTTTCGTTACTATATGTCAACGACAATTGGGATACGCATATTTATTTACGTTGATGACATGTGATGTTATGTGTTACTGTGATATGTTATATTGGATCGTCGTGTTTTGAATAGCTCCGGTTTTTTTATGTGAGATAAAAGTTTTTCATTTTCATTCATGTAAAAGCTTGTATGTAATATTCTTTTATTGGGGCACTTCCGGGTTAAGGATGATGTCACCATTGATGTATATTATTTATTTTTTCCACATTAGGATAGACCCAAGGTGGAGAGCACAAGTAACCGGGTTTTAGGGTCTAGTGGGAGACCATCTCGAGGAGTCGAGACCGGGTCTCCTAACTCTAGAATTGGGAGGGTTACTTGCCGCTCTCGTAGGGGTCTAAGAATATGAGTTTGGCTATTCATTGCGACCGTGGAATCCGTGTTTTATACTGGCTTAATTTAAAACACGAAATTCCTAGTATATCCAATATTTCATATGTGTTCTTCTGCTGCTGATATTCTATGATGTGATCACTTGATATTCTGAGACGAATGCTTATATTATATATATGATGATATACAGTAAATATTGATGCTTTTGTTTCTTCTATGATGCTTAGGAAGCATAATTTGATGGGACTTCATTAATAAAATTAATGAAATAAAAGAAACCTAAAGATATTGTAGAAACTTGTTTTAAAAACTGGTAGCTCTAGTTTTTGTTTTGCATAGCGGTATTCCTTGTAGAATATCCAGCACCTTATTCGATAAGGAAAGAGCCGAGATCCCTTTACCAGGAGTGACCTCTTTAGCGAAACTGGCAGATGCTACAACCCACTCGGCTTGTCTTTTAATTGCTTTTTTAGTTCATGCTTTGCATAGTGGTATTTGTGAAATATCCATTACCTTATTCGATGAGGAAAGAGCCGAAATCCCTTCACCGGGAGTGATCTCTTTAGCAAAACTAGTAAAAACCTCAAAAAAACTCCTTTTAAAATTCACTCGATTCTACAACGATATCAAGTTCATTACGCAAAGGGTTTTCTTAAAAAACTGTCGTAGAACTCCGTCATTTCAGATAAGTAATTTTTAGTATTCGTGATGCGTTTGTTGACCTTAGCCAAGGCGTAGTGTGCGGTAGCTAATTAGTGCTTATCTGCAAGCATATAATGCGATTGAGTTATGGTAGTCGTACGGCTTTGTTGACCTTAGCCATGGGTCGTACGGGTGGGTTTAATTCAATCAAGAAATGACAGGTTGAACTTGGTTAGCGCTTATGATTTGTTGACCTTAGCCAAGGTCATAAGTTGCTAGAGGCAGAATATTATCAGGAATTTCAAGAGTTGAAATTTGCGATGAGATTGCATATCTTCTATGAGATAGTTGGATCCCGATACCCACTGCGAGTAATAGTTACTCCTTGGAGAGTTTTACACATTACAATTAGCCGATCACGTAGGTGTCTAGAAAAGTGTTAACGGGGTTACGTCCCTGGGAAAACGAGGTTTATTTTAATTAGGTCCGTGCGAAAGCACGGGGAATCTCTCTCAAAATACCGACACTGGCCTGGCCGAAAGATTGGCGAACTTGTAGAGTGTAATTAATCCCTGTTAGTCTTACCTTTTAGGGTTTGAAGGAAGATTTGATAAAAACAGTGGGAGCCTCCTGATTAGAGAAAATAAATTGCGTGATTCCACTGTGTTTTTTGCACTTGACTGGGTGGACAGTTGACCGGAAGAGAACTTCGATTCGCCCGGCCAGAAGGCGAGCGGCGTGCTTATCTTGTAACCAATCTAATCTTACAAGAGCTTACGCTAAGTGTTTTCTTCTCTCTCTCTCCTGGTAGCAACCATGTTACGCCTTAACCAAGATAATAATATGGATGCATTGACCGAACCTATTTATTATACTGAGCTGGGGAACTTTGGTTCCTCTCTATCTTATAATTGTTAAAAATCCGAGCAGGAAAAAGGGTAATATCCAGATTCCTATGCCACCCAATCAAGGAATAAGCATGTATGATGCATATTCTTCGGGTGTGTTCGTTACCAAGAACTGTTTCTCAGTACACTCTGCGTCCTGGGTTTGTGATACCGGATCAGGATCCCGCAATGTAATATGTTACATGGGCTACAGAAAGGAAGAGAACTGAGAAAAATGTGATTGTTCTCTAGTGTAGAGAATGGTGCAATTGTTGCAGGCAATCCAGTTGGCAGTTATCACCTTGTATTACCAAATGGTAAATATATTGATTCTGAACAAATATTATTAGATACCGAACCTGATATACAACATTACATCATTTTTTTTATTAAGTTAAAGAAGAATATAATTCTGTATTGGAGGATAATGTTGTGAACATTTTCCTGAATCAAGAGTTGATTGGATCAGGCACGTTATATAATAGCATATAAGTTCTAAATCAAACCACAGTTCAAAATATCTAGAACACACACAAGAGGAATAGTTCAGAAATGAATGAATCCTTCTTGTGGTATTGTAGACTAGGTCATATCAATGCGACACGACCAGCTAAGTTACATAAAGATGAATATAAGAATCTTTTCGAATTTTTATCTTATGATACATACTAGTCTTGTCACAAAGGTAAAATGACCAATACTCCGTTTACTAGAAACAGAGAATGAGTTACTGAACTCTTGGGACGAATACATGATGATGTATACGGTCCTATGTCTACAAATGCCAGGGATGGTTCTTTGTACTTCATTACATTCATCGACGGTCTCACAAGGTTCGGACATGTGTTCCTGTTGAAACACAAGTCTGAAGCTTCTGAGAAATTCAACGAATATAAGCTTGAAGTTAAGAACCAGACGGGTAGAAGTATTGAAGTCCTTCGATGTGATCGAGAAGGAAAATACTTGGGCATGGTGTTCCTGGAGTTTCTAAAAGGAGAATGAGATTCTCTCTCATCTTACTCCTTCGTGTACACCACAGCATAAACGGTGTATCGGGGCGGAGGTATCGCACCCTATGAGATATGGTGCGCTCTATGATGAGTACTACCGAGTTACCTGTTTTATTTTGGTGTTATGCACTTGAGATAATACATACCTATTGAATAGGGTTCTGTCCAAATCAGTGCCTACCACTCCATATGAGATATGGAATGGGAAGAGACCACGTCTTAAACGAGTTAAGATATGGGTTGTCCGGCCTATGTTTTAAAGCAGAATCCGGACAAACTCGAGGCAAGGTCAGTTCTGTAAGTTTGTTGGATATCCCAAACATTTGCGAGGGAATATCTTCTACAACTCTGAGGAGCAAAAGGCGTTTTGTTTCTCTGTTAGTTATATGTATGCCCTAGAGGCCATTACTATACATACGATGTATATTGTAGTGGATGCTTGGACATATATAGGGAGGACTTTCTTGCTCGACTTGATAGTACGCTATCTGGTTGCTCTTTATCTTAACATATACTCTGATTGTCTCTATGTTACATGTTGATAAAGCCCTTAGGATGAGTACTTGACTACCAGGACTATGATGCGGATCATACTAGTAGGGACAGTGTAGTCGCTAAGTACATCCTTCAAATGTTCCTAGCCGTGGGAGTACCGAGACAGTACATCGATACTCCAGAATAGACTAGCGTATGCGCTTCTTGACCCATATGATGGGCGATGGATGATCCCATATCCATTGGTGTTTGACATCAGAGAAGGTATACGGATGCTCAGTGGAGACTGGATACACTGGACGGACTCGCCGAGAACTCCCAGATGGTATTATACCTCACGTCAGATGGCAGTTCTCTGGTGACACTGGTACAGGTTAGTCTGTAGAATCGAGATCGTCATAGAGTCTTGTGTGATTCGTACTGTGCTTTGATTTCCATCATACTACGTCCAAGAGGGCGTGCAAAAAGGTGGCTTTTGGGTACAGTCCCGAATCACATGGAGGCAATGAGCGATAGGAGGGGATTCGTCTCTCCCGGTATAGGGAGTTGATGTTGCGTTGTGTTCAATTGGCTATAACTGGAAATCCCTGGCCAGGGTTGCTGAGATTTACTGGTAAGTGTTATCAGTAGTTTCTCGAACTTTTATAGATCTCATATCGACACGACTTTTCAAGCTACTGGGGTTTGACGTTTACCACCCCTAGACGAGATATGCGACATATCAGACAAAGAGACCGGAATGTACGAGAGTGTTGCTGATTGGATTCGCAGGAGAATGTACAGGCTTGCTTGTTGATCTTCTGATCGCTCAATACCTGGGTGGCTGTTGCGTTTAGCTGACCGCTTGCAGCTTGTGGGTGTTTGATATGATCATCATCTACTGCCGGCGTATTGACGATTCTTTAGAGTCCTACAAAGAGATTTCTTGGCTCAGGAAAAATGGAGTAGGAGCACATAAATGATATGTGCGGGACCGAGAACAATACGTGTATGTGATACCGTATTAGATTCTCACGATATGAGATATCGGCCGGGTATATGTGATATAGCCGGATCATCGGATCAAGTGTTGATTCGATGAACTGATACAGATTATATTAGTCGGTTATTTGTGAAATAGCCGGATTATCGGATCAAGTGTTGATTCGATAATTTAATGTATAATTATATATTTGATGTATTAAATTACATTAACTGATATAACCTCACTAAAAGATTCTTTTTCTCACTCGGGTAATACATTGATATATATGCGATATATGTTAATTGTATTATTTTATTTTGTTACAATAAATATTATATATGTGATATATAATATTGTAACATGATATGGTTATTAATGCAGCATGTTTAGTGGAGATTAAACATGATTAGGGTTTGATTTGGGTTAAACTTTTCTAGAAGTTTCTAGAAGCTTTGCATTTTGTTTTTGCAAAGATATTTTGTAAAGATATTTAGTTATGATATTTGTTAACCCAACTCAACCCTTGACCATGGTTCATTCTCTACATGGGTTAAGTTATCATACTAAACCCATGGTTGCATTTCTAACCTCACACAATTCATTATTCATCACAAAAGAAATGGTTCTTCTTCTTCCTTCTCTTTTTCAATGGAAATGCTTTCTAGCTTTTTCATTAGTGATGATTCTGAGTGAGATTAAGAAAATAAATGAGAGCTAAAATCCTACTTCATCGTCCTAATCCATCCTAGCCATTTAGATTAGGGTGTTCACTTCATTTGTGAGTGAGAGCTTGTGTTAAAGAAACTTCAAGGTAGATCACCTTAGTTATCGAAGATCGGAAGCAAGTTTGCATCATTCTCTTCGTGGAGCCTCTCTAGAGTCCGGGTACATGATGATCGCAGTGAAGGGACCTCAACACGGAGCTTATGAAGTGAAGGACCAGACTACAAAGTTTGTAATCCCAAACTCTTAGATGTTAAAGTGTTTAACATGCTTTGTTTTGCCTAATCTCTAGTTTAAATATCTTGGTTAGGGTTGTTCGGCACGTCTAAATTTTAAATCGGGCAAGGTTGATGCCTTGTAGAACCTTTGAGAGTTCCTAGTAACTCTACAGTGGTATCAGAGCCAAGCTAGAGCTATAGGCGAAGTTTAAAGTCCGACCGAACCTCTAAACCCCGACACGAACCCCTTCTCTAGAAATTTTCTAAAAATGTGATTTTTTCTACATTAAAAATACTCAAAAAAATCAGGAGGGATTTATATAGACTTCTATGAAAAACGAGCAAGTAACCCCATTAAAGAGCCGCGGAACCGCGGCAAAGACATGCCTTGCGCGGCGGTTCTGCGGTGCTACAGTGGGATTAGGGTATTTTTTTTGTACAGTTACGTCCGTATGTGTTTCCTGATGCTTCTGGGAATTTTTAATTCTTACTCAAGTGTTGAGTTTTTTGGGTTGTATTGGGAACTCGTTGATTCGATCGGAAAGTATAACTTCGTTTAGTTAGTCCGGGTATTTTTTAGAACGTGTTAAAAAGTTCGAACGGATATCAATAACTCACTTTTTCCCCTGCCGGAAAATTTCCAAGTGTTGGATTTTTCCGTAGTTTAAGAACGTTCTTAGTCATGCAAGTAACGTGGTGGACCCTCTAGAAGAACACAAACCTTAACTCGATTATGTGACCGTCTGAACTGCCTCTAAACCTTAGGGTTTGGGGTAGTACGGCGTTGCCACATGTGAGGCGTTGGTTTGACCCTTCTACGGTCGGACCATTAGTATTGTGGCATATGATGGATGTTTTTAAACTAATTTTGTAACATTTCAGAAAAATAAAATATTATTTTTGGGAATTTTTATAATTTAATATTAATTTTTAATGAATATTTTAATATTTCGGTATAATTAAATACCGATAAATGGGGAAAATTATGGAAAATTCTAAAATAGGGTATTTTATGGAATTTTGCCATTTTTAAGTTTTTATGATTAATTATATGCTATTTTAGTGCTAATCGCGATAAAAAATCGTTAATCGGTTTTTTAGCATTTTTGGGCAAAACATGCACATATCATTTTTACACTTGTGTTTCATTTGTTTCTTTGCCTTCTCTTCATTTTAGTATGGTTGCTTAGGGTTGACCATTGTGTGAGAAGGATAAAGGGAAAAGAAAAGAAAAAAGGTAAGTATGATGAAGAGAGAGAAAGAGTGGGTTACTTTTGACTTGTTTGACCTTTTCTCCATCATTCTTCACACCCTTTTCTCTCTCTCCCCCTCCCATGAGCTGCTGCTGCCCTCTCCCTCTTCTTCCTCCTCCCTCTTCAAGCCTAGATCCACCATGAAAATCACTCCAAAACCATATTCTCATTTCACAAAAATTGTTCCCAAGCTCACTAGCTACACATTGGACCTAGAAAAAGTGGATCTTGAGGACTTTGAGCAACTCAAGAAAATTCTTGAGTTCCCAAAGGAGGTAAATTCTGCATCCTTAGCGTAGTATTTCGATTTCTTGTGCATCTATACATGTTTCATGTCGATATTGTGTCGTTTTGAGGACTTTGGAAAATTCAAGTTAGGGTTTAGGGTTTGATCTGAAATCAAATATGAATTGAGGTGTAATTAGAGACTAGAACCCCTGGTGTGATGTTAAATTGGACCAAACCTGAGATTAGAACCTGGAATACGGATTTATAGAAACGATATCGGGAAAAGCTGTAATTCTGTGACTGTCTTTTTGAAATCTGCTATCACCCGAGCCATCTGAAAATAAAATTGGTTTGACAGTGAGATGTGCAGGCACCCAGGAACCACCACCCAAAACCCTAGCCCCTATATCCTTCCCCAGGCCACCAATTTATCCCTTCTGGCCGCAATTTGCGGCCAGAGCAGGTTGGAACCCCCTCGTTTTTATTCTGTAGCCTTATACCCTATAAACTAGACCCTTGGCATATGCAATTTGACTGATTCCACATAGGGTAGAATCTGAGATAATTTTCATGAGTTGGCGCATAGTTTACGATTTGTTTTAGCATGGATTTTAGTATTTGATGATTCGTTTCTGTCGGGTGGCGTTTGAACGTCAACGGCATAGGATTATTGATCGTGTTTGCATGCGAGACTATAAGTTTTTACCTATGTGAGTAGCGTGTGCCGTTTTGGTTTTCCGATGTGATTTTCATGTGCTTTAGCTTTTGTGATATCCTTATAGGTACCCCACGTGGAAACGAGGCATTGAAGATAAAGATGGTGACATCGGCATCGGCACACGAGAAGCAAGGTGAGTAGATTTATATCTACGGGGAGAAGTCGGGTGGATGGCGTATAGCACCCCCGCAGTTCGTGGTGATGTATGCGAATACGTATACACACATATATTGATTATATATTGTTTGAGATTATTGATGATAAAGATGGATTCTAGGTGTGATTGGATTGGTTTAGTGTTGCGAAACCCTAGAGTAGCGGTTGCACCACACATACACACACACCCCTACTTGCATGCATTCTTCTTTCATATGTGCGTATATGAGATTATATATTATGTGTTCACATGGGTATGGGACTATGTGTTCATATACTGGATTTAAGGATAGTATTTGGGATTGAGGTGAGTCGATGAGATTTGATTTGAGACCGTGAGATCGGTGATATGGCAGGATTCGTATGTGAGATACGTCATGATGTTATAGCGGATCTTTGGACGACGATACCATGTGAATAGTGGTATAAATAAAATGGTCGATATGTGATCGTGATATGAGATATGATATGCTAGGATATTTATAATAGGCCGCATTGGGCGATGTATACCTCTTTATGATGATATGTGGTGATGACATCGGTTTGTATGAGGCTGTAGATCAGCAGTCAGATCATGATTATATTGATGATATTAGTATTGTACTAGACGTAGATCAGTACCCCGGATTATGATCTTTGATAAAGAGGATACCAGATGAATAATATGATGAATGTGATATTGACCCATACCCAGATTTGGGATGCCGTACGACGGATTTACGTACGAGTTATATATTGATGATTGATCTACACTCTTGACATTGGGGATGTCTGATTATAGATATTGTATCGGATGTGATAATATTGAGGAGGGATCACCGACTAACATATACATGTATGTATATGTATCGACTCAGATGTCAGGCGGTTTCCTTACCTTTGGTTCAGCTTGTTCGCTCAGCCCTATAGTTTAGTGTAGATTAGTTATCGTTGTGTCTAGTATTCAGCTCCCGCTCATTATTGCTGTTCGCTCCGCATCGCATACTTATATTGTGATTTCATATTCTATTGTTGACATCATGCTGTTAGGACCCCAGCACCATTACCGATGATGTATATGTTCCACGTACACTTACTTGCCGGCTCACACACATCCTCATCGGTAATTGTCATGTCACAAACACTTAGAAAATACTATTGTATTGACATAGCTTGTTAGCTAATAGTTTCGACATGATATTTGTAACGTTTTGAAAAAAAATCGTTTCGTTGAAATTTCGGAAAATCGGTAAAATAAGGGGTTTTCTGTAAAAAGTCAAAATACAAATATCTTTATTATAAAATTAAATATACATGTTCTAGCTATGTAATTGCTAGTATTTGGTGTTTAATGAGCCACTGGTGAAATTTCAAATTTTCTGAAAATTTTTCCGAAATTAATTATTTTAATATTATTTTAAGCCGTCACTAATACATTTAATTAGGGAAAATTACAAATTGGAATGGGTTGATACAAATTTTAGAATTCATGATACACTAAACTGACAGGTAAAATATTGTTTCTGAAACGAAATGGTTTGCCAAAACGGTTTAGAAAATATCGAAGAAAAAGGGCTTAATTAGTGAAATTAGTGTTAATAGGAATTGAGGTAATACATTTATCTTTTTTCCTAACCTACACATCCACAACCCACCCTCTCTCCCTCTCCCCATGTGGTCGGCCCCACTTTGACAGCCCCCCCTCTCTCTCCAATCACCCCTTTTTTTGAAAAGAAAAGAAAATGAAATGAAAGAAGTAAAGGTGGACTTTGACTTTTCTCCCCACTTTCTCCACCTCACTCTCTCTCCTCCCTCACACCCCTCCAATTCTGGCCGCATTCCAGCCCCTCAACAGCAGCAGCCCTCCTACAAATCCCCTCCATTTTTGCATCAAAAAATTCCACAAAATGCCCAAAATTCAACACAAAAGGCCCACAAAATCAAAATCTAATCCCTGCCCATTTTTACTTGACCATTCTAGTATGGATCTAGGGATCAAGATGGCATTTTGGATGGCTAGATTTCAAGTGAGATCTATAAAATTGTAGAGGTATAATTTTAACCATGTAGTTAAATTGTTGATTATTGCTTGAATCTAAGTTAATTAAGTGATTAATTAGGTTTTAGATGAGTTTAATTACATGATTAAGGAATTCAAGTTAGGGTTTTGTTGTGGAATTGGATTGTGATAAATTGTGCATGGTTTTGTAATGTGGATTAACATCTTAAGTCTTGTAGAAAGCTAATCTAGTTGTTAATTACAAACCATTACTTATAAAATGTCCTAATTAAGTTATTTTGCTAACTAGGGTTTTGGAAAATTATTAAATACTTTAGATTAAAATATAATTATGGTTTCATGTCATCATTAATATTATAATGAGTGGTTTAATGCCTTTGGACCATGCAAAACCAAGCTTAATTGTAAAATTGTGATTTTTACTTTAAAAAGAGTTAAAATCGGTATTTTTGCAAACTGGTTTTGTTTGAACGTATATAGTTTGGTGAAATTAAATCATGGGAATGGTTTGTATGGCTTATTTAAGTTATTTAATATGTATTATGGCCATTGGAATTGTTAAAACATCAAACGTTGTATTAAAACGGTAAATTTTGCTTGCTAGGTTTTCGGAAAAATAGCTTTTAAAGTGAGTTTTGGGTTTTTGTGAATTCTAACCTATTTCATTTTATAATTAGTGTTTGTGAGTGCGCAAATGGGTGCGTTTGGGATTTTTCTCGATGGTTTGGCATTTGTACGCCGACGTCAAGGGTTTTTGGGTTGATTTGTGAAAGCAACCATAGGTTTTGACCTATGTGGGATTCGTGTATCGTTTTGGTCATGAGTCGGATTTTAATGCGATACAGTACGTTATGATATGTAGGTACTCCATGTGGACTTCGAGACGACAAGCATCCGCGTGGCGACGTCGGCACCGGCGAGCGAGGACCAGGTGAGTAGATTTATATCTACGGGGAGAAGTCGGGTGGATGGCGTATAGCACCCCCGCAGTTCGTGGTGATGTATACGAATACGTATACACACATATATATTGATTATATATTATTAAGTTTATTGATGTTAAGGATAGATTTTAGATGTGATTGGATAGGTTTAGTGTTGCGAGACCCTAGAGTAGAGGTTGCATCACATTTACGCACACACACCCATACTTGCATACATTCTTCTTTCATATATGCTTATATGGGGTTATATTGTTATGTGTTCATATGGGTATGGGACTATGTGTTCACATACTGGATTTGAGGATGATACTTGGGATTGAGATGGGTCGATGAGATTTGATTTGAGATTATGATATCGGTGATATGGCAGGATTCGTACTTGAGATACGTCCTGATGTTTATAGCGGATCTTTGGACGACGATACCATGTGAATAGTGATATGCATAGAATGGTTGACATGTGATCATGATATGAGATAGGATATGTTAAGATATTCATAATAGGTCGCATTGGGCGATGTATACCTCTTTATGATGATATATGACGATGATATCGGTTTGTATGAGGCTGTAGATTAGCAGTCGGATCATGATTAGATTGATGATATTAGTATTGTACTAGACGTAGATCAGTACCCCGGATTATGATCATTGATAAAGAGGATACCAGATGAATAGTGTGACGAGTATGATATTGACCCGTACCCAGATTTGGGGATGCCGTACGACGGATTTACGTACGAGCTATATATTGATGATTGATCCGCACTCTTCACTTGGGATGTCTGATTATAGATACGGTATCGGATATGATATTATTGAGGCGGGATCACCGACTAATATATATACAGGTATGTATAAGTATCGACTTAGATGTTAGGCGGTTTCCTTACTGTAGTTCAGCTTGTTTGTTCAGCCGTATAGTTTAGTGTAGTTGTTAGACTAGACTAGACTCCTACCTATTTCAAAACTAACGGATCGTGCGTATTTTAAAAGACAGGTCAAGGGACTCAACGGATATTTCAAAAGAAGTATCTTTTCTTAAAAACACCGTAGCCCTTATTTTCAAAACACCGAAATTCGTGTTATTTCAAAAGGCCCTACTGTTGACTTATAGTATCATTGTGTTTAGTATTCGCTCCCGCACATTATTGCTGTTTGCTCCGCATCACATACTTATGTTGTAATTTCATATTGCATTGATGATATCATGCTGTTAGGACACCAGCACCATTACCGATGATGCGTATGTACCACGTACACTTACTTGCCGGCTCACACACATCTTCATCGGTAATTGCCATGTTACGTACACCTTAGAAAATATTATTTCTTAACATAGCTTGTTAGCTAGTAGTTTTGACATGATATTAGTGTATTTGCCTTATATGCTAGTTTAGACATTGTAGTTATTACTTGTCACCTCATGTATACTGTTATTCATCGTTATGCCGCATTCATGGATTCGCATGCCTATATTCACTGTTTTACGTGCTAATGAGGTTTTGGATTCGGATTTCTATGAGATTTTCTGGATTTGGGGGGGGGGGGAACCGGAAAACTTATATAAACTTCTTTTCTCTCTTTTTAAATAAAAAGTGCGGTTTTCCCATGATGTATGAGTCGTCCACCAAGAGTTTGCTGATGGATTTCGAAGCTCGAGTTCGAGGAGTGAAGGATCCATTTCGAGTACATGGTGGACCCGGTGCGGTACCCCGGGGCAAGAGGATCGCAGATGATGGCGTTGAGCCTGGCAGGGGAGCACTACCGACCGGTGATTTTACCCGACGCGTCGGATATCCGGAGGATACCGTCGTGGTGTTAAGATGGATGGTAGGGGCCGGTATGGACTGACGGCGCCCTAGATATTAAGATTGAGACATTGAGATTTCGAGATATTGAGATACTGAGATTTGATGATACAGGTCAGTCCGGATAGCCGGAGCCTGAGATTTATGTTTTGTGTCGATGCTAGACACTGTTTATGTTGATTTCATTTATGATACCTCATTTTAAAAATACAAAGGAAATCTCACTAAATTATGAAAGTAGTTTCTTTAGTACATGTATTCTGTTTTCATGCATTCATACATCATCCATATGATACATTGCTACCTGAGGCACTGACACGGGCATATGGGATTACACTTGGGTTAGATATTTACCCTAGCCATTGTTTAGGCTGCTGGTTATATTTGAGGATATATTATGATCGCATGACCTAGGATTGCGTTGTTCATGCAATTTCTGTTCGTAGATGTTTTTCTACTCACGAGTTGGCAACTCACCCCCGTTGTGCCACAGTTTCTTGCAGGTTTTGTCGTACAGGTTTCATTACGGCTTTGCTGGCACTGCCTCTTTTCGGGTGACTTGCTAGTAGGTGGGTTTATTTGTATCGTACCCATCATTATATCTTGTATATTATTATTCAGTTGTGTCTAGAAGTTCCATCAACCAAACATGTATTTATTTTTTAGATAGAGACCAGTGATGTTATTCTTTCGACCTTAGAGTCGCGCGTTATATTTCTGTGGATTTCTTGTTATTTTGAGTTTCCTTTCGAGTTTTGATCCTCGCCCTTGGCGTTGTATATTATATTGCTTGTGTGGTGTGACCGTCGATTAACGAAGAGCTAGCTCCCGCTTGGGGATGCCTTTTTATTGATTTCCTATACTATTCATGTTGTATCCCGTTTTGGGGTCCAGTATTTACAAAAGAGACTCTGGCGAAATTTTCAGAAAATACTTGATGTTTTTAAAATGCATAATTCGGTTTATGCTATTAAAACTATTTGTTTTAAGTTACTTTTTCCTTCACTCTACTACTTTTCTTGGTTTGGATTTCTGGGTTTTCGGTTTACTTAGATTACGTACGCCTCAAGACGTTCGTAGTTTAAGTGCCGGTCATGTTCCGTACTTTCGGGACGTGACAAAGTTGGTATCAAAGCATTAGGTTTTACCTTCGGAGCGTAGGATGACCCTTGGTTGATGGAATATGTGACTAAAGTAGAGTGACGTACCGTGAGTATGTTCTGCGGCATACTTACGATACGCTACTCCGCTTATGGAGCCTTAGGATGTACATTTCCTTGTTCAGTATTATATTCATTCTTATGATCAAGCCTCATCGGTATCAGTTATGGTTTTGCTGCCACGAATACGGGCAGGGAGAGCTACGGCTAGAGTTGCGGTCAGCACGAGCTCGTCACGAACGAGGACTGACCAGGGCGTAATTCCGGCAACGCACGAGTGCAGAGATGTGTCTTTTTATGGTATTTTTGCGCCACGATCGTTGGATGGATCGCTGTATGAGATTACTCGGATGTGTTGATCGGCACCAGAGGATTGCGCCACTGATAGAGGCCAACCAGATTTTGATGACCGTTGGTGTATTGCTTATTCATGACGATTGAGGCACTGTTCAGCGTGCAAACGAGTGAGCCAGTTGTTGCTGCGAACGATGAGATATCGCGCCAGATGTTGGAGCTATTGCAGTACGAGTTGTACTAAGAGCTGATAGAAGGTCGCTAGTCACCGAGGATGAATGACTAGGACATGTAGTTCGTTCGCTACCCGATGAGAGGTCATCAGATAGATTGATTCCAGCTAGAGACGACTTCACGTGGAGATGCTGAGAGTCGATAGAGACGATCGAATGTCAGAAACCTATTATTCCTAGTTTAATGTATTCGGAAGAGCATGCAGGCAATCCTATGGACCCTCTAGAAGAATGAAACCCTAACTCGACTTAATGACCGTGTGAAAGCCTTTGAACCTTAGTGTTTGCGGCAGTTCCGCGGCGCCATTAGTGAGGCTTGGGTTTTCCCTTCTACGGCTGGACCATCGATGCTGTGGTACGTACTCGATACTGTTAAACTGTACCTAAGATGTTGAGCTCTTGGAGGATTATGAGGTTTTGACAAATTGATCGGATGGTTCGACTTCATTCGGATGCTAGGTGGTGAGATGCATTCTTGGAAGACTCCAGATACGAGGATAGCCGTTGGAGCTCAGTCCATGCAGCCACGACGAGATGAGTCTGAAGCAGTCGACATCAGAAAAAGTGGTGTAAGAGGTTCGTACGAGATCTTGATAAGACGACGTTCCACTCCGCCATCAGAGATGCGATACGCATGCCGAGGCATTGTACTTGGATATACCTTCCAGAAGGAGTCGTGATGAGTATGCAGCCGTTCCGGAACGAGAACAGATCTAGTAAGGGACGATGACTTCCGGACAGTTCGGTAGAGACGAGATTTAGGAGAGATCTCGACAGGACCTTTCTGGGATGAATTACGAGAAGACTTGGTGTAACAACCGAGTCCAATCCTACTAATTTCAGTTATCATATATTTGATGTGTGGTATTTATTTCATCTGTCTTGCTTGATTGTTGCTTATTGCAATTTACCCGACAATTCAAATTCTGCATATAACAATTTTAAGTCATCAAAAATTAAATTAAAAATACTTGAAATGGCCTGCTTGACACCCCTAACCCTGTTGTAGCATCCTTGCATCGTGTTCTCGTCCCGTTCAGTGAAACGGACGTGTTTGGATGGCTACGCGCACGTACGTGCGTCCGTTCTTGGGGTATGCTTTTTAATTACAAAATCCTTCATTTTAATTTTTGGAACCCGCCAATAATTTTCTTATTTCAAATTCAAATTTTTGGACCCGACCCGGGCGCAATTCTGAAATATTTTGTATCCCGCCAAATCATGATTATTTAATAATTCATTTACTTAAATCGATTTTCTTTACTGGCCAGAATATTTTACAACCTAACAAAAATCTTTTGTAAAAATTTATTTCCCCAACCATTTCTTAACCCGCAAGCCAATCACATTTCACCTTTTACCCCCGGGCCCCACCAGCATCTCTCTCTCGCTTTCTCTTTTCTCTCTCTCTCTCTCCCCTCACTATTCCCTACGCTAACCTCCAATATTATCTCTCCTCTCCGCTTTCCTTCTCCTCTCGATCTCTCACTTCCTCTCTATCTCTCCCCGCGTTCTCTCTCCTCTCGCAATCTCTCTCTCTCTCTCTCTCTCTCTCTCTCTCTTCTTCTTCTTCTTCTTCTTTTAAATCCTTCCTTCCCTTCTCGAATATCAAACAGAACCCAACTTGATAAAACCCTAGCCGCCTTCCTCCTCTCGCCGTGGCCCTCGCGACGACGCCACCACCACCATTCAACGCCGCTGCTCACCCTCGTCACTTCCACCTCATCTCCTTCCTCTTTCCTCCTCTCCCCGAGCACCCTGCACGAGCACCGCGCACCCACTTGCACGCCGATGCACATCGTGGGATCGCTGCCGGCGATCTTGATCCATTCCCTGGCCTCGCGCACCCTCCTCTGTGAGCATAGACTTCCTCTCCTCTTCTTCTTTCTTCTTTTTTCCTTCCTTCTTCTCTTTTCTTATTCCTTGTGATCTGTGGTTGGTCGCTGTCACTGTAGGCTGTCCGCCGGAGCTCCGTCGACGCAATCGACGATCTCAACCCCTCTACAGATTATCGTGAGCACCCTCTTCTCCATCATCCTTCCTTTCTTTCTTCTTATTTTCTCTTTTCCATGCATTCTTGAATTTTGTGTGTTTACTGTTTTTGTGTTTCGTCAGAATCCGACCGTGACGACGGCGATTCCCGACGACCCAGCAGGTACCTTCGACCCGTGTGACTCCACTGTCCGTCGTTTGGGTTCATTCCGTGAACCGTGCGCGCGTCGTGATATTTCCCTACCGACGCGTAACGTTCCGTTTTCCGTTTCGCGACCCGTCGAGGCAAGTGAAACTTGCTACATGCTATTTTTAAACTATTCATATGCTAAATTAATTATTCCTATTAAATCCCTAATTAGAATTGATAGAAATGGATTTCAAGTTAACCGTATAAGGTTCCGTTACATATTTTATGATTCCGAACGTGAAACTTAATCTTGGATCTGATTATTTACATCTAACAATCACCTGTACATGATAGATCACATTGGATTATTGCTATGATACCTTTTTTCCAGTTTAGCCTATTAGACATCCGCGTGCAACTTTAACCGGTCTAATTTCAACTGCATTCATTAAACAGATTATACATGTAGTCGCATCCATATTTATTAACCTGTTTTCAGTATTTACATCTATCATACTGTATTCACATTATGCTGACACTGTCTGTTAAACACAATTGATAACTGTACAGCTAAATAAATAAAATCTGCTTATTGCTTAACTCATTGCTTAGATCATGTTGTTGATAACCATGCTTGATTATTATAACCCTGATTATGCTAGCCGATTATGAGCACACCCATGATATCGTTTACACCTTGACATGACTTGCTACACACATATCGATTGACCCGACATGGTACCGTACACTACTGGACTTGACCTGTTGTACCATGGAGCGACCCGTTACCTGATCTTATGTCTAATGCCAACAAACCTGACATGTAGTCCTTACGGACCGTTCTTGCTGTCTATCCAGACAAACCTGCTCTTACCTGATCCTGTATTGGCATTAGTTCTTGATTACTGGATACCTGACTTGACACATAACTTGGGGGTATGGGGAAACCAAAGGTGAAACCTGACTTGTAACTCAACAGTTCGATACATGTTCTGATCAGTCTTACGGGCTAGGCCAGCCCCGGAGTGATGATGCTGACATCACTCGTCTGTACCTGCTACCTTTTACTGCCTAGCGGCACGTCTCGGTTTCAGCCCGAGAGTCTGTAGACTGTGGTCTCGGGCATGCACGGGATACTATTGAGTTACATCGATGATTCATCAATTTGATTTCAAAGACTTTAGAGTAGAAAACCCAATAAAACAGTCTAGTTACTCACTGCACACTACTCTGCACTGCCTGACTTATATTACTGGTACCCCTGCTTTTCATTCATGTTTATATTTGCATTGCCTGTTACTCTGTTCATATTTTATTACTTGATGACTTGACGCGCTGACGTCTGGGTTTTGCATGGCCCAGATTCCGTACCTTTGCTGCAGTCCGAGCAGGAGTACTTCAGCCAGCAAGCTGAGCTGTGAGGTGCCAGCAATAGTTAGTTCTTTTATTTCCTGCATTTTTATTCCTGATGTGAGCCCGTATTATGGGACATACATTCCAGTTATTTTGTATTGGATCTTTTGCTTCCGCACTTTTATTATTCTTGACTCATGATATCTTGGCTTATGGACATGTTTAAGTTAGTTTTATTTTGTTCTTGATATCTCTACAACCGTAATGTGACTGTGGAAGGATTTTTCCTATCCACAGGTAGCATGGTTGGCTATATCACGTGCCCATCTTAGCGTACTCTAGGAAGCGGGGCGTGACATGGTTCTTTTGGTATCAGAGAAATAGGTTAGTCGGGTTGATTCTTTTTGTAGTTGGGTATTGTACCCAATACACGAATCAGAATACCCGTAGTTAGGAAACATGTCCTGCCACCTTGTCGTTTTACCGTTCTTGAATCAAATTCTTCCTGAATATATCTTTTACGATGTGTGTTCATATCAGATTTTTGCGTTTTCATACCGCCCAATTTTTATCACATTGCATGTCGGTAGATACTCTTGAGCCGTGTTTGCTAGTCAATTGCAGGATACAGGTTCCCGGTTCTCAAACGGAGAAATTCATGGAAAACACGACAAAAATCCGGTTCCTGCCAACCACAGATAAAACACGGTCTCCGCTCTCCATCCGTATGCTGCCAGATACCTGTTTAGGAAGACAAAAATGTCAAATCAATGTCGTTTTCAGGCACAAGGCTCAATGGTAGCACAAGATCCAAGAGATCTACGCGGAGCTCGAGAAAATCATGACAAAATCTTAACAAAAAGTCCACCTTTCCTTCAACAGAAATTCTGGAAAAATCGTGAAAACAATTGGAGAAAATACATATTCCAGAAGAAATTGCTCAGGAAACCAGGCCACCAAAAAAAGGACCAAAGCCCAACTCCACAATTCGGCCGCGGAAGGGCGGCCAAAGGGGGGTATTGGCCGCGCTTCCGCGGCCGTTCTGGCGCCAGAAAATTAGGGTTTTCAGGGGGTGTTTTGTAATTTCATATGGGCCAGTATTTTTGCCCTAGTTTCTCATTTTCCAGCCTATAAATACCCCAGAATTCTGTGAAGGAAAGGGTCCAACTTTGTATTTCTTTTGCTAAGTTTTAGTTCCATGTTCTTCTTCCTCTTCTCACCTCTTCTCCATTAAACTTGTAAGTGAGCATTTGAGTGAAGAGTGATGAATAAAGAAGACCATTTTATTATCATGCTTGTCTCCTTATATTTATACTTGTTGTAATTTTAATTCGTTAAGTAGTTGTTGTTATTTCCTTGTTATTTCTTTCTTCTCTTTTTTTCTTTATCCTTACATATGACAATGATACTTACGCTTGATCCTCGCCAAGGTGAGGTCGCAAATAGTTAGTCGTATTCTTCTAATCTCCTTCTTTCTATCTTCCTCTTTTGTGTTGTTTTATTTTTTTCCGTATTATGATGTGTGAGTAGTTCATTCTTGTTAGGGTAGGATAAGGGAAGTTTGAGAGAAGGAAATCTCTCTCACTCTTTCCTTTCCCAACATCTTAAATCGACTCCCGTTAACCCAACCACAATCCGCTCCTTACGGCACCCTATCCTACATGATAGCGGTGATTCCGTAGTGAGACCGGTTGTGGTTGGATTAACCGGAGGTTATGGCTAAGAGCCAAGAACGGACGGACAAGCACCAAAAGGAAGACTTATGCGTTGGAAAGCCTAGCTTATACTCGCAAAGTCCTTCCTAGTCGTGCTAATCCCCGTTGTTGCCGATTACCGTAACACGATATTAAGAAGGGAAACGAAAGATGTGGAGACTCCTAACTCAAACTAACCTAATCCTAACCCTAACATGCTCTCTTTAAATATCAACTCAACACTTAGATAACTACAAACAAAATCTGAACAACCGGACTTAACTCGTCGAAAAACACATAGAAAAAGATTCCCATCTCCCTGCGGACGACCCGTACTCAACCGGCTAGCTACATGCGAAACCGTCTTGATTGCGATATTTAAACTAGAACTTGAACACGCTCGTATCCTATCAATCAAATGGCGCCGTTGCCGGGGAGACGGTAGTCTATTTCTAAGTGAAATTTCGGGTTAATTTGTGAATATAAAAACAACCAAAAACCAAAAAAAAAAATATACTTTGTAAAAATCATCTTGTTATTCTTGATTAGTTTTTGTGCAAGTGTGCAGGAAATACGAAGCTCAAGATCGACGCCTAAGACGTTGGAAATACGGAGTTCAAGTACAGTGCCAAAGACGTGGGAAGATAGATCCACAGTTCGCGGCTACACCGCGACGGACAAAAACGAAGCATCCGGTCTACTGTAGAAATCTGGAGCAGATACAGTGAGCATATTAGAATTCCACACATCCAGACAAGTAGAGGAGACCAAACAGAGCCCACACCAGAAAAATGAAGCACCAATTCCTCATTTCCGCCGCGGAACAGCGGCATTAGAGCCTTATTGCCGCGCAACCGCGGCCACTTGGTGGGGTCAGTGTGCCATCTTCTCTCTGTAAGTCCCTCTGCCTCTCTCCACTTCTCTGAACTCCAATAAACTGTGTTTTCTGCAGCTTTCTTTGCGCAAATTCTTCTCCCCCTTCCAATAAACTGTTCTTGTGCAGGATTCTTTGCGCCGCAAATAAAAATTGTTTGCTGTTGATATTGTTACTGTTTTGCATTCTTTAATACGGACTTAAGGGGCTTGAAACCAATCCAGATTGGGTGGGGATTTCATCACCCTTCCCAGGACCCCGGAAATCACTAAAGCATATGCATTGTCCATTGTAAATTAAAAAAATACTAGACTTCAGCCCTAAGGACTTCGCGCTCATTAGGAGAAGATAAACCTTGTTTAGAACCTTGCTTAACCGTATATTGTTTACGAGGTGTCTAGGAAAGTGTTAAAGGCGCAACCGCCGAAAGAGAAAGGGTTATTTAATTAAGGAATTTCGCGAAAGCGTTGGACAACCTCCCCTTATCTCTGCACTTACCTGGCCTCGTGATCAGTGTATTTTTAAGCCTGTTTCTCGACACTGTTTAACTTCGACAATCAAGTTCAGAAGCAGGTCTAGTAGACCTAGGTTACCCTAGATCTAGGTGTGATTGTGCATATCTTGTTTGTGATTGCTTAAGCCGTATTTCCGTACATACTTCTGTAAATCTCTTTCTAAAAACAAAATAAAAAAGAAAAAATCAAAAACTTTTATAAAAACTTGCCCTTTTGTCGCCAAATCCATTTTCACCCAACACCCATCGCCTTTCTTCATTGACGTTTTCTTACCATCACCTTCTCCGCTTTGACTATACTAAACTCGTTTAGTGTATGTCCGCTTGGACTCGGGACACTAGCACCCGTCTAGTCCGCGTTACGTTAGTCGCGACCGACTACGCGATCGACTCCGAAGTCGATACTCCGTCCACTCCTCTTTCACCCCTTCCTTTGCCGGCCAACTCCGACGTTGACCGGAATTCTGTTCATACATCTTCACCTTCACCTTCACCAACCTCTTCTTCCGAGATGTCGGGATTTAATCCGAACATCTCTTTGACCACCCCTGGATTGGCTCCACCTCCTACGGAGACCAATCTCCCACCACCTCCGCCTGTTGTAGCGCCGCAGCGAATTGCGCTCCAGGATCGTTTCTACCCTACCCGTTCTGCACTTCCAACCTGCCTTTCTCTTCCTCCGGCCAATGGGGACAACTTTGAAATTAAGCCCCATTTCATCAACATGCTTCCACGTTTTCATGGGCTTGAATCTGAAGATGCCTATATCTTCATAAATAAATTTCAAAATGTCTGTGCCATGATGAAAACCACCCAGCTGTCGGACGATGCTATACGTCTACGGGTCATTCCGTTCACTTTATGCGATCTCGCAGAAAAATGGCTGTATAGCACCGCTTCCCACTCAATCACCAGCTGGGACGAGTTTGTTAAAGCGTTTCTGAATAAATTCTACCCAAATCATAAGACCGCAAGAATTCGAAATGAGATCAACCAATTCTCCCAGCTTCCTTCTGAACCCTTTTGGAAGTGCTTTGACCGATACAAAGACCTTCTTGTTCAGTGTCCTCACCACGGTATAGAGAAATGGAAACTCTGCCAAACCTTATACGAGGGACTGAACCCAGCAACGAAGCAGTTGCTGGAAACCATCTGTCAGGGCCACTTCCTATCCAAATCTGACGAGGAAGCGTGGCAGTTCTTTGACGATCTTGCGGAGCAAACGCTACAGTGGGAGAGCACCAGACCGACTCCTTCTTCTTCTTCTACCTCCACTTCTACCGGTCAGTCTAGGGTAGGAATTCACCAGCTTGATGTCTCTATTGCGATGAGAGCTGAAATGGCTGCAATAACAAAAAAGCTTGAAGCAATAGAGAGCAAATTTTCTTCTCCTACTCCTGCCCCTGTTCTCCCCCTTCGTACCATCTGCGCTTGTTGTTCCGATCCTTCTCACTTGACCGAAGAGTGTCCTTACAATCCACCATCGCAAGGACAGGATCAGGTTAATGCATTCCAGCAAAGACCGAGGAATGATCCATACTCTTCCACCTTCAATCCCGGTTGGAGGAACCACCCCAATTTCGCCTGGAATCAGAATCAGAATCAATTCCAGGGCAACAATTTCCAAAGGGCCCCTCCACCGCAACAACAAGCGCAACAACAAACTCAGTATCAGCAGCCCTTCCAACCCCAACCTTACCAAAACCAGACGAACAACTTTGCACCGAACAATTCCTTTCCACCAAACAACTTTGTTCCGTCAAACAACGATAAGGTTTCCTCGCTCGAGCGAAGTCTGGATGCGTTTGTTAAACAATCGACTCAATCCACCGCCAACATCCAGTCTTCGATTCAATCTTTAGTGCAACACACTGCCGCACACGGGCAAAGCATCAGGACCATCGAGGCCCAGATTGCACAGCTGAATGCGGCCTTGAGCGAGCGAGAGAAGGGGAAGCTCCCGTCTCAGCCACTTCCAAATCCCGGCCACCCACATAATGCACATGTTGCTCTTGAACAACAAAACCATAATGTGAGTGCCGTGACCACACTGAGATCAGGGAGGGTGCTGCAAAACAACATTGGCAAGCAAATCAACGATGACACCCCGGCCGCTTCTTCTTCTTCTTCTTCTTCTTCTTCTTCTTCTTCTTCGTCTTCCGAGCCTACTCTCCGTTCTTCACAAGGCTCTCCCTCTTCTTCTTCTGCCCTGAATGGACCCGCTTCTCACTCCACGAAAACACCTATTCTGGGATCTGTTCCAACTCCAAAATCTCCTCCTCCAGCTTTAGACTCAACCAATTTTCAAAATGTTCCATTTCCAAACCGGTTGAGGTCTAACAAACAAAATCCACAAATGGAGAAGATTTTGGAGTTATTCAAGCAAGTTAACATTAACATTCCTCTTTTAGATGCTGTCCAACAAGTCCCTTCTTACGCGAAAATCTTAAAGGACTTGTGCACGAAAAAGAGGAAGTCTCAGGTACCCAAGAAAGTTTTCTTGGCTAGTGCTGTGAGTGATGCCCTTACCCAATCTTTACCACAAAAACGGAAGGACCCTGGCTGTCCTACGATTTCAATTACTATTGGGGATAAGAACATCAACCGCGCACTATTAGATCTTGGTGCCAGTGTTAACTTGCTTCCGTATTCAGTATACGAGCAATTAGGCGTCGGAGAGCTGAAACCCACACACTGCACTCTCCAGATGGCCGACCGATCGATCACCCATCCTAGGGGTGAGCTAGAGGATGTGTTAATCAAAGTCGGGGACTTCATATTCCCCGTCGACTTCATTGTCTTAGATACACAGCCTGTAGCTAACCCCCGGAATCAAATTCCGGTGATACTCGGTCGCCCATTTCTCGCAACCTCAAATGCTGTGATCAATTGTCGCAATGGTTCAATGAACCTCTCTTTTGGAAATATGACAATTGAACTCAACATTTTTAGGTTGGGGAATCAGCCCGCCGAACCTAATGCTCATATACTGGATGTTTGCTCGATCCAGGAGATCACCCCCGAAGAGTGTGAATTCGAGGAGTTTTTGTTTGAATATGATAATCTTGACGCCACTAGTGCGTGTCTCTTCGAACCTGCTGCTGTTTCTGCGCCCGATAACGACTACGAGTGTTTCACGTTCACGAACGATCTTAGCCGCGCACAACCCGAGTTTGAATCTTTCGACTTTTCGGATGAGTTACCTGAATCATCCGACTCGGTTGCCTACACTCGTTTTGAACCTTTGCTGGAGTCCTTTGAGTTCGAGACCTTTGCACCAGTCTTGCCTTCCATCATTTCACCTCCAACGCTCGAACTCAAGCCGTTGCCGTCTCACCTTAAGTATGCTTACTTAGGTGAGAACGAGACCCTCCCTGTCATCATCTTGGCTTCTCTAGCTCCCGAGCAAGAGAAAGCCCTTCTCACGGTCTTGCACGGCAACAGGCAAGCTTTTGGCTGGTCCATGGCGGACATCAAGGGGATTTGTCCCCTCATCGTTGAGCATCACATTCATCTGATGGATGATGCCAAACCAGCCCGGGATCCACAAAGACGTCTTAATCCAGTCATGAAGGAGGCTGTGAAGAAGGAGATCGTCAAATGTCTAGATAGTGGTATCATTTACCCTATCTCTGATAGCCAGTGGGTTAGCCCCATTCACGTTGTCCCCAAGAAGTCGGGCATCACGGTCATAACCAACGAGGCGAATGAGTTAATCCCTACTCGCACCCAAACCGGGTGGCGAGTTTGCATTGATTACAGAAAACTCAACGCTGCAACGCGGAAAGACCACTTTCCGCTACCTTTTATTGACCAGATGCTTGAACGATTGGCCGGACATGAGTACTATTGCTTTCTAGATGGCTACTCTGGCTATAATCAAATTCCCATCGCCGAAAAAGACCAGGACAAGACCACTTTCACTTGTCCTTTCGGCACGTTTGCATATCGTCGCATGCCCTTTGGGTTATGCAATGCGCCCGCTACCTTCCAGCGGTGTATGATGGGAATTTTCTCAAACATGGTGGAGAAATTTCTGGAGATCTTCATGGACGACTTCTCCATCTTTGGCGATTCTTTTGACGAGTGTCTGCTGCATCTCGACGCTGTCCTTACCAGATGTAAGGACAAGAATCTCACTTTGAACTGGGAGAAATGCCACTTCATGGTGCGCGAAGGTATTGTCTTAGGACATATCATCTCGCAGAAAGGCATTGAGGTAGACAAAGCCAAGATTGAGGTCATTTCCAATCTTCCTCCTCCCCGATGCGTCCGAGATATCCGAGCCTTCCTTGGCCACGCCGGTTTTTATAGACGGTTTATCAAGGACTTTAGCAAGATTGCTAGGCCCTTGACTCTTCTCCTGGCCAAGGACACGCCATTCGACTTCAGCTCAAGCTGTGCGGCTGCTTTTGAATCATTGAAACACTCACTCACTTCTGCTCCCGTTCTTTCTTCTCCTGACTGGACGCACCCATTCGAGATTATGTGCGATGCATCCGACTTTGCCATCGGTGCTGTCCTTGGACAGCACATCAACAAGATGCCGCACGTAATCTATTACGCGAGCCGGACCCTGAACGACGCCCAACTTAACTATACAACAACTGAGAAGGAATTCTTAGCTGTTGTATTTGCTTTAGAAAAGTTCAGGCCCTACCTCATCGGCTCTCCAGTCATTGTCTACACGGACCATTCAGCTCTGCGCCATCTTTTTGCGAAGAAAGATGCCAAATCTCGGTTAATACGTTGGATCCTCTTGCTTCAAGAGTTTGACCTTGTCATTAAGGACAAAAGAGGATGTGAAAACGTAGTCGCCGACCATCTCTCACGACTTCCTTCTTCGCCCTCGCTTCCAATTCCGATTAACGACGTGTTTCCGGATGAACAACTCTTGACAGTATCATGCGAACCCTGGTTCGCAGATATTGTGAACTATTTGGCCACGGGATTACTACCGACCGAATGGTCACGTCAGGACAGACTTCGCTTCTTATCCCAAGTAAAACACTTTTACTGGGACGAACCCTACTTGTTTAAGTACTGTCCCGACCAGATTATTCGTCGGTGTGTCCCAGATAAGGAATTCAAGAGTGTGCTGTCATTTTGCCACGATCAAGCATGTGGCGGGCATTTTGGGCCCAGAAAGACAGCTGAGAAGATCTTGCAATGTGGTTTCTACTGGCCACAACTTTTCAAAGACGCTCACGATTATTGCAAGACTTGCTCCCGGTGCCAACACATGGGCCGGATATCCCGGAGAAACGAGATGCCGCTCCAACCAATCTTGGTTGTGGAGATTTTCGATGTTTGGGGGATAGACTTCATGGGGCCGTTTCCCAGCTCTTTTGGGAACTTGTACATCCTTCTAGCTGTTGATTACGTCTCTAAATGGGTCGAGGCTGTGCCCAGCCGGACTAACGACAACAAGGTTGTCGTTAGGTTCCTTAAAGAAAACATTTTCTCCCGGTTTGGGCACCCCCGAGCAATCATTAGCGACAATGGAAGTCATTTCTGCAATAAAACTTTCGAAGCCTTGATGCGGAAATATTCCATAAATCATAAGCTCTCTACGCCCTACCACCCCCAAACCTGCGGGCAGGCCGAAGTTTCAAATCGGCAAATCAAGCAGATACTGGAGAAGACGGTTTCCAAGAACCGTAAGGATTGGTCTTTGAAACTCACTGATGCCCTTTGGGCATTTAGAACCGCTTATAAGACCGACCTTGGCATGTCTCCCTATCGGCTTGTGTACGGAAAAGCCTGCCACCTTCCGGTCGAAATCGAGCATCGCGCGTTTTGGGCGATAAAGGAGCTGAATCTGTCTCTGGAGGATGCGGGCAGCCATCGGAAGCTGCAGCTGAACGAAATGAGCGAGCTTAGGGATGAGGCTTACGACAACGCGGTTGTCGTTAAGAATCGAACGAAGGTGTTTCATGATAAACACCTTTTGCGCAAAACCTTCGTACCTGGTCAGCAGGTACTTCTTTACGACACCCGACTTCATTTCCATCCTGGAAAGCTCCGATCTCGCTGGAAAGGGCCGTATTATGTGCGGAATGTGTATCCGCAGGGCGTTGTGGATTTGGAAAATCCAAAGGACGGTTCACTCTTCAAGGTAAATGGACACCGATGCAAACCGTACCTTAGCGCCGAACCAACAGAGGAGCTCCTGTTCTTACAGGAGCCGGTTTACCTTGCTTAATCTTCCTCTGCCTACCTCCAAACTTCGGTTATCCAGCCAAGAACAGTGGACACTGTTCCAAATAAGTTTGGGGGTATGTACAAACCATTTTGTTTATATTTGTGTATGTTCTTTTTCTTTTCTTTAAAATCAAAAACAAATAAAAATTTGTGTATCACTAACCGACAATTTTGAACCTTCCAACTGCTCTCTTCATGCTATGACAGTGAGGACACTGTCCAGTTTAAGTTTGGGGGTACGCTCGGTACGCATTTCTTACCTTCGCATTCATATGTATATTTTGCATCTGCATATTAAATCCATAAAAACCATAAAAATTTGAAAATTTTCCAAAAATATAAAAACTTTTTTGTTAAGTTAGCTTGTGGATGAACTCTGAATCAACATTCGACGGTTTTTGTTTGAAAAAATAGGAATAACTAGATCTTATGTTTGGATTTTGAAAACCTGAAAGATAACTCTCCTTTGAAGTTAACTATAACTGATATACGTCTTTACATCACACTACACGTGTCATGAGTTTTGGGAATTAGATGACAAGTCTTTCATGTTCAAACTTTTAAACAGATAAATGATTTTCTGAGAATCAAATAGGTTTGTTCTGAAATAAGTAATGTCAAGAATAGTTTATGAAGTAAAGCGAATATGAAGGAATGTTATTGATGCCGTAATAGGAGCTAAGTCTGAAAAATAACCCATCTAAAACTTGATTGGAATGATTACACACCAAACCCACTAGACACGTCTTTTATCCAAAAAAATATTTGAACTGCCGGTTATATCTCCGTTCGTATTAAATCATCTGATTTTCACGCCAAACTGTCTTTTGTTTTTGGACCTAGGTAACTTGAGTAATTAAGTCCGCTGGGGTGTTTCTACACCTAATGCCCTAAAACCAACTGGTTTGGGTGCATTGGCCCAAAGCTCGCTAAGAAACCTAGAAAGTCCAGTTTAAAACAAAGTCAAGCAAGTGTTCTCTCCGAGTTAAAATTCCTAACGGTTCTTTGTGTGAGAATAATCTTGATAAAAGACAGACTTTTATAAAAAAAAATTTAACGGAGATATGAAGATTTTATTCTATGATAAAGACTATTGCACGTTCACAGAGGTGTGTATGAAATGAAAACAAGAAAAAGGTGGAGTGAAAAATACGACTTAGTTTCCTGTTAAGGAAGATAGAAATTCTGAAGTTGAAACCTTACTGGAAAACGAAACTTGAAAAATGCTTAACTCGTTATAAAACTTATGTGATCCTTTTAAAATTGTTATCTGGGCTTTATTATGCGACATGATGACTCTAATCGATCCTTCTGGAACTTTACGACACTATCCGCACTGCACGTAAAGACATATAAAATCTGTAGTTAAATAAGATGTGAGGTGTGAAAAATAAAGGTTCGATAATCTAGACTTAGGATTATAGAATTGTTATTTTCTAAAACAAAACTTTAGGGTTTGAAACTTAGTCATTTTTACAAACCAACTTGACCGGATTTTGTGGGTAGTATCCGCTGAAAACCCTCAGGAGACAACACTCCTCCTACTAGGGACACCTAGAGGTTTAACGGCTTGTTGCACATGCTCAGTGCAATCGCGTTCCCTGCGAAAGTGAGGTTAGGAAATTTTTTGAGAATAAATGGACTTTGCTCGGGACGAGCAAGTGATAAGTTTGGGGGTATTTGTTCATATCAGATTTTTGCGTTTTCATACCGCCCAATTTTTATCACATTGCATGTCGGTAGATACTCTTGAGCCGTGTTTGCTAGTCAATTGCAGGATACAGGTTCCCGGTTCTCAAACGAAGAAATTCATGGAAAACACGACAAAAATCCGGTTCCTGCCAACCACAGATAAAACACGGTCTCCGCTCTCCATCCGTATGCTGCCAGATACCTGTTTAGGAAGACAAAAATGTCAAATCAATGTCGTTTTCAGGCACAAGGCTCAATGGTAGCACAAGATCCAAGAGATCTACGCGGAGCTCGAGAAAATCATGACAAAATCTTAACAAAAAGTCCACCTTTCCTTCAACAGAAATTCTGGAAAAATCGTGAAAACAATTGGAGAAAATACATATTCCAGAAGAAAGTGCTCAGGAAACCAGGCCACCAAAAAAAGGACCAAAGCCCAACTCCACAATTCGGCCGCGGAAGGGCGGCCAAAGGGGGGTATTGGCCGCGCTTCCGCGGCCGTTCTGGCGCCAGAAAATTAGGGTTTTCAGGGGGTGTTTTGTAATTTCATATGGGCCAGTATTTTTGCCCTAGTTTCTCATTTTCCAGCCTATAAATACCCCAGAATTCTGTGAAGGAAAGGGTCCAACTTTGTATTTCTTTTGCTAAGTTTTAGTTCCATGTTCTTCTTCCTCTTCTCACCTCTTCTCCATTAAACTTGTAAGTGAGCTTTTGAGTGAAGAGTGATGAATAAAGAAGACCATTTTATTATCATGCTTGTCTCCTTATATTTATGCTTGTTGTAATTTTAATTCGTTAAGTAGTTGTTGTTATTTCCTTGTTATTTCTTTCTTCTCTTTTTTTCTTTATCCTTACATATGACAATGATACTTACGCTTGATCCTCGCCAAGGTGAGGTCGCAAATAGTTAGTTGTATTCTTCTAATCTCCTTCTTTCTATCTTCCTCTTTTGTGTTGTTTTATTTTTTTCCGTATTATGATGTGTGAGTAGTTCATTCTTGTTAGGGTAGGATAAGGGAAGTTTGAGAGAAGGAAATCTCTCTCACTCTTTCCTTTCCCAACATCTTAAATCGACTCCCGTTAACCCAACCACAATCCGCTCCTTACGGCACCCTATCCTACATGATAGCGGTGATTCCGTAGTGAGACCGGTTGTGGTTGGATTAACCGGAGGTTATGGCTAAGAGCCAAGAACGGACGGACAAGCACCAAAAGGAAGACTTATGCGTTGGAAAGCCTAGCTTATACTCGCAAAGTCCTTCCTAGTCGTGCTAATCCCCGTTGTTGCCGATTACCGTAACACGATATTAAGAAGGGAAACGAAAGATGTGGAGACTCCTAACTCAAACTAACCTAATCCTAACCCTAACATGCTCTCTTTAAATATCAACTCAACACTTAGATAACTACAAACAAAATCTGAACAACCGGACTTAACTCGTCGAAAAACACATAGAAAAATATTCCCATCTCCCTGCGGACGACCCGTACTCAACCGGCTAGCTACATGCGAAACCGTCTTGATTGCGGTATTTAAACTAGAACTTGAACACGCTCGTATCCTATCAATCAATGTGCAAACTTCCTTTGCATATCGACTCGTAAACCTGATTCCTTGTTATCTCTAGGACTTAGGTGACTTGGGTGGAGTTATGTAATTATGGCTATGATACCGCGGCATAGTTACAATGCGGTACTCTATTTAAGTAACTCGAAGTTCTAGTATTGATCTATATTTTGAATCTGTTATCATGCTAATGTTGGGTGTTTTGATTTCAGGAGTATGGCAGGAAAGAATCTGAAGACGTACCAAAGGTGTGTTGACGAAGCCGCCATGCTTGGAGTGATTCGGGGAATGCTGGAGAATCAAAAGAGGCAGACCGAGCTGATCCAGCAGCAAGCTGAATTGTTTCAGGAAGGTTTGCAGACCGTTCAGCAGTCTGTGAACAATGTTGGAGCTAAACCAGTTGATCGTGTGAGGACCGTAGCAGATTTCAGGCGTTTGGGTCCTTCTGTATTTACTGGTTTGGAGGAGCCGTTGCCAGCAGAGCAGTGGCTAGTTGACACGGAAACTTGCTTATTGCGGCACAGATTCCAGATGAGAAAAGGGTAGATGTGGTACGCATTCAGTTAGTGGACTACGCCCGTGAATGGTGGCTTGTAGAGGAGACCCGCTTGCCCAAGCCGATCAAGTGGGCGGATTTTTCGAAGAGTTTCCTAGAGAAGTTCTTCCCGCGGACTGCACGGGAGGAAATGGAAGAGAAGTTCATCAGTTTGAAGCAGAATGGTGCACCTGTAGATGTGCATGCAGCAGAATGGACATGGCTCAGTAGATTCGCTGGACCTTTAGTTGCCAACAATGCAGACAGGGCAAGGAGGTTTATGCGCAGCTTGGATGTAGACATCCAGAGGCAGATTGTCTCCCTGGGTTTGACCACTTTCTCACAGGTCCTTACGGCAGCCCGAGAACAGCAGAGCCTATCGGGGAAGACTGGGAGTTCACAGCAGACAGCAATTGCGATAAGGAAGCCGGCATTTGTACCAAACCGAGCTCATGGACGCAGAGGTATTCCAGTAGACCGTCGTTGCGTAACACCGATGAAGAAGCCGGTTGTCGTTGATCGAAGGAGGAGCGTGATTTGTGACTACTGCCATTTACCGGGACACGTGCAAAAAGAGTGTCGAAGGAGGCAGGGACTCTGTTTAGCTTGTGGAGCAGCAGATCACGCTGTCAGTGCTTGTCCGTCGAAGCTTCGTACGAGGGATGATATTCAGAAGACTCCGCAGAAACCGTTTCAGGGACAGAAGCAGCTGACTCAAGGACCTAATTAGGCTCGAGCTTTTACCCTGACGGCCGAGGAAGCTAAGGCGTCGAGAGAAGTTGTTTCAGGTATTCTACTCGTTCATGGTTTTCCCGCATTAGCGTTATTTGATTCTGGTGCATCCCATTGTTTTATGTCGTCCAAGTTTATAGCTACACACTCGATTACCTGCACGACCCTATCTAGTTTCTGAGACATACACACTGGGAATGGGAAAATCATATCTAGTAGGGAATGTAAAGATTGTACAGTTGTTGTTGGCGGACGGGAGCTCTTTGCAGATTTCTTGGTAATCGACACGGGCAGCTACGAAGTCGTCTTGGGAATGGATTTTCTTGGCACTTTCCACGCTCACATTGATTGTAAGGCGAAGAAAGTAATTTTCTAGATTCCCGGACATCCCGAGTTTACCTTCACTCGAGGAAGCAGTTTTGTCGGGCCAGTCGAGTTTAGGGCTAGGCCGACAAATAATATTCTTGCATCGATGGAGGTTGATGAAAGTGAAGAGCCAGCTGTTGTTCGTGATTTTATGGACGTGTTTGAAGACATATTGAGATTACCGCCGAAGCGAGACGTGGAGTTCGCAATTGATCTTATTCCTGGTGCAGCGCCAGTATCTAAAGCGTATTATCTAATGGCACCAATGGAGTTGGAAGAAGTCAAGAAATAGGTTGCCGAATTGCTTGAAAAGGGTTGGATTCGAAGCAGTAACTCGCCTTGGGGAGCTCCAGTTCTTCTAGTCAAGAAGAAAGATGGCACGAGAAGGATGTGCATCGACTATTGAGAATTAAACCGGGAGACTATTAAGAACAAGTACCCGATCCCTCGCATTGGCGAACTTTTTGAGCAGCTTAGTGGCGCGAGGGTATTCTCGAAGCTGGATTTGCGATCCGGATATCATCAGGTCCAAGTGAAAGCAGAAGATATTTGCAAGACGGCGTTCCGAACTCGGTATGGACATTACAAATACTTAGTGATGCCCTTCGGAGTAACGAATGCACCAGCAATATTCATGGACTTGATGAACCGAATCTTTTCACCTTTCTTGGACCAGTTTATTGTGGTGTTCATTGACGATATTCTGGTTTACTCGAGGAGTTTTGAAGAGCATGCTGAGCATTTGAAGATTGCACTGCAGACGCTGAGACAAGAGAAGTTATATGCGAAGATGAGCAAGTGCGAGTTTTGGCTGGAAGAAGTAAAGTTTTTGGGGCATGTTGTGTCTGGCAATTGAATCGCCGTCGATCCCGAAAAGATTGCCGCAGTTCGAGATTGGCCGATTCCAAAGAATGTTGCGGAGATAAGAAGTTTTCTTGGACTCGCCGGGTATTACAGAAGATTTGTGGAGAACTTTGCTCGTTTGGCGGAAACGTTGGCCAAGCTTACGCGCAAGGAGGTACCTTTTGTGTGGACGGATGGATGTGCGTCATCTTTTGAGACGTTGAAGCAGAAATTGATAACCGCCCCTATTCTGACCGTGCCAGACAATTCCAGAGGATTGGTGATTCACAGCGACGCATCTGGGAAAGGATTGGGATGTGTTTTGATGCAGCATGGGAAGGTTGTAGCATACGCATCAAGACAGTTGAAGATCCATGAGAAGAATTACCCAACTCATGACTTGGAGCTTGCGGCTATGATTTTCGCTTTGAAAATTTGGAGACACTACCTTTTGGGCGAAAGGGTCGAAGTTTTCACGGATCATAAGAGTTTGAAGTATGTGTTCACGCAGAAGGAGCTTAATATGAGGCAGTGTAGATGGTTAGAGCTGATGGCTGATTACGATCTTGATCTTAAGTACCATCCGGGGAAGGTTAATGTCGTACCGGATGCGCTCAGTCAGTTACCGGCAATTCAGATGTTGACTACGCAGAAAGAACTCATTGAAGACTTTCGAAGATTTGATTTGGAGGTTATGCTACCGCATTCTTCGGGACAGTTGATGCAGCTGCAAGTACATTCATCGTTGATCGAGAACATTAAGGCAGCGCAATCGCAGGATCCCAGATTGCAAAAGTTTCGATAACAGGTTGACGCCGGACTACGGACAGATTTATTGATACATGAAGATGGTTCGTTGAGATATGGTAGCCGTTTGTGTGTGCCAAAGGGAGATATTCGCGAAGAGCTTATGAAGGAGGCACACAGTTTAGCTTATTCCGTACATCCAGAAGGCACGAAGATGTACCGAGACTTACGACAGCATTTCCGGTGGGATGGTATGAAACTGGAGATTGCTCGCTTTGTGGCAAAGTGCTTGGTGTGTCAGCAAGTTAAGGATGAACATCAAAGGGTTGCTGGTTTATTGCAACCACTTCCGATTCCTCAGTGGAAGTGGGAACATATAACCATGGATTTCGTGACAGCTCTACTGCGGAGTCCAAAAGGCAACAATGCAGTATGGGTGATTGTTGATCGTTTGACCAAGGCAGCTCATTTTATTCCTTTTCGGGTTGGTCAATCAACAAAAACTTTGGCGGAGCGGTACATGCAGGAGATTGTAAGATTGCATGGAGTACCGGTAAGTATCGTGTCCGATCGTGACACTCGGTTCTTATCACACTTCTGGAGGAGTTTACAGGAAAGTTTGGGGACTCGATTGAAGTTTAGCACAGCTTATCATCCTCAAACTGATGGCCAGTCGGAGAGAACGATCCAAACTCTTGAAGATATGTTATGAGCGTGCATGTTGAACTTCAAGGGTTCTTAGGAGGATCATCTACATTTGGTGAAGTTTTCTTACAACAACAGTTTCCAGGCAACTATTCAGATGGCTCCATTTGAAGCTTTGTATGGTCGCAAATGCCGTTCACCGGTTTGTTGGGACGATGTCGGTGAACGAAGATTATTGGGACCATATTTGGTCGTGCAGACAGTTGAGAAAGTTAACACTATCAGGAATCACATGAAAGCAGCACAAGACAGACAGAAGAGTTAGGCAGATACGTCGAGAAGACCTCTAGAGTTCGCCATGGGTGATTTGCTATTCTTGAAGATATCACCGACTAGAGGGGTGATTCGCTTGGGAAGTCGAGGAAAGCTCAGTCCTCGATTTGTTGGACCCTTTGAGATCTTGGAGCGTATTGGTGAGGTAGCGTTTCGTTTGGTGTTACCGCAGTCCTTGGCGAATGTGCACGATGTGTTTCACGTATCTCAACTCCGTAAGTATATTCGGGATGAAACGCATGTATTGGATCATTCGGAGCTGACGGTACGAGAAGATTGGACTTTTGAGGAGCGACCGGTTGAAATTGTGGATCGAAGGGAAAAGGTTCTTAAGAACAAGGTTATCCCTCTTATACTTGTCTCTTGGGGTAATCGCTCGCATGGAGAGTCCACTTGGGAACGAGAAGATGAAATCCGGCAGAAGTTTCCTCATCTTTTCTTGTAGTTGTTTGTTGTCTATCTTTTGTATTCTTGGAATTTCGAGGACGAAATTCTCTTTGTAGTTGGGTATAATGTAACAACAGAGTCCAATCCTACTAATTTCAGTTATCATATGTTTGATGTGTGGTATTTATTTTATCTGTCTTGCTTGATTGTTGCTTGTTGCAATTTACCCGACCATTAAAATTCTGCATATAACAATTTTAAGTCATCAAAAATTGAATTAAAAATACTCGAAATGGCCTGCTTGACACCCCTAACCCTGTGGTAGCGTCCTTGCATCGTGTTCTCGTCCCGTTCAGTGAAACGGACGTGTTTGGACGGCTACGCGCACGTACGTGCGTCCGTTCTTGGGGTATGCTTTTTAATTACAAAATCCTTAATTTTAATTTTTAGAACCCGCCAATAATTTTCTTATTTCAAATTCAAATTTTTGGACCCGACCCGGATGCAATTCTGAAATATTTTGTATCCCGCCAAATCATGATTATTTAATAATTCATTTACTTAAATCAATTTTCTTTACTGGCCAGAATATTTTACAACCTAACAAAAATCTTTTGTAAAAATTTATTTCCCTAACCATTTCTTAACCCGCAAGCCAATCACATTTCACCTTTTACCCCCGGGCCCCACCAGCATCTCTCTCTCGCTTTCTCTTTTCTCTTTCTCTCTCTCTCCCCTCACTATTCCCTACGCTAACGTCCAATATTATCTCTCCTCTCCGCTTTCTCTCTCCTATCGATCTCTCAATTCCTCTCTATCTCTCTCCTCTTCTCTCTCCTCTCACAATCTTTCTCTCTCTCCCCGCGTTCTCTCTCTGTCTCTCTCTCTTCTTCTTCTTTTAAATCCTTCCTTCCCTTCTCGAATATCAAACAGAACCCAACTCGATAAAACCCTAGCCGCCTTCCTCCTCTCGCCGTGGCACTCGCGACGACGCCGCCACCACCATTCCACGCCGCTGCTCACCCTCGTCACTTCCACCTCATCTCCTTCCTCCTTCCTCCTCTCCCCGAGCACCCTGCACGAGCACCGCGCACCCACTTGCACGCCGCTGCACATCGTGGAATCGCCGCTGGCGATCTTGATCCGTTCCCTGGCCTCGCACACCGTCCTCTGTGAGCATAGCCTTCCTCTCCTCTTCATCTTTCTTCTTCTTTCCTTCCTTCTTCTCTTTCCTTATTCCTTGTGATCTGTGGTTGGTCGCTGTCACTGTAAGCTGTCCACCGGAGCTCCGTCGACGCAATCGACAACCTCAACCCCTCTACAGATTATCGTGAGCACCCTCTTCTCTATCCTCCTTCCCTTCTTTCTTCTTATTTTCTCTTTTCCATGCATTCTTGAATTTTTTGTGTTTACTGTTTTTGTGTTTCGCCGGAATCCGACCGTGCCGACGGCGATTCCCGATGACCCAGCAGGTACCTACGACCCGTGTGACTCCACTGTCCATCGTTTGGGTTCATTCTGTGAACCGTGCGCGCGTCGTGATATTTTCCCGACGACGCGTAACGTTCCGTTTTCCTTTTCGCGACCCGTCGAGGCAAGTGAAACTTGCTACATGCTATTTTTAAACTATTCATATGCTAAATTAATTATTCCTGTTAAATCCCTAATTAGAATTGATAGAAATGGATTTCAAGTTAACCATATAAGGTTCCGTTACACATTTTATGATTCCGAACGTGAAACTTAATCTTGCATCTGATTATTTACATCTAACAATCACCTGTACATGATAGATCACATTGGATTATTGCTATGATACCTTTTTTCCAGTTTAGCCTATTAGACTTCCGCGTGCAATTTTAACCGGTCTAATTTCAACTGCATTCATTAAACAGATTATATATGTAGTCGCATCCATATTTATTAACCTGTTTTCAGCATTTACATCTATCATACTGTATTCACATTATGCTGACACTGTCTGTTAAACACAATTGATAACTGTACAGCTAAATAAATAAAATCTGCTTATTGCTTAACTCATTGCTTAGATCATGTTGTTGATAACCATGCTTGATTATTATAACCCTGATTATGCTAGCCGATTATGAGCACACCCATGATATCGTTTACACCTTGACATGACTTGCTACACACATATCGATTGACCCGACATGGTACCGTACACTACTGGACTTGACCTGTTGTACCATGGAGCGACCCGTTACCTGATCTTGTGTCTAATGCCAACAAACCTGACATGTAGTCCTCACGGACCGTTCTTGCTGTCTATCCAGATAAACCTGCTCTTACCTGATCCTGTATTGGCATTAGTTCTTGATTACTGAATACCTGACTTGACATACATAACTTGGGGGTATGGGGAAATCAAAAGTGAAACCTGACTTGTAACTCAACAGTTTGATACCTGTTCTAATCAGTCTTACGGGCTAGGCCAGCCCCGGAGTGATGATGCTGACATCACTCGTCTGTACCTGCTACCTTTTACTGCCTAGCGGCACGTCTCGGTTTCAGCACGAGAGTCTATAGACTGTGGTCTCGGGCATGCACGGGATACTATTGAGTTACATCGATGATTCATCAATTTGATTTCAAAGATATTAGAGTAGAAAACCCAATAGAACAGTCTAGTTACTCACAGCACACTACTCTGCACTGCCTGACTTATATTACTGGTACCCCTGCTTTTCATTCATGTTTATATTTGCATTGCCTGTTACTCTGTTCATATTTTATTACTTGATGACTTGACACGCTGACATCTGGGTTTTGCATGGCCCAGATTCCGTACCTTTGCTGCAGTCCGAGCAGGAGTACTTCAGCCAACAGGCTGAGCTGTGAGGTGTCAGCAATAGTTAGTTCTTTTATTTCCTGCATTTTTATTCCTGATGTGAGCCCGTATTATGGGACATACATGTTAGTTATATGTATGCCCTAGAGGCCATTACTGTACATAGGATGTATATTGTAGTGGATGCTGGGACATATATAGGGAGGACTTTCTTGCTCGACATGATAGTATGCTATCTGGTTACCCTTTACCTTAACGTGTATGCTGATTGTCTCTCTGTTACATGTTGGTAAAGCCCTCAGGATATGTACTTGACTACCTGGACTATGATGCGGATCATACTAGTGGGGACATAGTAGTCCATAAGTACATCCTTCAACGTCCCTAGTCGTGGGTGTATCGAGACGGGGCATCGATATACCAGAGTAAGCTAGCGTATACCTTCTCGACCCATACAGATGGGCGATGGATGATCCCATATCCGTTGGTGTTTGACATCAGAGATGATATACGGGTGCTCAGTAGAGACTGGGTACACTGGACGGACTCGCCGAGAACTCCCAGATGGTATTATACCTCACGTCAGATGGCAGTTCTCTGGTGACACTGGTACAGAGTAGTCTGTTGACCCGAGATCGTCATAGAGTCTTGTGTGGTTCCCACTGTGCTTTTATTTCCATCTTACCACGTCAAAGAGGGCGTGCAAAACGGTGTTTTTTGGGTACAGTCCCGAGTCACATGGAGGCAATGAGCGATAGGAGGGGATTCGTCTCTCCCGGTATAGGGGGTTGATGTTGCGCTGTGTTCGATTGGCTATAACAGGAAATCCCTGGCCAGGGTTGCTGAGATTTACTGGTAAGTGTTACCAGTAGTTTCTCGAATTGTTATAGACCTCATATCGACACGACTTATCGAGCTATTGGGGTCTGACGTTTACCACCCCTAGGCAAGATATGCGGCATATCAGACGATCAGACCGGACTGTACGGTAGTGTTACTGGTCGGATTCGCAGGAGTGTGAGCGGGCTTGCTCGTCGATCTTCTGATCGCTCAATACCCGGGTGGCCGTTACGTTTAGCAGACCGCTTGCGGCTTGTGGGTGTTTGATATGATCATCACCTGCTGCCGGCGTATTGACGAGTCTTTAAAGTCCTACACAGAGGTTTCCTGGCTCAAGCGAAACGAAATAGGAGCGCATATGAGATATGTGCGGGACCGAGAATAATACGAGTATGTGATACTGTATTCGATTCTCGCGATGTGACATTGATCGGTTATATGTGATATAGCCGGGTTATCGGATCAAGTGTTGATTCGATAAGTTGTTACTAATGATACTAGCCGGTTATATGCGATATGACCGGATCGTTAAATCAAGTGTTGATTTAATGATTTAATGCATAATTATATATTTGATATATTACTTTGCATTAACTAGTATCGGTTCACTTTATAATGGATTTTCTCACTCGGATGTGCGCATTACATATGCGATATGATTTTTGTGCACTAGATTGTATCATGTTTGATGGTACATGCATTTTGGTTAAATGTAAAGAATTAAACCATGTTTTAAGTGGATAATTAGGGTTTTGATTTCCTTATTCATTTATTAATCTTTTTCTTTTTGGAAAAAGGAAAAAGGAAATGAGAAAATGGTTGCTATTTTGTTTGTATTCTTTGAAGCTTCATGAACTTTGACCATAGCAACCATTTTGTCTTCTTATACAAACCCTAACCATTCATCTAACTTGAGTTAACTCTCTACAATTAACCATGGTCTTGTTATGATAAGGTTTGATTATTCATTTCATTTTTAATTAACTTATCATAACTATTATCTTCTTCTTCCTCATTTTTCTTCAAGTGAAGAAAGCAAGGTCATCAATGGTGATTGATGATAAAGAGTGAGAAATCCAATTCTAAAGTCTACCCACTTCCTATTTCTTCATCCTCTACCTCTTGCCAAGTAGTACAGTGTGTTTCCTTCACAAGTTTTTAGGGCTTGGTGAAGGTGGAGCTTGATTTAGCGATGCCTCGACGTAGATCATCTTCGGCATGGACATCGACGACCTAGCTCGCTTTTTCTCCGACGAAGCCGACTCTAGAGCCCGGATTCCTTTTGGACAGCGGAGACGACTTCGTTGCGGAGCTATGGAGGTAGAGCACCGGATCTACAAAGGTTGTATTTCCGATATCCCATTAGTTAAGTTGTTAACTAGATTGTTTTTCGCCTAGATTTCTAGCCAACGGTCCGTAGTCGGGTTTCTCGGCACCTAGATTTTAGAAATTGGCATGGTTGATGCCTTGTGAGACCTCACTAGGGTGCCTAGGAACCTTTCACTGGTATCAGAGCCTAGCTAGAGCCTCAGGTGAAGTCTAGACGGATTTTGAACTCCGAACGAACCCGAAATCCTAACACACCCATGCTCTCTGTCCAATTTTCAAAAACAGGGATTTTTCAGTATTAAAAATATGCAGAAATATCAGCAGGTTATTTTAAGAGTAACTGTGAAATACGAGTGCGTAATTCCATCAAACTACCGCGGTTCCGCGGCACGAGCATGGCTCGTGCGGCGGATCCGCGGCCGTACGGACTCATTCTTCAGTCAATGTTACACAGTAACTCCTAATTGATATTGCTGGTTTTCCTGGGTATTTTTAAATTTTATTCAAGAGTTGAAAATTCTGGGGTTGTTTTGGGGATTCGGTGTTTTGATCGGAGTATCAAATTTTGTCTGTGTGGCTTTCCGGATAAATTTTAGAATATGTTAAAAATTTCGACCGGATATAAATACCCAATTTTTCCCCTGTCGGGAAATTTCCAAGTGTTGGATTTTTCCGTTGTTTAACGACGTTCTAAGTAGTGCAAGTAACTCGATGGACCCTCTAGAAGACAACAAACCTTAACTCGATTATGTGACAGTCTTGAACTGCCCTTTGAACCTTCGGGTTTGGGGCAGTACGGCGTGCCACATGTGAGGCGTTGGCTTTGACCCTTCTACGACTGGACCGTTAGTACTGAGGCACGAACTGAATGTTGTTAGACTTATTTCATGTGTTGATCTGTATCGGGAAAAATTGGGTGTTCGAATGTTCAGTCGGAAAGTTTAACATTTTCTAATTATCTGGAATGTGATACAATAATTGGAATTCACAAGAAGTTATGAGATAACTGAATGAATGTTATAAACATAGCACTTTAGTCTCACTTGATCGGTTGCCACGGAATTTTGATGTGATCAAAAGTCCGTCGCAATCACGTAGCGTACGCGGATACTCGCCGGGTAAACTTAATAGACAGCCTCACCCCATAGCCCCGACCAAGTGACTGTAGGAGAACCCCGTCGCCAAAAGCATCCGTTCGGGTGCTCCCGGCAGCGGTGTTCCGCCTTGGTGCACTTCGTCGACGGTATCGGGGGTGCGGCCGTCTACTAAAGTTTGCGATGAGCATTCGATCAGGATGTCGGGAATCTTGTTGAATTACCCGACTTGATATTGAAAAGTGTTTTCGATTTTGAGACTAAAATGCGGGGTTTATAATTGTTAGGCATGTGATGTCTAAGGAATTCATTTGGTCAGGCATGCGATGTCTGAGGTGGTTGCGGATTCCAACTGTTGTAGTTTTACACTTTCTTTTCTGTGACCGTAAGTGTAATATGTGATGTCGCCGGTTTCGTTGCTATATGTCAACGACAATTGGGATGGACATATTTACTTACGTTGATGACATGTGATGTTATGTGTTGCTGGATATGTTATATTGGATCGTCGTGTTTGAATAGCCGGGGTTTTTTATGTGAGATGAGTGTTTTTCATTTTCATTCATGTAAAAACTTGTATGTAATATTCTTTTATTGGGGCGCTTCCAGGTTGCGGAAGTTGTCACCCTTTGTATATTATTTACTTTTCCGCACTAGGATAGACCCAAGGAGGAGGGCACAAGTAACCGGGTTCTGGAGTCCAGTGGGAGACCAACTCGAGGAGTCGAGTCCGGGTCTCCTAACTCTAGAATTGGTAGGGTTGCTTGCCGCTCTCGTAAGGGTCTAGGGGTGTGGGTTTGGCTATTCATCACGACCGTGGAATCCGTGTTTTATACTGGCTCGTATTGAAAACACGGACGTCCTAGTATATCCAATATTTCATATGTTTCTTCTGCTGCGATATCTGTGATGTGATCATGTGATGTTCTGTGATAGATACAGTATATAGTATATATGATATATTCTATAGACGTTACTTATGTTTTACACCCGCGCTAGCCCTGCCCCGCTCTGCCGTTAGTTACCTAACCTAACGATGCACGAGGTGACATCGAGGCGAATGCGGATGGCATAAGTGTACGTCATATCTATCTGTGATGTTTAGGTATTTAAATGATGGGACTTCATTAATGTGATTAATGAAATAAAAGAAACCTAAGATGTTGTAGAATCGAATTTCAAAATAAAATAGGTAGCTACAGTTCTTGCTTTGCACAGCGGTATATACGATATATCCTGCACCTTATTCGATGAGGAAAGGACCGAGATCCCTTCACCGGGAGTGACTCCTTTAGCAATAACTGGCAGATGCTACACACTCGGTTTGTCTTTTGATTGCTTTTAAGTGTTTTTGCTTTGCACAGTGATATATATGATATATCCCGCACCTCATTCGACGAGGAAAGGACCGACGATCCCTTCACCGGGAGTGACTCCTTTAGCAAAACTAGAAAAGCCTCAAAAGCACTCTATTTTAAAATCATTTGATTCTACAACGATATCAAGTTCATTACGCAATAGGTTTTCAGAAAAACCTATCGTAGCCCTCCGTCATTTCAGATACGTACTAGTTAGTATTCGTGCTGCGGTTGTTTGGCCTCCGTCAAGGCGTAGTGTACGGTAGCTAACTAGTGCTTATCTGGTAGCATATGATGCGATTGGATTAGGGTATTCGTACGGCATTGTTTGGCCTCCGTCAAGGGTCGTGCGGGTGGGTTTAATTCAATCAGGAAATGACGGGTTGAACTTGACTAGCGGACTATGGGTTGTTTGGCCTCCGTCAAGGTCATAGGACGCTAGGGGCAAAATATTATCGGGAATTTCAAGTGTTGAAATTTGCAATGAGATTGCATACCTTCTATGAGATAGTTGGATCCCGATACCCGCTGCGAGTAATTGTTACTCCTGGGAGAGTTTTATACATTACAATTAGCCAATCAAGTAGGTGTCTAGAAAGGTGTCAACGAGATTACGCCTCTGGGAAAACGAGGTTTACATTAATTGGGTTCGTGCGAAAGCACGGGGGACCTCCCTCAAAGTACCGACACTGGCCTGGCTGAAAGATTGGCGAACTTGTAGTGTGTAATTAATCCCGGCTAGTCTTTCCTTTTAGGGTTTGAAGGAAGATTTGATAAAAAGCAGTAGGAGCCATCCTGATTAGATAAAATAATAACCAATCTATTCTTGAAAGAGCGCACGCTGAGTGTTTTCTTCTCTCTCTCTCCTGGTAGCGACTATATCACGCCTTAATCAAGATAATAATACGGAATATTGACCGAACCCGCTTGTTATACTGAGCTGGGGAACGTTGGTCCCGCTCCAACTTATAATTGTTATAAGACAGAGCAGGAAATTGGGGATTACCAGAATTCCCGTGCCGCCCAAACGAAGAGAGTGCATGCTGATGCATCATCTTCGGGTGTGTTCATTACAGAGAACTGTTTCTCAGTATCCTTTACGTCCTGGGTATGTGATACCAGATCAGGATCCCAGATATGTAATCTGTTACATAGGGCTACAAAAAGGTAGAGAACTGAGAACGGGTGATAAGTTTCATGCGACAGAAAACGGGGCAAGTGTTGCAGCCAAGTCTGTTGGTCACTGTCACCCTGTATTACCGATACATTGATTCTGAACGAATGTTATTAGATACCGAACCTGATATACAAAATCATATCAGTCTCTTTATTAGTAAAGAAATGATAAAATTTTGTATTGTTGGATAATGTTTTGAACATTTCCTATATCAAAAGTTGATCGGTTCAGGCACGTTATCTAAAAGCATTGATGTTCTAAATCAAACTACAGTTCTTTAGTATACGGAACACACACAAGAGGAAGAGTTCAGAAATGAACGAATCCTACTTGAGGCATTGTAGACTAGGTCAGATCAATGTGACCCGAATAGCTAGAGTTACATATAGATGCATATTTAAATCAGTTTGAATTTACATCTTGTGAAACTCGCCAGTCATGTCATAAAGATAAGATGACCATAGCTCCGTTTACTGGAAACAGAGAAAGAGTTACTGAACTCTTGGGATGATACATGTTGATGTATGTAGGTCCCCTGTCTACACATGCCAAGACCGGTTCTTTGTACTTCATTACATTCTCTGATAATCTCTCGAGATCCAGATCTATGTTCTTGTTGAAACACAAGTCCGAACCTTTTGAGATATTCACGGAATATAAGTTAGAAGTAGAGAACCAAAATACGGGTATAAGTATTATGTCCTATGATGAGATCAGAGAGGAGAATACTTGAGCACGGAAATCCTGGACTATTCTAAAGGAGAATGAGATTCTCTCTCAGCATTACTCCTCCGTATATACCATAGCACGATGGTATGTCGGGGCGGAGCAGATACACCCTATTTGATATGGTGTGCTCTATGATGAGTAATACTGAGTTACCTTTTTCCTTTTTGGGAGTTATGCACTTATGAAGTTGCATACCTATTGAATAGGGTTCAAATCAAATCAGTTGCCTATCATTTCATATGTGATATGATAAGGGAAGAGCCCATATCTTAAGTTGGTTAAGATTTGGGGTTGTCCGGGCTATGTCTAAAAGAAAAATCTGGACAAGCTCGAGGCAAGGTCTGTAATGTAGAACTGGAAAGGTTCCAGCTATACAAACTGCAGCTGATGATTTGAAAGAACCAAAGGATTCAACAGTTACCAACGAACCTCAGCCTCTCCGCCGATCTAGTAGGGTTCCTCACCCACCTGAGAGATACTTCGGTTTCTCTATGACAGTGGGAGCTAGGATTGCATCATGAGATGATGACCCAACTTGTTTCGAGCTGGCCATCAGGAGTAGGACTCTGTAAGAATGGCTGGATGCTTAGCGATCTGAGATGGAATCCTTATACACCAACAAAGTATGGACTTTGGTTGCTATATCTGAAGGGTTAAATCCCCAACAGGAGCAAGTATATCTTGAGAAGATTACTTGGTGTAGATGGAAAAGTTGAGACTTTCAAAAACTAGACTTGTTAAAGGTTTGCATCATTGACCAGGTGTGGATCATGAGGAAACCTTTTTCTAAGGAGCTAGGCTTAAGTCCATCCAGATCCTACTTGCCACGGCTATATACCATGACTACGATATCTGGCGGTTGGGTGTCATGACTGCTTTTCTAAATGATATTTTAGAAGAGTGCGTCTATAAGTACACAGCCAGAGGGCCTCGTAGACAGTGGGAGCAGCGGAAACGTGTGCAAGATGCTTTATAAGATAAAGCAGGCATCGCGGAGTTGGAACGTCTGTTTTGATGCGTTAGTCAAAGAAGTTGACATCATCAAAATGGTAGATGAACTTTGTACAAACTAAAAGGTAGTAGGGAGTATGGTGACGATCCTCGTAGAGTACGTGGATGACATACTCTTGATAGGGAAGGAATTTCCTATGCTACGCTCGATCAATCTCCGCTTATCACTATGATTTTCCATATAGGATCAAAATGATACCTCCTAAATCCTGAGTTTTGGATCTATGAGATAGATTTAATTGGATGTTAGGATTCTCACTAGTTGTAGTGAGATGGTATCAATCGATCCTGGGGAGAATCACTGGAATGGTTCCAGAGTGATAAAGACGACTGAATGTCAGTCACAGGCATTGTCTTTACCCTCAGTAAAGGGACGGTATGTTGGAAGAGTTCCAAGCTAGATACCGTGGCATACTAGACGATAAAGGCTGAATACATCGCTACTTAAGATGCTACCATAGAGGCAGTCTGGGTGTATAATAGTTCATGAGATGAACTTCGTTCCTACCATTGTGAGACAATGGAGTTGTGGCTTATGCCAAGGAACACCCGTCCCATCAGTGACCCAGGCGTATTCTAAGGCAGTATCACTTGATCATGGAGATGGTTGATCTCCAGGGAGATCGAGGTTAGGAGAGTAGACTCAGAGGACAACACAGCGGATCCACTCACAAAGGCCTTTTCCCAGAGAGAGACTTTCATGGGATGGTTGAGTATGAGATACTGCAACCACTGCTACAGATGGCCCTAGTGCAAGTGGGAGATTGTTAGTTATATGTATGCCCTAGAGGCCATTACTGTACATAGGATGTATATTGTAGTGGATGCTGGGACATATATAGGGAGGACTTTCTTGCTCGACATGATATTATGCTATCTGGTTACCCTTTACCTTAACGTGTATGCTGATTGTCTCTCTGTTACATGTTGGTAAAGCCCTTAGGATATGTACTTGACTACCTGGACTATGATGCGGATCATACTAGTGGGGACATAGTAGTCCATAAGTACATCCTTCAAAGTCCCTAGTCGTGGGTGTATCGAGACGGGGCATCGATATACCAGAGTAGACTAGCGTATACCTTCTCGACCCATACAGATGGGCGATGGATGATCCCATATCCGTTGGTGTTTGACATCAGAGATGATATACGGGTGCTCAGTAGAGACTGGGTACACTGGACGGACTCGCCGAGAACTCCCAGATGGTATTATACCTCACGTCAGATGGCAGTTCTCTGGTGACACTGGTACAGAGTAGTCTGTTGACCCGAGATCGTCATAGAGTCTTGTGTGGTTCCCACTGTGCTTTGATTTCCATCTTACCACGTCCAAGAGGGCGTGCAAAACGGTGGTTTTTGGGTACAGTCCCGAGTCACATGGAGGCAATGAGCGATAGGAGGGGATTAATCTCTCCCGGTATAGGGGGTTGATGTTGCGCTGTGTTCGATTGGCTATAACCGGAAATCCCTGGCCAGGGTTGCTGAAATTTACTGGTAAGTGTTACCAGTAGTTTCTCGAATTGTTATAGACCTCATATCGACACGACTTATCGAGCTATTGGGGTCTGACGTTTACCACCCCTAGGCAAGATATACGGCATATCAGACGATCAGACCGGACTGTACGGTAGTGTTACTGGTCGGATTCGCAGGAGTGTGAGCGGGCTTGCTCGTCGATCTTCTGATCGCTCAATACCCGGGTGGCCGTTACGTTTAGCAGACCGCTTGCGGCTTGTGGGTGTTTGATATGATCATCACCTGCTGCCGGCGTATTGACGAGTCTTTAGAGTCCTACACAGAGGTTTCCTGGCTCAAGCGAAACCAAAATAGGAGCGCATATGAGATATGTGCGGGACCGAGAATAATACGAGTATATGATACTGTATTCGATTCTCGCGATGTGACATTGATCGGTTATATGTGATATAGCCGGGTTATCGGATCAAGTGTTGATTCGATAAGTTGTTACTAATGATACTAGCCGGTTATATGCGATATGACCAGATCGTTAAATCAAGTGTTGATTTAATGATTTAATGCATAATTATATATTTGATATATTACTTTGCATTAACTAGTATCGGTTCACTTTATAATGGATTTTCTCACTCGGATGTGCGCATTACATATGCGATATGATTTTTGTGCACTAGATTGTATCAGGTTTGATGGTACATGCATTTTGGTTAAATGTAAAGAATTAAACCATGTTTTAAGTGGATAATTAGGGTTTTGATTTCCTTATTCATTTATTAATCTTTTTCTTTTTGGAAAAAGGAAAAAGGAAATGAGAAAATGGTTGCTATTTTGTTTGTATTCTTTGAAGCTTCATGAACTTTGACCATAGCAACCATTTTGTCTTCTTATACAAACCCTAACCATTCATCTAACTTGAGTTAACTCTCTACAATTAACCATGGTCTTGTTATGATAAGGTTTGATTATTCATTTCATTTTTAATTAACTTATCATAACTTTTATCTTCTTCTTCCTCATTTTTCTTCAAGTGAAGAAAGCAAGGTCATCAATGGTGATTGATGATAAAGAGTGAGAAATCCAATTCTAAAGTCTACCCACTTCCTATTTCTTCATTCTCTACCTCTTGCCAAGTAGTAGAGTGTGTTTCCTTCACAAGTTTTTAGGGCTTGGTGAAGGTGGAGCTTGATTTAGCGATGCCTCGACGTAGATCATCTTCGGCATGGACATCGACGACCTAGCTCGCTTTTTCTCCGACGAAGCCGACTCTAGAGCCCGGATTCCTTTTGGACAGCGGAGACGACTTCGTTGCGGAGCTATGGAGGTGGAGCACCGGATCTACAAAGGTTGTATTTCCGATATCCCATTAGTTAAGTTGTTAACTAGATTGTTTTTCGCCTAGATTTCTAGCCAACGGTCCGTAGTCGGGTTTCTCGGCACCTAGATTTTAGAAATTGCATGGTTGATGCCTTGTGAGACCTCACTAGGGTGCCTAGGAACCTTTCAATACATTCCAGTTATTTTGTATTAGATCTTTTGCTTCCGCACTTTTATTATTCTTGACTCATGATATCTTGGCTTATGGACATGTTTAAGTTAGTTTTATTTTGTTCTTGATATCTCTACAACCGTAATGTGACTGTGGAAGGATTTTTCCTATCCACAGGTAGCATGGTTGGCTATGTCACGTGCCCATCTTAGCATACTCTGGAAAGCGGGGCGTGACACTTGGACCCAGGAGTGGTCATGTTACGCACACCGGCAGGTCAGAGTTCAGGATCGTCGACGAGACATGCTATGAGTGACCACGACAGTTGGCCAGAGATTCTTGGAGGATGTGCTTGAGCGGGACTATTCCGCCATACTTGATTTTGGGTATTTTGGAGGGATCTATTCGCATGATTGATTTTGATGATTGAGTTTCATGATATTTGTTTTCATGGACCATGGTTGCACCTACTGGGTATTTACGATTTTTGCACAGTTGTTGCACTTGAGATAGTTTTCGTGCCTTGGTTTCTCATGTTTGTGATTATATGAATTTCATACAGTTTAGTTGATTTGTGCGTATATACGCACACGATTTGGTTTTTGCACTCGGTATAGTTCACATATGCTTGCAGTGCAGTGATACGCATTTCGTGCACTTAGATGCACTGGACTTCAATTTCAATTGTGATGCTCGATGTTCGTTTTGTGCACCTTGTGCACCTGATTGGATTTTGCGCATGTTCGGCGCTTGATATTGGATTTCATGATTTCGTGCACGATGGATGCACCTGATTTGGATTTTCGCGCATGTTAGGCGCATGTTTTGAGATGCGATTTTGGTGCACACCAGATGCACTAAATCGAGATTCTTCGTGCATGTCAGATGCACCTGTCTTTGCTGTCAGGCACACCCGTTGCCTATGAAAGATGTTGTGTGCACACCCGATGCACTTAGATGTTTTTTCTGTGCGCATGTATGGCACATATATGGATTTTAATTTCCGTGCGCACCAGACGCACGTAGTATTCATATGCATATTTTGGGATTGATTTCTTATAGAGCAGTACGTTTTTATGATATTTGCGATGTGTTTTCATACTGAGCAGGACTAGTCAGAGAACAGTGCCTGAATATATTTTGCATGCATTGATAGTTATCGAAGGGATTTCCAAAAAGCGAGCTATAGTCTCAATATTTACCTACGTGTCTGATATGACACGAAATATTTAAAACAAGGAACCCTTCTAAATTGCTTCCAAAACGGCGGGACGTGCATATTAAACAAAGGATATATATATATATATATATATATATATATATAATTATTTTCTTACAATAGACGTCGGCCACTGTGCAGTGTTGCAAACATCGCACGACGATTTGAAAAAGGTTTGTCATGCATTGCTTCTAGATGCTTTAATGATGTTATCATGTTGGTTTTTGTATTGGATCTTGACATTGATATCTTCCCCATGACTCCGATGATTGCGGGATACTTGACGGAGTTTTGATTTTGAGTTATATGCTCATTTTTCATGCGCATGCGCTGTGCTACGATTGGTTTTATGTATTAATGATTTCGAAGTCCCGACGACTTGATGGTTTTGCTTAGATATTTTAGTATTTGGGGGGTGTTTTAATTTAAATTCGGGGACCGAATTTCTTTAAGGGGGGAAGATTGTAACGTTTTGAAAAAAAATCGTTTCGGTGAAATTTCGGAAAATCGGTAAAATAATTGGTTTCCTATAAAAAGTCAAAATACAAATATTTTTATTATAAAATTAAATATACATATTCTAGCTATGTAATTGCTAGTATTTGGTATTTATTGAGCCACTGGTGAAATTTCAAATTTTCTAAAAAATTTTCCGAAATTAATTATTTTAATATTATTTTAAGTCGTCACCAATACATTTAATTAGGGAAAATTACAGATTGGAATGGGTTGATACAAATTTTAGAATTCATGACACACTAAACTACCATGTAAAATATTGTTTCTGAAACGAAATAGTTTGCCAAAACGGTTTAGAAAATATCGAAGAAAAAGGGCTTAATTAGTGAAATTAGTGTTAATGGGAATTGGGGTAATACATTTATCTTTTTCCCTAACCCACACACCCACACCTCACCCTCTCTCCCCCTCCCCATGTGGCCGGCCCCACTTTGACAGCCCTCCCCCCCTCTCTCCAATCACCCCTTTTTTGAAAAGAAAAGAAAAGAAAAGAAAAGAAAATGAAAGAAGTAAAGGTGGACTTTGACTTTTCTCCCCACTTTCTCCACCTCACTCTCTCTCCTCCTTCACACCCTCCAATTCTGGCCGAATTCTAGCCCCTCAATAGCAGCAGACCTCCTCCAAATCCCCTCCATTTTTGCATCAAAAAATTCCACAAAATGCACAAAATTCAACACAAAAAGCCCACAAAATCAAAATCTAATCCCTACACATTTTTACTTGACCATTCTACTATGGATCTAGGGATCAAGATGGCATTTTGGATGGCTAGATTTCAAGTGAGATCTACAAAATTGTGGAGGTATAATTTTAACGGTGTAGTTAAATTGTTGATTATTGCTTTAATCTAAGTTAATTAAGTGATTATTTAGGTTTTAGATGAGTTTAATTGCATGATTAAGAAATTCAAGTTAGGGTTTTATTGTGGAATTGGGTTGTGATAAATTGTGCATGGTTTTGTGATGAGGATTAACATCTTAAGTCTTGTAGAAAGCTAATCTAGTTGTTAATTACAAACCATTACTTATAAAATGTCTTAATTAAGTTATTTTGCTAACAAGGGTTTTTGGAAAATTATTAAATGCTATAGATTAAAATATAATTATGGTTTCATGTCATCATTAATATTATAATGAGTGGTTTAATGCCTTTGGACCATGCAAAACCAAGCTTAATTGTAAAATTATGATTTTTACTTTAAAAAGAGTTAAAATCGGTATTTTTGCAAACTAGTTTTTTTGAACGTATATAGTTTGGTGAAATTAAATCGTGGAAATGGTTTGTATGGCTTATTTAAGTTATTTAATATGTATTATGGCCATTAGAATTGTTAAAATATCAAACGTTGTATTAAAACGGTAAATTTTGTTTGCTAGGTTTTCGGAAAAATAGCTTTTAAAGTGAGTTTAGGTTTTTTGTGAATTCTAACCTATTTCATTTTATAATTAGTGTTTGTGAGTGCGCAAATGGGTGCGTTTGGGATTTTTCTCGATGGTTTGGCATTTGTACGCCGACGTCAAGGGTTTTTGGGTTGATTTGTGAAAGCAACCATAGGTTTTGACCTATTTGGGATTCGTGTGTCATTTTGGTCATGAGTCGGATTTTAATGCGATACGGTGCGTTATGATATGTAGGTACCCCATGTGGACTTCGAGACGAGAAGCAAGCGCGTTGCGACGTTGGCACCGGCGAGCGAGGACCAGGTGAGTAGATTTATATCTACGGGGAGAAATCGGGTGGATAGCGTATAGCACCCCCGCAGTTCGTAGTGATATATACGAATACGTATACACACATATATATTGATTATATATTATTGAGTTTATTGATGTTAAGGATAGATTTTAGGTGTGATTGGATAGGTTTAGTGTTGCGAGACCTTAGAGTGGAGGTTGCATCACATTTACACACACACACACCCATACTTGCATACATTCTTCTTTCATATGTGCTTATATGGGGTTATATTGTTATGTGTTCACATGGGTATGGGACTATGTGTTCACATATTGGATTTGAGGATGATACTTGGGATTGAGATGAGTCGTTGAGATTTGATTTGAGATTATGATATCGGTGATATGGCAGGACTCGTACTTGAGATACATCCTGATGTTTATAGCGGATCTTTGGACGACGATACCATGTGAATAGTGATATGCAAAGAATGGTTGACATGTGATCGTGATATAAGATAGGATATGTTAAGATATTCATAATAGGTCGCATTGGGCGATGTATACCTCTTTATGATGATATATGACGATGATATCGGTTTGTATGAGGCTGTAGATCAGCAGTCAGATCATGATTAGATTGATGATATTAGTATTGTACTAGACGTAGATCAGTACCCCGGATTATGATCTTTGATAAAGAGGATACCAGATGAATCGTGTGACGAGTATGATATTGACCCGTACCCAGATTTGGGGATGCCGTACGACGGATTTATGTACGAGCTATATATTGATGATTGATCCGCACTCTTGACTTGGGATGTCTGATTATAGATATGGTATCGGATATGATATTATTGAGGCGGGGTCACCGACTAATATATATATACAGGTATGTATATGTATCGACTTAGATGTTAGGCGGTTTCCTTACCTGTAGTTCAGCTTGTTAGTTCAGCCGTATACTTTAGTGTAGTTGTTGGACTAGAATAGACTCCTACCTATTTCAAAACTAACGAATCATAGGTATTTTAAAAGACAGGTCAAGGGACTCTACGAATATTTCAAAAGAAGTATCTTTTCTTAAAAACACTGTAGCCCTTATTTTCAAAACACCGCAATTCGTGTTATTTCAAAAGGCACTACTGTTGACTTATAGTATCATTGTGTTTAGTATTCGCTCCCGCACATTATTGCTGTTTGCTCCGCATCACATACTTATGTTGTAATTTCATATTGCATTGATGATATCATGCTGTTAGGACACCAGCACCATTACCGATGATGCATATGTACCACGTACACTTACTTACCGGCTCACACACATCTTCATCGGTAATTGCCATGTCACGTACACCTTAGAAAATATTATTGCTTAACTTAGCTTGTTAGCTAGTAGTTTTGACATGATATTAGTGTATTTTCCTTATATGCTAGTTTAGATATTGTAGTTATTACTTGTCACCTCATGCATACTGTTATTCATCGTTATGCCGCATTCATGGATTCTCATGCCTATATTCACTATTTTACGTGCTATTGAGGTTTTGGATTCGGATTTCTATGAGATTTTCTGGATTGGGGGGGAACCGCAAAACTTATATAAACTACTTTTCTCTCTTTTTGAATAAAAAGTGCGGTTTTCCCATGATGTATGAGTCGTCCACCATGAGTTTGCTGATAGATTTCGAGACCCGAGTTCGAGGAGTGGAGGAACCGTTTCGGGTATATGGTGGACCCGGTGCGGTACCCCGGGGAAAGAGGATCGCAGATGATGGCGTTGAGCCTGGCAGGGGAGCACTACCGACCGGTGATTTTACCCGATGCGTCGGATATCCGGAAGATACCATCGTGGTCTTGAGATGGATGGTAGAGGCCGGTCTGGACTGACGGCGCCCTAGATATTGAGATTGAGACATTGAGATTTCGAGATATTGAGGTACTGAGATTTGATGATACAGGCCAGTCCGGATAGCCGGAGCCTGAGATTTTGAGACATTGAGATTTATGTTTTGTGTCGATGCTAGAAACTGTTTATGTTGATTTCATTTATGATACCTCATTTTAAAGATACAAAGGAAATCTCACTAAATTATGAAAGTAGTTTCTTTAGTACATGTATTCTGTTTTCTTGCATTCATACATCATCCATATGATACATTGCTACCTGAGACACTGACAAGGGCATATGGGATTACACTTAGGTTAGATATTTACCCTAGCCATTGTTTAGGCTGCTGGTTATATTTGAGGATATATTATGATCGCATGACCTAGGATTGCGTTGTTCATGCGATTTCTGTTCGTAGATGTTTTTCTACTCACGAGTTTACGACTCACCCCCGTTGTGCCACAGTTTCTTGCAGGTTTTGCCGTACAGGTTTCATTATGGCTTTGCTGGCACTGCTTCTTTTCGGGTGACTTGCTAGTAGGTGGGTTTATTTGTATCGTACCCATCATTATATCTTGTATATTATTATTCAGTTGTGTCTAGAAGTTCCATCAACCAAACATGTATTTATTTTTGAGATAGAGACCAGTGATGTTATTCTTTCGACCTTAGAGTCGCGTGTTATATTTCTGTGGATTTCTTGTTGTTTTGAGTTTCCTTTCGAGTTTTAATCCTCGCCCTTGGTGTTGTATATTATATTTCTTGTGTTGTTGTGACCGTCGATTGACGAAGAGCTAGCTCCCGCTTGGGGATACTTTTTTATTGATTTCGTATACTATTCATGTTGTATCCCGTTTTGGGGGCCAGTATTTACAAAGGAGACTCTGCCGAAATTTTCAGAAAATACTTGATGTTTTTAAAACGTGTAATTCGGCTTATGCTATTAAAACTACTTATTTTAAGTTGGTTTTTCCTTCACTCTACTACTTTTCTTGGTTTGGATTTCTGGGTTTTCGGTTTACTTAGATTACGTACGCCTCGAGACGTTCGTAGTTTACGTGCCGGTCATGTTCCGTACTTTCGGGACGTGACAATATTAGTGTACTTGCCTTATATGCCAGTTTAGACATTGTAGTTGTTACTTGCTGTTTCATGCATATTGTTATTCACTGTTATGCCGCATTCATGGATTTTTATGCCTATATTCATTGTTTTACATGCCATCGATGATTTGGATTTGGATTTTCATGAGATTTCCTGGATTTGGGGGAAAACCGCAAAAACATTTATAAACTTCTTTTCTCTCTCTTTTAAATGAAAAGTGCGGTTTTTCCATGATATATGATTCGTCCATCATGAGTTTGCTGATGGATTTTGAGACCCGATTCGAGGAGTTGGATGAACCGTTTTGGGTACATGGTGGGCCCGGTAAGGTACCCCGGGGCAATAAGTTCGAGTAGTAGACGATGAGCCTGGCAGGGGAGCACTACTGACCGGTGATTTTACCCGACGCGTCGGATATCCGGAGGATACCGTCGTGGTCTTGAGATTGATGGTAGGGGCCGGTCCGGACTGACGGCGCCCTAAATAGTGAGATTGAGACATTGAGATTTTGAGACATCGAGGTACTGAGATTGATGATCCAGGCCAGTCCGGGTAGTCGGGGCCTGAGATATTGAGATATTGGAATTTATGTTTTGTGTCGATGCTAGACACTGTTTATGCTGATTTCATTTATGATGCCTCGTCTTAAAAATGCAGAAATCTTACTAAATTTTGAAAGCAGTTTCTATATTTACATGTATTCTGTTTTCATGCATTCATACCTCATCCATGTGATATATTGCTACTTGAGGCACTGACACGAGCACTTGATATTGCAGTTGTTAGAGGTATACCCTAGCCATTGTTATAGGCTGCAGGTTATATATTTGAGGATATATTATGATCGTATTGTTGGATATAGTGCCCTCAAAGTCAATTATTGATCGCAGGTACGTGATTGCAATGATTGAGGCAGGAACTGTACCGATATGACAGTCTTGCTCGAGATGATAGTATGTAATCTGGTTTGTCTTTATCATCGTATACAAGCTTTAGTTCACTATTGCATGATGATAGAGCCCATAGGATTCTTGCTTGACTGCCAGCAGTATGATGGCGATCATATACGTGGGAGCTGGGGTCTGTAAGCACATCCTTAAAGTGTCCCTAGTCGGGGGAGTTTCGAGACAGGGCATCGATACTCCAGAGTAGACTAGTGTATACAGTCGAGACCCCGACGAGGGGCGATGGCCGGTCTCACAAGCCATCGGTGTCAGTTGGTTCACCTAAGATGTATGCATGTGCTCATTGGGTTATGAGTACACCAGACAGGACTCGCCGAGAACATGCTAGTTGGTATTATACATATCGTCAGATAGCAGTTCCCTGGTGACATGTGTACAGGTTAGTTTGTTGACCTGAGAACGTCATTTTTCTAGTGTGAGTTCCCACTGTGCTTTGATTTATACCCTACCACGCTCAAAGGAGACGTGCAAACAGGTATCTTTTGGGTTCAGTCCCGAACCACATGGAGGCAGTGAGCGGATCGTCGGGGATTCATCTCTCCCAGTATTAGGGGTTGATGTCGCACAGTGCACGGGTCGCCATCACTAGAAATCCTCGGCCGAGGTAGTGGAGAATTACTGATTTGGATCAGTAGTTTCTCAGGTGGTGATGGGCTTCATGCCGACACGATTTATCGCGTTATTAGGGGTCTAACTTTATCCACCCCCATAGACTCGATATGCGATACTCTTTAGACGAACGGTCCGGACTGTATGTATATTGTCACTGTTAGGCTCAGTAGGGTTTATGGATGAGTTCGCTCGTCAACTTCCCTTCCAATCAATACATAGGCAAAACGTTACGTACAGCTCGTACCTCTGACGTGCTAGATGTTATACCCAGTGCCAGTGTGTTGATGAATCATTAGAGTTCCCCACCGACAGTTTCCCAAGTTCGGGCGAAACGTTGTAGAGGCCGTATGGTATTATGGCAGGGTTCGGAAAATACACGTGCGTTTTCGCACGTGTCATATTTCGAGCAGATAATACTAGTGGGCTTTGGTTTAAGCCGGATCTGAGTATTATACTGTGTAGATATAATATCTTTGTCTCAGTTGCATTTGTATTCGATCGTAATACAAATGCGGGTATGTTTATACTGATACGGGGTTATCCTGAAATTCGTTTCAGGATCACTTTTGGATGTTGCCAGTTTCCAATTTTCTATCAGCCGTATTTAACATTCGGTTAAATACGGATTTATCTTTTCTTCTTGAAGATGAGTCCTGAGGTGAGTCATGAGTGTGGAAGCTTCTTATTTTGGTGACTAGATTAGTGAGTCACCATTATGCATTAATTGAATGGATGACTAGGTTAATGAGTCATTCATTGCATTAATGTATTTTGTTATGCCTTAGATATTTTCTTCTTGATCTTTTGTCTTGTGGTCACCTCTCCCCTTCCTACACTCACCTTCCTCCCCTCTATATAGTGGCCGGCCTCCCCCCTCTTGTGGGACAATGGTTGTTGTTCATTTGGAAGAAAAGATTATAGTTTTGGTGTATGGAAATTTCATAGCTCATTTCATTCCATCACAGTTTCAAAAGGCAACTTCATTAACCGTTCGTCCACGGCTTTGGACGAAGTGAGACAAAGTGTTCTACTCATTCTCTACATCATCTTGGTCGTCTCTTTTAGCAAACTTAACGACCGAGTTGCCTCGGTTTTGAGGCGTGAGCCCGTTTAAAGATCCGTCAACGTGGTGCCACCTGGACGAGAAGACTGGAGATCGAGGAGATCGGAGCAGCCGCAACAAAGCGTGGGATGATGGTTGAAGACCGAAGGACTTGGACCATTCGATATAACGTTTCTACCCACTTTGTAGTTTGTTAGTTTAGCTTTAATGGCAGATCCGGGTTATTGTTCATATCAGATTTTTGCATTTTTATACCGCCCAATTTTTATCACATTGCTTATCGGTAGGTACTCTTGAGCCGTGTTTGCTAGTCAATTGCAGGATACAGGTTCTCGGCTCTGAACAGTGAAATTCATGGAAAAGCACGACAAAATCCGGATTCCTGCCAACCACAGATAAAACAAGGGTCTCCGCTCTCTATCCGTATGTTGCCACACACCAGTTTAAGAGACAAAATGGCAAATCAATATCATTTTCATGCACAAAGCTCAATGGCAACACAAGATCCAACATATCTACGCGGAGCTCGAGAAAATCATGACAAAAAGATCCACATCAAATCACCTTTTGATTTGCTAAAATTCTGGAAAAATTGTGAAGAGCTTCTGAGAAACATCATATACCAGACTGAAGGACATAGAAGACCAGGGAAGCATACAAAACTCGAGGCCCCAACTCCCCTATAGGGCCGTGGATCAGCGGCCAATAAGGGGTCTAGGCCGCGGATCCGTGGCCGTACAGTCTTATCAGATGAAGAATTTTTAGGGGTGTTTTGGTCCTTCCATATTTATTCTGAATGTTGCCCTAGAATTTCTGTTGCCTGCCTATAAATAGTCCAAAACTTGCTGAAGCCAAGGGTGCTTATTCTTGTATTTAGATTTTAGAATACATGTGTTGTTCTCTTCCTCCTCTCATCTCTTCTCCATTAAAAACTTGTAGTGAGCTTTTGTGAGTGAAGAATGAATAAAGGAGTTCTTGTTATTACCATGCTTATCTTGTTGTAATCGTTAATTATAATTGCTTGTATTTTTCTTTTGTTAATCTAGTTGTTGTTATTTGTTGTTTGTTTCTTTCTTGTTCTCTTTTCCTTCATCCTTAAACAACCATGATGATTACGCTTGATCCTTGCCGAGGTGAGGTCGCAAATAGCTAGTTGTAATCTTCTAACCTCTTTCTTTCTATCTTTCTCCTTTGTTTTATTTTCATTTTTCTTGTAATGGGTGAGTAGTTTCCATACTTGTTAGGGTAGGATAAGGAAAGTTTGAGAGAAGGAAATCTCTCTCACTCTTTCCTTGCCCAACATCTTAAATCGGACTCCCGTTAATTGAACCACAATCCGCTCCCTACGGCACCCTATCCTACATGATAGCGGTGATTCCGTAGTGAGACCGGTTGTGGTTGAATTAACAGGAGGTTAAAGCTAAGAGCCAAGAACGGACGGACAAGCACCAAAAGGAAGAGCTTATGCGTTGGAAAGCCTAGCTTATACTCGCAAGTTCCTTCCTAGTCGTGCTAATCCCTGTTGTTGCCGATTACCGTAACACCGATATTAAGAGTGGCAACGAAAGAAATGAGCGACGCCTAACTCAAACTAACCTAATCCTAACCCTAACAAGCTCTCTTTATATATCATTTTAGCACATTGTTAATCTCAAAACAAACTTGGACATGTGGACTTAACTCGTTAAAGCATATAGAAAAAGATTCCCATCTCCCTGCGGACGACCCGTACTCAACCGGCTAGCTACAAGCAAAACCGTCTTGATTGCGGTAATTAACTAAACACGCAAAAAATCTACCAATCAAATGGCGCCGTCGCCGGGGAGACGGTAGTTTATTTCTTTGTGTAATTTCGGGTTAATTTATGAATATAAACATAACCGAAAAACAAAACAAAAAAATATACATTGTAAAAATCATCTTGTTATTTTTGATTAGTTTTTGTGCAAGTGTGCAAGAGACAAGGAAAGGTTGAGTTCAGTGCCAAAGACGTGGGAAGTTAGACCCATATCTCGCGGCTACACCGCGACGGATCAAGACGGAGCCAACGGTCTACTGTAAAATTTTGGAGCATATTCAGTGAGCAAATCAAGTTTCAGGAGCTCCAGACAAGAAGAGGACAGCCAAGGCAGCACACATAAAAAATTCCTGACCTCACTTTCGCAGGGAACGCGATTACACTGAGCATGTGCAACAAGCCGTTAAACCTCTAGGTGTCCCTAGTAGGAGGAGTGTTGTCTCCTGAGGGTTTTCAGCGGATACTACCCCCAATATCCGGTCAAGCTAGTTTTGCAAAATTACTATGATTCAAACCCCTAAAGTTTTGTTTCAGAAAATAACAATTCTATGATCCTAAGTCTAGACTATCGAACCCTTATTTTTCACACCTCGCTTCTTATTTAACTTAAGATTTTATATGTCTTTACGGGCAGTGTAAATAGTATCGTTAAGTTCCAGAAGGATCGATTAAAGTCATCATGTCACACAATAAAGCCCAGATAACAATTTTAAAAGGATCACATAAGTTTTATAAAGAGTTAAGTATTTTTCAAGTTTCGTTTTCCAGTAAGGTTTCGACTTCAGAATTTCTATCTTCCTTAACAGGAAACTAGGTCTTATTTTTCACTCCGCCTTTTTCTTGTTTTCATTTTATACACACCTCTGTGAACGTGCAATAGTCTTTATCATAGAATAAAACCTTCATATCTCCGCTAGAAATATTTTTTATAAAAACCTGTCTTTTGTCAAGATTATTATCACACAAAGAACCGTTAGGAATTTTAACTCGGAGAGAACACTTGCTTGACTTTGTTTTAATCTGGACTTTCTAGGCTTCTTAGCGAGCTTTGGGCCAATGCACCCAAACTAGTTGGCTTTAGGGCATTAGGTGTAGAGACACCCCAGCGGACTTAATTACTCAAGTTACCTAGGTCCAAAAACAAAAGACAATTTAGCGTGAAAATTATAATGATTCAATGCGAACGGAGATATAACCAGCAGTTCAGTTATTATTATTATTTTTTTTTGGATAAAAGACGTGTTTTAGTGGGTTAGGTGTGTAATCAGTCCAATCAAGTTTCAGATGGGTTATTCTTCAGAATTAGTTCCAATTAAGGCATCAATAGCATTCCTTCATATTCACTTCACTTCATAAACTATTCTTGATATTACTTATTTCAGAACAAACCTATTTGATCCTCAGAAAATCATTTATCCATTTAAAAGTTTTTTTTAGACATAAAAGACTTGTCATCTAATTTCCAAACTCACGACACATGCAGTGTAATGTAAAGACGTATATCAGCTATAGTTAACTTCAAAGGAGAGTTATCTTTCAGGCTTTCAAAATCTAAAAATAAGATTTAGTTATTCTTATCTTATCAAACAGAACCGTCGAAATGTTGAATCAGAGTTCTCCCACTAGCTAACTTGACAGAAAAGTTTTTATGTTTTTAGAAATTTTTTCTAATTTTTATGGATTTTATGGATTTTAATATGCAGATGCAAAATATACATATGATGGAAATCTTCTCAGACATGGTGGAGAAATTCCTGGAGATCTTCATGGACGATTTCTCCATCTTCGGCGATTCCTTTAACGAGTGTTTGCTGCATCTTGACGCTGTCCTTACCCGATGTAAGGACAAGAACCTCACTTTGAATTGGGAGAAGTGCCACTTCATGGTGCGCGAAGGTATTGTCTTAGGACATATCATTTCGTAAAATGGCATAGAGGTTGACAAAGCGAAGATTGAAGTCATTTCCAATCTCCCTCCTCCCAGATGCGTCAGAGACATCTGAGCCTTCCTTGGCCATGCCGGTTTCTATAGACGGTTCATCAAGGACTTTAGCAAGATTGCTAGGCCCTTGACTCTTTTGCTGGCCAAGGACACGCCATTCGACTTCAACTCGAACTGTGTGACTGCGTTCGAGTCATTAAAAAGATCATTCACTTCTGCTCCCGTTCTTTTTTCACCTGATTGGACGCACCCATTTGAGATTATGTGCGATGCATCCGACTTTGCCATTGGTGTTGTCCTTGGACAGTACATCAACAAGATGCCACACGTAATTTATTATGCTAGCCGAACCATGAACGACGCCCAACTTAATTATACAATAACTGAGAAGGAATTCTTGGCTGTTGTATTTGCTTTAGAAAAGTTCAGGCTCTACCACATCGGCACTCCAGTCATTGTCAACACAGACCATTCTGCTCTGCGCTATCTTTTTGCGAAGAAAGATGCAAAATCTCGGCTAATACGTTGGATCCTCTTGCTTCAAGAGTTTGACCTTGTCATTAAGGACAAAAGAGGATGTGAAAACGTAGTCGCCGACCATCTCTCATGACGTCCTTCTTCGCCGTCGCCTCAACTTCCGATCAACGACGTTTTTCCAGATGAACAGCTCTTGACAGTATCTCGCGAACCCTGGTTCGCAGATATTGTGAATTATTTGGCCACAGGGTTATTACCGACTGAATGGTCAAGTCAGGACAGATTTCGATTCTTATCCCAAGTAAAACACTTTTACTGGGACGAACCCTATCTGTTCAAGTACTGTCCCGACCAGATTATTCGTCGGTGTGTCCCTGACGATGAATTCAAGAGTGTGCTGTCATTTTGCCACGATCAAGCATGTGGCGGGCATTTTGGCCCCAGAAAGACAGCCGAGAAGATCTTGCAATGTGGTTTTTACTGGCCACAACTCTTCAAAGACGCTCATGACTATTGCAAGACTTGCTCCCGCTGCCAACACTTGGGCCGGATATCCCGGAGGAACGAGTTGCCGCTCCAACCAATCTTGGTTGTGGAGATTTTCGACGTTTGGGGGATAGATTTCATGGGGCCGTTTCCCAGCTCTTTCGGGAACTTGTACATCCTTCTCGCTGTTGATTATGTTTCTAAGTGGGTCGAGGCTGTGCCCAGCCGGACTAACGACAACAAAGTTGTCGTTTGGTTTCTAAAAGAAAACATTTTCTCCCGGTTTGGGCACCCCCGAGCGATCATTAGCGACAATGGAACTCATTTCTTCAATAAGACTTTCGAGGCCTTGATGCTGAAATATTCCATTAATCATAAGCTATCTACGCCCTACCACCCCCAAACCTATAGGCAAGCCGAAGTTTCAAATCGGCAAATCAAGCAGATACTGGAGAAGACGGTTTCCAAGAACCGAAAGGATTGGTCGTTGAAATTCGAACGGCTTATAAGACCGATCTTGGCATGTCTCCCTATCGGCTTGCATACGGAAAGGCTTGCCACCTCCCTGTCGAAATAGAGCATCGCGCATTTTGGGCGATAAAAGAATTGAATCTGTCTCTCGAAGATGCGGGCAGCCATCGGAAGCTGCAGTTGAACGAATTGAGCGAGCTTAGGGATGAGGCTTACGATAACGCGGTTGTCGTTAAGAACCGAACGAAGGTGTTTCACGATAAACACCTTTTGCGCAAAACTTTCGTACCTGGTCAATAGGTACTGCTTTACGACACCCGGCTTCACTTCCATCCAGGAAAGCTCAGATCTCGCTGGAAAGGGCCGTATTTTGTGTGGAATGTGTATCCGCAGGGCGCTGTGGATTTGGAGAATCCAAAGGACGGTTCATTTTTTAAAGTGAACGGACACCGACTAAAACCGTACCTTAGCGCCGAACCAACAGAGGAGCTCCTGGTCTTACAGGAGCCGGTTTACCCTGCATAATCTTCCTCTGCCTACCACAAAACTTCGGTTATCCAGTCAAGAACAGTGGACACTGTTCCAAATAAGTTTGGGGGTATGTATATACCATTTTGTATTTATTTGTGGATATTCTTTCCATTTTTACTCTTTAAAAACATAAACAAAAAAAAATTGTGTATATCTAACCGACAATTTTGACCCTTCAAATGATATCTTCATGCAATGACAGTGAGGACACTGTCCAGTTTAAGTTTGGGGGTACGCTCGGTACGCATTTCTAACCTTTGCATTCATATGTATATTTTGCATCTGCATATTAAAATCCATAAAATCCATAAAAATTAGAAAAAATTTCTAAAAACATAAAAACTTTTCTGTCAAGTTAGCTAGTGGGAGAACTCTGATTCAACATTTCGACGGTTCTGTTTGATAAGATAAGAATAACTAAATCTTATTTTTAGATTTTGAAAGCCTGAAAGATAACTCTCCTTTGAAGTTAACTATAGCTGATATACGTCTTTACATTACACTGCATGTGTCGTGAGTTTGGAAATTAGATGACAAGTCTTTTATGTCTAAAAAAAACTTTTAAATGGATAAATGATTTTCTGAGGATCAAATAGGTTTGTTCAGAAATAAGTAATATCAAGAATAGTTTATGAAGTGAAGTGAATATGAAGGAATGTTATTGATGCCTTAATTGGAACTAATTCTGAAGAATAACCCATCTGAAACTTGATTGGAATGAGTACACACCTAACCCACTAAAACACGTCTTTTATCCAAAAAAAAAATAATAACTGAACTGCCAGTTATATCTCCGTTCGCATTGAATCATCATGATTTTCACGCTAAATTGTCTTTTGTTTTTGGACCTGGGTAACTTGAGTAATTAAGTCCGCTGGGGTGTCTCTACACCTAATGCCCTAAAGCCAACTGGTTTGGGTGCATTGGCCCAAAGCTCGCTAAGAAGCCTAGAAAGTCCAGATTAAAACAAAGTCAAGCAAGTGTTCTCTCCGAGTTAAAATTCATAACGGTTCTTTGTGTGAGAATAATCTTGACAAAAGACATGTTTTTATAAAAAATATTTCTAGCGGAGATACGAAGGTTTTATTCTATGATAAAGACTATTGCACGTTCACAGAGGTGTGTATGAAATGAAAACAAGAAAAAGGTGGAGTGAAAAATAAGACCTAGTTTCCTGTTAAGGAAGATAGAAATTCTGAAGTTGAAACCTTACTGGAAAACGAAACTTGAAAAATACTTAACTCTTTATAAAACTTATGTGATCCTTTTAAAATTGTTATCTGGGCTTTATTGTGTGACATGATGACTTTAATCGATCCTTCTGGAACTTAACGACACTATTTACACTGCACGTAAAGACATATAAAATCTTAAGTTACATAAGAAGCGAGTGTGAAAAATAAGGGTTCGATAGTCTAGACTTAGGATCATAGAATTGTTATTTTCTGAAACAAAACTTTAGGGGTTTGAATCATAGTAATTTTGCAAAACTAGCTTGACCGGATTTTGGGGGTAGTATCCGCTGAAAACCCTCAGAAGACAACACTCCTCCTACTAGGGACACCTAGAGGTTTAACGGCTTGTTGCACATGCTCAGTGCAATCGCGTTCCCTGCGAAAGTGAGGTCAGGAATTTTTTGTGAATAAATTGGCTTTGCTCGGGACGAGCAAATGATAAGTTTAGGGGTATTTGTTCATATCAGATTTTTGCATTTTTATACCGCCCAATTTTTATCACATTGCTTATCGGTAGGTACTCTTGAGCCGTGTTTGCTAGTCAATTGCAGGATACAGGTTCTCGGTTCTGAACGGTGAAATTCATGGAAAAGCACGACAAAATCCGGATTCCTGCTAACCACGGATAAAACACGGGTCTCCGCTCTCTATCTGTATGTTGCCACACACCAGTTTAAGAGACAAAATGGCAAATCAATGTCATTTTCATGCACAAAACTCAATGGCTACACAAGATCCAAAATATCTACGCGGAGCTCGAGGAAATCATGATAAAAAGATCCACATCAAATCACCTTTTGATTTGCTAAAATTCTGGAAAAATTATGAAGAGCTTCTGAGAAACATCATATACCAGACTGAAGGACATAGAAGACCAGGGAAGCACACAAAACTCGAGGCCCCAACTCCCCTATAGGGCCGCGGATCCGCGGCCGTACAGTCTTATCAGATGAAGAATTTTTAGGGGTGTTTTGGTCCTTCCATATTTATTCTGAATGTTGCCCTAGAATTTCTGTTGCCTGCCTATAAATAGTCCAGAACTTGCCAAAGCCAAGGGTGCTTATTCTTGTATTTAGATTTTAGAATACATGTGTTGTTCTTCTTCCTCCTCTCATCTCTTCTCCATTAAAAACTTGTAGTGAGCTTTTGTGAGTGAAGAATGAATAAAGGAGTTCTTGTTCTTACCATGCTTATCTTGTTGTAATCGTTAATTATAATTGCTTGTATTTTTCTTTTGCTAATCTAGTTGTTGTTATTTGTTGTTTGTTTCTTTCTTGTTCTCTTTTCCTTTATCCTTAAACAATCATGATTCTTACGGTTGATCCTTGCTGAGGTGAGGTCGCAAATAGCTAGTTGTAATCTTCTAACCTCTTTCTTTCTATCTTTCTCTTTTGTTTTATTTTCATTTTTCTTGTAATGGGTGAGTAGTTTCCATACTTGTTAGGGTAGGATAAGGAAAGTTTGAGAGAAGGAAATCTCTCTCACTCTTTCCCTGCCCAACATCTTAAATCGGACTCCCGTTAATTGAACCACAATCCGCTCCCTACGGCACCCTATCCTACATGATAGCGGTGATTCCGTAGTGAGACCGGTTGTGGTTGAATTAACCGGAGGTTAAGGCTAAGAGCCAAGAACGGACGGACAAGCACCAAAAGGAAGAGCTAATGCGTTGGAAAGCCTAGCTTATACTCGCAAGTTCCTTCCTAGTCGTGCTAATTCCCGTTGTTGCCGATTACCGTAACACCGATATTAAGAGTGGCAACGAAAGAAGTGAGCGACTCCTAACTCAAACTAACCTAATCCTAACCCTAACAAGCTCTCCTTACATATCATTTTAGCACATAGTTAATCTCAAAACAAACTTGGACATGTGGACTTAACTCGTTAAAGCACATAGAAAAAGATTCTCATCTCCTTGCGGACGACCCGTACTCAACCGGCTAGCTACAAGCGAAACTGTCTTGATTGCGGTAATTAACTAAGCACGCAAAAAATCTACCAATCAATTATAGTACGTGATAGCGCCAGTTGTAAAAGTTTTTGTTCCGCATTTGGCGTCTATTAGACGGCCGGGGCGCTACCATGGACTTACAGTGGTATCAGAGCCTCACCATTAAGCTTTACTAAGTTGTGCTAACGTGTTTAAAATATCGATCGAACGGATTTTCGAAAACTACATTTTTTCTGTACAAAGTTTCTATCGATTTTAAATGTGGTCTAAAAATTATTTTGAGCATCACAGAAATTCGTGCAGGCATTTTGTAGAACACCGGTGAAATTTGGACCATTGATCTCACTGTTCCACCGCTGATCCGCGGCCCAAACCAGGGTTTGGCTGCGGATCCGCCGTGAGATTGTGAGATCATGTGACCAAATTTCACCAGCATGTTCTACACAGTGAATTGTAGTTTCTGGAATATTTCTTTTGGGCCCATATTTTCTTACTGTACAGCAGATGTTCGTGGGGCCCACTTCGGGAAGTTTTGTCAATCGAAAGTTTAAACTTGTTAGTATGCAGTACTTACTTTATATCTACGACTGGGAATGTCATTTGAGCAGTAAACCGCGTCTAATTGCTATAGTTCTTTTAGATGGGTTTGCGAACGTGACAATCGCGTTGGTGTTCTGTGTTGTGCTGTGATGTTGCGGATTTGTCATGGTGGATAGCAGTGTGCAATGGTAGTGCTGTTTGGATTTATTTGTACATTTGATATTGTGGGGCGAGCGTCCAACATGTGGACTGCCGTCACTGCCTGTTTGTATAATATTCTTTTGGGGCATGACCGGGATAAGGTCGATGTATCCGTTGTATATATTTTTCTTTTATGTACTAGGATTACCCCACGACGGAGTGCACGGATAGCCGAGTTCTGGAGGGCAACGGGTCCGTATCTCATGGCTTTGAGAGGCAGAGGGACCTCACTCTAGAATTGGCAGACTATTCGCCGCACTCGTAGGGGGTACAGGTTGGCCCAAGGAGGGGTGCTCGAGTTACCGGATTCCGTGAAGTGCCGGGTGGTCCATTCACTTTGCTGTAGGGGGATTCCTCGCTTCAGGTTTTGGCGGGTAACTTGCCGCACCCGTAGGGGTCTAGGTTTCATTGCACAGGCTATCCACACGACCAGGGGAATGTCAGGTTTCAGCAGCGGCTCTGTGATACCCGGGGATCCCAGATTATCTGTATTGTTCTGTGATGCTTATTACTTTTCTGTAATGTTGCATATTATCACGCCTGGAGCGATTACTGTATATTGGTATATATACTATTAGATGTTGTATATGTTTTACACCCACGCTAGTCCTGTCCCCGCTCTGTCGTTAGTTAAGTAACCTAATGGGTGATGACGGGATCCAGTGACGAATGCGAATGGCATATACGTACATTTTATTTTTTGTTCTTTTCTGGTGTGATTGATTGATGGACTGCGTTGATTCTTATCAATGCAAGGATAAAACAAACCTATATTTGATGTTGTTGGAACAATTTTAAAAGTTTTATTACAAAGACGTTCATAGTGATATTCAGTTGGAATATCCTGCACCTCATTCGACGAGGCAAGGGCCGAGATCCCTTCACCGGGAGTGACCCCTTGGGCAAAAGTTTGCGTCAGGGTAATAACTTCACTATAGTCGATTACAAGTTGCTTTGCATCGTGGTATTCAGTTAGAATATCCTACACCTCATTCCACGAAGAAAGAGCCGAGATCCCTTCACCGGGAGTGACCTCTTTAGCAAAAGGTTTTTGTTACTATATTTTTATAAAATGCTATCAGGTTCCTTCAACGAGATCAAGTTCATTATGTTATAGGTTTTTTGCCAAAAACCAGCCGTAGCCCTCCGTCATTTCTTATGGATAGTCAGTAGTATTCAAGCTATGTTTGTTGGCCAAAGTCAAGACATAGTGCTTGGTAGCTGCTGAATATTCATCTGTCGCATAGATAGATGCGTTGGTTTGGGACAGTCGTTCTGCCTTGTTGGCCAAAGTCAAGGGCATGTGCGGGTGGGTTCAAATTAACATGGATAATGATGGGTAGAACTTGACATGTGACTTATGATTGTTGGCCAAAGTCAAGGTCATAAGAGCATGAGGCAAAACTAACATCGGGAGTTTCAAACATAATGAAACTTGCCAAGTATGCGCATACCTTCTGGAGTGTGATAACTTGAGTGGCTTCCATCAACTTATCATACGATGATAGTTGGATCTCGATTCCCACTGATGAGTTGGTTTACTCTTCGGGTGATCCTGACTAATTCTTCTTTCAGGTTTGGAGGAGAATTTGAGATAACAGTGGGAGGTTTCCTGATTAGATAAAGTGATAACCATTCTGATCTAGGTTAGAGTGCACGCAGAGTGTTTCTTTTATCTAACTCTCTTTGGCAGCGACCTTTGACCGACCCTAGACTATGACTCAGTGACCAAATTGACCGAACCTTCTTAAAATATTGGTTTTTGGATTGTCCAAGTTGCATAAGTCATTGCCGCTCCTTCTTTTACCCTTTGCATTTTCTCAGAACACCCCGTATTACTACGGACATCCACTTCCATTGGATAGATCCATCGTATGGTATATACGAACTCGAAGGGACTTCTTCGAGGATGGATCCAGGTTCAGGAGAAAAAGAATTGGTTTATTCAGTTGTCTTTTATTATCACCTTCTCTCAGGTTGCGAGGGCTCCTTAGTTTAGGAGAGTACACATATTACGCTTATTGGATAGTCTTATTCCAAACCATAGGCAGGTGCCGAAAGGTAGGCAATGAAGAAAACCAATTAGCCTAAGTAGGGTGTGCAGAAGGTAATATGTAAAGACAAAATAAAGGGATTAGAAAGAGAGCAAAATAAATTGCGACTGTTATCATTCACGACCAAACCGCGTACTTCATCACCACTCATATTTCACCTTTAATAGAATAAGGTATTATTCAGTTGTCTTTTATCATCACCTTCTTTCAAGTTGCGAGTACTCCTAGGATTAGGAGTGTACACCTATTATGCTTACTGGATAGTCTTCTTCCAAACCATAGGCTGGTGCCGAACGGTAGGGAAGGAAGAAAACCACTTAGCCTAAGGGATGTACAGAAGGTAATGAATAAAGATAAATAAAGGGATTTGGAAGATGGCAAAGAGATATACGGTTAAAGTCATGAATTGGATTATAGAAGAGGCATTACTAGGAATACCAGGATATCCCTACGAAACATTTTCATGTTTCAGTTTAAACTGTGCATTGTTAATTGTAAACTGATTTCCCAATTAGATCCTTGCTCCATGGCATGTATTTACCTGGTTTCATTTTCATATCTGTATGGTTTTACAGATAATGAGTGGGAGTAAGTTATTGGGAATTAGGTGATTATCCTCATTATATCGGAATTCGTTATAATTGGTGATATTTGAGGAAATCGCCTGGGTACAGTTTTCAACCTACGATGCACAAGTTTTGAGTTATTCAACTCAGCGGACTTATACAGAGTATTGTATGTTGTACAGTATCCGTCAGGACAAAGGGGTAGGTCCTCCTACTATGTTATGTTTACTTATGACTTCTCTAGTTTTTAGACAAGTGTTTCGTAAAAATACAATGTCTAAGTTTTGAAAAGTTATGGGTATAAGAATAAAGTAGAGAGCCTGGTATCGCAAGTATCGGGATTCTTCAAAGAGATCGAAGATGTAGATTCTTGTGATTGGTATTCAGATGATAGTAATGGTTTTGAGAAACTTGTTTCTCTTTCAAGTTACTCATAATTGGATGGATTCCTAAGTTGAGTAATGCTGAGTAGCCTCTCTCCATTAAGTTGATATGCACTGGAGACAGCTGCATGATTTGAATCTGGTTCCAATTAAATTAGTGCCTCTATTTCTATATTGTATAGAGAATGGTTCATATCTTAACGATGTTAAGATACGAGGAGTTTTCCCGCTTATGCATAAAACCAGACACTGGATAACTCAAGGCACGTTTCTGTAATGGCAGTTTGTGGGTTGACTCTGCCTTTGACGAAGGTTGACATTTCTACCATCTGGAAGACCATTAGTGATATTGTTCTTGACTCGCCACAGTTTTAGTAAAATGGATTTTTTCAGAAAACAGTAGTGGGAGTATGGTAGAACTGGAAGTGATTCCAGAACCGCAAACGATTACGGAAAATTTAATAGGACCTATATATTCAATCAGGTTTGACATTTCAATAGCCACTCCGCAGATATGGTGGGTAACCTCAGACACCCGAGAGGTACTCTGGTACCCTCAAAGATGGTGACAGGGAGGTTCTTGTTTACCCAGACATGAAACTACGGTTGTTCCAGGCTATGAGACCCGGCAGGAGAATAAGTATAGCGTCGTTCTAAACTAGCTTTAGAAGTGTACGTATATATTATTCTGCCAGAGGGTTATCGTAGTCAGTGGGAGCAGCGGAAGCATAGTGGGCAAGTAGCTTATGTCTATTTTTAGACTTCAGCAGTTATAGCGGAGATAGATCATCTAATTTTGATGAGACAGTCATGGCTTTGACTTCATCAGAATAGGGGATGGATCTATTGAGAAGGTAGTAGGGTGTGATGTCCTGGTATTTGGATGACACACACAGAGTAGGAAGTAAAATTCCTATACTATGATCGGTTGTACTGTGGTCGTCACACAGTTGTTTCTCCACAAAGGATATGGATATAATATCTGACATTCTGGTTACTAGATATATGGTTTTAGATCTAGATTTGGGTAGTTTCCCAATATGGGTACTTTGACAATATTCTAATAGTATTTTAGAATAGATGACTCCTGGCATGGTGGTGTACCTGCAGGTGATGGAGTCACCCTCTCTAAAGGTGTCTTAGAGACTAAAGGAGAGAGGGAAGTGTATGATTGGCAGATCACTTGCTTAGGCAATTGAGTCAATCATGAGATGAAAAGTACCACACCAGATGTTGTTTTTGTACTTGATGCGATAAGTTTATATTAATCCAATCCTGAAGAAACATAAGGAAGCAGTTTTAGAACATATGTGCATGTTCTATAGATTTGATGACAACAGCCTCCTTCGGGAAACGGTTATCATTCCAGGCTTCCAACGTAACATGGACGAAAGAGTGATTGTCAGAGTTATAGTTTTTCCTCTGATGAGGGACAGTATTATGGACAGGTGGTTCAAGAGGATACTGTGGGAGGCATGATGCTGGATACTGATTAGGTTCAATTATCAATAAAGTCTAAGAAGTTTGGATTTGAAGTTCATTTATAAACTAGGTCCCATCAGATATTCAGACATATTCTAATACAGGTATTACTCGATTCGGGAGATGGCTTTCTCCGCAAACTTGAGATTAAGAGAGACATAGATAGAAACATCAGGGTGGATCCACTCACTGAGGCTATTTCTCGAACGCAAGAGTTTTTCAAACTAGCTTTGTGAAACTGATTAGTAGAGGAGTTGGATGTTCGGTATCACACGGGCTGTGAGTATGCGACATCGCAATAATTAGCCTTAAGTGTAAGTGGGAGATTGTTGGATATAGTGCCCTCAAAGTCAATTATTGATTGCAGGTACGTGATTGCAATGATTGAGGCAGGACCTATACCGATATGACAGTCTTGCTCTAGATGATAGTATGCTATCTGGTTTGTCTTTATCATCGTATACAAGCTTTAGTTCACTATTGCATGATGATAGAGCCCATAGGATTCTTGCTTGACTGCCAGCAGTATGATGGCGATCATATACGTGGGAGCTGGGGTCTGTAAGCACATCCTTAAAGTGTCCCTAGTCGTGGGAGTTTCGAGACCAGGCATCGATACTCCAGAGTAGACTAGTGTATACAGTCGAGACCCCGACGAGGGGCGATGGCCGGTCTCACAAGCCATCGGTGTCAGTTGGTTCACCTAAGATGTATACAGGTGCTCATTGGGTTATGAGTACACCGGACAGGACTCGCCGGGAACATGCTAGTTGGTATTATACATATCGTCAGACAGCAGTTCCCTGGTGACATGTGTACAGGTTAGTTTGTCGACCTGATATTGTCATTTGTCTCGTGTGAGTTCCCACTGTGCTTTGATTTATACCCTATCATGCTCAAAGGAGACGTGCAAACAGGTATTTTTTGGGTACAGTCCCGAACCACATGGAGGCAGTGAGCGGATCGTCGGGGATTCGTCTCTCTGGTATTGGGGGTTGATGTCGCACAGTGCACGGGTGGCCATCACTAGAAATCCTCGGCCGAGGTAGTGGAGAATTACTGATTTGGATCAGTAGTTTCTCAGGTGATGATGGGCTTCATGCCGACACGATTTATCGCGTTATTAGGGGTCTGGCTTTATCCACCCCCTAGACTCGATATGCAATACTCTTTAGACGAACGGACCGGACTGTATGTATATTGTCACTGTTAGGTTCAGTAGGGTTTATGGATGAGTTCGCTCGTCAGCTTCCCTTCCAATCAATACATAGGCAAAACGTTACGTACAGCTCATACTTCTGACGTGCTAGTGGTTATACCCAGTGCCAGTGTGTTGATGAGTCATTAGAGTTCCCCACCGACAGTTTCCCAAGTTCGGGCAAAACGTTGTAGAGGCCGTATGGTATTATGGCAGGGTTCGGAAAATGCACGTGCGTTTTCGCACGTGTCATATTTCGGGCAGATAATACTGGTGGGTTTTGGTTTAAGCCGGATCCGAGTATTATACTGTGTAGATATAATATCTTTGTCTCGGTTGCATTTGTATTCGGTCGTAATACAAATGCGGGTATGTTTATAATGATACGGGGTTATCCTGAAATTCATTTCAGGATCACTTTTGGAAGTTGCCAGTTTCCAGTTTTCTATCAGCCGTATTTAACATTCGGTTAAATACGAATTTATCTTTTCTTCTTGAAGATGAGTCCTGAGGTGAGTCATGAGTGTGGAAGCTTCTTGTTTTGGTGACTAGATTAGTGAGTCACCATTATGCATTAATTGAATGGATGACTAGGTTAATGAGTCATTCATTGCATTAATGTGTTTTGTTATGCTTTAGATATTTTCTTCTTGATCTTTTGCCTTGTGGTCACGTCTCCCCTTCCTACACTCACCTCCCTCCCCTCTATATAGTGGCCGGCCTCCCCCCTCTTGTGGGACAATGGTTGTTGTTTATTTGGAAGAAAAGATTATAGTTTTGGTGTATGGAAATTTCATAGCTCATTTCATTCCATCACGGTTTCAAAAGGCAACTCCATTAACCGTTCGTCCACAGCTTTGAACGAAATGAGACAAAGTGTTCTACTCATTCTCTACATCATCTTGGTCGTCTCTTTTAGTAAACTTGACGACCGAGTTGCCTCGGTTCAGAGGCGGGAGCCCGTTTAAAGATCCGTCGACGTGGTGCCATCTGGACGAGAAGACTGGAGATCGAGGAGATCGGAGCAGCCGCAACAAAGCGTGGGATGATGGTTGAAGACCGAAGGACTCGGATCATTCGGTATAACGTTTCTACCCACTTTGTAGTTTGTTAGTTTAGCTTTAATGGCAGATCCGGGTTATAGTACGCGATAGCGCCAGTTGTAAAAGTTTTTGTTCCGCATTTGGCGTCTGTTAGACGGCCGGGGAGCTACCGTGGACTTACACGTATGACCTAGGATTGGGTTGTTCATGCGATTTCTGTTCGTAGATGTTTTCTACTCACGAGTTGGCAACTCACCCCAGTTGTGCCACAGTTTCTTGCAGGTTTTGCCGTACAGGTTTCATTACGGCTTTGATGGCACTGCTTCTTTTTCGGGTGACTTGCTAGTAAGTGGATTCACTTGTATCGTGACCATCAGTATATTTTATATATTATTATTCAGTTGTATCTAGAAGTTACATCAACCAAACATGTATTTATTTCAGATAGAGACCAGTGTTGCTTATTCATTCGACCTTAGAGTCGCGCGTTGTATTTCTATGGATTTCATGTTGTTTTGAGTTTCCTTTTCTGTTGTGATCCTCGCCCTTCGGCGTTGTATATTATATTGTTTGCATGGTTGTAACCGTTGATTGACGAAGAGCTAGCTCCCGCTTGGGATGCATTTTTCATTATATATGCTTTATCAGGTTTTGTACTCGCTTGGGGTCAGTTTTTACAAAGGAAACTCTACCTAAATTTTTAGAAAAGACTTGTGATTTTAAAATGCATATTTCGGCGTATTTTGCAAACTATTTGATTTAAATGGTTCTTCCTTCACTCTACTACTTTTCTTGGTTTGGATTTCTGGGTTTTCGGCTTACTTAGATTACGTACGCCTCGAGACGTTTCGTAGTTTAAGTGCCGGTCATGTTCCGTACTTTCGGGTCGTGACAAAGTTGGTATCAAAGTATTAGGTTTTACCTTCGGAGCATAGGATGACCTTTGGTTGATAGAGTAGGTAGCTTGAGTAGAGTGACGTACCGTACGTATGTTCTGCGGCATATTTACGATACGCTACTCCACTTAAGAAGTCTTAGGATGTACATTTCTTTGTTCAGTATTATATTCATTCATGATCTAGCCTCATCGGTACCAGTTATGGTTTTGCTGCCACGATTACGGGCAGGGAGAGCTACGGCTAGAATTGCGGTCAGCACGAGCTCGTCACGAACGAGGACTGACCAGGGCGTAATTCCGGCGACACACGATTGCAGAGATGTGTCTTTTTACTGTGTTTTTGCGCCATGAGCGTAGGATGGATCGCTGTATGAGATTACTCGGACGTGCAGATCAGCGCCAGAGGATCGAGCCACTGATAGAGGCCAACCAGATTTTGATGACCGTTGATGTATTGCTTATTCATGATGATTGAGGCACTGTTCAGCGTGCAGACGAGTGAACCAGTTATTGCTGCGAACGACGAGATATCGCCCCAGATGTTGGAGCGATTGCAGTACGAGTTGTACTAAGAGATGATAGAAGGTCGCTAGTCAACGAGGATGAATGACTAGGACATGTAGTTCGTTCGCTACCCCGATGCGAGGCCATCAGATAGATTGATTCCAGCTAGAGACGACTTCGCACGGATACGTTGAGAGTCGACAGAGATGATCGAATGTCAGAAACCTATTATTCCAAATTTAAAGTATTCGGAAAGACATGCAGGCAATTCTATGGACCCTCTAGAAGAATGAAACCCTAACTCGACATAATGACCGTGTGAAAGCCTTTGAACCTTAGGGTTTGCGGCAGTTCCGCGGCGCCATTAGTGAGGCTTGGGTTTGCCCTTCTACGGCTGGACCACCGACGCTGTGGTATGTGCTCGATACTATTAAACTATACCCAAGATGTTGAGCTCTTGGGGGATTATGAAGTTTTAACGAATCGATCGGATGGTTCGACTTCCTTCGGATGCTATGTGGTGAGATGCACTTCTTGGTAGACTCCAGATACGAGGATAGCCATTGGAGCTCAGTCCATGCAGCCACGACGAGACGAGTCCGAAGCAGTCGACATTAGAGAAAAGTGGAATAAGAGGTTCGTACAAGATCTGGATAAGATGACATTCCACTCCGCCGACATAAGAGATGCGATACGCATGCCGAGGCATTGCATTTGGATATACCTTCCAGAAGGAGTCGCAATGGGTATACAGTCGTTCCGGAACAAGAAACAGATATAGTAAAGGACGATGACTTCCGGACAGTTTGGCAGAGATGAGATTTGGGAGAGACCTCGACAGGACCTTTCTGGAATAAATTACGAGAAGACTTGGACCCAGGAGTGATCATGTTACGCACACCGGCAGGCCAGAGTTCATGATCGTCGAGGAGACATGCCATGAGTGACCATGACAGTTGGCCGGAGATTCTTGGAGGATGTGCTTGAGCGGGACTATTCCGCCATACTTGATTTCGGTATTTTGGGTGATCTATTCGCATGATTGATTTTGATGATTGAGTTTCATGATATTTTTTTTCATGCACAATGGTTTCACCTACTGAGTATTTACGACTTTTGCACAGTTGTTGCACTTGTTATCGTTTTCGTGCCTTGGTTTCACATGTTTATGATTTTATGGGTTTCATACAATTGAGTTGATTTCGTGCATATGTACGCACACGATTTGGTTTTTGCACTCGGTATAGTTCACATGTGCTTGCAGTACAGTGATACGCATTATGTGCACTTAGATGCACTGGACTTCGATTTCGATGGTGATACCCGATATTTGTTTTGTGCACCTTGTGCACCTGATTGGAGTTTGCGCATGTTCGGCGCTTGATATTGGATTTCATGATTTCGTGCACGATGGATGCACCTGATTTGGATTTTCGCGCGTGTTGGGCGCATGTTATGAGATACGATTTTGGTGCACACCAGATGCACAAAATCGAGATTCTTCGTGCATGTCAGATGCACCTGATTTTGCTGTCAGGCACACATGTTGTCTATGACAGATGTTGTGTGCACACCCGTTGCACCTAGACATTGTTTCTGTGCACATGTATGGCACATATATGGATTTCGATTTCCGTGCACACCAGACGCACGTAGTATTCAAATACACATTTTGGGATTGATTTCGAGCAGTACGTTTTTATGATGTTTATTATTGTTTTCGTACTGAGCAGGACTAGTCAGATGACAGTACTTGGATATATTTTGAATGCATTGATAGTTATCGATGGGATTTCCAAATAGCGAGCTATAGTCTCAGTATTTACCTACGTGTTTGATATGACACGAAACGTTTAAAATAAGGAAACCCTTCTAAATTGTTTTCAGAACGGCGGAACGTACATATTAAACAAAAGATACATATGTATATGGTTATTTTCTTATGATAAGCGTCCGCCACTGTGCAGTGTTATGCGCATTGCACATCGACTTTAAAGGATTTGGCATGCATTCCCTTCTGATATTTACATGTATAGATTTGATATTTACATGCATAGTTCTGATTTATATCATATTGGTTTTGCTTTGGATTTGGCATTCGTGTCTTTACCATGACTCCGATGATTGCGGGATACTTGACTGGGTTTTGATTTTGAGTTATCTGCTCATTGCTCATGCGCATGCATTGCGCTATGATGCGTTTTATGTATTGATGATTTCGGAGCCCCGACGACTTGGACATTTTATTGAAATGTTTTAGAATTTAGGGGTTTAAATTTAAATTCGGGAACCGAATTTCTTTAAGGGGGGAAGATTGTAAAATTTCAGAAAAATAAAATATTATTTTTGGGAATTTTTATAATTTAATATTAATTTTTAATGAATATTTTAATATTTCGGTATAATTAAATACCGATAGATGGGAAAAATTATGGAAAATTCTAAAATAGGGTATTTTATGGAATTTTGCCATTTTAAAGTTTTTTTGATTAATTATATGCTATTTTAGTGCTAATCGCGATTAAAAATCGCTAATCGGTTTTTTAGCATTTTTGGGCAAAACATGCACATATCATTTTTACACTTGTGTTTCATTTGTTTGTTTGCCTTCTCTTCGTTTTAGTATGGTTTCTTAGGGTTGACCATTGTGTGAGAAAGATAAAGGGAAAAGAATAGAAAAAAGGTAAGTATGATGAAGAGAGAGAAAGAGTGAGTTACTTTTGACTTGTTTGACCTTTCCTCCATCATTCTTCACACCCTTTTCTCTCTCCCCCTCCCATGAGCTGCTGCTGCCCTCTCCCTCTTCTTCCTCCTCCCTCTTCAAGCCTAGATCCACCATGAAATTCACTCCAAAACCCTATTCCCATTTCACAAAAATTGTTCCCAAGCTCACTAGCTACACATTGGACCTAGAAAGAGTGGATCTTGAGGACTTTGAGCAGCTCAAGAAAATTCTTAAGTTGCCAAAGGAGGTAAATTCTGCACCCTTAGCATAGTATTTCGATTTCTTGTGCATCTATACTTGTTTCATGTCGATATTGTGTCGTTTTGAGGACTTTGGAAAATTCAAGTTAGGGTTTAGGGTTTGATCTGAAATCAAAGATGAATTGAGGTGTAATTAAAGACTACAACCCCTGGTGTGATGTTACATTAGACCAAACCTGAGATTAGAACCCGGAATACAGATTTATAGAAACGATATCGGGAAAAACTGTAATTCTGTGACTGTTTTTTAGAAATCTGCTATCACCCGAGCCATCTGAAAATAAAATTGGTTTGACAGTAAGATGTGCAGGCACCCAGGAACCACCACCCAAAACCCTAGCCCCTATCTCCTTCCCCAGGCCGCTAATTTATCCCTTCTGGCCGCAATTTGCGGCCAGAGCAGGTTGGAACCCCCTCGTTTTTGTTCTGTAGCCTTATACCCTATAAACTGGACCCTTGGCATATACACTTTTGACTGATTTCACATAGGGTAGAATCTGGGATAATTTTCATAAGTTGGCACATGGTTTATGACTTGTTTTAGCATGGATTTTAGTATTTGATGATTCGTTTCTGTCGGGTGGCGTTTGAACGTCAACGGCATAGGATTATTGATCGTGTTTGCATGCGAGACTATAGGTTTTTACCTATGTGAGTAGCGTGTGCCGTTTTGGTTTTCCGATGTGATTTTCATGTGCTTTAGCGTTTGTGATATCCTTGTAGGTACCCTACGTGGTGACGAGGCGTTGAAGATAAAGATGGTGACATCGGCATCAACACACGAGAAGCAAGGTGAGTAGATTTATATCTACGGGGAGAAGTTGGGTGGATGGCGTATAGCGCCACCCGCAGTTCATGGTGATGTATAGGAATACGTATACACACATATATTGTTTATATATTGTTTGAGATTATTGATGATAAAGATGGATTCTAGGTGTGATTGGATTGGTTTAGTGTTGCGAAACCCTAGAGTAGCGGTTGCACCACACATACACACACACCCCTACTTGCATACATTCTTCTTTCATATGTGCGTATATGGGATTATATATTATGTGTTCACATGGGTATGGGACTATGTGTTCATATACCGGATTTGAGGATAGTATTTGGGATTGAGGTGAGTTGATGAGATTTGATTTGAGACCATGAGATCGGTGATATGGCAGGATTCATATGTGAGATACGTCATGATGTTATAGCGGATCTTTGGACGACGATACCATGTGAATAGTGATATAAATAAAATGGTCGACATGTGATCATGATATAAGATATGATATGCTAGGATATTTATAATAGGACGCATTGGGCGATGTATACCTCTTTATGATGATATGTGGTGATGACATCGGTTTGTATGAGGCTGTAAATCAGTAGTCAGATCATGATTATATTAATGATATTAGTATTGTACTAGACGTAGATCGGTACCCCGGATTATGATCTTTGATAAAGAGGATACCAGATGAATAATATGATGAATGTGATATTGACCCGTACCCAGATTTGGGATGCCGTACGACGGATTTACGTACGAGCTATATATTGATGATTGATCCGCACTCTTGGCATTGGGGATGTTTGATTATAGATATTGTATCGGATGTGATAATATTGAGGCGGGATCACCGACTAACATATACATGTATGTATATGTATCGACTCAGATGTTAGGCGGTTTCCTTACCTTTGGTTCAGCTTGTTCGCTCAGCCCTATAGTTTAGTGTAGATTAGTTATCGTTGTGTCTAGTATTCAGCTCCCGCTCATTATTGCTGTTCGCTCCGCATCGCATACTTATATTGTGATTTCATATTCTATTGTTGACATCATGCTGTTAGGACACCAGCACCATTACCGATGATGTGTATGTTCCACGTACACTTACTTGCCGGCTCACACACATCCTCATCGGTAATTTCCATGTCACGTACAGTTAGAAAATACTATTGCATTCACATAGCTTGTTAGCTAATAATTTCGACATGATATTAGTGTACTTGCCTTACATTCCAGTTTAGACATTGTAGTTGTTACGTGCTGTTTCATGCATATTGTAATTCACTGTTATGCCGCATTCATGGATTTTTATGCCTATATTCATTGTTTTACATGCCATCGATGATTTGGATTTGGATTTTCATGAGATTTCCTGGATTTGGGGGAAAACCGCAAAAACATTTATAAACTTCTTTTCTCTCTCTTTTAAATGAAAAGTGTGATTTTCCCATGATGTATGAGTCGTCCACCATGAGTTTGCTGATAGATTTCGAGACCCGATTCGAGGAGTTGGATGAACCGTTTCGGGTACATGGTGGGCCCGGTAAGGTATCCCGGGGCAAGAAGTTTGAGTAGTAGACAATGTGCCTAGCAGGGGAGCACTACCGACCGGTGATTTTACCCGACGCGTCGGATATCCGAAGGATACCGTCTTGGTCTTGAGATTGATGGTAGGGGCCGGTCCGGACTGACGGCGCCCTAGATTGTGAGATTGAGACATTTAGATTTTGAGACATCGAGGTACTGAGATTGATGATCCAGGCCAGTCCGAGTAGCCGGGGCCTGAGATATTGAGATATTGGGATTTATGTTTTGTGTCGATGCTAGACAATGTTTATACTGATTTCATTTATGATACCTCGTCTTAAAAAAGCAGAAATCTCACTAAATTTTGAAAGCAGTTTCTTCATTTACATGTATTCTATTTTCATGCATTCATACCTCATCCATGTGATATATTGCTACCTGAGGCACTGACACGAGCACTTGATATTGCAGTTGTTAGAGATATACCCTAGCCATTGTTATAGGTTGCAGATTATATATTTGAGGATATATTATGATCGTATGACCTAGGATTGCGTTGTTCATGCGATTTCTGCTCGTAGATGTTTTCTACTCACGAGTTGGAAACTCACCCCCGTTGTGCCACAGTTTCTTGCAGGTTTTGCCGTACAGATTTCATTACGGCTTTGCTGGCACTGCTTCTTTTTCGGATGACTTGCTAGTAGGTGGGTTCACTTGTATCATGACCATCAGTATATTTTGTATATTATTATTCAGTTGTATCTAGAAGTTCCATCAACCAAACATGTATTTATTTCAGATAGAGACCAGTGTTGCTTATTCATTCGACCTTAGAGTCGCGCGTTGTATTTCTATGGATTTCATGTTGTTTCGAGTTTCCTTTTCTGTTATGATCCTCGCCCTTCGACGTTGTATATTATATTGTTTGCGTGGTTGTGACCGTCGATTGACGAAGAGCTAGCTCCCGCTTGGGGATGCATTTTTCATTATATATATGCTTTATCAGGTTTTGTATCCGTTTGGGGTCAGTTTTTACAAAGGAAACTCTGCTGAAATTTTTAGAAAAGACTTGTGATTTTAAAATGCATATTTCGGCGTATTTTGCAAACTATTTGATTTAAATGGTTCTTCTTTCACTCTACTACTTTTCTTGGTTGGATTTCTGGGTTTTCGGCTTACTTAGATTACGTACGCCTCGAGACGTTTCGTAGTTTAAGTGCCGGTCATGTTCCGTACTTTCGGGTCGTGACAAAGTTCAAGTGTTGAGCTATTTGGGAAATCTTGGGTGTTTGATCATTCGATCAGAAAGTTTAACATTGTCTATTTATCTGGAATGTGATACAATATTTGGAATCCACAAGTAGTTATGAGATAACTAATTTGAATGATATAAATCTAGCAGTTTAGTCTCAGATTGATCGTTTGCCAAGGGATTTTGATGAGATCAAAAATCCGTCGCAATCACGTAGCGTACGCGGATACTTGCCGGGTAAACTTAATAGACAGCCACGCCCCATAGCCCGGACCAAGTGACTGTAGGAGAACCCCGTCGCCAAAAGCATCTGTACGGGTGCTCGCGGCAGTGGTGTTCCGCCTTAGTGCACTTCGTCGACGGCATCGTGGGTGCGGCCGTCTACTAAAGTTTGCGATGAGCATTCGATCAGGATGTCGGGAATCTTGTTGAATTGCCCGACTTGATATTGAAAATTGTTTTTGAGAAAGAGACTAAAATGCAGGGTTTATAAATGTTAGGCATGCGATGTCTAAGGAATTCATTTGGTTAGGCATGCGATGTCTAAGGAGGTTGCGGATTCCAACTGTTGTAGTTTTACACATTCTTTTCTGCCACCGTATGTGTAATATATAGTTTATCGTTGGTTTCGTTGCTATACATCAACGACGATTGGGATACGCATATTTACTTACGTTGATGATATGAGATATTATGTGTTGCTGTGATATGTTATATTGGATCGTCGAGTTTTGAATAGCCGGGGGTTTTATGTGAGATGAGGGTTTTTATTTTCATTCATGTAAAATTCATTTGTATGTAATATTCTTTTATTGGGGCACTTCCGGGCTGAGGATGCTGTCACCGTTGTATATTATTTACTTTTCCGCATTAGGTAGACCCAAGGCGGGGAGCACAAGTAACCGGGTTCTAGGGTCCAGTAGGAGACCATCTCGAGTAATCGAGACCGAGTCTCCTAACCCTAGAATTGGCAGTGTTGCTTGCAGCTCTCGTAGAGGTCTAGGGATGTGGGTTTGGCTATTCATCGCGACTGTGGAATCCGTGTTTTATACAAACTCGTATTAAAACACGGACCTCCTAGTATATCCAATATTTCATATATGTTCTTCTGCTACAATGTTCTGTGATGAGATCATATTACTGCCTGAGACGAATGTTTATATTATATATATGAGATATATGTTATATTGCAGATTTCGTTTCAAATGTGATGCTTGTAAAGCATAATAAAATGGGACTTCATTAATGAGATTAATGAAACTAAAAGAAACCTAAAGATGTTGTAGAAACTTGTTTAAAAACAGGTAGCTCTAGTTCTTGCTTTGCATAGCGGTGTTCCTTGTAGAACATCCAGCACCTTATTCGATAAGGAAAGAGCCGAGATCCCTTCACCAGGAGTGGCCTCTTTAGCAAAACTAGCAGATGCTACACACTCGGTTTGTATTTTGATTGCTTCTATAGTTCTTGCTTTGCACAGTGGTATTTGTGAAATATCCTGCACCTTATTCGATAAGGATAGAGCCGACGATCCATTCACTCGGTTTAAAAATCACTCGATTCTACAATGATATCAAGTTCATTACGCAAAGGGTTTTCTTAAAAACCTGTCGTAGCCCTCCGTCATTTCAGATAAAGTTCTACTTAGTATTCGTACTACGTTTGTTGACCTCCGTCAAGGCGTAGTATACGGTAGCTAACTAGTATTTATCTGTTTATGCATATGATGCAGATTGTTTTAGGGTAGTCGTACGGCCTTGTTGACCTCCGTCAAGGGTCGTGCGGGTGGGTTTAATTCAATCAGGAAATGGAAGGTAGAACTTGACTAGCAGCCTATGGTTTGTTGACCTCCGTCAAGGTCATAGGACGTTAGGGGTAAAATATTATTGGGAATTTCAAGAGTTAAAATTTGTAATGAGATTGCATACCTTCTATGAGATAGTTGGATCCCGATACCCACTGTGAGTAAGAGTTACTCCTGGGAAAGTTTTACACATTACAATTAGACGATCAAGTAGGTGTCTAGAAAGGTGTTAACGGGGTTATGCCCCTGGGAAAACGAGATTTACTTTAATTAGGTCCATGCGAAAGCACGGGGAACCTCCCTCAAAGTACCGGCACTGGCCTGGCTGAAAGATTGACGAACTTGTAGGGTGTAATTAATCCCGGCTAGTCTTTCCTTTTAGGGTTTGAAGGAAGATTTGACTAAAACAGTGGGAGAAATCCTGAATAGATAAATTGATAACCAATCTAATCTTGTAAAAGCGCACGCTGAGTGTTTTCTTCTCTCTCTCTCTCCAGGTAGCGACCATATCACGCCTTAATCAAGATAATAATACGGATTTATTGACCGAACCCGCTTGTTATATTGCGCTAGGGAACGTGTTAGTTGTATGTATGCCCTAGAGGCCAGTATTGTACAGATGATGTATATTATATTGGATGCTTGGACATATATATAGAGATGACTTTCTTGCTCGATATGATAGTATGCTATCTGGTTGCTCTTTATCTTAACATGTATACTAGTCTCTTTATACTGTCTTATAGTTACATGTTGGTAAAGCCCTTAGGATGTGTACTTGACTACCTGGACTATGTGCAGATCATACTAGTGGGGACATGGTAGTCCATAAGTACATCCTTCAAGGTCCCTAGTCGTGGGTGTATCGAGACGGGGCATCGATACACCAGTGTAGACTAGCGTATACGCTTCTCGACCCATGAGATGGGCGATAGATGATCACATATCCGTTGGTGTTTGACATCAGAGATGGTATGCGGGTGCTCAGTGGAGACTGGGTACACTGGACGGACTCGTCGAGAACTCCCAGTTGGTATTATACCTCACGTCAGATGGCAGTTCTCTGGTGACACTTATACAGGTTAGTCTGTAGACCCGAGATCGTCATAGAGTCTTGTTTGATTCCCACTGTACTTTGATTTCCACCTTACCACGTCCATGAGGGCGTGCAAAACGGTGGTTTTTGGGTACAGTCCCGAGTCACATGGAGGCAATGAGCGATAAGAGGGGTTTCGTCTCTCCCGGTATTGGGGGTTGATGTTGCGCTGTGCTCGATTGGCCGTAACAGGGAAATCCCTGGCCAGGGCTGATTGGAGATTTACTGGTAAGTGTTACCAGTAGTTTCTCGACCCGTTATGAGCCTCACATCGGCATGACTTATCAGTTATTGGGGTCTGACGTTTACCACCCCTAGACTTGATATGCGACATATCAGACGAGGAGACCGTACTGTACGGGAAGTGTTGCCGATTGGCTCGACGGGAGTTGTAGCAGGTTCGCTTATTCTCTTCTGATCGCTCAATACCCGGGTGGCCGTTACGTTTAGCTAACCGCTTGCGGCTTGGGGTGCTTAATATGATCAACACCCACTGCCGGCGTATTGACGAGTCTTAGAGTCCCACAATGGAGTTTCCTAGTCCAGGCGAAACGTTGTGGTGCGCGTATGTGATATGCGCATGGACCCGATTAAAATGCACGTATAGGATACCGTATATTGATCGGGCGGCTTGCTTTTGGTGGGGTCATATGTGATATGACCGGATTGATAAATCAAGTGTTGATTTATTAATTAACCATTAGTTTCTCACTTGAAATCATTTCTTGAGTTTGATGGATGTATGCATTCATGTATGCCTTCTTTTTGATTCATGCACATATGGATGTACATATACACATACATACATACATACATTCTTCATGGTTGTACATACATGAAAATGGTGGCAATATAAGACTCACACCATGGTTTTATTTATGGATTTTATTGCATTTGATTTAAAACAAAAAGGAAAAGGGAAAATGGTCATTATTGATTTGTTTCTACACTCTTCTTTTGACCTAACCATCCTCACCCACCTTTTAACCTAGGGTAAACTTTCCTTTTGTGTTTTAACTCAAGTTCAATTATATATTCATTGTTTAAACCATGGTTTGAGATGAGAACAAGAAAATATATAAACATATATTTTCATTTTTCTTGCATAAGAGTTATTCATTCACTCTTGAAAAAGATATAGCCATCATCTTCTTCTTCCTCTCTTATTTTGCTCTCTAGATTTTTGTAGTGAGCAATATACTCATCAAGAAAGGATTTTGAAGTGAGAAAGAGAACCACAACACCATTCTACACAAGTCTAGCCCGCTTGTTTGGAGTGTTAGCTTCATTTCATTCTCTTGATCGGGTGAAGTTGCAAGCTTGGACAAAGCGGACTCCGGGTGGATCATCGGTGACCTAGAGGAGTTCAAGCGGACCCGTTTCCAAACCCCAAGTAGCCGAGGAGTCTAGCGTAGGGAGCTACAAAGGTTGTACTCTCAAAACCCTAGCTTTTCTTGCTTATGTTGATATGCAAAAGTTTTAGAAACCCTAATTTTCTAGGAACGATTCTATGTTCGTTAACTTAGCACCCTAAAAATTCAACCTTTGGTTCATGTGATACTTCCAAACCCTTCATGAGGTGCTAGGCTAACCCAACAGAACGTTGGTCCCGCTCCAACTTATAATTGTTATAAGACAGAGCAGGATATAGGGGATTACCAAAATTCCCGTGCCGTCCAAATGAAGAAAGTGCATGCTGATGCATCTTCTTCGGGTGTGTTCATTATACAGAACTGTTTCTCAATATCCTTTACGTCCTGGGTATTTGATACCGGATCAGGATCCCACATATGTAATTTGTTACATGGGCTACAGATAGGTAGAGAACTGAGAACGGGTGATAAATTTCATGAGATAGAAACGGTGCAAGTGTTGCAGCCAAGTCTGTTGGTAGTTATCACCCTGTATTAACAAAATATATTGATTCTGAATGAATGTTATTAGATACCGAACCTGATATACAACATCATATCGGTCTCTTTATTAGTAAAGAAAGATATAATTTTGTATTGTTGGATAATGTTTTGAACATTTCCTATATCAAGAGTTGATCGGTTCAGGCACGTTATCTAAAAGCATAGACGTTCTAAATCAAACCACAGTTCTTAGTATACAGAACACACACAAGAGAAAGTGTTCAGAAATGAACGGATCCTTCTTGAGGTATTATAGACTAGGTCATATCAATATGACCCGACTAGCTGAAAATACATTTAGATGCATATTTAAATTAGTTTGAATTTACATCTTGTGAAACTTGCCGGTCATGTCACAGAGATAAGATGACCACGGCTCCGTTTATTGGAAACAGAGAAAGAGTTAGTGAACTCTTGGGATTGATACATGCTGATGTATAAAGGTCCCCTGTCTATACATGCCAAGACCGGTTCTTTATACTTCATTATATTCACTGATGGTCTCTCAAGATTCGCACATATGTTCCTGTTGAAACACAAGTCTGAACCTTTTTGAGAAATTCAATGAATATGAGTTAGAAGCAGAGAACCAAAAATAGGTAAAAGGTCCCCTGTCTATACATGCCAAGACCGGTTCTTTATTACTTGAGAAGCTGCATACCTATTGAATATGTTAGTTATATGTATGCCCTAGAGGCCATTACTGTACATTGGATGTATATTGTAGTGGATGCTGGGACATATATAGGGAGGACTTTCTTGCTCGACATGATAGTATGCTATCTGGTTGATCTTTACCTTAACGTGTATGCTGATTGTCTCTCTGTTACATGTTGGTAAAGCCCTTAGGATCTGTACTTGACTACCTGGATTATGATGCGGATCATACTAGTGGGGACATGGTAGTCCATAAGTACATCCTTCAAAGTCCCTAGTCGAGGGTGTATCGAGACGGGGCATCGATATACCAGAGTAGACTAGCGTGTACCTTCTCGACCCATACAGATGGGCGATGGATGATCCCATATCCATTGGTGTTTGACATCGGGGATGATATACGGGTGCTCAGTAGAGACTGGGTACACTGGACGGACTCGCCGAGAACTCCCAGATGGTATTATACCTCACGTCAGATGGCAGTTCTCTGGTGACACTGGTACAGAGTAGTCTGTTGACCCGAGATCGTCATAGAGTCTTGTGTGGTTCCCACTGTGCTTTGATTTCCATCTTACCACGTCCAAGAGGGCGTGCAAAACGGTGGTTTTTGGGTACAGTCCCGAGTCACATGGAGGCAATGAGCGATAGGAGGGGATTCGTCTCTCCCGGTATAGGGAGTTGATGTTGCGCTGTGTTCGATTGGCTATAACAGGAAATCCCTGGCCAGGGTTGCTGAGATTTACTGGTAAGTGTTACCAGTAGTTTCTCGAAATGTTATAGACCTCATATCGACACGACTTATCGAGCTATTGGGGTCTGACGTTTACCACCCCTAGGCGAGATATGCGACATATCAGACGATCAGACCGGACTGTACGGTAGTGTTACTGGTTGGATTCACTGGAGTGTGAGCGGGCTTGCTCGTCGATCTTCAGATCGCTCAATACCCGGGTGGCCGTTACGTTTAGCAGACCGCTTGCGGCTTGTGGGTGCTTGATATGATCATCACCTGCTGCCGGCGTATTGACGAGTCTTTAGAGTCCTACACAGAGGTTTCCTGGCTCAAGCGAAACGAAATAGGAGCGCATATGAGATATGTGCGGGACCGAGAATAATACGAGTATGTGATACTGTATTCGATTCTCGCGATGTGACATTGATCGGTTATATGTGATATAGCCGGGTTATCGGATCAAGTGTTGATTCGATAAGTTGTTACTAATGATACTAGCCGGTTATATGCGATATGACCGGATCGTTAAATCAAGTGTTGATTTAATGATTTAATGCATAATTATATATTTGATATATTACTTTGCATCAACTAGTATCGGTTCACTTTATAATGGATTTTCTCACTCGGATGTGCGCATTACATATGCGATATGATTTTTGTGCACTAGATTGTATCATGTTTGATGGTACATGCATTTTGGTTAAATGTAAAGAATTAAACCATGTTTTAAGTGGATAATTAGGGTTTTGATTTCCTTATTCATTTATTAATCTTTTTCTTTTTGGAAAAAGGAAAAAGGAAATGAGAAAATGGTTGCTATTTTGTTTATATTCTTTGAAGCTTCATGAACTTTGACCATAGCAACCATTTTGTCTTCTTATACAAACCCTAACCATTCATCTAACTTGAGTTAACTCTCTACAATTAACCATGGTCTTGTTATGATAAGGTTTGATTATTCATTTCATTTTTAATTAACTTATCATAACTATTATCTTCTTCTTCCTCATTTTTCTTCAAGTGAAGAAAGCAAGTTCATCAATGGTGATTGATGATAAAGAGTGAGAAATCCAATTCTAAAGTCTACCCACTTCCTATTTCTTCATCCTCTACCTCTTGCCAAGTAGTACAGTGTGTTTCCTTCACAAGTTTTTAGGGCTTGGTGAAGGTGGAGCTTGATTTAGCGATGCCTCGACGTAGATCATCTTCGGCATGGACATCGACGACCTAGCTCGCTTTTTCTCCGACGAAGCCGACTCTAGAGCCCGGATTCCTTTTGGACAGCGGAGATGACTTCGTTACGGAGCTATGGAGGTGGAGCACCGGATCTACAAAGGTTGTATTTCCGATATCCCATTAGTTAAGTTGTTAACTAGATTGTTTTTCGCCTAGATTTCTAGCCAACGATCCGTACACTAGGGTTTCTCGGTACCATAATTTTTGAAATTGGCATGTTCGATGCCTTGTGAGACCTCTTGAGAGTGCCTAGGAACCCTACAGTGGTATCAGAGCCTAACTAGAGCCTTAGGCGAAGTCTAGACGCAATTTGAAGTCCGAACGAACCCGAAACCCAAAACCAAAATAGCTCTCTGTCCTTTTTTCAAAAACTGGGATTTTTCCAAATTAAAAATTACTAAAAAATTCAGCAGGAAAAAATAAGAATTACTATGCAAAAATATTTCAGTGAACAGTAATTAGTGCGGCGGAACCGCGGCAGAAGCCTAGCTTCTGCGGCGGTTCCGCGGCTCTCTGGTGACGTCAGCCCTATATTTTTGCACAGTAATTCCTGATAAATTCTTCTGAGTTTTCTGGGAATTTTTAAAATTTATTCAAGAGTTGAATAATCTGGGATTGTTTTGGGGATTCGGTGTTTCGATCGGAGTATCAAATTTTGTCTGTGTGGCTTTCCGGATAAATTTTAGAATATGTTAAAAAGTTCGACCGGATATAAATACCCAATTTTTCCCCTGTCGGGAAATTTCCAAGTGTTGGATCTTTCCGTAGTTTAACGACGTTCTAAGTAGTGCAAGTAACGCGATGGACCCTCTAGAAGACAACAAACCTTAACTCGATTATGTGACCGTCTTGAACTGCCCTTTGAACCTTCGGGTTTGGGGCAGTACGGCGTGCCACATGTGAGGCGTTGGCTTGACCCTTCTACGGCTGAACCGTTGCTACTGAGGCACGAACTGAATGTTGTTAGACTTATTTCATGTGTTGATCTGTATCGGGAAAACTTGGGTGTTCGATTGTTCGATCGGAAAGTTTGACATTTTCTATTTATCCGGAATGGGATACAATAATTGGAATTCACAAGAAGTTATGTGATAACTGAATGAATGTTATAAACGTAGCAGTTTAGTCTCACTTGATCGGTTGCCACGGAATTTTGATGTGATCAAAAGTCCGTCGCAATCACGTAGCGTACGCGGATACTCGCCGGGTAAACTTAATAGACAGCTACACCACATAGCCCCGACCAAGTGACTGTAGGAGAACCCCGTCGCCGAAAGCATCCGTCCGGGTGCTCGCGGTAGCGGTGTTCCGCCTTGGTGCACTTCGTCGACGGTATCGGGGGTGCGGCCGCCTACTAAAGTTTGCGACGAGCATTCGATCAGGATATCGGGAATCTTGTTGAATTGCCCGACTTAATATTGAAAAGTGTTTTCGATAATGAGACTAAAATGCGGGGTTTATAATTGTTAGGCATGTGATGTCTAAGGAATTCATTTGGTCAGGCATGCGATGTCTGAGGTGATTGCGGATTCCAACTGTTGTAGTTTTACACTTTCTTTTCTGTGACCGTAAGTGTAATATGTGAAATCGCCGGTTTCGTTGCTATATGTCAACGACAATTGGGATGCGCATATTTACTTACGTTGATGACATGTGATGTTATGTGTTGCTGGATATGTTATATTGGATCGTCGTGTTTGAATAGCCGGGGGTTTTTATGTGAGATGAGTGTTTTTCATTTTCATTCATGTAAAAACTTGTATGTAATATTCTTTTATTGGGGCGCTTCCAGGTTGCGGAAGTTGTCACCGTTTGTATATTATTTACTTTTCCGCACTAGGATAGACCCAAGGAGGAGGGCACAAGTAACCGGGTTCTGGAGTCCAGTGGGAGACCAACTCGAGGAGTCGAGTCCGGGTCTCCTAACTCTAGAATTGATAGGGTTGCTTGCCGCTCTCGTAGGGGTCTAGGGGTGTGGGTTTGGCTATTCATCACGACCGTGGAATCCGTGTTTTATACTGGCTCGTATTGAAAACACGGACGTCCTAGTATATCCAATATTTCATATGATTCTTCTGCTGCGATTTCTGTGATGTGATCATGTGATGTTCTGTGATAGATACACTATATAGTATATATGATATATTATATAGACGTTACTTATGTTTTACACCCGCGCTAGCCCTGCCCCGCTCTGCCGTTAGTTACCTAACCTAACGGTGCACGAGGGGACATCGAGGCGAATGCGGATGGCATAAGTGTACGTTGTATTTATCTGTGATGTTTAGGTACTTAAATGATGGGACTTCATTAATGTGATTAATAAAATAAAAGAAACCTAAGATGTTGTAGAATCGAATTTCAAAGTAAAACAGGTAGCTACAGTTCTTGCTTTGCACAGCGGTATATGTGATATATCCTGCACCTTATTCGATGAGGAAAGGACCGAGATCCCTTCACCGGGAGTGACTCCTTTAGCAATAACTGGCAGATGCTACACACTCGGTTTGTCTTTTGATTGCTTTTAAGAGTTCTGCTTTGCACAGTGATATATATGATATATCCCGCACCTCATTCGACGAGGAAAGGACCGACGATCCCTTCACCGGGAGTGACTCCTTTAGCAAAACTAGAAAAGCCTCAAAAACACTCCATTTCAAAATTCATTCGATCCTACAACGATATCAAGTTCATTACGCAATAGGTTTTCAGAAAAACCTGTCGTAGCCCTCCGACATTTCAGATAAGTTGTATATAGTATTCGTGCTGCATTTGTTAGCTTTCGTCAAGGTGCAGTGTGCGGTAGCTATATGCTGCTTATCTGCTAGCATACGATGCGATTGGATTAGGGTAGTCGTGCGGTTTTGTTGGCTTTCGTCAAGGGTCGTGCGGGTGGGTTTAATTCGATCAAGAAATGTACGGGTTGAACTTGACTAGCGGGCTATGGTTTGTTGGCTTTCGTCAAGGTCATAGCACGTTAGGGGCAAAATATTATCGGGAATTTCAAGTGTTGAGATTTGCAATGAGATTGCATACCTTCTATGAGATAGTTGGATCCCGATACCCGCTGCGAGTAAGTGTTACTCCTGGGAGAGTTTTATACATTACAATTAGCCGATCAAGTAGGTGTCTAGAAAGGTGTCAATGGGGTTACGCCTCTGGGAAAATGAGATTTACATTAATTAGGTTCGTGCGAAAGCACGGGGGACCTCCCTCAAAGTACCGACACTGGCCTGGCTGAAAGATTGGCGAACTTGTAGTGTGTAATTAATCCCGGCTAGTCTTTCCTTTTAGGGTTTGAAGGAAGATTTGATAAAAAGCAGTGGGAGCCATCCTGATTAGATAAAATAATAACCAATCTATTCTTGACAGAGCGCACGCTGAGTGTTTTCTTCTCTCTCTCTCCAGGTAGCGACCATATCACGCCTTAATCAAGATAATAATACGGATTATTGACCGAACCCGCTTGTTATACTGAGCTGGGGAACGTTGGTCCCGCTCTAACTTATAATTGTTATAAGACAGAGCAGGAAACTGGGGAATACCAGATTTCCCGTGCCGCCCAAACGAAGAGAGTGCATGCTGATGCATCATCTTCGGGTTTGTTCATTATACAGAACTGTTTCTCAGTATCCTTTACGTCCTGGGTATATGATACCGGATCAGGATCCCAGATATGTAATCTGTTACATAGGGCTACAGATAGGTAGAGAACTGAGAACGGGTGATAAGTTTCATGAGGCAGAAAACGGGGCAAGAGTTGCAGCCAAGTCTGTTGGTCACTGTCACCCTGTATTACAATACATTGATTCTGAACGAATGTTATTAGATACCGAACCTGATATACAAAATCATATCTGTCTCTTTATTAGTAAAGAAACGGTAAAATTTTGTATTGTTGGATAATGTTTTGAACATTTCCTATATCAAAAGTTGATCGGTTCAGGCACGTTATCTAAAAGCATTGATGTTCTAAATCAAACAACAGTTCTTAGTATATGGAACACACACAAGAGGAAGAGTTCAGAATTGAACGATTCCTTCTTGAGGCATTGTAGACTAGGTCATATCTATGCGACCCGACTAGCTGAAGTTACATTTAGATGCATATTTAAATCAGTTTGAATTTACATCTTGTGAAACTTGCTAGTCATGTCATAAAGATACGATGACCATAGCTCTATTTACTGGAAGCAGAGAAAGAGTTAGTAAACTCTTGGGACTGATACATGATGATGTATGTAGGTCCCCTGTCTACATATGCCAAGACCGGTTCTTTGTACTTCATTACATTCTCTGATAATCTCTCAAGATTCAGACATATGTTCCTGTTGAAACACAAATCCGAACCTTTTGAGATATTCATAGAATATAAGTAAGAAGTAGAGAACCGAAATACGGGTATAAGTATTATGTCCTTTGATAAGATCAAGGAGGAGAATACTTGAGCACGGAATTCCAGGACTATTCTAAAGGAGAATGAGATTCTCTCTCAGCATTACTCCTCCGTATACACCATAGCACGATGGTATATCGGGGCGGAGCAGATACACCCTATTTGATATGGTGTGCTCTATGATGAGTAATACTGAGTTACCTTTTTCCTTTTGGGAGTTATGCACTTACGAAGTTGCATACCTATTGAATAGGGTTCCAATCAAATTAGATGCCTACCACTTCATATTAGATATGATAAGGGAAGAGCCCATCTCTTAAGTTTGTTAAGATTTGGGGTTGTCCAGCCTATGTCTGAAAAGCAAAATCCGGACAAGCTCGAGGCAAGGTCTGTAATGTAGAACTGGAAAGGTTCCAGCTATACAAACTACAGCTGATGATTTGATAGAACCAAAGGATTCAGTAGATACCAACGAACCTCAGCCTCTCCGCCGATCTAGTAGGGTTCCTCACCCACCTGAGAGATACTTCGGTTTCTCTATGACAGTGGGAGCGAGGAATGCATCATGAGATGATGACCCAACTAGTTTCGAGCTGGCCATCAAGAGTAAGACTCTATAAGAATGGCTGGATGCTTAGTGATCTGAGATGGAATCCTTATACACCAACAAAGTATGGACTTTAGTTGCTATATCTGAAGGGTTAAATCCCCATCAGGAGCAAGTATATCTTGAGAAGATTACTTGGTGTAGATGGAAAAGTTGAGACTTTCAAAGCTAGACTTGTTAAAGGTTTTCTTCATTGACCAGGCGTGGATAATGATGAAACCTTTTCCAGTGGCTATGCTTAAGTCCATCCAGATCCTACTTACCACGGCTGCATACCATGACTACGATCTCTGGTGGTTGGGTGTCTTGACTGCTTTTCTAAATGATGATTTAGAAGAGTGCGTCTATAAGTACACAGCCAGAGGGCCTCGTAGACAGTGGGAGCAGCGGAAACGTGTGCAAGATGCTTTATAGGATAGAGCAGGCATCGCGGAGTTGGAACATCTGTTTTGATGGATTAGTCAAAGAAGTTGACATCATCAAAATGGTAGATGAACCTTGTATAAACAAAATGGTAGTAGGGAGTATGGTGACGATCCTCGTAGAGTACGTGGATGACATACTCTTGATAGGGAAGGAGTTTCTTATGCTACGCTCGATCAATCTCCGCTTATCACAATGACTCTCCACATAGGATCAAAGTGATACCCACTAAATCCTGGATTTTGGATCTATGAGATAGATCTAAATGGATGTTAGGATTCTCACTAGTTGTAGTGAGACAGTATCAACCGATCCTGGGGAGAATCACTGGAAGGGTTCCAGGGTGATAAAGACGACTGAGTGTCAGTCACAGGCATTGTCTTTACCCTCAGTAAAGGGACGGTATGTTGGAAGAGTTCCAAGCTAGATACCGTGACATACTAGACGATAAAGGCTGGATATATCGCTACTTACGATGCTACCAAAGAGGCGGTCTGGATGTATATTTGTTCATGAGATGAACTTAGTTCCTCCCATTGTGTGACAATGGAGTTGTGGCTTATGCCAAGGAACGCAGGTCCCATCAGTGATCCAGACATATTCTAAGGCAGTATCACCTGATCCTGGAGATAGTTGATCTCCAGGGTGATCGAGGTTTGGAGAGTAGACTCAGAGGACAACACAGCGGATCCACTCACAAAGGCCTGTTCCCAGAGAGAGACTTTTATGGGATGGTTGAGTATGAGATACTACAACCACTGCTACAGATGGCCCTAGTGCAAGTGGGAGATTGTTAGTTATATGTATGCCCTAGAGACCATTACTGTACATTAGACGTATATTGTAGTGGATGCTGGGACATATATAGGGAGGACTTTCTTGCTCGACATGATAGTATGCTATCTGGTTGATCTTTACCTTAACGTGTATGCTGATTGTCTCTCTGTTACATGTTGGTAAAGCCCTTAGGATCTGTACTTGACTACCTGGATTATGATGCGGATCATACTAGTGGGGACATGGTAGTCCATAAGTACATCCTTCAAAGTCCCTAGTCGAGGGTGTATCGAGACGGGGCATCGATATACCAGAGTAGACTAGCGTGTACCTTCTCGACCCATACAGATGGGCGATGGATGATCCCATATCCATTGGTGTTTGACATCGGGGATGATATACGGGTGCTCAGTAGAGACTGGGTACACTGGACGGACTCGCCGAGAACTCCCAGATGGTATTATACCTCACGTCAGATGGCAGTTCTCTGGTGACACTGGTACAGAGTAGTCTGTTGACCCGAGATCGTCATAGAGTCTTGTGTGGTTCCCACTGTGCTTTGATTTCCATCTTACCACGTCCAAGAGGGCGTGCAAAACGGTGGTTTTTGGGTACAGTCCCGAGTCACATGGAGGCAATGAGCGATAGGAGGGGATTCGTCTCTCCCGGTATAGGGAGTTGATGTTGCGCTGTGTTCGATTGGCTATAACAGGAAATCCCTGGCCAGGGTTGCTGAGATTTACTGGTAAGTGTTACCAGTAGTTTCTCGAAATGTTATAGACCTCATATCGACACGACTTATCGAGCTATTGGGGTCTGACGTTTACCACCCCTAGGCGAGATATGCGACATATCAGACGATCAGACCGGACTGTACGGTAGTGTTACTGGTTGGATTCACTGGAGTGTGAGCGGGCTTGCTCGTCGATCTTCAGATCGCTCAATACCCGGGTGGCCGTTACGTTTAGCAGACCGCTTGCGGCTTGTGGGTGCTTGATATGATCATCACCTGCTGCCGGCGTATTGACGAGTCTTTAGAGTCCTACACAGAGGTTTCCTGGCTCAAGCGAAACGAAATAGGAGCGCATATGAGATATGTGCGGGACCGAGAATAATACGAGTATGTGATACTGTATTCGATTCTCGCGATGTGACATTGATCGGTTATATGTGATATAGCCGGGTTATCGGATCAAGTGTTGATTCGATAAGTTGTTACTAATGATACTAGCCGGTTATATGCGATATGACCGGATCGTTAAATCAAGTGTTGATTTAATGATTTAATGCATAATTATATATTTGATATATTACTTTGCATCAACTAGTATCAGTTCACTTTATAATGGATTTTCTCACTCGGATGTGCGCATTACATATGCGATATGATTTTTGTGCACTAGATTGTATCATGTTTGATGGTACATGCATTTTGGTTAAATGTAAAGAATTAAACCATGTTTTAAGTGGATAATTAGGGTTTTGATTTCCTTATTCATTTATTAATCTTTTTCTTTTTGGAAAAAGGAAAAAGGAAATGAGAAAATGGTTGCTATTTTGTTTGTATTCTTTGAAGCTTCATGAACTTTGACCATAGCAACCATTTTGTCTTCTTATACAAACCCTAACCATTCATCTAACTTGAGTTAACTCTCTACAATTAACCATGGTCTTGTTATGATAAGGTTTGATTATTCATTTCATTTTTAATTAACTTATCATAACTATTATCTTCTTCTTCCTCATTTTTCTTCAAGTGAAGAAAGCAAGGTCATCAATGGTGATTGATGATAAAGAGTGAGAAATACAATTCTAAAGTCTACCCACTTCCTATTTCTTCATCCTCTACCTCTTGCCAAGTAGTATAGTGTGTTTCCTTCACAAGTTTTTAGGGCTTGGTGAAGGTGGAGCTTGATTTAGCGATGCCTCGACGTAGATCATCTTCGGCATGGACATCGACGACCTAGCTCGCTTTTTCTCCGACGAAGCCGACTCTAGAGCCCGGATTCCTTTTGGACAGCGGAGACGACTTCGTTGCGGAGCTATGGAGGTGGAGCACCGGATCTACAAAGGTTGTATTTCCGATATCCCATTAGTTAAGTTGTTAACTAGATTGTTTTTCGCCTAGATTTCTAGCCAACGATCCGTACACTAGGGTTTCTCGGCACCATAATTTTTGAAATTGGCATGTTCGATGCCTTGTGAGACCTCTTGAGAGTGCCTAGGAACCCTACAGAATAGGGTTCAAATCAAATCAGTTGCCTACCAATTCATATGTGATATAGAATGGGAAGAGCCCATATCTTAAGTATGTTAAGATTTGGGGTTGTCCAGCCTATGTCTAAAAGCATAATCCTGACAAGCTCGAGGCAAAGTCAGTTCTGTGGAAGTTTGTTGGATATCCCAAGCATTCGCAAGGGAATATCTTCTACCTTATCGAGGAACAAAAGATGTTTTGTTTCTCAGCATGCCACCTTTGTGAAAGGGAATTTCTTGTGAAGAAATTAGTGGTTATGAGGTAGAACTGGAAGGAGTTCCAGCTATACAAACTGCAGCTGATGATTTGGTAAACCCAGAAGATTCAATAGTTTCCAATGAACCTCAGCCTCTCTACCGATCTGGTAGGGTTCCTTATCCACCTGAGAGATACTTCGGTTTCTCTATGACAGTGGGAGAGAAAATTGCATCATGAGATGATGACCCAACTAGTTTCGAGCTGGCCATCAGGAGTGGGGACTCTATGAGAATGGCTGGATGCTTAGCGATCTGAGATGGAATCCTTCTACACCAACAAAGTATGGATTTTGGTTGCTTTATCTGAAGGGTTAAATCCCCATCAGGAGCAAGTATATCTTGAGAAGATTACTTGGTGTACATGGAAAATTTGACACTTTCAAAGCAGTGCTTAAGTCCATCCAGATCTTACTTACCACGGCTACATACCATGACTGCGATATCTGGCTGTTGGGTGTCATGACTGCTTTTCTAAATATTGATTTGGAAGAGAGCATCTGTAAGTACACAGCCAGAGGGCTTCGTAGACAGTGGGAGCAGCGGAAACGTGTGCAAGATGTTTTATGTGATAAATCAGGCATCGTGGAGTTAAAACGTCTGTTTTCATGTGGTAGTCAAAGAGTTTGACTTCATCAAAATGGTAGATGAACCTTGTATATACAAAAAGATAGTAGAGAGTATGGTGGTGATCCTCGTAGAGTACGTGGATGACATACTCTTGATAGGGAAGGAGTTTCCTATGCTATGATCGGTCAATCTCCTCTTATCACAAGGAATCTCCATAAGGATCAAGGTGATACCTCCTAAATCCTGAGTTATGGATCTATGAGATAGATTTAATTGGATGTTAGGATTCTTACTAGTTGTAGTGAGATGGTATCAATCGATCCTGGGGAGAATCACTGGAAAGGTTCCAGGGTGATAAGGACGACTGAATGTCAGTCGCAGGCATTGTCTTTACCCTCGGTGGAGGGACGGTATGTTGGAAGAGTTCCAAACTAGATGCCGTGACTTACTAAACGATTAAAGGCAAGATACATCGTTACCAAAGATACTGCCAAAGAGGCAGTCTGGATATATATAAGTTCATGAGATGAACTTCGTTCCAACCATTGTGTGACAATGGAGTAATGGCTTTGGCCTAGGAACGCCTGTCCCATCTGAAATCCAGATATAATTCTTAGGCAGTATCACCCGATCATGGAGATGGTTGATCTCCAGGGAGATCGAGATTAGGAGAGTAGACACAGAGGACAACAGCGCGGATCCACTCACAAAGGTCTATTTCCCAGTAGAGACTATTATGGGATGGTTGAGTATGAGATACTTCAACCACAGCTGATTGTTGGGTATGTGATACCACAACAGATGGCCCTAGTGCAAGTTGGAGATTGTTAGTTATATGTATGCCCTAGAGGCCATTACTGTACATACGATGTATATTGTACTGAATGTAAGTCCACGTTGCGACCCCCGGTTCTTACGGGGAGGCGGAAACGGTATAAAAATCAAATTTTTAGCGCATGGGGCAACATGGACTAACAAAGTCGGGATCTTTTCCTAAACTAAAACTAGCAAACAAGCTAAAGAGAGTTAGCTACTCGGAAAGATGGTTATACCTAAACTTGAACTCCTTCTTCTTCAAACTTTGTAGAGGTTGATGGTTCTTTCCTCGTCGCCTTCTTCCGTCGAAGATGGATCCACCTGAGGGTTCAACCTTCGGGCTCTTTCTCGAACTTTGAGAGAACTAGAATCTCCGGCTTGCTAAACCTTGATCCTAGAGTGAGTAGAGAATGTCTTTTGGGGTTTTATCTTTTCAAGGAGAGAGATTCTCAACTCATGAGAAGGGTTCTCCTTGAGCTAGAGGAAGAAGAAGATGAAGTGAGGAGAGAGAAGCTAAATGATAGAATGAGCTCTTTTCTTTTTGCAACCATAACATAAAGCAAAAAGAATTATCAAATTAATAATAATAATGAAAATGGAATAGTTGATGGAAGGTTTAGGAATGACCATTATCATTTCAAACATTAACTGAATTTGCTAGAATCAAAGAGCATCTTTCTTTTGTAATGATGATGGTCAAAACTTCAACCATGGTCAACAAGTCAACCATGGTCAACAAGTCAACAAAAAACCAACCATGACACAATTTCATTTTATTAATATTATTAATTGATATATCATAATTCCATTAGGGTTTGGAAAAAGACGACTGTCAACTGTGCATACGCACCCGTTCTGAAACCCTAATGAAAAACCTCTTCCTCCGCCTCAATCAACTGTGCATACACACCCGCATTCTTGTTCCGAGGAACATGAATACCAAGAGATAAAAGCAACCCCAAAACATATACCGGTATCTGACTCAAACCAGAGCCAGCCAGTAATATCCGTCCGGACTCCAAACGTGCACAAGTACGCGGATGAGAACGAACCCTGTCGCAAAACCATGCGACCTCTACTCTGTTTTGCCCAGAGGCGAATACCCTCTGTATGGGACTCTAAAGACTCGACACTACGCTGGCAGTGGGTTTAACCACAGACCGCAAGCGGCACTAGCTGTGCGTAACGGTCCCCAGGTAGATGCCGACAAGAAGGCTGACGAGGTGAACCCCATCTAAACTCCTACTGAGTCTGAATGTGACAATCTCCGTACAGTCCGATCTGTTCGTCTGATACATCGCATGTCGGGCCTAGGGGGCGGTAAAACGTCAGTCCCCCAATAGAGGTACAAGTCGTGTCGGAGTGAAGCCCAAAACACCCTGAGATAACACTGGAAGCCTACCAGTATATCTCGCTTGCCCTGGCCAGGGACTACTCGTGTAATGGCTCTCCTAGACACAGCGCAATATCAACCCCAAATACCGGGAGAGACGAATCCTGTCTAACCGTCACTGCCTCCAAGTGCTTCGGGACTGCACCCAACCACTACCTGTTTGCACGACTCCTTTGAGCCGAAGTACAGTGGGAACACACTCGAGGCGAAGTGCCAGTGTCAAGTCAGCGGACTAAGCTGTACTCATGTCACCTGGGAACTGATAACTGACGATAGGTATAATACCAACCTGTCAGTTCCCGATGAGTCCTGTCCAGTGTACTCGTAACCCAACGAGCACCCGTATACTATCTCCAGTACGACGTACTGATGGCTGTGGGACAGACCATCTCCCACACTGGGATGAGAAGCGCATACGCTAGTCTACTCCGGAGTATCGATGCCCTGTCTCGATAGTCCTGCGACTAGGGACCTGTATAAGGATGTGCTTATAGATTACCCAGCCCCCACTAGTGTGACTGCCATCACAACGCTGGTAATCAAGCAAAGATCCTAAGGGCTCCACTAATGCGTATAGGTGATATCGCAAAATAAACACATGTACACATTGAAGTAGAAACAAACCAAGTAGCATACTACTATATTGAGCAAGATTGTTTATACAAGCTGAATATCCCAAGCTTCCATTAAGTAATATACAAACTAGTATGATACAGTAATGGCCTCTAGGGCATATACACTAACAATCTCCCACTTGCACTAAGGCCATGTACTGGCGTATCGAAGACCTATCATCTCGATCTGCCGCTCGAACTGAGTCTGGGGTAGGGCCTTGGTGAATGGATCTGCAGTGTTTTCTTCTGAAGCAACCCTCCGAACCTCGATCTCCTTGCGATCCACGATCTCCCTGATCAGGTGATACCGCCTCAAGATGTGCCTGGATCTCTGATGGGACCTGGGTTCCTTTGCTAAACCTATAGCCCCGTTGTTGTCGCAATACAGAGGTATTGGGTCAACAATGGACGGAACCACCTGAAGTTCTTTCAAGAACTTCCTTATCCAGACAGCTTCTTTTGCGGCATCAGATGCAGCGATGTATTCCGCTTCCATCGTCGAGTCTGCAACGGTTTCCTGTTTGGAACACTTCCAACACACCGCCCCTCCATTGAGGGTAAAGACAAAACCCCACATGGACTTGGAATCATCCTTGTCACTCTAGAAGCTGGAGTCAGCAAAGGCCTCGATCTGGAGGTCTTTTCCGCCATACACCAAGAACATCTCCTTAGTCCTTCTTAGGTACTTGAGAATGTTCTTTACTGCTATTCAGTGTTTCTCCCCAGGGTTTGACTGATACCGGCTTACTACACTCAGTGCATAAGCTACATCTGGTCTGGTACACAACATCGCATACATTATAGAGCCTACCGCAGAAGCGTAGGGTATAATAGACATGCGATCCCTCTCCAAATCAGTCTTGGGAGACATCTCTTTAGAGAGGGTGATCCCGTGACAAGCCGGTAGGTTACCGTGCTTGGAATCTTCCATACTGAATCTTTTCAGTATAGTGTCGATGTACCTGGACTGTGAAAGTCCTAATATCCTCTTGGATCTATCACGATGGATCCGGATCCCCAGGATGTACGAAGCATCACCCAGGTCTTTCATGGAGAACCTTTGTGACAAGAACCCCTTGACAGATTGTAGCATAGGAATGTCATTTCCTATTAAGAGAATGTCATCCACGTATAAAACGAGGAATACTACAGTTCTCGCTACAAATCTACTATAGATGCATGGTTCATCTGGATTTTTGATAAAGCCAAATTCCTTGACCGTCTCATCAAAACAGATGTTCCAACTCCGCGATGCCTGCTTTAGTCCATAGATGGACTTAAGCAACTTGCACACCTTTCCGCTGCTCCCACTCTGAATGAAACCCTCTGGCTGATCCATATAGACACACTCCTCTAAATTTCCATTTAGAAAAGCGGTTTTTACGTCCATCTGCCAAATCTCATAATCGTGGAAGGCAGCAATGGCAAGAAGGATCTGAATGGATTTCAGCATAGCCACTGGAGAAAAGGTTTCGTCATAGTCCAAGCCAGGTCTTTGACGGAAACCCTTTGCTACAAGTCTAGCTTTATAGGTCTCAACCTGTCCATCTACACCAATCTTCCTTTTGAAGATCCACTTGCATCCTACGGGTTTTACCCCGTCTGGAGCAATGTCCAACGTCCATACTTTGTTGGTGTACATGGACTCCATTTCGGTCCGCATTGCATCCAGCCATTTTACCGAGTCAACGCTCTGAACGGCCTGCTGGAAGCTAATAGGCTCATCATAATCTATGATGCAGTCCTCTCTATCCCCGTCTATGAGAAAACCGTAGTATCTCTCGGGCGGATGAGATTGCCCACTACTCCTGCGGAGCGGCGTAGGAATGTCATGTTCTTTCGAACCCTCTGGTTCCACTAAGCTTTCAGTAATAGTCTGAGGTTCTGGAATTTCTTCCAGTTCTACTGTGCTCCCACTTATCTGGTTTTCCAAAAACTCAGTTTCCAAGAAGTAGGCATGACGAGAAACAAGAACTTTTTGTTCCTCTTCACAGTAGAAGAAATATCCCTTGGAGTTCTTTGGATATCCCACAAACTTGCACTGTACTGAGCGTGCCTCAAGCTTGTCCGCATGCTGCTTTTTAACAAAAGCTGGACATCCCCAAGTCTTAATGTGACTGAGATGGGGCCTCTTCCCACACCACATCTCATATGGTGTAGTAGGCACAGTCTTAGTAGGAACTCGGTTCAAAAGGTACGCAGCTGATTCTACCGCATACCCCCAGAAGGATCGCGGTAACTCAGCGTTACTCATCATGGACCGTACCATATCCAATAGGGTTCGGTTCCGTCTCTCCGATACACCGTTGTGTTGCGGAGTGTATGGAGGAGTAAGCTGAGAGAGAATTCCGTTCTCTTTTAAATAATTCAGGAACTCGGCACTTAAGTATTCTCCACCTCGATCCGATCTTAGAATCTTAATACTTTTGCCGGTCTGTTTTTCTACTTCATTCTTATATTCCTGGAACTTTTCAAAGGCTTCGGACTTATGTTTCATTAAGAAGACATAACCGTACCTTGAAAAATCATCCGTAAAGGTAATGAAGTAAGAATAACCGCTTCGCGCATGTGTAGACATTGGACCGCACACATCGCTGTGTACGAGTCCCAAGAGCTCGCTCGCTCTTACTCCGTGTCCAGTGAACGGAGTCTTTGTCATCTTTCCTTTGAGACAGGATTGACAAGTGGCATACGATTGATATTCGAACGGATCCAAATATCCTTCTGTATGTAACTTAGTCAACCTTCTCTCATTGATGTGACCCAGTCTACAATGCCATAAGAAAGTCTGATTGATATCTGGAGACTTTCTTTTGTGTGTATTCTGGACATTGAAAATCTGTGGTTGGTTTAATACGTATATACCATTGCTCAGTGTACCTGACCCAATCAGAACTTGATTAAGGTGAATGTTTACAACATTACTTACAAACGTAAATTCATAACCTTCTTTAGAAACCAAAGATACAGAAATGATATTACAAGTTGCGTTGGGTACAAAAAAGCAATTACGTAAAACCAAAACATGCCCATCTGACATTCCCAGGTGATAGTCCCCCACGGCTTTAGCATCCATGCTAGCTCCGTTCGCAACTCTGAGGGTCATGTCACCTGCCTTCAAAAACCTACGGTTTCTCAACGCCTGCAAAGAATTACAGATATGAGATCCTGATCCGGTATCCAATACCCAGGAAGTAGAGTTTATAGAAAGACAGTTCTCAATAACATACACACCTGAAGCTGAAGCCGCAACCTGCTTCAGTTCCTGTGTCCTGGCCTTCCAAGCCCTGCAATCTTTCTTCCAGTGTCCACTCTTGTGACAATAGAAGCATTCCTCTTTACCCACAAGCTTCCCCGCTATCTTTGTTGCCTTTTCCTTTCCCTTCGTACCCACTTTACTAACACCGCCTCTTGGTTTGGCGGGGGCTTTCTTCCTCTTTCCCTTGGCTTTCGCCTTGGACCTAGAGGAAGAAGATCCTCCTACAAACAAAGCGGGTGTTTCCCTACCCTTCTGTAGGGTGCCATCTGCGCTCCTCAGCATGTTGAGGAGTTCTGAAAGTTCAACTTCCTTTGTAAGTTGAAGTTCAGTATAAACTGGGCGTAAGTGGATGGAAGGGACTGGAGAATTAAATCCGTATAGAGTTCACTGTCCAACGTGGTCCCAAGTTCCGCGAGCTCCTCAGTGTAGCCAATCATCTTAAGCACGTGGTCCGCTACCGATGATCCGACGGCCAACTTTGTCGAAAATAACTTCTTCGACACTTCGTATCTTGCGATACGAGACTGCTCTCCATACAGTTCTTTTGTATGGAGAAATATGGACTCCAAGTCCATATTCTCGTGCCTCCTCTGGTGATCGTTGTCCATAGAGGCAAGCACGAGGCACCTGGCCTTCGCGCAATCAATCTCCCAAGTCTTACGGATTTCCTTATCCGCGACGCTGGAAGTGGGACCTGGGACGGGGGGAGCTTTGGTGGTAAGAAGATACCCCAGCTTGTCGTAAGTGATTGCCATTTTGACATTCCTGAGCTAATCTTTGTAGTTTGGCCCTGTCAGTATGTTTTTATCTAGAAGTAACTTAAGTCCAGTCATTTCGATTTGGTCGCTGCAGGGGGAGAGAAGAAACACTTAGCACGATGCTCTTGCAAGTTTAGAATGGTTTTTAATTTGTCTAAACAGGATGGCTCCCACTGTCTCTCGAATCCCTCCTCAAACCACAAAGGAAGAATTAGCCGGGATCAATCCCACCGCACAATACTTGCTTAACCGTTCAGCCAGGCCAGTGTCGGTACTTCGAGGGAGGTTTTCCAACGCTTTCGCGAAGTTCCTTAATTTAAGAACCTCTTTTCCCTGGGGGCGTAGCCCCGCTAACACCTTTCTAGGCACCTACTAGGTTTATAGCATTGATCGTTTAGTAAGAAATTTCCCGAGGAGTAGCATATACTCACAGTAGGATCGGGATCCAAATATCATCGCGTGACGAAACTGAAGGAATCCTACCAGAATCATCACACTCCAAATGGTATGCAAATCTAGCAAGTTTCAGTACTTATGAAACTCCCGATGTGGATTTTTGCCCCATGCTCTTATGACCTTGACTTTGGCCAACAAATCATAAGTCACATGTCAAGTTCTTCCCGTCGTTCTCCAGGTTAATTTGAATCCACCCGTACATACCCTTGACTTTGGCCAACAAGGCAGTACGACTGTTCCAAATCAACGCATCTATCTATACTGCACATGAATATCCAATAGCTACCAATCACTATGCCTTGACTTTGGCCAACAAACACAGCTTGAATACTAATGACTATTCATGTGAAACAACGGAGGGCTACGAATGGTTTTGGTAAAACCGTGAACGTAGTGAACTTGATATAATCGATGGAACGAGATAGCTTTTAGAAGGAGTGGCTCAAGCTCCGCATTTAAAAGTTAGTTTTGAAAAGAACCGAGTGGTTTTTCGAAAGTGTTCCAACGACTTTAACTTGGTTTATTATCTTGCATTAGTTCTTTTAATGCGTGATATTCTTGCATTAGTTCTTTTAATGCGTCCCATCATTTAATCCTACCATTGAAGAAAACAACCAAAATATGACGTACGCTTATGCCATTCGCATTCGCCACGGGGTCCCGTCATCACCCGTTAGGTTACTTAACTAACGACAGAGCGGGGGCTGGGCTAGCGCGGCTGTAAAACATAAGCAACGCCTAAATATAAAGCAATGATAGACATTACAGATCACAGATGAATGCATTGGATATACTAGGAATCCGCAATACGTTTGAGCCTGCAACGAAAAGCGGATTACACGGTCGCGGTGAATAGCCAAAACCCCACCCAAGACCCCTACGGGTACGGCAAACTACCCGCCAAGTACCCGGTAGTTTGTGCACCCCTCCATGGGTCTATCCTAGGAGCAAAAACAGTAAAAAGAATTATACAATGACGGCTACAACCCCGACCCGGTTGTGCGGCCATACAAATAATATTATTACATCAATTTACATTTACAAATGAATGAAAGAAAAACAAAAGCTCATCTCACATCCACCCCGGCTATTCACCCGCGACAGTCCAACACATTCATATCCACATTCCAATATCAAACACAGATCACAGAGATGTATAACCCCGACTAATCGACTTATAGCGATTAGCCGACGTTCAATACATTCAAACATCACAGATATAACCATCATAGTCAAAGTGCAGTGAAGTTCGGAAAAAAATACGGAATTATAGGACCCCAAAAGTAAATTTCTGTTCTGGAAAATCTGGGCACATATAACATATTTGAAAAATCCCAAAACCCTACCAGAAAAACACTGCACGAAACCCGATCACGAGAGGACCCCACACGGCGGCGGTTCCGCGGCAAATGCCTACCTCATGCCGCGGAAACGCGGCTGTTTGAAGGAATCAGGGGATCGTTTTTCTTGGGTGTTCACACAAAACCCTGAGCCGATTTTAGGTGTATAACAAATCTTGTTTTGACCAGAAAAAATTTTAACAGAAACTAGGGTTTTGTAAAAGTTTGGACTTTGGATTTTTTCGGTTCCGAACTTCGTTACACTTCACTACCAAGCTAGTTTAAGTTTAGTTAGGCTCTGATACCACTGTAAGTCCATGTTGCGACCCCCGGTTCTTACGGGGAGGCGGAAACGGTATAAAAATCAAATTTTTAGCGCATGGGGCAACATGGACTAACAAAGTCGGGATCTTTTCCTAAACTAAAACTAGCAAACAAGCTAAAGAGAGTTAGCTACTCGGAAAGATGGTTATACCTAAACTTGAACTCCTTCTTCTTCAAACTTTGTAGAGGTTGATGGTTCTTTCCTCGTCGCCTTCTTCCGTCGAAGATGGATCCACCTGAGGGTTCAACCTTCGGGCTCTTTCTCGAACTTTGAGAGAACTAGAATCTCCGGCTTACTAAACCTTGATCCTAGAGTGAGTAGAGAGTGTCTTTTGGGGTTTTATCTTTTCAAGGAGAGAGATTCTCAACTCATGAGAAGGGTTCTCCTTGAGCTAGAGGAAGAAGAAGATGAAGTGAGGAGAGAGAAGCTAAATGATAGAATGAGCTCTTTTCTTTTTGCAACCATAACATAAAGCAAAAAGAATTATCAAATTAATAATAATAATGAAAATGGAATAGTTGATGGAAGGTTTAGGAATGACCATTATCATTTCAAACATTAAATGAATTTGCTAGAATCAAAGAGCATCTTTCTTTTGTAATAATGATGGTCAAAACTTCAACCATGGTCAACAAGTCAACCATGGTCAACAAGTCAACAAAAAACCAACCATGACACAATTTCATTTTATTAATATTATTAATTGATATATCATAATTCCATTAGGGTTTGGAAAAAGACGACTGTCAACTGTGCATACACACCCGTTCTGAAACCCTAATGAAAAACCTCTTCCTCCGCCTCAATCAACTGTGCATACACACCCGCATTCTTGTTCCGAGGAACATGAATACCAAGAGATAAAAGCAACCCCAAAACATATACCGGTATCTGACTCAAACCAGAGCCAGCCAGTAATATCCGTCCGGACTCCAAACGTGCACAAGTGCGCGGATGAGAACGAACCCTGTCGCAAAACCATGCGACCTCTACTCTGTTTTACCCAGAGGCGAATACCCTCTGTGTGGGACTCTAAAGACTCGACACTACGCTGGCAGTGGGTTTAACCACAGACCGCAAGCGGCACTAGCTGTGCGTAACGGTCCCCAGGTAGATGCCGACAAGAAGGCTGACGAGGTGAACCCCATCTAAACTCCTACTGAGTCTGAATGTGACAGTCTCCGTACAGTCCGGTCTGTTCGTCTGATACATCGCATGTCGGGCCTAGGGGGCGGTAAAACGTCAGTCCCCCAATAGCGGTACAAGTCGTGTCGGAGTGAAGCCCAAAACACCCTGAGATAACACTGGAAGCCTACCAGTATATCTCGCTTGCCCTGGCCAGGGACTACTCGTGTAATGGCTCTCCTAGACACAGCGCGATGTCAACCCCAAATACCGGGAGAGACGAATCCTGTCTAACCGTCACTGCCTCCAAGTGCTTCGGGACTGCACCCAACCACTACCTGTTTGCACGACTCCTTTGAGCCGTGGTAGGGTAGTAGTCATAGTACAGTGGGAACACACTCGAGGCGAAGTGCCAGTGTCAAGTCAGCGGACTAAGCTGTACTCATGTCACCTGGGAACTGATAACTGACGATAGGTATAATACCAACCTGTCAGTTCCCGACGAGTCCTGTCCAGTGTACTCGTAACCCAACGAGCACCCGTATACTATCTCCAGTACGACGTACTGATGGCTGTAGGACAGACCATCTCCCACACTGGGATGAGAAGCGCATACGCTAGTCTACTCCGGAGTATCGATGCCCTGTCTCGATAGTCCTGCGACTAGAGACCTGTATAAGGATGTGCTTATAGATTACCCAACCCCACTAGTGTGACTGCCATCACAACGCTGGTAATCAAGCAAAGATCCTAAGGGCTCCACTAATGCGTATAGGTGATATCGCAAAATAAACACATGTACACATTGAAGTAGAAACAAACCAAGTAGCATACTACTATATTGAGCAAGATTGTTTATACAAGCTGAATATCCCAAGCTTCCATTAAGTAATATACAAACTAGTATGATACAGTAATGGCCTCTAGGGCATATACACTAACACTGGATGCTTGGACATATATAGGGAGGATTTTCTTGCTCGGCATGATAATACGCTATCTGGTTGCTCTTTATCTTAACATGTACTCTGATTGTCTCTATGTTACATGTTGATAAAGCCCTTAGGATGATTACTTGACTACCAGGACTATGATATGGATCATAGTAGTGGGGACAGTGTAGTCGCCAAGTACATCCTTCAAATGTTCCTAGTCGTGGGAGTACCGAGGCAAGGCATCGATACTCCAGAGTAGACTAGCGTATGCGCTTCTTGACCCATATGATGGGCGATGGATGATTCCATATCCATTGGTGTTTGACATCAGAGAAGGTATACGGGTGCTCAGTGGAGATTAGGTACACTGGACGGACTCGCCGAGAACTCCCAGATGGTATTACACCTCGCGTCAGATGGCAGTTCTCTGGTGACACTGGTACAGGTTAGTCTGTAGACCCGAGATCATCATAGAGTCTTGTGTGATTCCTACTGTGCTTTGATTTCCATCATACCACGTCCAAGAGGGCGTGCAAAAAGGTGGCTTTTGGGTACAGTCCCCAATCACATGGAGGCAATGAGCGATAGGAGGGGATTCGTCTCTCCCGGTATAGGGAGTTGATGTTGCGCTGTGTTCGATTGGCTATAACTGGAAATCCCTGGCCAGGGTTACTGAGATTTACTGGTAAGTGTTATCAGTAGTTTCTCGAACTGTTATATACCTCATATCGAAACAACTTATCAAGCTACTGGGGTCTGACGTTTACCACCCCTAGGCGAGATATGCACATATCAGACGAAGAGAACGGACTGTACGGGAGTGTTACTGATTGGATTCGCAGGAGAATGTACAGGCTTGCTTGTTGATCTTCTGATCGCTCAATACCTGGGTGGCTATTACGTTTAGCTGACCGCTTGCAGCTTGTGGATGTTTGATATGATCATCACCTAATGCCGGCGTATTGACGATTCTTTAGTCCTATACAGAGGTTTCTTGGCTCAGGAAAAACGGAGTAGGAGCACATATATGATATATGCGGGACCGAGAGCAATACGTGTATGTGATACCGTATTAGATTCTCACGATATGAGATATCGGCCGGGTATATGTTATATAGCCGGGTCATCGGATCAAGTGTTGATTCGATGAACTGATACAGATTATATTAGTCAGTTATTTGTGAAATAGTCGGATTACCGGATCAAGTGTTGATTCGATAATTTAATGTATAATTATATATTTGATGTATTAAATTACATTAACTGATATAAGCTCAATAAAAGATTCTTTTTCTCACTCGGGTAATACATTAATATATATATGCGATATATGTTAATTGTATTATTTTATTTTGTTACAATAAATATTATATATGTGATATATAATATTGTAACATGATATGGTTATTAATGCAACATGTTTAGTGGAGATTAAACATGGTTAGGGTTTGATTTGGGTTAAGCTTTTCTAGAAGTTTCTAGAAGCTTTGCTTTTTATTTTTGCAAAGATATTTTGTAAAGATATTTAGTTATGATATTTGTTAACCCAACTCAACCCTTGACCATGGTTCATTCTCTACATGGGTTAAGTTATCATACTTAACCCATGGTTACATTTCTAACCTCACACAATTCATTATTCATCACAAAAGAAATGGTTCTTCTTCTTCCTTTTCTTTTTCAATAGAAATGCTTTCTAGCTTTTTCATTAGTGATGATTCTGAGTGAGATTAAGAAAATAAATGAGAGCTAAAATCCTACTTCATCATCCTAATCTATCATAACCATTTAGATTAGGGTGTTCACTTCATTTGTGAGTGAGAGCTTGTGTTAAAGAAACTTCAAGGTAGATCATCTTAGTTATCAAAGATCGGAAGCAAGTTTGCATCATTCTCTTCGTGGAGCCTCTTTAGAGTCTGGGTACATGATGATCGCAGCGAAGGGACCTCAACACGGACCGTATGAAGTGAAGGACCGGACTACAAAGGTTGTAATCCCAAACTCTAGTTTAAAGATCTTGGTTAAAGTGTTAAACATGCTTTGTTTCGCCTAATCTCTAGTTTAAAGATCTTGGTTAGGGTTGTTCGACACGTCTAAATTTTAAATCGGGCATGGTTAATGCCTTGTAGAACCTTGTGAAAGTGCCTAGTAACCTTACAGTGGTATCAGAGCCAAACTAGAGCTTTAGGCGAAGTTTAAAGTCCGATCGAACCCTGAAACCCCGACACGAACCCCTTCTCTAGAAATTTTCTAAACATGTGATTTTTTCTGCATTAAAAATACTCAAAAAAAATCAGCAGGGAATTATATGGACTTCTGTGAAAAACGAGCCAGTAAGCCTATTAAAGAGCCACGGAACCGCGGCAAAGACATGCCTTGCGCGGCGGTTCCGCGGCGCTACAGTGGGATTAGGGTATTTTTTTGTACAGTTACGTCCGTATGTGTTTCCTGATGCTTCTGGGAATTTTTAATTCTTACTCAAGTGTTGAGTTTCCTTGGTTGTATTGGGAACTCGTTGATTCGATCTGAAAGTATAACTTCGTTTAGTTAGTCCGGGTATTTTTTAGAACGTGTTAAAACGTTCGAACGGATATCAATAATTCACTTTTTCCCCTGCCGGAAAATTTCCAAGTGTTGGATTTTTCCGTAGTTTAAGAACGTTCTTAGTCGTGCAAGTAACGCGGTGGACCCTCTAGAAGAACACAAACCTTAACTTGATTATGTGACCGTCTGAACTGCCTCTACACCTTAGGGTTTGGGGCAGTACGGCGTTGCTACATGTGAGACGTTGGTTTGACCCTTCTACGGCTGGACCATTGGTACTGTGGCATGTGATGGATGTTTTTAAACTAGTTTCAACTGTTGAGATATTTGGGAAATCTTGGGTGTTTGATCATTCGATCGGAAAGTTTAACATTGTCTATTTATCTGGAATGTGATACAATATTTGGAATCCACAAGTAGTTATGAGATAACTAATTTGAATGTTATAAATCTAGCAGTTTTGTCTCAGATTGATCGGTTGCCACGGGATTTTGATGAGATCAAAAGTCCGTCGCAATCACGTAGCGTACGCGGATACTTGCCGGGTAAACTTAATAGACAGCCACGCCCCATAGCCCCGACCAAATGACTGTAGGAGAACCCCGTCGCCAAAAGCATCCGTTCGGGTGCTCGCGGCAGTGGTGTTCCACCTTAGTGCACTTCGTCGACGGCATCGGGGGTGCGGCCGTCTACTAAAGTTTGCGACGAGCATTCGATCAGGATGTCAGGAATCTTGTTGAATTTCCCGACTTGATATTGAAAAGTGTTTTCGAGAAAGTGACTAAAATGCAGGGTTTATAATTGTTAGGCATGCGATGTCTAAGGAATTCATTTGGTTAAGCATGCGATGTCTAAGGAGGTTGCGGATTCCAACTGTTGTAGTTTTACACTTTCTTTTCTGCGACCGTAAGTGTAAAATGTGGTGTATCGCCGGTTTCGTTGCTATACATCAACGACAATTAGGATACGCATATTTACTTACGTTGATGATATGAGATATTATGTGTTGCTGTGATATGTTATATTGGATCGTCGTGTTTTGAATAGCCGGGGGTTTTATGTGAGATGAGGGTTTTTATTTTCATTCATGTAAAATTCATTTGCATGTAATATTCTTTTATTGGGGCACTTCCGGGCTGAGGATGCTGTCACCGTTGTATATTATTTACTTTTCCGCATTAGGTAGACCCAAGGCGGGGAGCACAAGTAACCGGGTTCTAGGGTCCAGTGGGAGACCATCTTGAGGAGTCGAGACCGGGTTTCCTAACCCTAAAATTGGCAGTGTTGCTTGCAGCTCTCGTAGAGGTCTAGGGATGTGGGTTTGGCTATTCATCGCGGCCGTGGAATCCGTGTTTTATACAAGCTCGTATTAAAACACGGACCTCCTAGTATATCCAATATTTCATATATGTTCTTCTGCTGCAATGTTCTGTGATGAGATCATATTAGTGCCTGAGACGAATGTTTATATTATATATATGAGATATATGTTATATTGCAGATTTCGTTTCAAATGTGATGCTTATGAAGCATAATAAAATGGGACTTCATTAATGAGATTAATGAAACTAAAAGAAACCTAAAGATGTTGAAGAAACTTATTTAAAAACATATAGCTCTAGTTCTTGCTTTGCATAGCGGTGTTCCTTGTAGAACATCCAGCACCTTATTCGATAAGGAAAGAGCCGAGATCCCTTCACCAGGAGTGGCCTCTTTAGCAAAACTAGCAGATGCTACACACTCGGTTTGTATTTGATTGCTTCTATAGTTCTTGCTTTGCACAGTGGTATTTGTGAAATATCCTGCACCTTATTCGATAAGGAAAGAGCCGACGATCCATTCACCGGGAGTGACCTCTTTAGAGAAACTAGAAAAGCCTCAAAAACATTCCATTTAAAATCACTCGATTCTACAACGATATCAAGTTCATTACGCAAAGGGTTTTCTTAAAAACCTGTCGTAGCCCTCCGTCATTTCATATAAAGTTCTACTTAGTATTCGTACTACGTTTGTTGACCTCCGTCAAGGCGTAGTGTGCGGTAGCTAACTAGTATTTATCTGTTTATGCATATGATGCAGATTGTTTTAGGGTATTCGTACGGCCTTGTTGACCTCCGTCAAGGGTCGTGCGGGTGGGTTTAATTCAATCAGGAAATGGCAGGTAGAACTTGACTAGCAGCCTATGGTTTGTTGACCTCCGTCAAGGTCATAGGACGTTAGGGGTAAAATATTATTGGGAATTTTAAGAGTTGAAATTTGCAATGAGATTGCATACCTTCTATGAGATAGTTGGATCCCGATACCCACTGCGAGTAAGAGTTACTCCTGGGAAAGTTTTACACATTACAATTAGCCGATCAAGTAGGTGTCTAGAAAAGTGTTAACGGGGTTACGCCCCTGGGAAAACGAGGTTTGCTTTAATTAGGTCCGTGCGAAAGCACGGGGAACCTCCCTCAAAGTACCGGCACTGGCCTGGCTGAAACATTGGCGAACTTGTAGGGTGTAATTAATCCCGGCTAGTCTTTCCTTTTAGGGTTTGAAGGAAGATTTGACTAAAACAGTAGGAGACATCCTGTTTAGATAAATTGATAACCAATCTAATCTTTTAAAAGCGCACGCTAAGTGTTTTCTTCTCTCTCTCTCTCTGTAAGTGCACGGCGGCGCCCCGGCCGTCTATCCGACGCCGGAATGCGGAAGCGGTGCTTAACTTTAATTTTTCAAACCGGCACCACCGCACACTATAAACCCGGATCGTGCCATTAAACTAGTCCTAGCTATCTAGAGAGGGGGTTGAGAAATATACCGAGCGATCCGTGTCCTCCGATCTTCTCGCTGTCGTCCCGATCTCCTGTGGAATGTCCGGTCTCCACCTCCTTGCCGGAAGGGCACCACATCGCCTGCTTCTTTTACGGGCTCCCACCTCTATACCAAGGCAACTCGGGCATGAAGTTGGCGAGCCGACGTGCCCAAGGTTTGCTGTAGAATGTGTAGTGCTCATGTCTCATTTGGGGGTTTATGGAAGTTGCCTTTTGAGATGGTGGAGGAATTGATATGTAGTTTGGAGATGGAACTTGTGGGAATTTTGCAAAGCCAAATGAACAAAAACCCCACCTCCATAATTTTTGGGCATCCCCTCCCCAATGTGGCCGGCCATGTAGGAATAGAGAGGAGAGAGTGAATGAGGGAGTGTATGGATCAATAATAATAGAAAGAGAGAGAAAAGGGTTATCATGAAAAAGGAAATGATGACCCACTAAAACTCACACTCCATCAACCAATCATCAACAACCATGATTACTCCAAAGTCAAGCCATGATGAAATGAATAAGTCAAATGGTGGAGGAATAATCATGATACAACAATATGCAAATACCACCCTCCAAAATGCTTATTTGCACAAATGCAAATAAGCCCTCCTCCACCAATCTTCGGCCAATGAAAGATACAAAGGAAAATGGCCGAAACAGAAAACAAACTGGCAACTCCAAAAAACTGATCCCGTAATAAATTACAGGAAAAACCCCGCTACTGTGCATACACACCCGCATCTGTATTCCGACCGAATACAAATGCAATGAGACAAAATCTACACTGTACTATACTAGGATCCGGCTTAAACCAAAGCCCGCTAGTATTATCCGTCTGATCCTGATCCGTGCAATACCGCACGTATCTGATCGGACCCTGCCATATCTCCATACGGCCTCTACAGCATTTCGCCCGAAAACTTGAGCAACTGAATGTGGGGGACACTAAAGACTCGTCAACACCTTGGATGTGGATTTAACCACTAGCACGTCAGAGGTATAAGCCAATACGTGACGGGCTACCAGGTATTGACCAAAAGGGACGTCTGTGAGCGAACTCATCCTGACACCCTACTGAGCCTGTCAGTGACAATATCCGTACAGTCCGGTCTGTTCGTCTATGAGCATCGCATGGCGGGCCTAGGGGGTTGGTAAAAGTCAGACCCCCAGAAGCGGTACAAGTCGTGTCGGAGTGTAGCCCAGAACACCCTGAGATACTACTGGAATACCTACCAGAAAATCTCCTGCCTCGGCCGAGGGCCTCATGTAATGGCTCTCCTAGACACAGCACGACCTCGCCCCCAATACCGGGAGAGACGAACCCCTGAAGATCCGCTCACTGCCTCCATGTAGCTCGGGACTGTACCCAACTAAAACCTGTTTGCACGTCTCCTTTGAGCGTGGTAGGGTAGTAATCAAAGTACAGTGGGAACTCACACGAGACAAATAACGATCCTCAGGTCGATGAACTAACCTGTACACATGTCACCAGGGAACTGCCATCTGACGTCAGGTATAAGACCAACTAGCATGTTCCCGGCGAGTCCTGTCCGGTGTACTCATAACCCAATGAGCACCTGTATACATCTTAGGTGAACCAACTGACACCAGTGGCTTGTGAGACCGGCCACCGCCCCTCGTCGGGGTCTCGACTGTATACACTAGTCTACTCTGGAGTATCGATGCCCTGTCTCGAAACTCCCACGACTAGGGACCTTTTAAGGATGTGCTTATAGACTACCAGCTCCCACGTATATGATCGCCCTCATACTGCTGGCAGTCAAGCAAGAATCCTAAGGACTCTATCAACGTGTAATAGCGACCTGTCAGGTCACCTAAAGCAGTATACGATGATAAAGATAAACCAGATAGCATACTATCATCTTGAGTAAGACTGTCCTACCGGGATAGGTCCTCCCTCAATCATTGCAATCACGTGCCTGTGATCCAATAATTGACTCTGAGGGCACTATCTCCAACAATCTCCCACTTGCACTCAAGGCTAATTATTGCGATGTCGCATACTCACAGCCCGTGTGATACCGAACATCCAACTCCTCTACTAGTCAGTCTCACAAAGCTCGTTTGCGAAACTATTGCGTTCGATGAATAGCCTCAGTGAGTGGATCCTCCTTGATGTTTCTTTCTATGATTCTCTATATCTCAAGTTCGCGGAGAAAGCCATCTCCCGAAATGAGCAATACCTGTCTTAGAATGTGTCTGGATGTCTGATGGGACCTAGGTCATAAATGAACTCCAAATCCAAACTTCTTAGACTGTATCGTCAATTGAACTTAATCAGTATCCTGCGCCATGCCTCCCTCAGTATCCCCTTGGACCACCTGTCCAAAATACTTCCTCTCGTCAGAAGGAAAACTATAACTCTGACAACCTCCCTGTCATCCAAGTCACCTTGGAAGCCTGGAATGATAACTGTCTCCCGAATGAGGCTGTCGTTATCATATCCCTAGAACATCCACTTATATTCTAAAACTGCTTCCGATTGTTTCTCCAGGATAGGATCAATATCAGCTTATTGCATCTAGTGCAAAAACAACATCTGGTGTGGTACTTGACATCTCATGATTGACTCAATTGCCTAAGCAAGTGATCTGCCAATCATGCACATCCCTCTCCCCTTTAGTCTGTAAGACACCTTTAGAGAGGATGACTCCATCACCTGCAGGTACACTACCGTGCCAGGAGTCGTCTATTCTAAATACTCTTAGAATGCTGTCTAAGTACCCTTAATTGGGAAACCACCCAAATCTAGATCTAAAACCATAGATCTAGTAACCAGTATGTCTGATATAATGTCCAAGTCCCATGTGGAGAAACCACTGTGTGACGACCAAAGTATAACCGATCTTAGTATAGGAATATCACTTCCTACTCTGTGTATGTCATCCAAATACCATGACATCACACCCTACTACCTTCTTAACAGATCCATCCCTATTATGATGAAGTCAAAACTATGACTGTCACATCAGAAATAGATGATCTGTCTCCGCTATATCTGCTTTAGTCTATAAATAGACATAAGCCACTTGTCCACCAATGCTTCCGCTGCTCGCACTGACCACGACAACCCTCTGGCAAAGTCATATAGACGTACACTTCTAAAGCTAGTTTAGAACGACGCTATACTCATCCTCCTGCCGGGTCTCGCAGCCTGGAACAACAGCAATGTCAAGTGTGGGTAAACAAGAACCTCCCTGTCACCGTCCTTGAGGCTACCTGAGTACCTCTCGGGTGCCTGAGGTTACCCACCGTATCTGCGGAGTGGCCAATGGAATGTCAAATCAGATTGAATCTTTAGGTTCCTATCAAAATCTTCAGTAATTGTTTATGGTTCTGGAATCACTTCCAGTTCTACCATACTCCCACTACTGTTTTCCGAAAAAAAAACCATTTTTATTTAAAACTGTGGTGAGTCTGGAACAATATCACTATTGATCTTCCAGATGGTAGAAAGTCAACCCTCGTCATAGCCTGGGTCAACCCACAAACAACCATTACAGAAACATGCCTTGAGTTATCCAGAGTCTGGTTTTAAGCATAGGCCGGACAACTCCCCGTACCTTAACATCGTTAAGATATGAACTGTTCTATATCCAATATAGGAACAGAGGCACTGATTTAATTGAACCAGATTCAAATCATGCAGCTGTCTCCAGTGCATGTCAGCTAAATGGAAGGAGGCCGATCAGCGTTACTCAACTTAGGAATGCTTCCAATTATGAGTAACCTGAAAGAGAAGCAAGTTCTCTTAATCATTACTATCAACTGAATACCCTACACAAGTATCTACATCTTTGATCACCTTGAAGAATCCCGATACTTGTGACACCTGGTTCTCTACTTTATTCATATACCTATAACTTCTCAAAATTCGGACCCTGTGTTTCCACGAAACACCTGTCTAAAAACTAGAGAAGTCATAAGTAAACTGAATATAGTACGAGGACCATCCCCTCCGTCCTAATGGATACTGGACAATATACAATACTCTGTACAAGTCCCTTGAGTCTAAAAACTCACTCCCTGTGTGTTGTAGGTTGAAAACTGTACTTATGGTTAAGAAGAATTACACCGCTGTTTAATGCTCCTTACCTAACCATCAACTGATATAGGTAAATGTCATAGACATAATTTCAAAAAGGTATATCTCACTGTATAAAAATAGACGTACAGATATATCAATTTGAAATTGGTGCATTATAACGGATATTCAAAACCAAATATTCGCCGTCCGGCAAACAACCCAGGTGACTTCCTCAAATATCACCGATTGCAACGAATCCCGATATAATGAGGATGATCACCTAATTCCCAATAACTTACTCCTACTCATCATCTGTAAAGCCATACAGATGTGAGAATCAAACTTGGTAAATACATACCCTGGAGTAAGTATCTAATCGGGAAATCAGTTTTCTTTTAACAGTACACAGTGAAACTGAAACATTGAAATGTTTCGATGGGGTATCCTGGTATTCCTAGTAATGCCTCTTCCAGATTCACAACTGTAACCGTATACTTCTTTGCCATCTCTCCAAATATCTTCATATGTCTTTAGTCATTACCTTCTGTACACCCCTTTAGGCCAAATGGTTTTCTTCCTTCCCTACCGTTCGGCACCAGCCTATGGTTTGGAAGAAGACTATCCAATAAGCATAATGGGTGTACTGTCCCAATCCTAGGAACACTCGCAATGCGAGAGAAGGTGAAGATAAAAGACACCTGAATAAACCTTATTCCTATTTCTCCTGAACCAGAATCCATCCCCGAACTGGAACAAGTTCCTTTCGAGTTCGTATATAACCATACGATGGAGTATCCAATAAACTGTGGATCTTCGTAGTGATACGGAGTATCCTGGAGAAATACAAAGGTGAAATGGAAGTGGTAATGAAATACTTGGTTTGTTCGTGAATAGCAGTCGCAATTTACTTTGCCCTCCTTCTAATCCCTTTCTTTGTCTTTACATAATACCTTCTGTACACCATCGTTAGGCTAATTGGTTTTCTTCATTCCCTACCGGTCGGCACCTGCCTATGGTTTGGAAGAAGACTATCCAATTTGAGTAATAGGTGTACTGTCTCCTAAACCAAGGAGCACTCGCAACTTGAGAGAAGGTAAAAGGAAAAGACAACTGAATAATCCTATCCGTTTTCTCCAGAACCGGAAACCATTCTCGAATAAATTCTTTCGAGTTCGTATCTAACCATACGATGGTTTTTTCTAATGGAAGTGGACGTTCGTAGTAATACGGGGTGTCCTGGAGAAAAGGGTAAAAGTAGGAGTGGCAATGAGGTCTGCAACTCTGACAATCCAAAAGCCAGTGTTAAGAAGGTTCGGTCAACTTGGTCACTGAGTCATAGTCTTAGGGTCGGGTCAATGGTCGCTGCCAAGGAGAGAGAGAAAAGAAACACTCAGCGTGCACTCTAACCTAGATCAGAATGGTTACCAATTTATCTAATCTGGAAACCTCCCACTGTACCGTCAAATTCTCCTCCAAACCTGAAAGAAGAATCAGTCGGGATCACCCGAGGAGTAAACTAACTCATCAGTGGGAATCGGGATCCAACTATCATCGTATGATAATGTGACGGAATCCGCTCACATCATCACACTCCAGAAGGTATGCGCATATCTGGCAAGTTTCAGTTTCTTTAGAAACTCCCGATGTGATTTTTGCCCCGTGCTCTTATGACCTTGACTTTGGCCAACATATCATAAGTCACATGTCAAGTTCTACCCGTCATTCTCCAGGTTAATTTGAGCCCACCCGTACATACCCTTGACTTTGGCCAAAATAGTAGTATGACTGCCCCAAACCAACGCATCTATCTAAGCTGCATATGAATACCCAATAGCTACCAATCACTGTGCCTTGACTTTGGCCAACATACACAGCTTGAATACTATTGACCACCCATATGAAACGACGGAGGGCTACGAATGGTTTCTGGCGAAAACCTTTAACGTAATGAACTTGATATCGTTGAAGGAACGGATAGCTTTTAAAAATATAGTGACGAAAACCTTTGCTAAAGAGGTCACCCCCGGTGAAGGGACCTCGGCTCTTTCCCCGTAGAATGAGGTGCAGGATATTCAAACTGAATACCACGATGCAAAGCAAAAGTAATCGGCTATAGTAAAGTTATTGCCCTGACGCAAACTTTTGTCCAAGGAGTCACTCCCGGTGAAGGGATCTCGGCCCTTGCCTCGTCGACTGAGGAGCAGGATATTCCAACTGAATACCACGGTGCAAAACAAAAGTGAACGTCCTTGCAATAACAGCTTTTTGAAAAAGTTCCAACAACATCAGATTAGGTTTGTTTTCAACTTGCATTGATCCGAATCAACGCAGTCCCATCAATTGATCACACCACAAAGAACGAAAATATACTGATGTGCGTATATGCCATCCGCATTCGCCACTGGGTCCCGTCATTACCCGTTAGGTTAGCTAACTAACGGCAGAGTGGGGACTGGACTAGCGCGGATGCAAAACATATACAACATCTACTAATATATATACCAATATATAATATTTCGCTCAAGGCGTGATAAAATGCAACATCACAGAAATGTACAGCATCACAGAACAATACAGATATCTGGGACCTCCGGGTTTCACAGAGCCACTACTGAAACCCGACGTTCCCCTGGTCGTGTGGATAGCCTGTGCAATGAAATCCTAGACCCCTACGGGCGCGGCAAGTCACCCGCCAAAACCTGAAGCGAGGCAGCCTCCTTCAGCAACGTGAATGGACCACCCGGCACTTTACGGAATCCGGTAACTTGGGCACCCCTCCTGGGTCAACCTGTACCCCCTACGAGTGCGGTGAATAGCCCGCCAATTCTAGAGTGAAGCCCCCTCCGTCTCAATGCCATGAGATGCGGGCTCGTTGCCCTCTAGAACCCGGCTATCCGTGCACCCCTCCGCGGGGCAATCCTAGTACAGAAAGTAAAATATACATACAACGGGTACATCGACCGCAACCTGGCCGTGCCCCAAAATAATAATACAAACAGGCAGTGACGGCAGTCCACATGTCAGACGCTCGCCCCGCAATATCAAATGTACATAATACAACAAAACTGTACTACCACTGCAACCAGGCTATCCCCCACGACCAATCCGCAACATCACAGCAATACACAGAACATCAACGTGAAGGTCACGTTCGCAAATCCGTCTAACCGGGCTATAGCAGTTAGACAGGATTTACCGATCAAGTGACATTCACGGTCGCAGATATAATGTAAATACTGTGAACTAAAGTGTTTAAAATATCCGATCGATCAAATTTTACCAAGTGGGCCCCCAAGTACTACTGTAGCATATCAAGAAATTCTGGGCCCAAAAATAACATTCCAGAAACCACATTTTCAAGTCTGGAGGCCTCTGTAAAAAATTGGTGTACTGATCTGTCAAAACAGCGGCGGAACCGCGGCCCAAGCATGGGTTTGGCCGCGGTTCCACGGTCGAATAATGAGATCTCGTGACAAAATTTTTACAGTGGGCTTATACTTCCCTGCACAGTATTCTGAGACTACCTGAAAAAAATTTCGAGACAAAAAATTTTCGACAGAAAACTGTTGTTTTGAGAAACACGGTTTTGGAACATTTGTTCGATCGGAAGTGTAAACACGTTAGACAAAGCTAGACTATGTTAATGGCGATGCTCTGATACCACTGTAAGTGCACGGCGGCGCCCCGGCCGTCTATCCGACGCCGGAATGCGGAAGCGGTGCTTAACTTTAATTTTTCAAACCGGCACCACCGCGCACTATAAACCCGGATCGTGCCATTAAACTAGTCCTAGCTATCTACAGAGGGGGTTGAGAAATATACCGAGCGATCCGTGTCCTCCGGTCTTCTCGCTGTCGTCCCGATCTCCCATGGAATGTCCGGTCTCCACCTCCTCGCCGGAAGGGCACCACGTCGCCTGCTTCTTTTACGGGCTCCCACCTCTATACCGAGGCAACTCGGGCATGAAGTTGGCGAGCCGACGTGCCCAAGGTTTGCTGTAGAATGTGTAGTGCTCATGTCTCATTTGGGGGTTTATGGAAGTTGCCTTTTGAGATGGTGGAGGAATTGATATGTAGTTTGGAGATGGAACTTGTGGGAATTTTGCAAAGCCAAATGAACAAAAACCCCACCTCCATAATTTTTGGGCAGCCCCTCCCCAATGTGGCCGGCCATGTAGGAATAGAGAGGAGAGAGTGAATGAGGGAGTGTATGGATCAATAATAATAGAAAGAGAGAGAAAAGGGTTATCATGAAAAAGGAAATGATGACCCACTAAAACTCACACTCCATCAACCAATCATCAACAACCATGATTGCTCCAAAGTCAAGCCATGATGAAATGAATAAGTCAAATGGTGGAGGAATAATCATGATACAACAATATGCAAATACCACCCTCCAAAATGCTTATTTGCACAAATGCAAATAAGCCCTCCTCCACCAATCTTCAGCCAATGAAAGATACAAAGAAATATGGCTGAAACGGAAAAAAAAACTGGCAACTTCATAAAACTGGTCCCGTAATAAATTACAGGAAAACCTCGCTACTGTATATACATACCCGCATTTGTATTCCAACCGAAATATAGATGCAATGAGACAAAATCTACACTGTACTATACTAGGATCCGGCTTAAACCAAAGCCCGCTAGTATTAACCGTCCGATCCTGATCCGTGGAATACCGCACGTATCTGATCGAACCCTGCCATATCTCCATACGGCCTCTACAGCGTTTCGCCCGAAAACTGGAGCAACTGAATGTGGGGGACTCTAAAGACTCGTCAACACCTTGATTGTGGATTTAACCACTAGCACGTCAGAGGTATAAGCCAATACGTGACGGGCTACCAGGTATTGACCAAAAGGGACGTCTATGAGCGAACTCATCCTGACACCCTACTGAGCCTGTCAGTGACAATATCCGTACAGTCCGGTCCATTCGTCTATGAGCATCGCATGGCGGGCCTAGGGGGTTGGTAAAAGTCAGACCCCCAGAAGCGGTACAAGTCGTGTCGGAGTGTAGCCCAGAACACCCTGAGATACTACTGGAATATCTACCAGTAAATCTCCTGCCTCGGCCGAGGGCTTCGTGTAATGGCTCTCCTAGACACAGCGCGACCTCACCCCCAATACCGGGAGAGACGAACCCCTGAAGATCCACTCACTGCCTCCATGTGGCTCGGGACTGTACCCAACTAAAACCTGTTTGCACGTCTCCTTTGAGCGTGGTAGGATAGTAATCAAAGTACAGTGGGAACTCACACGAAACAAATGACGATCCTCAGGTCGATGAACTAACCTGTACACATGTCACCAGGGAACTGCCATCTGACTTCAGGTATAAGACCAACTAGCATGTTCCCGGCGAGTCCTGTCCGGTGTACTCATAACCCAATGAACATCTGTATACATCTTAGGTGAACCAACTGACACCAGTGGCTTGTGAGACCGGCCACCGCCCCTCGTCGGGGTCTCGACTGTATACACTAGTCTACTCTGGAGTATCGATGCCCTGTCTCGAAACTCCCACGACTAGGGACCTTTTAAGGATGTGCTTATAGACTACCAGCTCCCACGTATATGATCGCCCTCATACTGCTGGCAGTCAAGCAAGAATCCTAGGGGCTCTATCAACGTGTAATAGCGACCTGTCAGGTCATCTAAAGCAGTACACGATGATAAAGATAAACCAGATAGCATACTATCATCTTGAGTAAGACTGTCCTACCGGGATAGGTCTTCCCTCAATCATTGCAATCACGTGCCTGTTATCCAATAATTGACTCTGAGGGCACTATCTCCAACACTCTCCAGGTAGCGACCATATCACGCCTTAATCAAGATAATAATACGGACGTATTAACAGAACCCGCTTGTTATTCTGCGCTATGGAACGTTGGTCCCGCTCCAACTTATAATTGTTATAAGACAGAGCAAGATATAGGGGATTACCAGAATTCCCGTGCCGCCCAAACGAAGAAAGTGCATGCTGATGTGTCTTCTTCGGGTGTGTTCATTATACAGAACTGTTTCTCAATATCCTTTACGTCCTGGGTATTTGATACCAGATCAGGATCCCACATATGTAATTTGTTACATGGGCTACAGATAGGTAGAGAACTGAGAACGGGTGATAAATTTCATGAGATAGAAACGGTGCAAGTGTTGCAGCCAAGTTTGTTGGTAGTTATCACCCTGTATTAACAAAATACATTGATTCTGAATGAATGTTATTAGATGCCGAACCTGATATACAACATCATATCAGTCTCTTTATTAGTAAAGAAGGATATAATTTTGTATTGTTGTATAATGTTTTGAACATTTCCTATATCAAGAGTTGATCGGTTCAGGCATGTTATCTAAAAGCATAGACGTTCAAAATCAAACCACGGTTCTTAGTACACAGAACACACACAAGAGAAAGAGTTCAGAAATGAACGGATCCTTCTTGAGGTATTGCAGACTAGGTCATATCAATGTGACCCGACTAGCTGAAGTTACATTTAGATGCATATTTAAATTAGTTTGAATTTACATCTTGTGAAACTTGCCGGTCATGTCACAGAGATAAGATGACCACAGCTCCGTTTATTGGAAATAGAGAAAGCGTTAGTGAACTCTTGGGATTGATACATGCTGATGTATAAAGGTCCCCTGTCTATACATGCCAAGACCGGTTCTTTCTACTTCATTATATTCACTGATAGTCTCTCAAGATTCGCACATATGTTCCTGTTGAAATACAAGTCTGAACCTTTTTGAGAAATTCAATGAATATGAGTTAGATGTAGATAACCAAAAATAGGTAAAAGTATTATGTCCTTTGATGAGATCAAGGAGGAGAATACTTAAGCATGGGATTCCTGGACTATTCTAAAGGAGAATGAGATTCTCTCTCAGCATTACTCCTCCGAATACACCACAGCACGTCGGTGTATCGGGGCGGAGCAATTACACCCTATGTGATATGGTGTGCTCTATGATGAGTACTACTGAGTAGGCTATTTCCGTTTGGGAGTTATGCACTTGAGAAGCTGCATACCTATTGAATAGGGTTCAAATCAAATCAGTTGCCTACCACTTCATATGTGATATGGAATGGGAAGAGCCCATATCTTAAGTATGTTAAGATTTGGGTTGTCTAGCCTATATCTAAAAGCATAATCCGGACAAGCTCGAGGAAAAGTCAGTTCTGTGGAAGTTTGTTGGATATCCCAAGCATTCGCAAGGGAATATCTTCTACCTTATCGAGGAACAAAAGATGTTTTGTTTCTCAGCATGCCACCTTTGTGAAAGGGAATTTCTTATGAAGAAATTAGTGGTTATGAGGTAGAACTGGAAGGAGTTCCATCTATACAAACTGCAGCTGATGATTTGGTAAACCCGGAGGATTCAATTGTTTCCAACGAACCTCAGGCTCTCCGCCGATCTGGTAGGGTTCCTTATCCACCTGAGAGATACTTCGGTTTCTCTATGACGGTGGAAGAGAGGATTGCATCATGAGATGATGACCCAACTAGTTTTGAGCTGGCCATCAGGAGTGGGGACTCTGTGAGAATGGCTGGATGCTTAGCGATCTGAGATGGAATCCATATACACCAACAAAGTATGGACTTTGGTTGCTTTATCTGAAGGGTTAAATCCTCATCAGGAGCAAGTATATCTTAAGAAGATTACTTGGTGTACATGGAAAAGTTGAGACTTTCAAAGCTATGCTTAAGTCCATCCAGATCCTACTTGCCACGGCTATATACCATGACTGCGATATCTGTTGGATATAGTGCCCTCAGAGTCAATTATTGGATCGCAGGCACGTGGTTGCAATGATTGAGGGAGGACCTATACCGGTTGGACAGTCTTACTCGAGAGATTTGTATACTATCTGGCTTGTCTTTATCATCGTGTACATGCTTTAGGTGACATTGTAGTTCATTATTACACGTTGATAGAGAATAGTATGCTACTATAGTTTATCTTTATCATCGTGTACCGCTTTAGGTGACCTTACAGGTCACTATTGCACGTTGATAGAGCCCATAGGATTCTTGCTTGACTACCAGCAGTATGATAGCGATCATATACGTGGGAGTTGGGTAGTCTATAAGCACATCCTTAAAGTGGTCCCTAGTCGTGGGAGTTTCGAGACTGGGCATCGATACTCCGGAGTAGACTAGTGTATATAGTCGAGACCCCGACGAGGGGCGGCGGCCGGTCTCACAAGCCATTGGTGTCAGTTAGTTCACCTAAGATGTATACAGGTGCTCATTGGGTTATGAGTACACCGGACAGGACTCGCCGGGAACATGCTGGTTGGTATTATACCTGACGTCAGATAGCAGTTCCCTGGTGACATGTGTACAGGTTAGTTCATCGACCTCAGATCGTCATTTGTCTCGTGTGAGTTCCTACTGTGCTTTGATCACTACCCTACCACGGCTCAAAGGAGTCGTGCAAACAGGTTTTAGCTGGGTACAGTCCCGAGCCACATGGAGGCAGTGAGTGGATCGGCAGGGGTTTCGTCTCTCCCGGTATTGGGGGTGAGATCGCGCTGTGTCTAGGAGAGCCATTACACAAAGCCCTCGGCCAAGGCAGGAGATTTACTGGTAGGTATTCCAGTAGTATCTCAAGGTGTTCTGGGCTACACTCCGACACGACTTATACCGCTCTTGGGGGTCTGACTTTTACCAACCCCCTAGGCCCGCCATACAATGCTCATAGACGAACGGACCGGACTATACGGATATTGTCACTGACAGGCTCAGTAGGGTGTCAAGATGAGTTCATTCATCGACCTCCCTTTTAGTCAATACCTGGTGGCCCGTTATGTACAGCTAGTATCTCTGACGTGCTAGTGGTTAAATCCGCAGCCAAAATATTGACGAGTCTTTAGAGTTCCCCACAGACTGTTTCTCAAGTTTCGGGCGAAACGTTGTAGAGGCCGTATGATATATGGCAGGGTTCGATCATATACATACGGTATTGTACGGATCATGATCGGATGGATCATACTAGTGGGCTTTCGTTTAAGCCGGATCCTAGTATTAGATTTGTTGGATTACTTTAGTCTCATCGCATTCGCATTCAGTCGGAATGCGGGTGCAGGTATGTATATACAGGTGAGAGGTATCTTTTTGATCCGTCACGAGTTTACTTTAGATATTGTCGTATCTTTTTGTTGTGGAAAACATTTGGATTAATGTTTGCATACGGAAATAATGAGCTAGAATTCATCATGACATTCATTAAATGTGACATGGACACATTAGTGACTCATGGTCTCTTTTTATGTGTTAATGTCACGTTATATGATGTTTTTGGTGATGATATGGAAAGGAGAGAGAGAGAGGGGCTACCAAGAAGAGGTGATCTCTCATATTATTATCTAATATTATCTCCTTTTATCATATGATACAACAACAAAAGAAAAAAAAAGGAGAGCCTCTTCTTCTTCTTCCTCTAGCTCATTATCTTCCTCCAATGGCAACACCTTCAACCTCCATCCATCTCATGGATGCAAGAGACAAAGTGATCACAAACATTCTCTGTATCACCTTGGACACGTCGGCTAGCACACTTCGTGCCCGAGTTGCTTCGGATGAAGCAGGAGCCCGTAAAAAGAATCGATGATGTGGTGCCCTTTCCGACGAGGAGATCGAGACCGGAGATGCCGCGAGGAGCTTGGGATGGTGGCCAAAGACCGAAGGACACGGATCGATCGGTATAGCTTTCCAACCCTCTCTCTAGTAGCTAGTTGTAGGTTAATGGTTCGATCCGGGTTTTAAGCATACGATAGCGCCGGTTTCTAGTTTAAAAAAGTTTCGTTTCCGCATTTTGGCCTCGGAAAGACGGCCGGGGCGCTACCGTAGACTTACATGGTATCAGAGCCACGCCATTAACCTTTACTAGCTTGTTCTAACGTATTTAAAACTTCGATCGGCCGAATTTTCCAAAACCGCGATTTCAAAAAGTGCAGTTTCGGTCGAATTTTTTTTGTTGTCAAAAAATTATTTGATGTATTGCAGAAATATGTGCAGGCGTTTCTAAGAAAACTGAGAAATTTTGGTTCACTGTTGGCACAGTAGCGCCATGGAACCGCGGCCGTACCCACGTTTTGGCCGCGGTTCCGCCATCGTACAGTAGCCTTAGTGCACCAAACTTTCAGCAGTTCTCTCTGACTTGGAATTGTGGTTTCTGGTATTTTTATTTTTGGCCAAGATTTGTTTGAGTACTGGGTTTTGTGCTTGGGGCCCATTTCGGGAAATTTTGTCGATCGAAAATTTAAATATGTTAGTTCACAGTATTTACATTATATCTGCGACCGTGAATGTCATTTGATCGGTAAATCATGTCTAATTGCTATAGCCCTTTTAGATGGATTTGCGAACGTGACATTCACGTTGATGTTCTGTGTTGTGCTGTGATGTTGCGGATTTGTCGTGGTGGATAGCCTGGATGCAATGGTAGTAGAGTTTGATTGTATATATACATTTAATATTACAGGGCGAGCGTCCGACATGTGGACTGCCGTCACTGCATGTTTTTATATTATTCTTTTGGGGCACGACTGGGCTGAGGTCGATGTACCCGTTGTATATATTTTACTTTCTGTACTAGGATTACCCCGCGGTGGGGTGTACGGATAGCCGGGTTCTAGAGGGCAACGGGCCCGCATCTCATGGCTTTGAGACGGAGGGGGCTTTACTCTAGAATTGGCGGGCTATTCGCCGCACTCGTAGGGGTACAAGTTGACCCAAGGAGGGGTGCTCAAGTTACCGGATTCCGTGAAGTACTGGGTGGTCCATTCAATTTATTGAAGGGGGCTGCCTCGCTTCAGGTTTTGGCGAGTAACTTGCCGCGCCCGTAGGGGTCTAGGATTTCATTGCACAGTCTATCCACACGACCAGGGGAACGTTGGGTTTCAGTAGCGGCTCTATGAAACCCGGGGATCCCAAATTATCTGTATTGTTCTGTGATGCTTATTACATTTCTGTGATGTTGCATTTTATCACGCCTTGAGCGAATATTGTATATTGATATATATACTAGTAGATGTTGTATATGTTTTGCATCCGCGCTAGTCCAGTCCCCGCTCTGTCGTTAGTTAAGTAACCTAACGGGTGATGACGGGACCCAGTGGAAAATACGGATGGCATATACGTACATCATATTTTCGTTCTTTTGTGGTGTGATTAATTGATGGGACTGCATTGATTCGGATCAATGCAAGCTAAACAAACCTATTCTGGTGTTGTTGGAACATTTTTCAAAAAGCTGTTATTGCAAGGACGTTCTCTTTTGTTTTGCACAGTGGTATTCGGTTATGAATATCCAGCACCTCAGTCGACGAGGCAAGGGCCGAGATCCCTTCACCGGGAGTGACCCCTTGGACAGAAGTTTGCGTCAGGGTAATAACTTCACTATAGCTGGTTGCCTTTTGCTTTGCATCGTGTTATTCAGTTGGAATATCCTGCACCTCATTCTACGGGGAAAGAGCCGAGATCCCTTCACCGGGAGTGACCTCTTTAACAAAGGTTTTCGCCACTATATTTTTATAAAAAGCTATTATGTTCCTTCAATGATATCAAGTTCATTACGTTAAAGGTTTTTCGCCAAAAACCATTCGTAGCCCTCCGTCATTTCAGAAAGGTAGCACTTAGTATTCATGCTATGTATGTTGGCCTTCGTCAAGGCATAGTGTATGGTAGCTGCTTGTTACTTTTCTGCTGCATAGCTAGATGCGTTGGTTTGGGGCAGTCGTACTACTATTTTGGCCTTCGTCAAGGGTATGTATGGGTGGGTTCAAATTAACCTGGACAATGACGGGTAGAACTTGACATGTGACTTATGATATGTTGGCCTTCGTCAAGGTCATAAAAGCATGGGGTAAAAATCACATCGGGAGTTTCTAAAGAAACTGAAACTTGCCAGATATGCGCATACCTTCTAGAGTGTGATAACATGAGTCGATTCCATCACGTTATCATGCGATGATAGTTGGATCCCGATTCCCACTGATGAGTTGGTTTACTCCTCGGGTGATCCCGACCAATTCTTCTTTCAGGTTTGGAGGAGAATTTGAGGTTACAGTGGGAGGTTTCCTGATTAGATAAAGCGATAACCATTCTGATCTAGGTTAGAGTGCACGCTGAGTGTTTCTTTTCTCTCTCTCTTTGGCAGCGACCATGTCCCGACCCTTGACTATGACTCAGTGACCAAGTTAACCGAACTTTCTTAAAACACTGGCTTTTGGATTGTCAGAGTTGCATACCTCATTGCCACTCCTATTTTTACCCTTTTCTCCAGAACACCCGTATTACTACGAACACCCACTTCCATTGGATAAAACCATCGTATGGTTATATACGAACTCGAAGGAACTTATTCGAGGATGGTTTCCGGTTCTGAAGAAAAAGAATAGGACTATTCAGTTGTCTTTTCCTTTTACCTTCTGTCAGGTTGCGAGTGTTCCTTGGATTAGGATGGCACACCTATTATGCTAATTAGATAGTCTTCTTCCAAACCATAGGCAGGTGTCGAACGGTGATAAATGAAGAAAACCAATTAGCCTAACGAAGATGTACAGAAGGTATTAAGTAAAGACAAATAAAGGGATTAGTAAGAGGGCAAAGTAAACTGTGACTGCTATTCACGACCAAACCAAGTATTTATTCTCCAATCCTACATCACCTTTGTATTTCTCCAGAACACTCCGTATCACTACGAAGATCCACAGTTTATTGGATACTCCATCGTATGGTTATATACGAACTCGAAGGGACTTGTTCCAGTTCGGGGATGGATTCTGGTTCAGGAGAAATAGGAATAAGGATTTATTCAGTTGTCTTTTATCTTTACCTTCTCTCGGGTTGCGAGTGCTCCTATGATTAGGACAGTACGCCTATTACGCTTATTGGATAGTTTTATTCCAAACCATAGGCTGGTGCCGAACGGTAGGGAAGGAAGAAAACCATTTGGCCTAAAGGTGGTGTAAGTCCATGCTACCCTTCCCCGGTTCTTTGGGGTTGCGGAAATGGTCAAAAAACAATTTTTGCTAGGGTGGTAACATGGACTTAAAATACGGATCTTTGTTAAACAACCATCTAACAAACCTAACTAAGAGTTTTACCTACTCGGTTAGGGGGTTGTACCTTTCTTGAACTCCTTCGTCTTCAACTCTTGTGGTGTACGGACCGGCCTCCCCTCGTCGTCTTCTCGCGCCGAAGATGGATCCACCCGAAAGCTTCTACCTTTTGGCTTCTCTTCAAACTTGAAGAAACTAGAACACTTGGCTTGCTAGGCCTTATAAACTAGGATGAGTAGAGAATTGTTTTGGTGTTTTTATCTCTAAGGCAATGGTTCTCAACTCATGAGAAGGGTTTGCCTTGAGCTAGAGAGAGCAAGAGGAAGAGGGAGAGCTTGAGCAAGTGATGGCAAGATAGAGAAATGAAATGAGAGAAATGAGTAAACCTTTTGCCATCCTTGCTCTCATAATCCAAAATCATCATCACAAGTAATAATAATTGAGTATATTGTAATGGTTATTATCATGACAAATGACACTATCATTTCTTGCATTAAATGCAAATGGTGAACAAAACAAGCAAGCATAAGTCAATGCAACCAAATGATGGCCATAGTCATGATGGTGGTCAACAAGTCCAACCGAGTCAACCGGTCAACAAAAGTCAACAAGTCAACTAGGTCGACCTTTCAACCCTAACCATGTCACTATAATACTCAATTAATATTATTGTTAATCATGTTTCTTAATCTCATTAGGGTTTGACAAAAGTCAACAGTCAGCAACCCTAATGAGAATCCTCTTCCTTTGTCTCTGTCAACTGTGCATACACACCCGTATCCGCGTTCCGGGGAACACGAATACAAACGAGATAAAACCAGTCCCAAAACGTATACTAGGATCTGGCTTAAACCAAAGCCCGCTAGTAATAACTGCCCGGTCAGTAAACGTGCACAAGTGCGCGGATGTGACCGAACCCTGTCGCAAAACCATGCGACCTGTCGCAAAACCATGCGACCTCTGCTCTTTTGCCTAAAGGCGAATAGCTCTCTGTGTGGGACTATAAAGACTCGACACTACGCTGGCAGTGGGTTTAACCACAGACCGCAAGCGGCACTAGCTGTGCTTAACGGCCCCCAGGTAGATGCCGACAAGAAGACGGACGAGGTGAAACCCATCAGAACTCCTACTGAGCCTGAATGTGACAGTCTCCGTACAGTCCGGTCTGTTCGTCTGATACATCGCATGGCGGGCCTAGGGGGCGGCAAACGTCAGTCCCCTAATAGCGGTACAAGTCGTGTCTGAGTGTAGCCCAGAACACCCTGAGATAACACTGGAAACCTACCAGTATATCTCGCTTGCCCTGGCCAGGGACTACTCGTGTAATGGCTTTCCTAGACACAGCGCGATGTCAACCCCCAATACCGGGAGAAACGAATCATGTCTAACCATCACTGCCTCCAAGTGCTTCGGGACTGCACCCAACTACTACTTATTTGCACGACTCCTTTGAGCCGTGGTAGGGTAGTAATCAAAGTGCAGTGGGAACACACTCAAGGCGAAGTGACAGTGTCAAGTCAGTGGACTAAGCTGTACTCATGTCACCTGGGAACTGATAACTGACGATAGGTATAATACCAACCAACAGTTCCCGACGAGTCATGTCCAGTGTACTCGTAACCTAACAAGCACCCGCATACTATCTCAAGTTCGACGTACTGACGGCTGTGGGACAGACCGTCTCCCGTACAGGGATGAGAAGCGCATACGCTAGTCTACTCCGGAGTATCGATGCCCTGTCTCGATAGTCCTACGACTAGGGACCTGTATAAGGATGTGCTTGTGGATTACCCAGCCTCTACGAGTGTGACTACCATCACAACGCTGGTAATCAAGAAAAGATCCTAAAGGCTCTACTAATATGTATAAGCAATATGCTAAAAGAAACACATGCACATATTAAAGTAGAAACAAACCAGGTAGCATACTACCATTTTGAGCAAAATTGTCTATACAAGGTGAATATCCCAAGCTTCCATTAAGTAATATACAAACTAGTATGATACAGTATTGGCCTCTAGGGCATATACACTAACAATCTTCCACTTGCGCTAAGGCTATGTACTGGCGTATCGAAGACCTATCATCTCGATCAGCCGCTCGAACTGAGTCTGGGGCAAGGCCTTGGTGAATGGATCTGCAGTGTTATCTTCTGAAGCAACCCTCCGAACCTCGATCTCCTGGCGATCCACAATCTCCCTGATCAGGTGATACCGCCTCAAGATGTGTCTGGATTTCTGATGGGACCTGGGTTCCTTCTCTAAAGCTATAGCCCCGTTGTTGTCACAATACAGAGGTATTGGATCAACAATGGACGGAACCACCTGAAGTTCTTTCAAGAACTTTCTCATCTAGACGGCTTCTTTTGCGGCATCAGCAGCAGCGATGTATTCCGCTTCCATTGTCGAGTCAGCAACGGTTTCCTGTTTGGAACTCTTCCAACACACCGCCCCTCTATTGAGGGTAAAGACAAAACCCGACATGGACTTGGAATCATCCTTGTCACTCTGGAAGGTGGAGTCAGCAAAGGCCTCGATCTGGAGGTCTTTTCCGCCATACACCAAGAACATCTCCTTAGTCCTTCTCAGGTACTTGAGAATGTTCTTTACCGCTATACAGTGTTTCTCCCCAGGGTTTAACTGATACCGACTTTCTACACTCAGTGCATAAGCTACATCCGGTCTGGTACACAACATCGTATACATTATAGAGCCTACCGCAGAAGCGTAGGGTATAATAGACATGCGATCCCTTTCCAAATTAGTCTTGGGAGACATCTCTTTAGAGAGGGTGATCCCGTGACAAGCCGGTAGATTACCGCGCTTGGAATCTTCCATACTGAATCTTTTCAGTATGGTGTCGATGTACCTGGACTGTGAAAGTCCTAATATCCTCTTGGATCTATCACGATGGATCCAGATCCCCAGAATGTATGAGGCATCACCCAGGTCTTTCATGGAAAACCTTTGTGACAAGAACCCTTTGACAGATTGTAGCATAAGAATGTCATTTCCTATCAAAAGAATATCATCCACGTACAAAACTAGGAATACGACAGTTCTTGCTACAAATCTACTATAGATGCATGGTTCATCTGGATTTTTGATAAAGCCAAATTCTTTGACTGTCTCATCAAAACAGATGTTCCAACTCCGCGATGCCTGCTTTAGTCCATAGATGGACTTAAGCAACTTGCACACCTTTCCGCTGCTCACACTCTGAATGAAACTCTCAGGCTGGTCCACATAGACACACTCCTCTAAATTTCCATTTAGAAAAGCGGTCTTTACGTCCATCTGCCAAATCTCATAATCGTGGAAAGCAGCAATGGCAAGAAGGATCCGAATGGATTTCAGCATAGCCACTGGAGAAAAGGTTTCGTCATAGTCCAAACCAGGTCTTTAACGAAAACCCTTTGCAACAAGTCTAGCCTTATAGGTCTCAACCTGTCCATCTACACCAATCTTTCTTTTGAAGATTCACTTGCATCCTACGGGTTTTACCCCATCTGGAGCAATGTCCAACGTCCATACTTTGTTGGTGTACAAGGACTCCATTTCGGTCCGCATTGCATCTAGCCATTTTACCGAGTCAACGCTCTGAATGGCCTGCTGGAAGCTAGTAGGCTCATTGCTATCAATGATGCAATCCTCTCTATCCCCGTCTATGAGAAAACCGTAGTATCTCTTGGGCGGATGAGGCTGCCTACTACTCCTGCGGAGCGGTGTAGGAATGTCCTGATCTTTCAAACCCTCTGGTTCTACTAAGCTTTCAGTAATAGCTCGTGGTTCTGGAATTTGTTCCAGTTCTACTGCGCTCCCACTAATTTCCTTTTCCAAGAACTGGTGTTCTAGAAAGTGGGCATGACGAGAAACAAAAACCTTTTGTTCCTCTTCGCAATAGAAGAAATATCCCTTGGAGTTCTTTGGATATCCCACAAACTTACACTGTACTGAGCGTACCTCGAGTTTGTCCGCATGCTGCTTTTTGACAAAAGCTGGACATCCCCATGTCTTAATGTGATTAAGATAGGGTCTCTTCTCACACCACATCTGATATGGTGTAGTAGGCACAGTCTTAGTGGGAACTCGGTTCAAAAGGTATGCAGCTGATTCTAGTGCATATCCCCAGAATGATCGCGGTAACTCAGTGTTACTCATCATGGACCGTACCATATCCAATAGGGTTCGGTTCCGTCTCTCCGATACACCGTTATGTTGCGGGGTGTATGGAGGAGTAAGCTGAGAGAGAATTCCATTCTCTTTTAGGTAATCCAGGAACTCGGCACTTAAGTATTCACCACCTCGATCAGATCTCAGTGTCTTGATACTTTTGCCGGTTTGTTTTTCAACTTCATTCTTATATTCCTGGAACATTCCAAAGGCTTCGGATTTATGTTTCATTAAGAAGACATATCTGTAGGGTTCCTAGGCACACCCATGAGGTTCTACAAGCGATCAAACATGGCCAATTCGAAATTTTTCTATGTGCCGAGAAACCCTAAACTAGATCGTTACTAGAGGTAAGGCGATGCAAGCAAGTTAACAACTTTATTGCTAAAGGAAAGTGACTACAACCTTTGTAGATCCGGTCCTCCACTTCCTTGGCTCCATGATGACGTCCCTCCGCTGTACCCATCGGAATCCTAGACTCTCGCGGTGGTTTTAGCGGAGAAAAGATCGGGCTAGGTCGTCGACTTCGATGCCGAAGATGATCTACGTCGAGGCAACTCAAGATCAAGCTCCAACTTCACCAAGTCATGAAACTTGTGAAGAAAACACCCTATACTACATGGCAAGTGGTAGAGGATGAAGAAATAGGAAGTGGGTTCACATTGGATTTGAATTTCTCACTCTTTTTCTCAAGTCACCATTGAAGCTAGCAAGCTTCTTTCTTCTTGAAGAAGAAGAAGAAGAAGAAAAAGAATATAATATGAATAATGAAAATAGAAAATAAAGTGATTCTTATCATATTTGCAACCATGGTTTAGTGTAGAGAATTAACTAGGGTTTAGTTGAATGGTTAGGGTTAAGGCAAAAGACAAAATGGCTAGACTTTTCAAAGCTTCAAGAAGCTTCAAGTATCAAACAAAGAAAGCCACCATGTTATATTTTGCCAAAAATAAATAAAAAGAATAAATAAATAAGTAAAAACCCTAAACCATCAACTAAATATGGTTTAAGTCTTACACACACCCATGTTTGCATGTATCATCAAACATGATACAAACAAGTGCACAAAAATATATCACATATACAACTTGTGCACATCAAGTGAGAAAATCCATCTAAAGTGAACCAATATTAGTTAATGCAAAGTAATATATCAAATATATAATTATACATTAAATCGTTAAATCAACACTTGATTTAACGATCCGGTCATATCGCATATGACTGACTAATATCCGATGTATCGACTTATCGAATCAATCCTCGATTCGATAACTAGGTTATATCGCATACAACCAATCGATACATTCATCGCGAGAATAGAATACGGTATCACATACACGCATTATTTTCGGTCCCGCACATATCTCATATGCGGTCCTATTTCGTTTTGCTTGAGCCAGGAAACCTCTGTGTAGGACTCTAAAGACTCGTCAATACGCCGGCAGCAGATGATGATCATATCAAGCACCCACAAGCCGCAAGTGGTCTGCTAAACCTAACGGCCACCCGGGTATTGAGCGATCAGAAGATCGACGAGCAAGCCCGCTCACACTCCTGTGAATCCAACCAGTAACACTTACCGTACAGTCCGGTCTGTTCGTCTGATATGTCGCATATCTCGCCTAGGGGTGGTAACGTCAGACCCCAATAGCTTGATAAGTCATGCCGATATAAGGTCCATAACATGTGTGAAACTACTGATAACTCTTACCAGTATATCACTGCAATCCTGGCCAGGGATTTCCTGTTATGGCCAGTCGAGCATAGCACAACATCAACCCCCAATACCGGGAGAGACGAATCCCCTCCTATCGCTCATTGCATCCATATGAATCGGGACTGTACCCAAAAACCACCTATTTGCACGACTCGGTAGAGCCTTGGTAGGGTGGAAATCAAAGCACAGTGGGAGACACACAAGACTCTATGACGATCTCGGGTCAACAGACTAAGCTGTACCAGTGTCACCAGAGAACTGCCATCTGACGTGAGGTATAATACCATCTGGGAGTTCTCGGAGAGCCCGTTCAGTGTATCCAGTCTCCACTGAGCACCCGCAAACCATCTCTGATGTCAAACACCAATGGATATGGGATCATCCATCGCCCATCATATGGGTCGAGAAGATATACGCTAGTCTACTCTGGAATATCGATGCCCCGTCTCGATATTCCCACGACTAGGAACATTGAAGTATGTACTCATTGACTACCCAGGCCCCACTAGTATGATCTACATCATAGTCCTGGAAGTCGAGTACACATCCTAAGGGCTTTATCAACATGTAACAGAGAGACTGAAAGTATACATGTTAAGATAAAGAGCAACCAGATAGCATACTATCATGTCGAGCAAGAAAGTCCTACCTATATATGTCCCAGCATCCACTACAATATACATCCAATGTACAGTAATGGCCTCTAGGGCATACATATAACTAACAATATCCGCACCTTGAAAAGTCATCCATAAAAGTAATGAAGTAAGAATAACCGCTTCGCGTATGCGTAGACATTGGACCGCACACGTCGCTGTGTACGAGTCCCAAGAGCTCGCTCGCTCTTACTCCGTATCCGGTGAACGGAGTCTTTATCATCTTTCCTTTGAGACAGGATTGACAAGTTGCATATGATTGATATTCGAACGAATCCAAATATCCTTCTGTATGTAACTTGGTCAACCTTCTATCATTGATGTGACCTAGTCTACAATGTCATAAGAAAGTCTGATTTGTTTCCAGAGACTTTCTTTTGTGTGTATTCTGGACATTGAAAATCTGTGGTTTGTTTAATACGTATATACCATTGCTCAATGTACCTGACCCAATCAAGACTTAATTAAGGTGAATGTTTACAACATTGCTTACAAATGCAAATTCATAACCTTCTTTAGATAATAAAGATACAGAAATGATATTACAAGTTGCATTGGGTACAAAATAGCAATTACGCAAAACCAAAACGTGTCCATCTGATAATCCCGGGTGATAGTCCCCCACGGACTCAGCATCCATGCTAGCTCCGTTTGCAACTCTGAGGGTCATGTCACCTGCATTCAAAAACCTACGCTTTCTCAACGCCTGCAATGAATTACAGATATGAGATCCTGATCCGGTATCTAATACCCAGGAAGTAGAGTTTATCGAAAGACAGTTTTCAATAACATACACACCTGAAGCTGAAGCCGCAACCTGCTTCAGATCCTGTGTTCTGGCCTTCCAAGCCCTGCAATCTTTCTTCCATTGTCCACTCTTATGACAGTAGAAGCATTCTTCCTTTCCCACAAGCTTTCCCGCTACCTTTGTTGCTTTTGCCTTTCCCTTCGTATCCACTTTACTAACACCGCCCCTTGGTTTGGCGGGGGCTTTCTTCTTCTTTCCCTTGGCTTTCGCCTTGGACTTAGAAGAGGAAGATCCTCCTACAAACAAAGTGGATGTTTCCCTACCTTTCTGTAGGGTGTCCTCTGCACTCCTCAGCATGTTGAGGAGTTCCGGAAGTTCAACTTCTTTTCCTTGTAAGTTAAAGTTCAGGATAAACTGGGCGTAAGTGGAAGGAAGGGACTGGAGAATCAAGTCCGTATAGAGCTCGTTCTCTAACGTGGTCCCAAGGTCCGCGAGCTCTTCAATGTAGCCAATAATCTTAAGCACGTGTTCCGCTACCGATGATCCAATGGCCAATCTTGCCGAAAATAGCTTCTTCGACACTTCGTATCTTGCGATACGAGACTGCTCTCCATACAGTTCTTTTGTATGAAGAAATATGGATTCCAGGTCCATATTCTCGTGCCTCCTCTGATGTCCATTGTCCATAGAGGCAAGCACGAGGCACTTGGCCTTCGCGCAATCGATCTCCCATGTCTTACGGATTTCCTTATCCACGACGCTGGAGGTAGGACCTGGGACAGGGGGAGCCTTGGTGGTAAGGAGATACCCCAGCTTGTCGTAAGTGATTGCCATTTTGACATTCCTGAGCCAATCTTTGTAGTTTGGCCCTGTCAGTATATTTTTATCTAGAAGTAATTTAAGTCCGGTCATGACGATTGGTCGCTGCAATTAGGAGAGAGAGAAGAAACACTCAGCATGATGCTCTTGCAAGTTTAGAGTGGTTTTTAATTTGTCTAAACAGGATGGCTCCCACTGTCTCTCGAATCCCTCCTCAAACCATAAAGGAAGAATTGGTCAGGATCAATCTCACCGTACAATACTTGCTTAACCGTTCAGCCAGGTCAGTGTCGGTACTTCGAGGGAGGTTTTCCAACGCTTTCGCGAAGTTCTTTAATTTAAGAACCTCTTTTCCCTGGGGGCGTAGCCCCGCTAACACCTTTCTAGACACCTACTAGGTTTATAGCATTGATCGTTAAGTGAGAAATTTCCCGAGGAGTAGCATATACTCACAGTAAGATCGGGATCCAAATATCATCGCGTGACAAAACTGAAGGAATCCTACCAAAATCATCACACTCCAAATGGTATGCAGCGCTAGCAAGTTTCAATACTTATGAAACTCCCGATGTGGATTTTTGCCCCATGCTCTTATTGTAAGTGCACGGCGGCGTCCCGGCCGTCAATCCGACGCCGGAATGCGGAAGCGATGGTTTTCTTTAACTTTTTATACCGGCACCACCGCGCACTATAAACCCGGATCGGGCCATTAATCTAGTCCTAGCTATCAAGAGAAGGGGGTAGAGAGATATACCGAGCGATCCGTGTCCTTCGGTCTTCTCGTCGTCATCCCGATCTCCCCGCGGAATCTCCGGTCTCCACCAAGTCGCCGGAAGGGCACCACGTCGCCGGCTTCTTTTACGGGCTCCCACCTCTGGACCGAGGCAACTCGGGCACGAAGTTGGCGAGCCAACGTGCCCAAGGTTTACTGTAGATTAACTGTAGAATATATGTCTCATTTGGGGTTTGTATGGAGTTGCCTTTTGGTGGAGGAATGATATATGCTTTTGGAGGAGGAGCTAAATGGATTTTGTGAAGCCAAAAGAACAAAATTTCCCTCACAAAAATATGGGACAGCCCCCTTTCTTCAAGGCCGGCCATGCTTGGTGGTGGGGTGAGAATGGAGTGAAGTGAGGAATAATACCAAGGGATAAGAATAATGCAATGAAAAGTGTAAAAGGAAAAAGGCAAGTCTCACATCTATCATCATAACCCTTCATCATCATCAAGCATGATAACAAACTAAATCCAACACTCCACCACAACCATCATGACATCCAAAAGTCATGCAATGATGCACCATCATGAAGCAACAAGTCAAGTGATGGTGGAATCATCATGAAATAACAAGATGCAAATAACACCCTCCACAAATGCTTATTTGCACAAATGCAAATAAGCCCTCCTCCACCAATCTTCAGCCAATGAAAGATACAAAGAAATATGGCTGAAACGGAAAAAAAACTGGCAACTTCATAAAACTGGTCCCGTAATAAATTACAGGAAAACCCCGCTACTGTATATACATACCCGCATTTGTATTCCAACCGAAATATAGATGCAATGAGACAAAATCTACACTGTACTATACTAGGATCCGGCTTAAACCAAAGCCCGCTAGTATTAACCGTCCGATCCTGATCCGTGCAATACCGCACGTATCTGATCGAACCCTGCCATATCTCCATACGGCCTCTACAGCGTTTCGCCCGAAAACTTGAGCAACTGAATGTGGGGGACTCTAAAGACTCGTCAATACTATGGCTGTGGATTTAACCACTAGCACGTCAGAGGTATTAGCCATACGTGACGGGCTACCAGCTATTGACCAAAAGGGATGTCTGTGAGCGAACTCAGCCTGACACCCTACTGAGCCTGTCAGTGACAATATCCGTACAGTCCGGTCCATTCGTCTATGAGCATCGCATGGCGGGCCTAGGGGGTTGGTAAAAGTCAGACCCCCAAAAGCGGTACAAGTCGTGTCGGAGTGTAGCCCAGAACACCCTGAGATACTACTGGAATACCTACCAGTAAATCTCCTGCCTTGGCCAAGGACTTCGCGTAATGGCTCTCTTAGACACAGCGCGACCTCACCCCCAATACCGGGAGAGACGAACCCCTGCAGATCCGCTCACTGCCTCCATGTGGCTCGGGACTGTACCCAACTAAAACCTGTTTGCACATCTCCTTTGAGCATGGTAGGGTAGTAATCAAAGCACAGTGGGAACTCACACGAGACAAATGACGATCTCAGGTCGATGAACTAACCTGTACACATGTCACCAGGGAACTGCTATCTAACGTCAGGTATAAAACCAACTAGCATGTTCCCGGCAAGCCCTGTCCGGTGTACTCATAACCCAATGAGCACATGTATACATCTTAGGTGAACCAACTGACACCAGTGGCTTGTGAGACCGGCCACCGCCCCTCGTCGGGGTCTCGACTGTATACACTAGTCTACTCTTGAGTATCGATGCCCTGTCTCGAAACTCCCACGACTAGAGACCTTTTAAGGATGTGCTTATAGACCCCAGCTCCCACGTATATGATCGCCCTCATACTGCTGGTCGTCAAGCAAGAATCCTAGGGGCTCTATCAACGCGCAATAGTGACCTGTAAGGTCGCCTAAAGCAGTACACGATGATAAAGATAAACCAGATAGCATACTATCATCTTGAGTAAGACTGTCCTACTGGGACAGGTCCTCCCTCAATCATTGCAATCACGTGCCTGTGATCCAATAATTGACTCTGAGGGCACTATCTCCAACAATCTCCTACTTGCACTCAAGGCTAATTATTGCGATGTCGCATACTCACAGCCCGTGTGATACCGAACACCCAACTCCTCTACCAGTCAGTCTCACAAAGCTCGTTTACGAAACTATTGCATTCGAGGAATAGCCTCAGTGAGTGGATCCGCTTTGATATTTCTTTCTATGTCTCTCTATATCTCAAGTTCGCGGAGAAAGCCATCTCCCGAAATGAGCAATACCTGTCTTTGAATGTGTCTGGATGTCTGATGGGACCTAGCTCACAAATGAACTCCAAATCCAAACTTCTTAGACTGTATCATCAACTGAACTTAATCAGTATCCTGCGCCATGCCTCCCTCAGTATCGCCTTGGACTACCTGTCCAAAATACTGCCCCTCGTCAGAAGGAAAAACTATAACTCTGACAACCTCCTTGTCGTCCAGGTCACCTTGGAAGCCTGGAATGATAACTGTCTCCCGAATGAGGCTTGTCGTTATCATATCCCTAGAACATCCACTTATGTTCTGAAACTGCTTCCGACTGCTTCTCCAGGATTGGATCAATATCAACTTATTGCATCTAATGCAAGAACAACATCTGGTGTGGTACTTGACATCTCATGATTGACTCAATTGCCTGAGCAAGTGATCTGCCAATTATGCACATCCCTCTCCCCTTTAGTCTGTAAGACACCTTTAGAGAGGGTGACTCCATCACCTGCAGGTACACTACCGTGCCAGGAGTCGTCCATTCTAAATACTCTTAGAATGCTTTCTAAGTACCCTTAATTAGGAAACCACCCAAATCTAGATCTAAAACCATAGATCTAGTAACCAGTATGTCTGATATAATGTCCAAGTCTCATGTGGAGAAAACACTGTGTGACGACCAAAGTATAACCGATCGTAGTATAGGAATATCACTTCCTACTCTGTGCATGTCATCCAAATACCATGACATCACCCCCTACTTCCTTCTCAACAGATCCATCCCCTATTCTGACGAAGTCAAACCTATGACTGTCACATCAGAAATTGATGATCTATCTCCGCTATATCTTCTTTAGTCTATAAATAGACATAAGCCACTTGTCCACCATGCTTCCGCTGCTCCCACTGATCATGACAACCCTCTGGCAGAGTCATATAGACGTACACTTCTAAAGCCAGTTTAGAACGACGCTATACTCATCCTCCTGCCGGGTCTCACGGTTTGGAACAACAGCAATGGCATGTCTGGGTAAACAAGAACCTCCCTGTCACCGTCCTTGAGGCTACCGGAGTACCTCTCGGGTGCCTGAGGTTACCCACCGTATCTGCGGAGTGGCCAATGGAATGTCAAATCAGATTGAATCTTTAGGTTCTTATCAAATCTTCAGTAATCGTTTGCGGTTCTGGAATCACTTCCAGTTCTACCATACTCCCACTCCTGTTTTCTGAAAAAATCCATTTTTGTTAAAACTGTGGCGAGTCTAGAACAATATCATTATTGATCTTCCAAATGGTAGAAAGTCAACCCTCGTCATAGCCTGGGTCAACCCACAAACAGCAATTATAGAAACGTGCCTTGAGTTATCCAGAGTCTGGTTTTAAGCATAGGCCGAACAACTCTCCGTACCTTAACATCGTTAAGATATGAACTGTTTTATATCCAATTATGAACCAGAGGCACTGATTTAATTGAACCAGATTCAAATCATGCAGCTTTCTCCAGTGCATGTTTACTAAATGGAAAGAGGCCGATCAGCGTTACTTAACTTAGGAATGCTTCCTATTATGAGTAACCTGAAAGAGAAGTAAGTTCTCTTAATCATTACTATCAACTGAACACCATACACAAGTATCTACATTTTCGATCACTTTGAATAATCCCGATACTTGCAATACTTGGTTCTCTACTTTATTCATATACCTATAACTTCTCAAAATTCGGACCCTGTGTTTCCACGAAACACCTGTCTAAAAACTAGAAAAGTCATAAGTAAACCGAATATAGTACGAGGACCAACCCCTCTGTCCTGATGGACCCTGGACAACATACAATACTCTGTATAAGTCCCTTGAGTCTGATAACTCATTCACTGTGTGTCGTAGGTTGAAACTGTACTTATAGTTAAGAAGAATTACACCGCTGTTTAATGCTCCTTACCTAACCATCCACTGATATATGTAAATGTCATAGACATAATTTCAAAAAGGTATATCTCACTCTATAAAAATAGACGTACAGATATATCAATTTGAAATTGGTGCATAACAACGGATATTCAAAACCAAATATTTGCCGTCCGGCAAACAACCCAGGTGACTTCCTCAAATATCACCGATTACAACGAATCCCGATATAATGAGGATGATCACCCAATTTCCAATGACTTACTCCCACTCATCATCTGTAAAACCATACAGATGTGAGAATCATACCTGGTAAATACATACCCTGGAGTAAGTATCTAATCGGGAAATCAGTTTTCCTTTAACAGTACACAGTAAAACTGAAACATTGAAATGTTTCGAAGGGGTATCCTGGTATTCCTAGTAATGCCTCTTCCATTATCAGATTCATAACTGTAACCGTATATTTCTTTGCCATCTTTCCAAATCTCTTTCTATGTCTTTAGTCATTACCTTCTGTACACCCCTTTAGGCCAAATGGTTTTCTTCCTTCCCTACCGTTCGGCACCAGCCTATGGTTTGGAAGAAGACTATCCAATAAGCATAATGGGTGTACTGTCCTAATCCTAGGAGCACTCGCAATGCGAGAGAAGGTGAAGATAAAAGACAACCGAATAAACCTTATTCTTATTTCTCCTGAACCAGAATCCATCCCCGAACTGGAACAAGTTCCTTTCGAGTTCGTATATAACCATACGATGGAGTATCCAATAAACTGTGGATCTTCGTAATGATACGGAGTGTCCTGGAGAAATACAAAGGTGAAGTGGGAGTGGTAATGAAATACCTGGTTTGGTCGTGAATATCAGTCGCAATTTACTTTGCCCTCTTACTAATCCCTTGATTTGTCTTTACTTAATACCTTCTGCACACCATCGTTATGCTAATTGGTTTTCTTCATTCCCTACCGTTCGGCACCAGCCTAAGGTTTGGAAGAAGACTATCCAATTTGGGTAATAGGTGTACTATCTCCTAAACCAAGGAGTACTCACAATCTGAGAGAAGGTAAAAGGAAAGACAACTGAATAGTCCTATTCGTTTTCTCCAGAACCGGAAACCACCCTCAAATAAATTCCTTCGAGTTCGTATATAACCATACGATGGTTTTGTCCAATGGAAGTGGACGTTCGTAGTAATACGGGGTGTCCTGGAGAAAAGGGTAAAAGTAGGAGTGGCAATGAGGTTTGCAACTCTGACAATCCAAAAGCCAGTGTTTAAGAAGGTTCGGTTAATTTTGGTCACTGAGTCATAGTCTTAGGGTCGGGTCAATGGTCGCTGCCAAAAAAAGAGAGAAAAGAAACACTCAGCGTGCACTCTAACCTAGATCAGAATGGTTACCAATTTATCTAATTTGGAAACCTCCCACTGTAACATCAAATTCTTCTCCAAACCCGAAAGAAGAATTAGTCGGGATCACCCGAGGAGTAAACCAACTCATCAGTGGGAATCGGGATCCAACTATCATCGCATGATAACGTGACGGAATCCGCTCACGTCATTACACTCCAGAAGGTATGCGCATATCTGGCAAGTTTCTGTTTCTTTAGAAACTCCCGATGTGATTTTTGCCCCATGCTCTTATGACCTTAACTAAGGCCAACAAATCATAAGTCACATGTCAAGTTCTACCCGTCATTGTCCAGGTTGATTTGAACCCACCCGTACAAGCCCTTAACTAGGGCCAACAAGGCTATACGACTGTCCCAAACCAACGCATCTATCTATGCTGCATATGAACACCCAACAGCTACCAAACACTGTGCCTTGACTATGGCCAACAAACACAGCTTGAATACTATTGACTATCCATATGAAACGACGGAGGGCTACGAATGGTTTCTGGCGAAAACCTTTAACGTAATGAACTTGATATCGTTGAAGGAACCGGATAGCTTTTTGAAAATACAGTGACGAAAACCTTTGCTAAAGAGGTCACTCCCGGTGAAGGGATCTCGGCTCTTTCCCCGTAGAATGAGGTGCAGGATATTCCAACTGAATACCATGGTGCAAAGCAAAAGTAATCGGCTATAGTGAAGTTATTGCCCTGACGCAAACTTCTGTCCAAGGGGTCACTCCCGGTGAAGGGATCTCAGCCCTTGCCTCGTCGACTGAGGAGCAGGATATTCCAACTGAATACCACGATGCTAAACAAAAGAGAACGTCCTTGCAATAACAGCTTTTTGAAAAGTGTTCCAACAACATCAGAATAGGTTTGTTTAACTTGCATTGATCCGAATCAACGCAGTCCCATTAATTGATCACACCATAAAGAACGAAATATAATGATGTACGTATATGCCATCCGCATTCGCCACTGGGTCCCGTCATTACCCGTTAGGTTAGTTAACTAACGACAGAGCGGGGACTGGTCTAGCGCGGATGCAAAACATATACAACATCTACTAGTATATATATATCAATATATAATATTTCGCTCAAGGCGTGATAAAATGCAACATCACAGAAATGTAAAGCACACAGAACAATACAGATATCTGGCATCCCCGGGTTTCACAGAGCCGCTATTGAAACCCGACGTTCCCCTGGTCGTGTGGATAGCCTGAGCAATGAAATCCTAGACCCCTACGGGCGCGGCAAGTTACCCGCCAAAACCTGAAGTGAGGCAGCCCCCTTCAGCAACGTGAATGGACCACCCAGCACTTCACAGAATCCGGTAACTTGGGCACCCCTCCTGGGTCAACCTGTACCCCTACGAGTGCGGCGAATAGCCCGCCAATTCTAGAGTGAAGCCCCCTCCGTCTCAATGCCATGAGATGCGGGCCCGTTGCCCTCTAGAACCCGGCTATCCGTGCACCCCACCTTGGGGTAATCCTAGTACAGAATATAAAATATACATACAACGGGTACATCGACCTCGACCCGGTCGTGCCCCAAAAGAATAATACAAACAGGCAGTGACGACAGTCCACATGTCGGACGCTCGCCCCGCAATATCAAATGTACATAATACAATAAAAACTGTACTAGCATTGCATCCAGGCTATCCCCCACGACCAATCCGCAACATCACAACAATACACAGAACATCAACGTGAATGTCACGTTCGCAAATCCCTCTAACCAGGCTATAGCAGTTAGACAGGATTTACCAATCGAGTGACATTCACGGTCGCAGATATAATGTAAATACTGTGAACTAATGTGTTTAAAATATTTGATCGAACAAATTTTACCAAGTAGGCCCCAAGCACTACTGTAGCACATAAAGAAATTCTGGGCCCAAAAAGAATATTCCAAAACCCCTATTTTCATCCCCAAAGCCCACTGCAAAAAATTGGTGAAATGAAGCTAACATCCTTCGGCGGAACCGCGGCTAAAGAGGGGTTACGACCGTGGTTCCGCGGTCTTATGGAAAGATCAGTTCACCAAAATTTTACAGTGTTCTTAGAATTCCCTGCACATGTTTCTGCAACAACCTGAAAAATTTTTGGAGCCAAAAATATTTCGACAGAAACTGATGCTATTCGAAAATGCGGTTTTGGAATTTTGTTCGATCGGAAATGTAAACACATTAGACAAAGCTAGACTAGTTTAATGGCGAGGCTCTGATACCACTGTAAGTGCACGGCGGCGCCCCGGCCGTCAATCCGACGCCGGAATGCGGAAGCGATGGTTTTCTTTAACTTTTTATACCGGCACCACCGCGCACTATAAACCCGGATCGGGCCATTAATCTAGTCCTAGCTATCAAGAGAAGGGGGTAGAGAGATATACCGAGCGATTCGTATCCTTCGGTCTTCTCGTCGTCGTCCCGATCTCCCCGCGGAATCTCCGGTCTCCACCAAGTCGCCGGAAGGGCACCACGTCGCCGGCTTCTTTTACGGGCTCCCACCTTTGGACCGAGGCAACTCGGGTACGAAGTTGGCGAGCCGACGTGCCCAAGGTTTGCTGTAGATTAACTGTAGAATATATGTCTCATTTGGGGTTTGTATGGAGCTGCCTTTTGGTGGAGAAATGATATATGCTTTTGGAGGAGGAGCTAAATGGATTTTGTGAAGCCAAAAGAACAAAATTTCCCTCACAAAAATATGGGACAGACCCCTTTCTTCAAGGCCGGCCATGCTTGGTGGTGGGGTGAGAATGGAGTGAAGTGAGGAATAATACCAAGGGATAAGAATAATGCAAGGTAGAGTGTAAAAGGAAAAAGGCAAGTCTCACATCTATCATCATAACCCTTCATCATCATCAAGCATGATAACAAACTAAATCCAACACTCCACCACAACCATCATGACATCCAAAAGTCATGCAATGATGCACCATCATGAAGCAACAAGTCAAGTGATGGTGGAATCATCATGAAATAACAAGATGCAAATAACACCCTCCACAAATGCTTATTTGCACAAATGCAAATAAGCCCTCCTCCACCAATCTTCAGCCAATGAAAGATACAAAGAAATATGGCTGAAAGGGAAAACAAACTGGCAACTTCATAAAACTGGTCCCGTAATAAATTACAGGAAAACCCCGCTACTGTATATACATACCCGCATTTGTATTCCAACCGAAATACAAATGCAATGAGACAAAATCTACACTGTACAATACTAGGATCCGGCTTAAACCAAAGCCCACTAGTATTAACCGTCCGATCCTGATCCGTGCAATACCGCACGTATCTGATCGAACCCTGCCATATCTCCATACGGCCTCTATAGCGTTTCGCCCGAAAACTTGAGCAACTGAATGTAGGGGACTCTAATGACTCGTCAATACTATGGCTGTGGATTTAACCACTAGCACGTCAAAGGTATTAGCCATACGTGACGGGCTACCACCTATTGACCAAAAGGGACGTCTGTGAGCGAACTCAGCCTGACACCCTACTGAGCCTGTCAGTGACAATATCCGTACAGTCCAGTCCGTTCGTCTATGAGCATCGCATGGCGGGCCTAAGGGGGTAGTAAAAGTCAGACCCCCAAAAGCGGTACAAGTCATGTCGGAGTGTAGCCCAGAACACCCTGAGATACTACTGGAATACCTACCAGTAAATCTCCTGCCTTGGCCAAGGACTTCGTGTAATGGCTCTCCTAGACACAGCGCGACCTCACCCCCAATACCGGGAGAGACGAACCCCTACAGATCCGCTCACTGCCTCCATGTGGCTCGGGACTGTACCCAACTAAAACCTGTATGCACGTCTCCTTTGAGCGTGGTAGGGTAGTAATCAAAGCACAGTGGGAACTCACACGAGACAAATGACGATCTCAGGTCGATGAACTAACCTTTACACATGTCACCAGGGAACTGCTATCTGACGTCAGGTATAAGACCAACTAGCATGTTCCCGGCGAGTCCTGTCCGGTGTACTCATAACCCAATGAGCACCTGTATACATCTTAGGTGAACCAACTGACACCAGTGGCTTGTGAGACCGGCCACCGCCCCTCGTCAGGGTCTCGACTGTATGCACTAGTCTATTCTGGAGTATCGATGCCCTGTCTCGAAACTCCCACGACTAGGGACCTTTTAAGGATGTGCTTATAGACCCTAGCTCCCACGTATATGATCGCCCTCATACTGCTGGTCGTCAAGCAAGAATCCTTGGGGCTCTATCAACACGCAATAGTGACCTGTAAGGTCACCTAAAGCAGTACACGATGTTAAAGATAAACCAGATAGCATACTATCATCTTGAGTAAGATTGTCCTACTGGACAGGTCCTCCCTCAATCATTGCAATCACGTGCCTGTGATCCAATAATTGACTCTGAGGGCACTATCTCCAACACTTATGACCTTGACTTTGGCCAAAATATCATAAGTCACATGTCAAGTTCTACCCGTCATTCTCCAGGTTAATTTGAACTCACCCGTACATACCCTTGATTTTGGCCAACATGGCAATACGACTGCCCCAAACCAACCCATCTATCTATGCTGCACATGAATACCCAATAGCTACCAATCACTATGCCTTGACTTTGGCCAACATACATAGCTTGAATACTATTGACTATTCATGTGAAACGACGGAGGGCTACGAATGGTTTTGGCGAAACCGTGAACGTAGTGAACTTGATATAATCGATGGAACGAGATAGCTTTTAAAAGGAGTGGCTCAAGCTCCGCATTTAAAAGTTAGTTTTTGAAAAGAACCGAGTGGTTTTGAAAGTGTTCCAACGACTTTACTTTGGTTTATTTTCTTGCATTAATTCTTTTTAATGCGTCCCATCATTTAATCCTACCATTGCAGAAAACAACCAAAATATGACGTACGCTTATGCCATCCGCATTCGCCACGGGGCCCCGTTATTACCCGTTAGGTTACTTAACTAACGACAGAGCGGGGGCTGGACTAGCGCGGATGCAAAACATAAGCAACGCCTAAATAGTTATCATATATAGATATATTGCAATGATAGCCATTTCAGATCACAAATGAACACATTGGATATACTAGGAATCCGCAATTCGTACGAGCCTATAACGAAAAGCGGATTACACGGTCGCGGTGAATAGCCAAACCCCACCCTAGACCCCTACGGGTGCGGCAAACTACCCGCCAAGTACCCGAAGCGAAGCAACCTCCCTCAACTCGTGAGTAGGCCACTCGGCACTTCGAGATACCCGGTAGTTTATGCACCCCACCTTGGGTCTATCCTAGGAGCAAAAACAGTAAAAAGAAATTATACAATGACGGCTACAACCCCGACCCGGTTATGCGGCCATACAAATAATATTACATCAATTACAAATTTTACATGAATTGAAAGAAAAGAAAAATCTCATCTCACAACCCCCCGGCTATTCACCCGCGACAATCCAATGAATTCATATACACATACCATCAACATTACAGAACACAGATATGTATAACCCCCACTAATCGACGTATAGCGATTAGCAGACGTTCAATACATATAACACATCATAAATATAAACCCGTCAGCTTTAGTCTTTAGAAACTCGATAAAAATACGGTTTTTTAAGCCCCAAAAACAAATTTTGCTTTCTGGAAAATCTGGGCTGAAAAAACATTCTCCAAAAATCCCAAAATACCCCATAGAGTATACTGCGGTGAAACCGATCCACGGTCGAGTCAACTCGGCCGCGGATCCGCGGCAAGAAGTTGTTCTTACCGCGGAACCGCGGTGAGTTGGACGGCTCTGTGGATCGTTTTTCTGCAGTATACTATAAAAACCCTGAGTCGATTTTTGGTATATGTCAAATAATTTTTATAGCACTTTAAAAATCGACAGAAAGTTTGAGTTCCGGGTGTATTTCGCGACTTTTTCTCCGATCGAATTTCTAGTTACTTCGCTAACATGTTAGATAGTGTTTAACTAGGCTCTGATACCACTGTAAGTCCATGCTACCCTTCCCCGGTTCTTTGGGGTTGCGGAAATGGTCAAAAAACAATTTTTGCTAAGGTGGTAACATGGACTTAAAATATGGATCTTTGTTAAACAACCATCTAACAAACCTAACTAAGAGTTTTACCTACTCGGTTAGGGGGTTATACCTTTCTTGAACTTCTTTCGTCTTCAACTCTTGTGGTGTACGGACCGGCCTCCCCTCGTCGTCTTCTCGTGCCGAAGATGGATCCACCCGAAAGCTTCTACCTTTTGGCTTCTCTTCAAACTTGAAGAAACTAGAACACTTGGCTTGCTAGGCCTTGTGAACTAGGATGAGTAGAGAATTGTTTTGGTGTTTTTATCTCTAAGGCAATGGTTCTCAACTCATGAGAAAGGTTTGCCTTGAGCTAGAGAGAGCAAGAGGAAGAGGGAGAGCTTGAGCAAGTGATGGCAAGAGAGAGAAATGAAATGAGAGAAATGAGTAAACCTTTTGCCATCCTTGCTCTCATAATCCAAAATCATCATCACAAGTAATAATAATTGAGTATATTGTAATGGTTATTATCATGACAAATGACACTATCATTTCTTGCATTAAATGCAAATGGTGAACAAAACAAGCAAGCATAAGTCAATGCAACCAAATGATGGCCATAGTCATGATGGTGGTCAACAAGTCCAACCTAGTCAACCGGTCAACAAAAGTCAACAAGTCAACTAGGTCAACCTTTCAACCCTAACCATGTCACTATAATACTCAATTAATATTATTGTTAACCATGTTTCTTAATCTCATTAGGGTTTGACAAAAGTCAACAGTCAGCAACCCTAATGAGAATCCTCTACCTCTGTCTCTGTCAACTGTGCATACACACCTGTATCCGCGTTCTGGGGAACACGAATACAAACGAGATAAAACCAGTCCCAAAACGTATACTAGGATCTGGCTTAAACCAAAGCCCGCTAGTAATAACTGCCCGGTCAGCAAACATGCACAAGTGCGTGGATGTGACCAAACCCTGTCGCAAAACCATGCGACCTGTCGCAAAACCATACGACCTCTGCTCTTTTGCCTAATGGTGAATAGCTCTCTGTGTGGGACTCTAAAGACTCGACACTACGCTGGCAGTGGGTTTAACCACAGACCGCAAGTGGCACTAGCTGTGTGTAACGGCCCCCAGGTAGATGCCGACAAGAAGACGGATAAGGTGAAACCCATCTGAACTCCTACTGAGCCTGAATGTGACAGTCTCCGTACAGTCCGGTCTGTTCGTCTGATACATCACATGGAGGGCCTAGGGGGCGGCAAACGTCAGTCCCCTAATAGCGGTACAAATCGTGTCGGAGTGTAGCCCAGAACACCCTGAGATAATACTGGAAACCTACCAGTATATCTCGCTTGCCCTGGCCAGGGACTAGGGGTGGTAATTGAACGAGCCAGCTCGGGTTCGATTAAGGTTCGGCTCGGTATCAGCTCGTTCAAATTCGGTTCATTTATTAACGAGCCGGGCATGAGCCAGAAAGCCTGGCTCGTTTATTAAACGAGCCGGACTCGAGCTCAGCCAGGCTCTTTCGGTATTGACTCGGGTTCGGCTGGGTTACACAGTTTGAAAAAAAACAGTAATATATAATATATAGCAGATTCTATACAACTCTCAGAACACTTAATTCAATTAAATGACAGTATATAAAGTGTACTGAGATAAATATAAAACCCAGCACTTAGAACCATTCAATGCCCTAGATGTTAATTTTTAATTTTTCCATATCTCAAAACCATGAGTTTTAAGCATTATTGTTAATTATGTGTTTTTCTTGGAAGATACTATTAATATGAGTAAATGAGCTGAAAACGAGCCGAACTCATAAACGAGCTCAGTTAAGCTCGGCTCGTAAACTCGGCTCGTTTAGTTAATGGGCCACAAATGAATCGAACACGAGCTGGGCATGTTTAATCGAGCCGGACTCGAGCCGAGTATCTCTAGCTCGATTAACTAAACGAGCCGGACTTGGGCCGACAAAAAGAACCACGAGCCGAACTCGAGCCAAGCTTGGCTGGCTCGAGTTCAGCTCGTTTACACCCCTACCAGGGACTACTCGTGTAATGGCTCTCCTAGACACAGCGCGATGTCAACCCCCAATACCGGGAGAGACGAATCATGTCTAACCGTCACTGCCTCCAAGTGCTTCGGGACTGCACCCAACTACTACCTATTTGCACGACTTCTTTGAGCCGTGGTAGGGTAGTAATCAAAGTGCAGTGGGAACACACTCAAGGGGAAGTGACAGTGTCAAGTCAGTGGACTAAGCTGTACTCATGTCACCTGGGAACTGATAACTGATGATAGGTATAATACCAACCAACAGTTCCCGACGAGTCATGTCCAGTGTACTCGTAACCTAACGAGCACCCGCATACTATCTCAAGTATGACGTACTGACGGCTGTGGGACAGACCGTCTCCCGTACTGTGATGAGAAGCGCATACGCTAGTCTATTCCGGAGTATCGATGCCATGTCTCGATAGTCCTACGACTAGGGACCTGTATAAGGATGTGCTTGTGGATTACCCAACCCCCATGAGTGTGACTGCCATCACAATGCTGGTAATCAAGCAAAGATCATAAGGGCTCTACTAATATGTATAAACAATATGCTAAAAGAAACACATGCACATATTAAAGTAGAAACAAACCAAGTAGCATACTACCATTTTGAGCAAGATTGTCTATACAAGGTGAATATCCCAAGCTTCCATTAAGTAATATACAAACTAGTATGATACAGTAATGGCCTCTAGGGCATATACACTAACAGGTGGTGTACAGAAGGTAATGACTAAAGAAATATAAAAGGATTTGGAGAGATGGCAAAGAAATATACGGTTACAGTTGTGAATCTGATAATGGAAGAGGCATTACTAAGAATACCAGGATACCCCTTCGAAACATTTTCATGTTTCAGTTTCACTGTGTATTGTTAAAAGAAAACTGATTTCCCAATTAGTCCTTGCTCTAGGGTATGTATTTACCAGGTTTGATTCTTACATCTGTATGGTTTTACAGATGATGAGTGGGAGTAAGTTATTGGGAATTGAGTGATCATCCTCATTATATCGGGATTCGTTGTAATTGGTGATATTTGAGGAAATCGCCTGGATCGTTTGCCGGACGGCAAATATTTGGTTTTGAATATCCATTGTTATGCACCAATTTCAAATTGATATATCTGTACGTTTATTTTTATAAAGTGAGATATAACTTTTTGAAATTTTGTCTATGACATTTACCTGTATCAGTGGATGGTTAGGTAAGGAGTATTAAACAGCAGTGTAATTCTTCTTAACCATAAGTACAGTTTTCAACCTACGACACACAGGGAATGAGTTGTTAGACTCAAGGGACTTATACAGAGTATTGTATGTTGTCCAGTGTCCATTAGGACAGAGGAGTTGGTCCTCGTACTATATTCTGTTTACTTATAACTTCTCTAGTTCTTAAACAAGTGTTTCGTAGAAACACAAGGTCCAAGTTTTGAGAGGTTGTAGGTATAAGAGTAAAGTAGAGAACCAGATGTTGCAAGTATCGGGATTCTTCAAAATGATCGAAGATGTAGATACTTGTGTATGGTATTCAGTTAATAGTAATGATTAAGAGAAATTGCTTCTCTTTCAGGTTACTCATAATTGGAAGCATTCCTAAGTTGAGTAATGTCGATCGGCCTCTCTCCATTTAGTTGACATGCACTAGAGACAGCTGCATGATTTGAATCTGGTTCCAATTAAATCAGTGCCTCTGCTTCTATATTGGATATAGAATAATTCATATCTTAACGATGTTAAGGTACGGGGAGTTGTCCGGCTTATGCTTAAAAGCAGACTCTGGATAACTCAAGGCACGTTTCTGTGATGGCTGTTTATGGGTCGACCCGGGCTATGATGAGGGTTGATTTTCTACCATCTGGAAGATCAATGTGATATTGTTCTTGACTCGTCACAGTTTTAGTAAAATGGATTTTTTCAGAAAACAGTAGTGGGAGTATAGTAGAACTGGAAGTGATTCCAGAACCACAAACGATTACTGAAAATTTGATAAGAACCTAAAGATTCAATCTGGTTTGACATTCCATCGGCCACTCCGTAGATAAGGTGGGTAACCTCAGGCACTCGAGAGGTACTTCGGTATGCTAAAAGACGGTGACAGGGAGGTTCTTGCCTACCCAGACTTGACACTACTGTTGTTCCAGGTTATGAGACCCGGCAGGAGGATGAGTATAGCGTCGTTCTAAATTAGCTTTAGTAGTGTACGTGTATATGACTCTGCCATAGGGTTGTCGTAGTCAGTGGGAGCAGCGGAAGCATAGTGGAAAAGTGGTTTATGTCTATTTATAGACTAAAGCGGATATAGCGGAGATAGATTATCTATTTCTGATGTGACAGTCATAGGTTTGATTTCATCAGAATAGAGGATGGATCTGTTAAGAAAGTAGTAGGGTGTTGATGTCCTGGTATTTGGATGACATACACAGAATAGGAAGTGAAATTCCTATACTACGATCGGTTATAATTTGGTTGTCACACAGTGGTTTCTCCACATAGGATAAAGATATAATATCAGACGTTCTGGTTACTAGATCTATGGTTTTAGATCTAGATTTGGGAAGTGTCCCAATCTGGGTACTTAGACAGCATTCTAAAGGTGTTTTAGAATGGACGACTCCTGGCACGGTAGTATACCTACAGGTGATGGAGTCGCCCTCTCTAAAGGTGTCTTACAGACTAAAGGGGAGAGGGATGTGCATGATTGGCAGATCACTTGCTTAGGCAATTGAGTTGATCATGAGATGTCAAGTACCACACCAGATGTTGTTTTTGCACGAGATGCAATATATTGATATTGATCCAATCCTGAAGAAATATACGGAAGCAGTTTTAGAACATAAGTGGATGTTCTAGGGATATGATAATAGCAGCCACTTTCGGGAGACGGTTTTCATTCCGGGCTTCCAAGGTGACTTGGATGACAGAGTGACTGTCAGAGTTATAGTTTTTCCTCTGACGAGGGGCAGTAGTTTCGACAGGAGGTCCAATCGGATACTGAGGGAGGCATGGCGCAGGATACTGATTAAGTTCAGTTGATGATACGGTCTAAGAAGTTTGGATTTGGAGTTCATTTATGAGCTAGGTCCCATCAGATATCCAGACATATTCTAAGACAGGTATTGCTCATTTCGGGAGATGGCTTTCTCCGCGAACTTGAGATAAAGAGAGACATAGAAAGAAACATCAGGGCGGATCCACTAGCTTAGGCTATTTCTCGAATGCAATAGTTTCGCAAACGAGCTTTGTGAAACTGATTAGTAGAGGAGTTAGATGTTCGGTATCATACGGGCTGTGAGTATGCGACATCGCAATAATTAGCCTTGAGTGCAAGTAGGAGATTGTTGGATATAGTGCCCTCAGAGTCAATTATTGGATCGCAGGTACGTGATTTCAATGATTGAGGGAGGACCTATACCGGTAGGACAGTCATACTCGAGAGATTTGTATACTATATGGCTTGTCTTTATCATCGTGTACATGCTTTAGATGACATTGTAGTTCACTATTACACGTTGATAGAGAATAGTATGCTACCATGGTTTATCTTTATCATCGTGTACTGCTTTAGGTGACCTTACAGGTCACTATTGCACGTTGATAGAGCCCATAGGATTCTTGCTTGACTACCAGCAGTATGATGGCGATCATATACGTGGGAGTTGGGCAGTCTATAAGCACATCCTTAAAGTGGTCCCTGGTCGTGGGAGTTTCGAGACTGGGCATCGATACTCCGGAGTAGACTAGTGTATACAGTCGAGACCCCGACGAGGGGCGGTGGCCGGTCTCACAAGCCACTGGTGTCAGTTGGTTGACCTAAGATGTATACAGGTGCTCATTGGGTTATGAGTACACCGGACAGGACTCGCCGGGAACATGCTAGTTGGTCTTATACCTGACGTCAGATAGCAGTTCCCTGGTGACATGTGTACAGGTTAGTTCATCGACCTGAGATCGTCATTTGTCTCGTGTGAGTTCCCACTGTGCTTTGATTACTACCCTACCACGCTCAAAGGAGACGTGCAAACAGGTTTTAGTTGGGTACAGTCCCGAGCCACATGGAGGCAGTGAGCGGATCTGTAGGGGTTCGTCTCTCCCGGTATTGGGAGTGAGGTCGCGCTGTGTCTAGGAGAGCCATTACACGAAGTCCTTGGCCAAGGCAGGAGATTTACTGGTAGGTATTCCAGTAGTATCTCAGGGTGTTCTAGGCTACACTCCGATACGGCTTATACCGCTTTTGGGGGTCTGACTTTTACCAACCCCCTAGGCCCGCCATGCGATGCTCATAGACGAACGGACCGGACTGTATGGATATTGTCACTGACAGGCTCAGTAGGGTGTCAGGATGAGTTCGCTCATCGACCTCCCTTTTGGTCAATACCTGGTGGCCCGTTACGTACAGCTAGTACCTCTGACGTGCTGGTGGTTAAATCCGCAGCCAAACTATTGACGAGTCTTTAGAGTTCCTCACAGACTGTTTCTCAAGTTTCGGGCAAAACGATGTAGAGGTCGTATGATATATGGCAGGGTTCGATTATATACGTGCGGTATTGCACGGACCATGATCGGACGGATCATACTAGTTGGCTTTGGTTTAAGCCGGATCCTAGTATTAGATTTGTTGGATTACTTTAGTCTCATCGCATTTGCATTCAGTCGGAATGCGGGTGCAGGTATGTATATACAGGTGAGGGGTATTCTTGTGATCCATCACGAGTTTACTTTAGATGTTACCGTATCTTTTTGTTGTGGAAAACATTTGGATTAATGTTTGCATACGGAAATAATGAGCTAGAATTCATTATGACATGCATTAAATGTGACATGGACACATTAGTGACTCATGGTCTCTTTTTATGTGTTAATGTCACATTATATGATGTTTTTGGTGATGATATGAAATGGAGAGAGGGGGGGATTCCAAGAGGAGGTGAGCTCTCATATTATTATCTAAGACTCTCTCCTTTTATCATATGATACAACAACAAAAGAAAAAAAAAAGGAGAGCCTCTTCTTCTTCTTCCTCTATCTCATTATCTTCCTCCAATGGCAACACCTTCAACCTCCATCCATCTCATGGATGCAAGAGACAAAGTGATCACAAACATTCTCTACATCACCTTGGACACGTCGGCTGGCACATTTCGTCCCCGAGTTGCTTCGGATGAAGCGAGAGCCCGTAAAAAGAATCGATGATGTGGTGCCCTTTCCGACGAGGAGATCGAGCCCGGAGATGCCGCGAGGAGCTTGGGATGGTGGCCAAAGACCGAAGGACACGGATCGATCTGTATAGCTTTCCAACCCTCTCTCTAGTAGCTAGTTGTAGGTTAATGGTTCGATCCGGGTTTTAAGCATAGCACCGGTTTCTAGTTTGAAAAAATTTCGTTTCCGTATTTTGGCCTCGGAAAGACGACCGGGGCGCTACCGTAGACTTACAATATCTGGCGGTTGGGTGTCATGACTGCTTTTCTAAATATTGATTTGGAAGAGAGCGTCTATAAGTACACAGCCAGAGGGCTTCGTAGACAGTGGGAGCAGCGGAAACGTGTGCAAGATGTTTTATATGATAAATCAGGCATCGCAGAGTTGGAACATCTGTTTTGATGTGGTAGTCAAAGAGTTTGACTTCATCAAAATGGTAGATGAATCTTGTATATACAAAAAGGTAGTAGAGAGTATGGTGGTGATCCTCGTAGAGTACGTGGATGACATACTCTTGATAGGGAAGGAGTTTCCTATGCTACGATCGGTCAATCACCTCTTATCACAAGGATTCTCCATAATGATCAAGGTGATACCTCCTAAATCCTGAGTAATGGATCTATGAGATAGATCTAATTGGATGTTAGGATTCTCACTAGTTGTAGTGAGCTGGTATCAATCGATCCTGGGGAGAATCACTGGAAAGGTTCCAGGATGATAAGGACGACTGAATGTCAATCGCAGGCATTGTCTTTACCCTCGGTAGAGGGACGGTATGTTGGAAGAGTTCCAAACTAAATACAGTGACTTACTAGACGATTAAAGGCAAGATACATCGTTACCAAAGATACTACCAAAGAGGCAGTCTGGATATATATAAGTTCATGAGATGAACTTCGTTCCAACTATTGTGTGACAATGAAGTAATGGCTTTGGCCTAGGAACGCCCGTCCCATCTGAAATCCAGATATAATTCTTAGGCAGTATCACCTGATCATGGAGATGGTTGATCTCCAGGGAGATCGAGGTTAGGAGAGTAGACACAGAGGATAACAGCGCGGATCCACTCACAAAGGCCTATTTCCCAGTAGAGACTATTATGGGATGGTTGAGTATGAGATACTTCGACCACAGCTGATTGTTGGGTATGTGATACCACAACAGATGACCCTAGTGCAAGTGGGAGATTGTTAGTTATATGTATGCCCTAGAGGCCATTACTGTACATACGATGTATATTGTAGTAGAAGCTTAGACATATATAGGGAGGACTTTCTTGCTCGACATGATAGTACGCTATCTGGTTGCTCTTTATCTTAACATATACTCTGATTGTCTCTATGTTACATGTTGATAAAGCCCTTAGATGAGTACTTGACTACCAGGACTGTGATGCGGATCATACTAGTGGGGACAGTGTAATCGCCAAGTATATCCTTCAAATGTTCCTAGTCGTGGGAGTACCGAGACAGGGCATCGATACTCCAGAGTAGACTAGCGTATGCGCTTCTTGACCCATATGATGGGCGATGGATGATCCCATATCCATTGGTGTTTGACATCAGAGAAGGTATACGGGTGCTCAGTAGAGACTGGGTACACTGGACGGACTCACCGAGAACTCCTAGATGGTATTATACCTCACGTCAGATGGCAGTTCTCTGGTGACACTGGTACAGGTTAGTCTGTAGACCCGAAATCGTCATAGAGTCTTGTGTGATTCCCACTGTGCTTTGATTTCCATCATACCACATCCAAGAGGGCGTGCAAAAAGGTGGCTTTTGGGTATCACATGGAGGCAATGAGCGATAAGAGGGGATTCGTCTCTCCCGGTATAGGGAGTTGATGTTGCACTGTGTTCAATTGGCTATAACTGAAAATCCCTAACCAGGGTTGCTGAGATTTACTGGTAAGTGTTATCAGTAGTTTCTCGAACTGTTATAGACCTCATATCGACATGACTTATCAAGCTACTGGGGTCTGACGTTTACCACCCCTAGGCGAGATATTGGACATAACAGACGAAGAGACCGGACTGTACGGGAGTGTTACTGATTGGATTCGCAGGAGAATGTACAGGCTTGCTTGTTGATCTTCTAATCGCTCAATACCTGGGTGGCTGTTACGTTTAGCTGACCGCTTGCAGCTTGTGGGTGTTTGATATGATCATCACCTACTGCCGGCGTATTAACGATTCTTTAAAGTCCTACACAGAGGTTTCTTGGCTCAGGCAAAACGGAGTAGGAGCACATATATGATATGTGCGGGATCGAGAACAATACGTGTATGTGATACCGTATTAGATTCTCACGATAAGAGATATCGGCCGGGTATATGTGATATAGCCGGGTCATCGGATCAAGTGTTGATTCGATGAACTGATACAGATTATATTAGTCGGTTATTTTTGAAATAGCCGGATTATCGGATCAAGTGTTGATTCGATAATTTAATGTATAATTATATATTTGATGTATTAAATTACATTAACTGATATAAGCTCACTAAAAGATTCTTTATCTCACTCGGGTAATACATTGATATATATGCGATATATGTTAATTGTATTATTTTATTTTGTTACAATAAATATTATATATGTGATATATAATAATGTAACATGATATGGTTATTAATGCAACATGTTTAGTGGAGATTAAACATGGTTAGGGTTTGATTTGGGTTAAGCTTTTCTAGAAGTTTCTAGAAGCTTTGCTTTTTATTTTTGCAAAGATATTTTGTAAAGATATTTAGTTATGATATTTGTTAACCCAACTCAACCCTTGACCATGGTTCATTCTCTACATGGGTTAAGTTATCATACTTAACCCATGGTTGCATTTCTAACCTCACACAATTCATTATTCATCACAAAAGAAATGGTTCTTCTTCTTCCTTCTCTTTTCCAATGGAAATGCTTTCTAGTTTTTTCATTAGTGATGATTCTGAGTGAGATTAAGAAAATAAATGAGAGCTAAAATCCTACTTCATCATCCTAATCTATCCTAACCATTTAGATTAGGGTGTTCACTTCATTTGTGAGTGAGAGCTTGTGTTAAAGAAATTTCAAGGTAGATCATCTTAGTTATCAAAGATCGGAAGCAAGTTTGCATCATTCTCTTCGTGGAGCCTCTCTAGAGTCCGGGTACATGATGATCGCAGCGAAGGGACCTCAACACGGAGCTTATGAAGTGAAGGACCGGACTACAAAGGTTGTAATCCCAAACTCATAGATGTTAAAATGTTTAACATGCTTTGTTTCGCCTAATCTCTAGTTTAAAGATCTTGGTTAGGGTTGTTCGGCACGTCTAAATTTTAAATCGGGCATGGTTGATGCCTTGTAGAATCTTGTGAGGGTGCCTAGTAACCCTACATTCTCAGCATCCTATCTTTTCAGAAAAGGATTTTCTTGTGAAGAAATCTATGGTCATGAGGTAGGACTGGAAGCATTTCCAGCTAGACAAATTAACAGCTGATGATTTGGTGAAACCAAAAGATTCAATAGTTTCTAACGAAGCTCAGCCTCTCCGAGAATCTGGTAGGGTTCCTCATCCACTTGAGAGATACTACGGTCTTCTCGGTGACAGTGGGAACGAGAATTGCATCATGGTAGATGATGACCCAATTAGGTTCAGGCAGGCCATCATGAGTGGGGACTCTGTGTAAAGGCTAGATGCTATGCAATCAAAGATGGAATCCATGTATACCAACAAAGTATGACTTTGCATGTTGCACCTAAAGGGGTAAAACCCATCGGGAGCAAATGGATCTTGAGAAGATTCTTGGTGTAGATGGAAAAATTAAGCCTTTCAAAACTATGCTTAAGTCCATCAGGATCAATGCGCGCATCGCAGAGTTGGAACATCTGTTTTGATGTGGCGGTCAAAGTGTTTGACTTCATCAAAAAGGTAGATGAACTTTGTATATACAAGAAGGTTGTGGAGAGTGAGGTTGTCTTAAACGTATTGTACGTAGATGACGTACTCTTGATAGGAAATAGTTTCCTATGCTACACTCGGTCAAGCTCCTCTTATCACGAGGGTTCTCCATGGAAGATCTGGATGATACCTACTACATCTTGTGGATTATGATCTATGGTGATAGATCTAAGTGGATGTTGGGAGTGTCCAAAATCCAGGTACATTAACACCATACTAAAGGGGTTTAGTATGGAAGATTCTAAGCGTGGTGGTTCATCCACTAACTCAGGAATCACTCTCTCCAAAAAGATATCTTCCAAAACTAATTTGGAGAGAGCTCGCGTGCAAGAGATACCCTATGCTTCGGCAGTAGGCTCTATCATGTATACGATGTTATGTATCATACCAGATGTAGATGAATCACTAGGTGTAGTGATCAGGAATCAATCGGATCTTGGGAGAATCACTAGACAGCCGTGAAGGACGTTCTTAAGTACTTGAGAAGCACTGAATGAATGTTCTTGGTTCGAATTTCCAGAGTGATAAGGTCGACTGAAAGTCAGTCACATGCATTGTCTTTACCCTCGGTGGAGGGACGGTACGTTGGAAAAGTTCCAAGCTAGATATTGTGGCATACTAGACGATAAAGGCTGAATACATCGCTACCAACGATACTACCAAAGTGGCTGTCTGGACATTTCTTGTTAATGAGATGAACAAGGTTCCTACCATTGAGCGTCCAATAACTGTTATTGTGACTACAATGGAGTTGTGGTTTTAGCCTAGGAACACCGTTCCCATCAGCAATCCAGACATATTCTGAGGACAGTATCACCTGATCAGGGAGATGGTTGATCTCCAAGGGATCAAGGTTAGGAGAGTTGATGGAAAAAATAAATACAGCGGATCCACTCACAAAGGCCTTTCCCTAGAGAGACTAGCGCTATAGGACGTTGAGTATGAGATACTGCAACAAATGGCCTTAGTGCAATTGGGAGAATGTTAGTTATATGTATGCCCTAGAGGCCATTACTGTACATGTGATGTATATTGTAGTGGATGCTTGGATATATATAGGGAGGACTTTCTTGCTCGACATGATAGTATGCTATCTGGTAGCTCTTTATCTTAACATGTACACTTATTGTCTCTCTATTATATATTGATAAAGCCCTTAGAATGAGTACTTGACTACCAGGACTATGATGCAGATCATACTAATGGGGACAGCGTAGTCGGTAAGTACATCCTTCAAATGTTCCTAGTCATGGGAGTATTGAGACAGAGCATCGATACTCCAGAGTAAACTAGCGTATAAGCTTCTCGACCCATGTGATGGGCGATGGATGATCCCATATCCGTTGGTGTTTGACATCAGAGAAGGTATACGGGTGCTCAGTGAAGACTGGGTACACTGGACGGACTTGACGAGAACTCTTAGATGGTATTATACCTATCGTCAGATAGCAGTTCTCTTGTGACATTAGTACAGGTTAGTATGTCGACCCGAGATCGTCATTGAGTCTTGTATGATTCCCACCGTGCTTTGATTTTCATCATACCACGTTCAAGAGATCGTGCAAAAAGGTGGTTTTTGGGTACAGTCCTGAGTCACATGGAGGCAATGAGTGATAGGAGGGGATTTGTCTCTCCCGGTATTTGGAGTTAATGTTGTGCTATGCTCGATTGGCCATAACAGGAAATCCATGCCCATGGTTGCTGAGATCTACTAGTAAGTGTTATCAGTAGTTTCTCGAACCGTTATGGACCTTGCATCGGCATGACTTATCAGGCTATTAGGGTCTGACGTTATACCACCCCCAGGCTGAGATATGCAACATATCTGACGAAAAGACCGGACTGTACGGTAATGTTACTGATTGGATTCGTAAGATTATGAGCAGGCTTACTTGTTGATCTTCTGATCGCTCAATACCCGGGTGGCCGTTACGTTTAGCAGACCGCTTGCGGCTTGTGGGTGTTTGATATAATCATCACCTACTGCCGGCGTATTGACGAGTTTTTAAAGTCCTACACAGAGGTTTCCCGGTTCATGCAAAACAAAGTAGGATCACATATGTGATATGTGTGGGACCGAGATTAATGTGCGTATGTGATATTGCATTCTATTCTCGCTATATGTGATATTAGTCGGTTGTATGTGATATAGCCGGATTATTGAATCAAGTGTTGATTTAATAATTTAATGTATAATTATATATGTGATATATTAATTTACATTAACTAATATTTGCTCACTTAAACATTTCTTTTTCTCACTTGTGTACACTTAGTATATATGTGATATATATTAATGTACATTTTTTGTGTTATGTTTGATACCACATGCAACATGAGTGTATGAGACTTATACCATGCTTATAATAATCTAGGGTTTTTATTTATTTAAATAAATCACAAATTAGTGGAATTAAGTCACATGGTTGAAGCTTGTAGAAGCTTGTGGAACCATTGACCAAGTCCACTAATTTTGTTTTACTTATAGATATTTTTTAACCTAACCATTATTGTTATCTATAGTTAAGTCTCTACATGAGTTAGGGTATGATACTAACTTACTCATGGTTGCTATTCTCACCTTATGAGATTCATTCTCTTCTTCTCTTTATCTTCTTCTTTCTCATGGAAAAGCTTACTGGCTTTTGAAATGGTGAAGAAATATTGTGAGAAAAATAAATCTAAAGTAAGCCCATTTCCTATTTTATCATCCTCTACTATATTAGCCATTTAGTTTAGGGTGTTTGCTTCACTAATCTACCATTAGTGAAGAGCTAGCATGAGTTTGAGTCTTCTCGACGTAGATCATTTTCGGCCTCGAAGACTTCGAGCAAGTTTATTCATTTCTTCATGTGAACCCTTACTAGAGTTTGGGTGTTCACTACTTGGAGCGAAGGGACTACTACACGGAGTTTTAGAAGTGAAAGACCGGTCTATAATGGTTGTATTTCTCATTCACTTAGATGTAAAGATGTTTACATTATAGTTCATCTAAATCTCTAGTTAAGATTCTATGCTTAGGGTTCTTTAGCACGGCAAAAATTTGAAAACGGCATGGACGATACCTCCCGAAACCTTGCTGCCACCCTAGGGAGCCCAACAGGGACTGTACCCAAAATCCACCTGTTTACACGAATCTTTTGAGCCGTGGTAGGGAGGAAATCAAAGCACAGTGGGAACCACAAAAGACATTATGACGATCTCGGGTCTACAGACTAACCTGTACAAGTGTCACCAGAGAACTGCTATCTGATGATAGGTACGGTACCATCTAGAAGTTCTCGGCGAGTCTGTTCGGTGTACCCATTCTCCAATGAGCACCTGTGTATAATCTTTGATGTCAAACACCAATGGTTATGGGATCAACCATCGCCCCATACAGGGTCAATAAACGTACACATTAGTCTACTCTGGAACATCGATGCCCTATCTCGACACTCTCTCGACTAGGAACTGTTAAAGGATGTGCTTGCGGACTATACAAGCTCCACCAGTATGATATGCATCATAGTCCTGGTAGTCAAGCCAACATCCTAAGGGCTTTATCAACATGTATCTATGAAATAGTAAACTAAAATAAGTGTGCATGCTAAAATAAAGAGCAATCAGATAGTATACTGTCATGCTGAGCAAGAAAGTCCTCTATATATAGGTCCAAACATCCACTATAATATATAATAATGGCCTCTAGGGTATACATATTCCTGACAGTCCCCTGGCTCTTCTTTCGGCACACAAATCTCTGCAGTATGACCGAGGATGTCGATGACCGATCCGGGGCTGTTACCACGACCATGGGAGGTTCAGACGTCCATACCTACTCTCATATCGTGACAATAGAACCGATCCCTGTCTCCGACCAAGTCAAGTTTTGTGATCGCAGTACAAGGGATTTAGACATCCATTCCTACCCTTGTATTGCGGTCCTGAGATTGGTCTCGGTCTAGGCAAGGAAGATCGGCACCCGCTCGGTCTAGTAACAAACGACCGATCGATTTAGATGTCCATTCCTACGCTCGGATCTTGAGAGCAGGTCGAGCGGTGTAGCTGGTGGGCCATGATTCGGTTTAAGATTCGATATGTAGGAGATTTAGATGTCCATCTCGGCTCTTACATCTTGGTCTTCAAGGTGAAGCCATAACCGAAGGGTCAAAGGTTTGATATAAATGTCGAAATAATATGTAAATGTAACCCAATTTTTATCAATATAATATGATGGTTAGAAGACTATTATATTGTTATTATCATTATTATCCGTGCAACTAAAATGTCTATTTTCTATTATATGAAGAATGTTCTCCCTTTTCTCTAACGACGACTCATTCGTCAAGAAAGACTGTGTTGTGCTTATTAATTTTTGTTTATGTGTAGATCTAATTTTTAGGAGCAGACACCTATAGCACAACGGGGTAGATCTCGTTCTACAGATGATGGGCAGATCTCGTTCTGTGGAAACAGTAGTAAAAACTCTAATACAAATTTTAAAGCGAAAAAACTCAAACTTTTATTTAAACGAAAACTAAAATACAAAATAAAAACCTAGCGTCCTTAAATAGGCAAACCCTAATTACAGATAATTACCAAAAAAAATCCCTAAAATGAAATACATTTAAATATTTAAAATAAACCATAAAATTCGAGATTATCTAAATATGGCATTTAAGTAAAATTAACTTAAAATTTGAGATTATCTAAATGTGTTATATATGCCCGTTTAGGTTTCTTTTGATCCAAATGGAACAAATATTCTTCTGCGATCTGCTCTACATCAGTTAGTTGCTTCAGCTACTACTTAGTGCTTTCATAAGCTCCATTAACTAACTTAGCATGATGGTTAGTGTAGTGCATGAAAATCATATGATAAGAAGTTCATGCACGTCATGAAATCTGAAAGAATTTATGGCTCTGCTACTACACACGTGTTATAAATTAGAGGGAAATTATGATACCATTCGGAAGAAGCTATACATTATAGCGATAGAAAATATTTAATTACTTAGTGAAGAAGTATTGATAGAGGAATTGGTGATAGGTAGAATCTGATACAAAGGAAAATAGAAACATTATTAGAAGTAATTTAGTACAATATAATAGAGTTTTTAATTGATCGAGCACCGTCTCTCTCCAACTAGCTTACATAGTAGTAACTGCTCGAGCTTCTTATGTCCAACAATTTAGATATTAAAACTTAATAGATTGCTTACAACTTGAGAGATTCTGATCTCTATTTATAGGCCTCGTAAGAATTTTCTAGACTCCGATATTTGTCGAGCTTATAACCATAAAGTATAAGGCAGAAGCTTCTACACATAATTATGAGGTAGAACCTTCATGGTTCAAGATGATAAACATAAACATTCTCTCCAAGTATCTAAATATTAGATCTAAAGAATTATTTCGTATTTTAGAAAACTTGAATATATCTTAAAGGGTGTTAGTCAAGAGTAGTTATATATATAATGTTATATCTGATATTTGGGCTATTTGAAAATTTTAAGTTAGCGGACCAGCATTTAAGGAAGGCATTTATTAATAAAGTGTTAGTGAGCTAGCATAACAAAATCTTGGAAATTACTATTTTGTAATTCCAACAAGGCCAACTATAAAGGAAAAATAATAAAATGATATCAATATTAATCCCCGTCCTAACCCAGGATATATCAAATTCCCGATCTCCCAACGCGTCTTCTTCTCTTTCGCATGAGGAACGTAACTTTAACTCATCTTCTGCCTTCAATAAACATAAGGTGTGAGAATTATTTTTCATTAATCTCTTTCTACCTCCTTTCTTCATCTTCTTCATATCTCTTTCACGAAACCCTATAAAAAAATTGTTGGTCTTTGGCTCTAAATTGAAGGTCATGACATTACCTTAAGAAAAAATCTTAGGCATATACTATGTACTTTAATCTTTGCCGCTCTTCAGTTCGTTGTTTTCTTTGGGATTCTTTAGGGTTTTGGATTGGATAGGATTAGGGTCCTTTGTGTTTGTGATGCAAATTTGATACATGCATATTGTTAAAGAGTTTGAGATATAGGTCTCACATGGTATTAAAATAGGAGTTAATATTTTATGCTCTGCAGATCATTTTGCAATGCATAATTGGGGTTTGGGTGCTTTCTTTTTTTCCTTCCTTTTTGTAAAAGAATTCAATTTTCATTGTATCTTGTAGTCTAAAGTTGTGTTTACTTATAGTGAGATCTATACTATTGTTTGCAAATTTACACTACGTTTATATATTGTACGTCAATCTTTTTTTGTGGATGCAGCTGTCATTTTTACCTGTTAGTTGGTTTACTTTCAAACTTCTATTAAATATAATTTTCGGTCAGGAGAATCATACGTTAGCATACATGTGATCGACTACTAAATTTTTTTTGGTCGAGAGTTTTTTTTTTTGTTGTTTCATTCAATAGCAAAGTTTGAGTAAACAGGTTTCAAACAAAAAGTTTTGAGTATACAATGATCTTTAATTATTCTATACTGAGTTTGAAATTTAAAGTTGATAACATATTAAAAATTGTTTAGAATGCCTTTCTATATTTCCGTAGTTTTCAAGTGTTTCTTTGTTCCTACTAGTGTGCATGTATACATTAAACAACCCTTTAATTGTTGCAGTTGATTGTATTTGTTATTGAAAATAGCAAATGATTGTATTTTAACCAAACAATTGATTTTTGCAGTTGATAGTTTTTAGCATGGTATACCATTTTGCTTCTAATTAGAAACTTTTCAAAATACATGTATTGTCAATGATTTGCATGTTCTTTCAAATCCCTTTATGTTGAAATATTCTTGTTTATTTCAATATGATTTTTTTGGATTAACCTTATAATTCTTTATATAAATCCAATAATATTAATATTTGTAAAAATGGATAGTGAACCATCTACGACACAAACAAAGAGCACTAGAAATTATGTGGAATGGATGCAGTAGAGATCTAGACAGTAGAGATCGAGGCGCCACAAAATGTTACTTTAGATGATTGTGAAGATTCAGATTGATTTACAAAGAGAAACTACTCAACAAATTAACAGCTGCAGTGGATTGGAGAAATAAAATTGCAGAGGATATTTAGAATTCCGGTTTTATAAATCCTTCCCCACCAACACCTCTTTAGAGAGTTCATATGTTCTTCAGAAATCTTCACAGTGCTGAAGTTGCTGTTAAATTCCAGAAAATCAAATAAGAAATGAAGAAACCGGATTTATCTTCCTTAGGGAACGGTGGGATGGGTCCCACATGGAGGGGCCTAATCGATCAAATAACAAAATAAAAAAACTGTGGGAACCTTAGCCTCTTGCACTGCAAGCCACTAGAGCACTACTGTCCATGTTCAGAGTCCGACTCTTTATAAATGCTGATGAAATTTGTCAAAGATCTTGGCCAAATAATATCATAAAAGCTCATGCAAGCTAGCGCCAGTGATATTGAACATATAGGTGTTGGGTTTTTCCCCCGTACGTAGTCATGCATGAAAGGATATGTACGTACATAAATAGATAGTTTGTATAGCCAGCCAGCCAGCCAGCCAGCCAGTCACATTGGTGGGGGCAGCGAGCAACATTTTTTTGCATGCAAGAAGCAACGGTCAACTGATATAAATGGAAAGTATCTAATATATAGCCTCTGAAATGGCTGTGTTTATGCCCTATCATAACCCTAGCTAGGTAAGCTAGTTTCCTGGCTATAAGTCTGTGAATAGGGGCTAAGAATGTGCAGAAAAGATTAATGCGCGCATGCATGTTCTTGGATTAGTCATTCCAAGGGCATGGGATTCCTCAAATTCATAATCAAACTTTGACAACAAAAGACAACATACCAAAACAAAAAGAAAGATAACAAGTCAAGTCCCATCACAATAAATTATAAGAACTACATATATATTCAGATCCTCTGAACGGACGGAATCAGTATACCGAAAATCGGACGACCCCCATAAGTTGAAGCGATATTCAATGTCTTTTCTTTGCAAAAGTGACTACTGTAACCGCCACCTTCCCATCTCGAACGCGACGGGACACCTTCTTTTTGATGTAGACGACTTGCTCGTCACGGACCTAGCAGAAGCAGATGCGGCCTTATGATCGCTTTTGAGAGATGTGGGTGCCTGTCGCACATTAAAGTTATGCCTGCTCATAACATGTGTCTTCTTTGATATGGCTTGCAGCGCCGGAAAATTATTAATAGTGCCGAAAGGGAAAGGGCACTGCTCGGAGTCATAGCCAGCAATTCCAGTTGCCGGCAAGATGAACTGGGAATTAACCTCAGTAATTGAGAACATGGACCTCGCTATCTTTGTAGCAACAACGAGATTAGCAGGTGAGGCGGCGGCGTTGTTATTTCAGTTGGATGCCATTTAAGTAATCGTGTAAACCATATCATTGTGACATTAGAAACCTTCAAGTTATAGTGGGCTTGTGATATAGTGTGGCAAGCCTCACAAATTTAGTAGTAGATTCATATAAAAAGGTTTTGTTATACAGTAATGGTGGGATAAGAGGAAACATAGCCTTGCCAAGTCATTTGTTTAGACTTAATTAGCGGACCTTACTAGTACATAGTTCTGCTAAATCAGTATGAGTTCAGCGGATTTTATTAATGCAAGTACATGTGATGTTTAAAAGAGGGTTATGTCAACCGGAGAATTTAGGACAGAACGCATTAGTCATGTGATTTGGAATACCCTAGGGAAAAGTCGAAATTCCCCAGCATACTCGTCATTTTTATTTACCTTCTTTAGAATCTCTAACGATCGAATCGTTAAAATAAAGATAGAGTTTAAACAAAATAAGTCTAAAGCTTAAAAGTTTGATCAGAAGATCTTGGAACTTCCGATAAACGCAAACACTTACAGTTAATTATACCCTATTGTTTCAAGAAATACCTAGAAAGAAGAGGATTACATCACAGCTATACATATATACTTACAAATAAAAGGGAATATGAAATTACATCAAAAGAAATTTCATTATATATATTGATTGTTTCCAACTTTGATACAATATATTTCTTTACAATTTTTTTGAATGCGTTCAAAGGGAGTTGGAAGAAATACGAATGTATTTTAAAATAAGAGAGAGGGTTTGGAAACATACCAAAGTTGACATCAATATAGGACATAAGTGGACACTTCCATCTGGTGGGACCCTAAACTTAGCCAAATTAAGAAAGGGAGGGATCATTAGAGAAGGACCCACAACACAATTTCATAAAATAGATAGATGACTCCAGGTGGGATGCAACCATTGAAAGAAGTACGGGTATCTTTAGAGAAGATATCCGTCCAAATGACATGCTTGCGGGTATCTTTTGAAATACCCGACTTGTGGGTATCTTTTGAGATAGGCGAAGCCGGTCCCCGGAGGGTCTCAGTCCTGATCTAAAGAGCAGAGTAGTGTTGCTTAACACACGACTTTTTATGCTTGTAGGGAAATATTGGGTACTTTATGGAAAGAACTTGACATGCATGTATCTTTTGAAAGATAACCGCCTGGTCATATTAAGTATAGGAGATTGTTAAATATGAACAGTTTCTTGTTAAGTTTATTAAATAGGAAATCGGGTTTTCCACATATTTTCAATTTAATATAAAGAACATAAATTTAGAGACTATTCTTATAAGCAGAAATATATATAGGGTTTTCGCTTTTTTCTAAAGAGAATATTTTCGTATTCTTTGTTCGTTAAAGAACATAGATTTAGAGTCTATTCTTATAAGTAGAAATATAGGGTTTCCCTTTTTTTTCTAAAGAGAATATTTTTGTATTCTCTATTCGTTAAAGAACCACTACTAAAATAGGAGGTTGCCCCTACTTCTAGCTCCATTAGGAAGCACTTGGTTGTAGGAATTGATAACAATTCCTTTAAGTGCTCAACTTGAATGTCTCCTGTCAAAAATTAAGAAGAAAGAAGGATGAATCTCAAAAGAAAGGGCTTTCATCAAATCTCCACTTTCTCTTTTTTTTTCATCCTCTTTTTCTTATCTTAGCCGAGAACAATGGGTCTTTGAGTCTTGAAACCTATAAAAACTTGAGAGTCTCCTGTGTATTCTTGTTGTTTTTCTGCCTTTGAAGTGGTATTTATAAGTTTTTCATTGAGTGGGGTGGTTAATAAACAACTACCCATATTTATAGAGGAAGTGGCGGTAAAAACCACCCACTAAAATAGGCTTAACTGTCTATACTAGTATCTAAAAAGATATCTACAACCGCTTCTGAGATAGAGCGTGTATCTTTTTTGACTTAGTCAAAGGAGATACCCGCAATTAAAGGTTTCCGTATATACCCGCAATTGCTTTGTGTTAGGGTATTTTTATGGAGAGTTAGTATTTTTTGCTCCAACACCTGCTATTTAAGCACACATTGACCGGTAGTTTCTGGCTGTTATTAGCACTTCCTCTGTTTCACAATGTAAATTTTTTTTTTTACTTTTGCACACCTATTAAGAGAAGATTGAATTTTTAAAAATCTATGGCTTTATAAAAGTAAAGTTCCCATTTTAACCTTATCATTATTGAATTTAAACAAGCATGAAGAGAAATTATAGCATAATAGTTTCCTCTTGCTTGAGGGTTAGTTTAGTAATTTTAGTATTAAAAGTGTATTGGGAGTTAAAGTTTATTTTTGGTATCGCAAATGGACTTATATTTTGATGAAAAAGAAAGGAGAAAAAAAAAAGAGACTACATTGTGTACCGGTTGGAGTATAATTTATTAAAACAAACTAAATATTTCTCTTGAGAAAAAGGACCGGAGGGAAAAACTGAATAAAGAGGCAGCCACTCATTATTATTTCACTTTACTTATTTATTAGGTTTGTTTTTGTGCTCTCACTCTCTCTCTCAGACAATCTGACTGTGAAAGCACTCAACACTGACACTATTCCCTACACACAACACACACAAACTACTCTGGATATTGAGATCAATAATCCAAACCTACTAAAATTTAATGCGTTTCATTCATCCTTCACATCTCTCCATGTAAGCACTCACTCACATGCAACTGACACCCTACTCATTTGTCCGCATGCTTGTCTCGGACCCCCACTCTTTCTAATTGAGGGAAGCAGCTGAATGTCTCAAAACGAAATCTAACCTTTTGATTTTCTCTCACGCTACTACCAGGGGTTGTCCCTACGACTACAGGAATCTGTAGGTCCTCATGATTGTCCCTACGGCGCCATACGGATCAACTTAAAAATATTAAAACGTAATTTGTTACTTGGCCCTACGGAGCCGCAAAAGAAAGCCCCACGGATTAATCCGTAGGGGCATATATGAGTTATTTAAAAAAAAAATAAAACCCAAAAATTTCCTCGTTCTCAAAATTTCCCATCGCTCTCACTCGTCTCTCGCGCGCCTTATTGCCACCACACTCCCGCGCGCGTCTCGTCGCCGACTTCATCATCGACTTCCTCGTTGATGGTAGGAACTCTCTCGTCGCCGATCTTCTCCTTGCGTCGTCGACAGACCATCTCCGGTCTCCTCCACCTCGGAACAGTAGAATCGCCGGCCAAAGGTTAGTCAATTTCATTTTTTAACTTCTAATTATGCTTTTATTTTTTTTATTGTTGATTATTGGGTTTCTACTAGGGCTTAGAGTTAGGATTCGGTCTAGGGTTTGGGCTGGGGTTAGGGTTAATTGGGTAGTGTTAGGGTTAGGGTTCGATTCAGGAATAGGGTTAGGGTTAGTGTTAGGGTTAGGTTTAGGGTTCGGTTCAGGATTAGGGTTAGGGTTAGCGTTAATTAGTTAGGGTTAATGTTAGAGTTAGGGTTCAGTTTGTTGGCTATAGTGCCCTCAAGTCAATTATTGGATCCCAGGCACGTGATTGCAATGATTGAGGGAGGACCTATACCGGTAGAACAGTCTTACTCGAGATGATAGTATGCTATCTGGTTTGTTTTTATCATCGTGTACATATTTCAGGTGACATTACAGATCACTATTACATGTTGATAGAGCCCATAGGATTCTTGCTTGACTACCAGCAGTATGATGGAGATCATATACGTGAGAGTTGGGTGGTCTATAAGAACATCCTTAAAGTGTTCCTAGTCGTGGGAGTTTCAAGACTGGGCATCGATACTCCGAGTGTAGACTAGTGTATACGGATCGAGACCCCGCCGAGGGGCGGTGGACGGTCTCACAAGCCATTGGTGTAAGTTGGTTCACCTAAGATATATGCATGTGCTCATTGGGTTATGAGTACACGGGACGGACTCGCTGGGAACATGCTAGTTGGTATTATACCAATTGTCAGATAGCAGTTCCCTGGTGACATGGGTACAGATTAGTTTATCGACCTGAGATCATCATTTGTCTCATGTGAGTTCCCACTGTGCTTTGATTACTACCCTACCACGGCTCAAAGGAGTCGTGCAAATATGTTTTAGTTGGGTACAGTTCCGAGCCACATGGTGGCAATGAGCGAATCGTCAGGGGATTCGTTTCTCCCGGTATTGGGGATTGTTGTCACGGTGTGCATGGATGGCCATCACCAGAAATCCATGGCCAAGATAGTCGAGAACTACCGATCTAGCATCGGTAGTTACTTAGTTGGTGATAGGTTTCATACCGACACTAAATGTCGCGTTATTAGGGGTCTGACTTTATCCACCCCCTAAACTTGATATGCTATACTCATAGACGAACGGACCGGACTGTATGGATATTGTCACTGTCAGGCTCAGTAGGGTTTCAAGATGAGTTTGCTCGTCGGCCTCTCTTTTGCTTAATACCTGGGCAGCCGTTACGCACAGCTAGTGCCACTGACGTGCTTGTGGTTAAACCCACTGCCAGCGTATTGACGAGTCTTTAGAGTCCCACACAGAGAGTTTCCCTGGTTCGGGTGAAACGTTGTAGAGACCGTATGGTTTTATGGCAGGATTCGATCATATACGTGCACTTGTGCACGGATCATGATCGGACGGATAATACTAGTGGGCTTTAGTTTAAGCCGGATCCTAGTATTATATTGTTGGATTACTTTTGTCTCATTGTATTCATATTCAGTCGGAATACGGATGCAGCTATGTATATACGGATGAGGGGTATTCTTGTAATTCGTTACGAGATTACTTTAGTAGATGACATTTCTTTTTCTTGGATTAAACATTTAGTTTAAATGTTTATTGTGGTGGAAAATATGAGTGCAAGTCTTGGCCTTGTGCATTGATTCATTGCACATGCACTTTGTGACTCATGGTATTGGGTCTTGTGATCATTCATTGTGACATAGATTATTTTTTAAGGCTATTATTATTGTGTGGGATATTTTTGTTGAGGGGGCAGATCTTTTTTCTGGCTTTGGATTTTCTTTAGTTGCTTGAAGTGCTCACAAAATATCCAACACAATACTAAGCCATTTCTTCACTAGCTTCTTTCTTGAGCTCACACTTTTCTCTCATAGGCATCTTCTTCAACCTCCACATATCCCTCTCATGAGTTGAGAATCTATGAGTGTTTTGAGATAAAATATTCACACACTATCTTTACTTCATCTTGGGTATCTAGGCTAGCAAACTTGATGCTCGAGTTGCTTCGGTTTTGAGGCGGGAGCCTGTATTATGAACTCTCGACGTGGATCTTCTTCAACGGAGGTAGACCGGAGATCAAACTTGATCGGGGAAGCCGCGAGGAGCTTGGAACAGAGGTTGAAAACCGATGGACACGGATCGATCGGTATAACCTCTCTAAACTCCTTTCTAAGTACTAGTATAGGGTTAATGGTACGATCTGTAGTTTAGGGTTCCGTTAGCACCGGGTTTTAAAAGTTTTTGTTCCGCATTTGGCCACGGATTGATTGGCGGGGCGTTGCCATAACCCAACACAGTTTAGGGTTAGGGTTCGGTTCAGGATTAGGGTTAGGGTTAGGGTTAATTAGGTAGGGTTAGGGTTAGTTTAGATTAATTAGGTAAAATAGGGTTGGTGATGTTTTGGGCTAGGGTTTGAGTTAATTAGATTAATTAGGGTTAATTTTAGTTTGGGCTATATTTAATTTGTGTTGGGGTTTTGGTGATGATTAGGGTTATGTTAATTTGGGTTAGGGTTTGGGCTGGGTTAATTTGGGTAAATTAGGTAAAATAGAGTGTATATGTGTTAGGGTGTTGATTAGGGTTAGTTGGGTTAATTAGTGATAATTTGAAGGGTTAGAGTGTTGATTAGGATTAATTTGGATTAATTAGGTTAATTTTAGTTAATTAGGTTAATTTGGGTCAATTGGGTTAAGTTTGGGTTAATTAGGGATAATTTGTGTTAGGGTGATAATTAGGGTTAATTGAGGTTAATTAGTGTCACGCTCCGCTTCCCAGTATACGGGCAGAGGACGCGACGAGGCCGCTACGTATTTACTCTGAAGTAAATACGCTAAGCGTATTTAAGCAATATAACACTAGTAAAATAGGGGGTTGCCCCTACGGATGGAATTATCTGTTGGGGCAGATTTTACTTGGCCCTACGGATTACTCCGTAGGGCTAAAGGGTTGCCCCTACAGGCAGAGAGGTTCAAGAATAAAAAAATTAATTCTTAATTTGGTGTTTGCCTCTACGGTGGCGCAAACAAAGGACCTACGGGTATATCCGTAGGGACAAGTAAATATCGATTTATTAAGACCCCAGACCGATCGCCTACGCTCACTTTCTCTCTCTCTCTCTCGATCGGGCGCGAGAAAAATCCCCAAATCGCCACGCCGTCGTCGCCACCGTCGTTCTCCTCGTCGCCACCGCCGGTTTCGTCGCCACCGCAGTTCTCGTCGCCACCGCGGTTCAGGTCGTCGCCCCAGCCCCAGCAGCAGCCGTTCAGGTGAGTAAATCTCGAGGTAAATTAAAAAAATTTTGGATTATTTTGGGCTTAGGGTTCATGGCTGGGTCTGGGGTTGCGCGCGCGAGTTGGGGTTGGGCAGGGGTCGCGGTCGCGGTCGGGGTCGGGGTCAGGGTAGGGTTAGGGTTGGGGTTCGGCTGCTGCTGGGGTGGGGCTGGGGTTAGGGTTTGCCTTAGGGTTGGTGTTGGGGTTTAGCTGGCCACGCTGGGGTTAGGGTTGGGCTGGGGCTGGGGGCTGGGGCTGGGGCTGGGGGCGGGGGCTGGGCCACGCGCGGTTTTGGGATCTTTGTAATTTGCTTGCTCTGTTTAGGGTTTCAGTTGATCCTCATTAAAAAATTGGTGATTGATCTCTTCAATCATATTATTATCTGTATTTAAAATTTTTTTGAAGCCTTCAGAGTTTGGAAAAATCTAGAATTACCGTTGAAATTCTGGCAACATTCAAAAACTGTGTATATGATGTGTGTGTGTGTATGCATGTATATACATTTGAAATTTATCTTTCTTCTATGATATAAAACGGTTAAACCGAAGAAAATTACTGGGGGAATTTTTGCTAAAATGTCTTGAGAGGGGGTTCAAGTGATGGGATAATTTCATTTGGTAATCTTTTACTTATTTTACATCTCTTATTTTTTCATGCAAAAATCTGAATAGGTTTCTTGCAATTTTGCCTATCGATCAATTATTATATTTATTTCTATTTTTTGTGGATGATTTGGCTTCAATTGAATGGAGGCGATGATGGCTTGCCCTCAAGCTTCCACTTTTATGAGCTTTATAGTTATGAGATTGGCGAGGCAAGCTGGTTTGTAGCCATCTTATTTCTTTTCCTAAATTCAAATCCAAATATAAACTGTCTGATTGAGAGAGAGAGAGTATGGGAGATTATGTATTATTCAATGTGTTTGGAAGCTGGCATGTTCTGAGCGTCATCTCTGCATGAAAGCTATGGTTTTGCAAAGGGTTTGCCCTAACTATTTTCTGTGGGGAAGCTGAAGGCCTGAAGCTTCATCAAACTCAGGATTGGATTCTGGTCGGGTATTGTAAATTCTTGTGAAAGTTCCGTTCAAGATTTGTTCAGAGCTTGCATAACATCCTTTTCATCTTTATGAGATCTTTATGCAGTCATTTTTTTGGGTTTATATATTTCTCGAGCCCGTTTGACTTTGGACTTAGGATAACCCCAAATCTCTTTCTTATTTTGATTCCTAAGCTGGCATATCTGAGGCTCGTATTCCAGTATCGTTGCTGGAAAAGCTAGGGTTGCGAACATTTTTGCAACGATAATTTCTGTATGACAGCTTAAGCACACATAAAACTTAAACAATCTTGAAGCACTGCAGTTTTTCACTAAACTACCTAAAAGTTTTTATATTGCTGCAAGCTTCCTTAAAGTGCTGCATCTAAGTGTATTTTAGTGGGAAAACCCTTGAAAGCCAAACTTCATGGGGTTTGCTGTTTGCCTTCTCTGTAGCTAGTTTGAGGTTTATTTAGTTTTGGATTTGTTTTGCAACACTCTCTGAGTTCCAAATCAACAAAAAGCTGAATGTTGAATCACAAGAAAGAAGCAGCCAAACTGGCCCTAAAGTAATCCTGAGTGATGATAATTTTCCAGGGAGTTTAAAATTTATAGAAATGGCGAGGCAACATTGGATTGTCTGCAAGTATTCAAGCAACCTGTTTGCAGCCATCATGCTATTTGTGATCCCAGTATAAAACTCAAACATGCCTCTTAGTTAGTTTACTTTAATTTGTTATTTATGTGTGTGTGTCAACATTGGATTGTCCCAAGTATAAAACCAAACCCACAAAACATCAAAACTGTCTCCGACAATCTTATGGTCATTAGACATAAGATTTATGCATATAGGTAACATCTGCCAATATGCCATATCCAGACCGCAATCTATTTTTGCCTATTGGCTAATATGAAAATATCGGCCCGCGTATATGACATAATCAAAGTTGTTAAATCTTAATACGGTTTGTGTTTCGTTTTTTTATTTATCAGTTCTATCAATGTTGCGTATAACGCTTTATGATATCAGTATCCTACATTTGTAGTTTTAATTGTTGATTGTTATAGATGAATACCATTGCAATAATAGTTTTTGGTCGATGAATGCTATTGCAATGTAGGATGATCAGTTCTATCAATCTTGATCTCAATGGTTTAAAATCATGTTACACATACAACACGAATGCACAACAAACGCATAATTAGAGAGCGACTCAAGATATTCAGGTTAAAACCAATATATGATACTCGATGATAATATGAAACCTTCATATTCCCATCGATACCAATATACGCCTCGATATCTTTCCCTCTCGTTCCCAAAATTTTCTCTCGTTCCCGCGTCTTCAATTTTCTCTTCGTCGCCACCGCGCGCCCTCCGTTCTCAGCCCGCCACCGCCCTCGTTCTTCCTCGTCGAGTTCCTCGTCGCCGATATTTGTGCCTACATTGATGCTTCAAGCAACGAATCAAATGATGTGGATCACAAACTAATTAAATAAATTTTGAATACCAATCTGGACTGGGATTTGAATACTAATCCTAGTTTGCTATATTTTTTTATATATAGTAGATGGTGATACTTCTTTAAGTAAAAACAACCCTACACTTAAGCGAAATCATAAATCGAAACACACATATATAGAATACAACTCATACATGGGTATCCTCAAATCTAACTTTCATTGAATTTGCACGCGCACTTAAAATAACAACCTTTATACTAAAAAAATTATGTATGCCATTACTTAGTAGTTTATGGTTTTAAGACGCAAAAGCCATTTGAGAAATACTTTTTCTACCCACTATTAATCCATATTCTCAATATAGTCATTGAATTTGCACGCGCACATAATAAGAAGGAGAAGACAGTAATGTGGCAGAAGGAGAAGACAGTAATGTGGCGGAAGAAGAAAAAAATGACATTTCTCGTTCTCTGTTTCAGCATCAATATTCTGATATGAACTAATGATGGCTTTCACATAGGCTTTTCCCATTAGAGACTTCTTAGTGTCCAATGGAAAGCATACATCAGATTTTTGCAGGTCGGGTTCTTCTATGACTTTCAAGAGTCTCAACTGATTCTGTAAATTACACTCTAGTTGGGTGGTACTTTTACCACTTCTCACTGCAGGTGCGCTCTCTAATATCCATTTTGAATGTAATATTATCGATATTCAAAATGGATATTAGAGAGCGCACCTGCAGTGAGAAGTGGTAAAAGTATCACCCAACTAGGGTGTAATTTACAGAATCAGTTGAGACTCTTAAAAGTCATAGAAGAACCCGACTTGCACAAATCTGATGTATGCTTTCCATTGGACACTAAGAAGTCTCTAAAGGGAAAAGCCTATGTGAAAGCCATCATTAGTTCATATCAGAAGATTGATGCTGAAACAGAGAACGAGGAATGTCATTTTTTTCTTCTTCCGCCACATTACTGTCTTCTCCTTCTGCCACATTACTGTCTTCTCCTTCTTATTATGTTCGCGTGCAAATTCAATGACTATATTGAGAATATGGATTAATAGTGGGTAGGAAAAGTATTTCTCAAATGGCTTTTGCGTCTTAAAACCATAAACTACTAAGTAATGACATACATAATTTTTTTAGTATAAAGGTTGTTATTTTAAGTTTTCCCTTATAGAGATATGATCTAACTGCATCTATCAACTATAAGTGTGCAGAAAATTATGATAAGAAATCATAAGAAAGGGTCGTAGACATGCATAACCTTGAATCTACATACCAAATCATGCAAAAGCATGCACTTATTGTCACCTTGCCTTAGAATATAAAATATCTTGGAAGACTATAAGCGAGCATTTAAATCTTGATAGCTTTTGACTTCAACATATATTTTTCTCAAGTACCATGAAATATACTTGCTCCGTATAAACCGTTTTCAGGAAGATGGATTAATAATGACAAATTATCCATTGTGGCTCACTAGGTTAGCATTTTCTCTTCTATTGACCATCTTTCTAATCTGCTTGGTAAATTTATTCGGAACCGGCTGCGAATCATTAAAAGACATGCATAAGAAAGAAAACTAAAATACAGATATATAGCATACCGATACATCGAAACTTCATAGTTGCGATGGCAATCTAGAGATATTTATTTCTACAAACGTGGTGCGCGTGCGAATGCGTCAGGCATCATGGACAAATATTTCAGAACATGGAAAGTATTATTCGTATAAAGTAATTAAAACTTTTAAACACCTTGGGTAGATATTTTCTTAGTTGATGCAATCATATCATGAGGACTAAATTTAAGCTATTATACATATGCTTATGTATTTTTCTAATCTAATATATCACACACACATAGAGAGAGAGAGAGGGGGAGAACACCAGGTAGATAGAGAAATCAGGTAGCAGGATCCTGAAGAAATGGAGTCCATAGCATTGCTCATCATCATCATCCGTGATCCCTTTGAAAAAATATTATCAAAGGGATCATGGATGATGATGATGAGCAATGCTATGGACTCCATTTCTTCAGGATCCTGCTACCTGATTTCTTTACCTACCAGGTGTTCTCTCTCTCTCTCTGTGTGTGTGTGTGTGATATTTTAGGTTAGAAAAATACATATGCATATGTATAATAGCTTAAATTTAATCCTCATGATATGATTGCATCACCTAAGAAAATATCTACCCAAGGTGTTTAAAAGTTTTAATTACTTTATACGAATAATACTTTCCATGTTCTGAAATATTTGTCCATGATGCCTGACGCATTCGCACGCGCACCACGTGTGTAGAAATAAATATCTCTGGATTGCCATCGCAACTATGAAGTTTCGATGTATCGGTATGCTATATATCTGTATTTTAGTTTTCTTTCTTATGCATGTCTTTTAATGATTCGCAGCCGGTTCCGAATAAATTTACCAAGCAGATTAGAAAGATGGTCAATAGAAGAGAAAATGCTAACCTAGTGAGCCACAATGGATAATTTGTCATTATTAATCCATCTTCCTGAAAACGGTTTATACGGAGCAAGTATATTTCATGGTACTTGAGAAAAATATATGTTGAAGTCAAAAGCTATCAAGATTTAAATGCTCGCTTATAGTCTTCCAAGATATTTTATATTCTAAGGCAAGGTGACAATAAGTGCATGCTTTTGCATGATTTGGTATGTAGATTCAAGGTTATGCATGGCTACGACCCTTTCTTATGATTTCTTATCATAATTTTCTGCACACTTATAGTTGATAGATGCAGTTAGATCATATCTCTATAAGGGAAAACTTAAAATAACAACCTTTATACTAAAAAAATTATGTTTGTCAATACTTAGTAGTTTATGGTTTTAAGACGCAAAAGTCATTTGAGAAATACTTTTCCTACCCACTATTAATCCATATTCTCAATATAGTCATTGAATTTGCACGCACACATAATAAGAAGGAGAAGACAGTAATGTGGCAGAAGGAGAAGACAGTAATGTGGCGGAAGAAGAAAAAAATGACATTTCTCGTTCTCTGTTTCAGCATCAATCTTCTGATATGAACTAATGATGGCTTTCACATAGGCTTTTCCCTTTAGAGACTTCTTAGTGTCCAATGGAAAGCATACATCAGATTTGTGCAGGTCGGGTTCTTCTATGACTTTTAAGAGTCTCAACTGATTCTGTAAATTACACCCTAGTTGGGTGATACTTTTACCACTTCTCACTGCAGGTGCGCTCTCTAATATCCATTTTGAATGTAATATTATAGATATCCATGCCTGTTTATGTCAAAATTACTTATATTGTCAATGTTTGATTGTCTAGTTGTTGGTGATGCGTCCATATCAAGGACAGAGGCCACTCCCGTTCCTCCAGGTATGTTTATATATTATATAGGGCATGTATATTGATTTAGAATGCTATATCATAAATATACACACATTTCTTTTGCTCTTAGTCGTCCAACTCATTATCATGGGCTGCTTGATGAGATTAGATTTGCGCCTGATGATCTACAAGAGCTTGTTCACTCCCTGTCATATGTGTAAGCAGCGCTATATGCGAGTTTACCTTGTTAGTATGTATGTACTGAAATTAATTAATATTATTCAAATTTTGATACATGCAGATACCAGAGGAGCACATCTTCTATCTCTGTAGGTAAGGCTTTGAATTTGTTGATTTTGGTATTTCTTGTCAATTTTATAGACCAGTATGTGCTAAATATAATGTTCTGACAGTTGCTAGGGGGAAGGCAACATTCGAGGCTGCTGACCCCAGTCCTGGACGCCGCACACGGACGGCACCACGGAGGTTTGGAGATAGGCCGAGGACTGGGCTCTAGCAGGGCCCATATGAGGTTGGACTCCACCCCGGTGGTTACTTCCTCCGTCTCCAGTTAGCGACGTATCCAGCAGGAACAGGAGAGCTTGAAGGCCACCGTTCAGGAGTTGAATGAGATGCTGGTATGTATACTACTTAATAGTAAAATATAATGTCATATTATAGATATCAACATATCCAATATCAGTACATAGCCTGAGCTTATTTGGTTGTAGACTTATGTTTTATTAATCATACATACATATGTAATTGAAATAAACAACGCTTTTCCAAACTAGATATCCAAACAGGGTTTCGAAATAACTTAATAATGATACGAATTCGAATAATAAACAGTTCTCACACGCTTCTTACACACGTTATATCCAGACGCGACAGGGTAGATCGGCCGAGCCTCCACACGCATCTCCTTCGGCTGCGGTTCCGCAGACAGCTCCTGTAGCTCCACCGCCCACTCAGACTCCCGCTCGCGACGAATTGCAGAGTTTATTGACCGAGGAGCAGGACCGAGCTGGACCGAGCTAGGGTAGATTTTTGGTTCTTTTTTTTTGAAACATGTATTTATTTATATCATACACATTGTACTACATTTTGAAACGATATTGATATTGGTTTGTATTTATATCATATTCAGTTTTTGTGTTTCTTTTGTATATTATATATATGCGTGAGATGTGATTATGAATACTGCAATATATGATTTGATTGATGTATACATTATTGTGCACAGGGCGGGAAAAAATTAAGCAGCCCATTTTTTAAAAAAAATTACAGACAATATGTACCTACGGATTAATCCGTAGGCACACATGTTACCCCTACGGATATATCCGTAGGGGCTAAATATCAGCAGTAACTGATATTTCCCCGAGATGTCAGTGCCAGGTGTTTGGGAATGCCCCTACGGATATATCCGTAGGGGCCACTGACACTCCCCTACGGCGTTATCCGTAGGGGTAAATATCAGGAATCCTGAATTTGTGCCCCTACGGAAAAGTACCTACGAATATATCCGTAGGGGGTAGTACATGCCCCTACGGCTATAGCCGTAGGTCCAAGTAATTTATTAAAATAAACCGTAAATAATATAAAATCTTATACCCTACGGCTTAATCCGTAGGGGAACCTGGACCTACACATATAACCGTAGGGGCAAAAATTTAACCGTAGGGGCAAGTTCAGGGCCTCAACTTGCACCTGCGGCCTTTGCACCTACGGGGTATTTTTTCGCCCCTACGTATATAACCGTAGGGGCAGTGGGTTGCCCCTACGGATAAATCCGTAGGGGCAACCCTTCTTTGTAGTAGTGTAAATGAAAATGCACAAGAGACAAAAGATATAATTGAATAACAACTTTATTTATTCACATTCTTTTTACAATACATGGAAAAATAAATACATCTGAATGAAGCGATGCCTAAACAGTGGCGTAACAGAAATGAAAAGTACTGAAATAAAATGTGTACAATGAAGCTAGGTGATTGATACGAACTCTTGTTGTGTGTTTAAGAAAATGTGTAGAATCACAATCAAAGAATTATTTGACCGCAATCAACTACGGTGTCAGATGTAGATCGTAAGCGAGTGCGGATCGTCCACAGGGATTGTGCGATTCGTTTGTATTTTGAGTTGTTTGAATTGAAAAGTTAATAGAAAGGAAAAGAAAACATGATTCAAGATTTTTATCAATGAGTTTCAAGTGTCACTATTCTAATCAAGAATCAAGAAAACGATAAACATCGAGAATCGAGTTTCGATATAACTCCAATCGATTTGGGTTTCAAGATTTGATGTAAAGCTCGTAGGAATCGATTAGATTGTAGATGTGACGAAGACTAAAGATTAACGTTTCTTATCCATTAACGAATTGATGCTAACTCGATGTCGATTGATCGAGGTTTAAGGATCTTGCGAAGAATTAGGGTTCTTCGTCCTATCCTTTGTCCTTTCGATGAATCACATTCACTAGATAACTTCTTGAAAATCTAATGATCGATCGTTGATTTTCTAGATCGTGCGAAAGGAATCAAGAACCATTTCACATTGATCTAGATCATCGATCATTCTATTTTCAAGAATTTACAATTGCTATAGGACTTAAGAAAACGTTTAAAGATTCATCAACATCATCATTCTACAATCATCTCGATTCCTCCACGAGCGGAGTTTATTCACACATCATCACAAAGAATACATTCAAGAATCGAAATGAAATCATGATGCTTGAATTGAAATGTAAACAAGTTTAAAGAATCTTCACCTTTATTACATCAACAAGTAGTTACAACTCTCAAGAATTACAAGAGGTAGGAACTTCGCTCGTCGAATCTTGCATCGCTCGGCTTCTTGAGTCTTGGATCGCTTCGATCTCGTGCTCCGTTGAATACCGGCTCTGCTTCTAAAGGATCTTTGAAGACTTGCTTTGCTTGAACTCCATGGATCTTGAATTGGGTATTTCTAGATTGGATTAGGGTTAGGGTTTTGACACAAGCCTTGTCACTAGACTTGTGGGTGGAATTTGGGAGAGATGAAGAATTGGGGTTTCTTAACAACTAATGATCAACCCACTAATGATTGATTTACAATGAGTTCTACCAACAATGAATCCTCTTCAACAAGTGAGCCTTGGGGTCTATTTATAGGTTTTCCAAACCCTAGGTCTTGGATTTTGAATTTGCAATTCCCTCCAAAAGTTTGTTGTAAGGAGAGGCTTCTAGATGTAGTTAGTTAGGAGCTTAGCTTAGACTTTAAGCTAGGAATGTTTAGCTTTAGAAACCCTAAGTTTGCTGAACTGGCAGAAGCTTCTGGGATCTTCTTGAAAATGTAGTAGCTTGATGAAGTGTACACACTGACGTAGAAGTTATGGTACAGAGAACTAGGGCTGATGTGGCAGGGACGCCGCGGAACCGCGGCTCAAGGCGGCTCCGGCCGCGGTTCCGCGGCCATGTTGGAGTCTTAGGGCTTCATCTTTCAGGTGTTGGCTTCTGATGTATTCTTTTGTATTTTATGATATGTTAAATCCCAAACTTCCTTCTAGATTACTACCAGATTCCAAATCCTTGAATTGGCGTATCTTTTAGCCGTCTTTGTTTTGTAATTTTGACCGATCTTCTGGATTTCCCTGCACGGACTTCGAAACACAAGTTGCGCAATATAGGAATGATGCCATGCTATGAAATGTAGTCAATTTCCCTAAAAATTGTAAGTCCGCGGCGGCGCCCCGGCCGTCGACCCGACGCCGGAAACGCGGAAACGAAAAACTTTGCAAACTAGCAAACCGGCACCACCGCGCACTTTTACCCCGGATCGGGCCATTAACCTAGCTACTAGCAAAATACAAGATGGGTAGAGAAGTATACCAAGCGATCCGTGCCCTTCGGTCTTCGTCTCCACTCCCGATCTCCCGCGGAATCTCCGTCCGTCACCTCCTCGTCGGAAAGGGCACCACATAGCCGAGTTCTTTTACGGGCTCCCACCTCTGGACCGAGGCAACTCGGGCGCGAAGTTGGCTAGCCGACGCGACCAAGATTTGCTGTAGATGTAGTGTAGAATCTATTGTCTCTTGGGGTTTAGTGTAGTTGCCATGGTATGTGGAGAAATGAACTATTTGGAGAGGTGAGGAATTTGTAGCAAGCTAGAAATGTGATGAAGGATTTTTGCCACACAAAATGAATTCCTCTCTCTCTCTCAAGAATGGCCGGCCTCCCCTAATGAGAATGGTGGTGGGGGAATCAATTATCTCACAAGAGAATAAGGTGTGATTAAAAGAAAAAGGAAAATGGTTACACCCATTTCTCATCTCATCAACTCAAAAATTCCATCACAATAAATGCTAGGATTGATTCAAAAGGAATCTCATCATGAGAAATCTATCATAATGAAGCCACAAATGCAAGAAACCCCTCCACAATATATTATTTGCAAACTTGCAAATAACCCCCTCCAACGATAAAGTCCGGCCGTGAGGAACAAAGGAAAACCGGCCGGAACGGAATGCAAACTGGCAACTACAGAAAACTGATCTCGTAATAAATTACAGGAAAACCCCGCTACTGCATATACATGCCCGCATTTGTATTCACACTGAACATAAATGCAAAGAGACAAAATCTACACTATCTAATACTAGGATCCGGCTTAAGCCAAAGCCGGCTAGTAAAATCCGTCCGATCACGATCCGTGCAATACCGCACGTATCTGATCGAACCCTGCCATATCTCCATACGGCCTCTACAGCGTTTCGCCCGAAACCTGAGTAACTGTGTGTGTGGTGGATTACAGACTCGTCAATACTATGGCTGTGGATTTAACCACTAGCACGTCAGAGGTATCAGCCATACGTGACGGGTCACCAGCTATTGACCAAAAGGGACGTCGATGAGCGAACTCATCCTGACACCCTACTGAGCCTGTCAGTGACAATATCCGTACAGTCCGGTCCGTTCGTCTATGAGCATCGCATGGCGGGCCTAGGGGGTTGGTAAAAGTCAGACCCACAATAGCGGTACAAGTCGTGTCGGAGTGTAGCCTAGAACACCCTGAGATACTACTGGAATACCTACCAGCAAATCTTCTGTCTTGGCCAAGGACTTTTCATGTACTGGCTCTCCTAGACACAGCGCGACCTCATCCCCAATACCGGGAGAGACGAACCCCTGCAGATCCGCTCACTGCCTCCATGTGGCTCGGGACTGTACCTAACTAAAACCTGTTTGCACGTCTCCTTTGAGCGTGGTAGGGTAGTAATCAAAGCACAGTGGGAACTCACACGAGACAAATGACCATCTCAGGTCGATGAACTAACCTGTACACATGTCACCAGGGAACTGCTATCTGACGTCAGGTATAATACCAACTAGCAGGTTCCCGGCGAGTCCTGTCCGGTGTACTCATAACCCAATGAGCACCTGTATACATCTTAGGTGAACCAACTCACACCAGTGGCTTGTGAGACCGGCCACCGCCCCTCGTCGGGGTCTCGACTGTATACACTAGTCTACTCTGGAGTATCGATACCCTGTCTCGAAACTCCCACGACTAGGGACCTTTTAAGGATGTGCTTATAGACTCCAGCTCTCACATATATGATCGCCCTCATACTGCTGGTAGTCAAGCAAGAATTCTAGGGGCTCTATCAATGTGTAATAGCGACTCGTAAGGTCACCTAAAGCAGTACACGATGATAAAGATAAACCAGATAGCATACTATCATCTCGAGTAAGACTGTCCTACCGGTATAGGTCCTCCCTCAATCATTGCAATCACGTGCCTGTGATCCAATAATTAACTCTGAGGGCACTATATCCAACAATCTCCCACTTTCACTCAAGGCTAATTATTGTGATGTCGTATACTCACAGCCCGTGTGATACCGAACACCTAACTCCTCTACTAGTCAGTCTCACAAACCTCATTTGCGAAACTATTGCGTTCGGGAATAGCCTCAGTGAGTGGATCCGCTTTGATGTTTCTTTCTATGTCTCTCTATATCCAATGTTCGCGGAGAAAGCCATCTCCCGAAATGAGCAATACCTGTCTTAGAATGTCTGGATGTCTGATGGGACCTAGCTCATAAATGAACTCCAAATCCAAACTTCTTAGACTTTATCGTCAACTGAACTTAATCAGTATCCTGCGCCATGCCTCCCTCAGTATCCGCCTGGACCACCTGTCCAAAATACTGCCCCTCGTCAGAGGGAAAACTATAACTCTGACGGCCACCCTGTCGTCCAGGTCACCTTGGAAGCCTGGAATGATAACCGTCTCCTAAAGGAGGCTGCCGTTATCATTTCCCTAGAACATCCACTTATGTTCTAAAACTGCTTCTGAATGTTTCTCCAGGATTGGATCAATGTCAACTTATTGCATCTACTGCAAGAACAAAATCTGGTGTGGTACTTGACATCTCACGATTGACTCAATTGCCTAAGCAAGTGATCTGCCAATCATGCACATCCCTCTCCCCTTTAGTCTGTAAGACACCTTTAGAGAGGATGACTCCATCACCTGCAGGTATACTACCATGCCAGGAGTCTTCCATTCTAAATACTCATAGAATATTGTCAAAGTACCCTGATTGGGAAACCACCCAAATCTAGATCTAAAACCATAGATCTAGTAACCAGAATGTACGATATAAGATCCAATTCCTATGTGGAGAAACCACTGTGTGACGACCAAAGTATAACCGATCGTAGTATAGGAATATCACTTCCTACTCTGTGTATGTCATCCAAATACCAGGACATCACACCCTACTACCTTCTTAACAGATCCATCCCCTATTCTGATGAAGTCAAACCTATGACTGTCACGTCAGAAATAGATGATATATCTCCGCTATATCTGCTTTAGTCTATAAATAGACATAAGCCACTTGTCCACCAATGCTTCCGCTGCTCCCACTGACCACGACAACCCTCTGGCAGAGTCATATACACGTACACTTCTAAAGCAAGTTTAGAACGACGCTATACTCATCCTCCTGCCGGGTCTCACAGTCTGGAACAACAGCAATAGCAAGTCTGGGTAAACAAGAACCTCCCTGCCACCGTCCCTGAGCATACCGAGGTACCTCTCGGGTGCCTGAGGTTACCCACTTTATCTGCGGAGTGGCCAATGGAATGTCAAACCAGATTGAATCTTTAGGTTCTTATCAAATCTTCAGTAATCGTTTGCGGTTCTGGAATCACTTCCAGTTCTACCATACTCCCACTTCTGTTTTCTGAAAAAATCTATTTTTATTAAAACTGTGGCGAGTCAAGAACAATATCACTATTGATCTTCCAGATGGTAGAAAGTCAACCCTCATCATAGCCCGGGTCAACCCACAAACAGCCATTACAGAAACGTGCCTTGAGTCATCCAGAGTCTGGTTTTAAGCATAAGTTGGACAACTCCCCGTATCTTAACAATGTCAATATATGAACTGTTCTATATCCAATACTGGAACAGAGGCACTGATTTAATTGAACTAGATTCAAATCATGCAGCTGTCTCCAGTGCATGTCAACTGAATGGAGAGAGGCCGATCAGCGTTACTCAACTTAGGAATACTTCCAATTATGAGTAACCTGAAAGAGAAGCCAGTTCTCTTAATCATTACTATCAACTGAATACCATTCACAAGTATCTACATCTTCGATCACCTTGAAAAATCCCGATACTTGCAATACCTGGTTCTCTACTTTATTCACATACCTATAACTTCTCAAAACTCAGACCCTGTGTTTCCACGAAACACCTGTCTAAGAACTAGAGAAGTCATAAGTAAACCGAATATAGTACGAGGACCAACCCCTCTGTCCTAATGGACACTGGACAATATACAATACTCTGTATAAGTCCCCTGAGTCTAATGACTCATTCACTGTGTGTCGTAGGTTGAAAACTGTACTTATGGTTAAGAAGAATTACACCGCTGTTCAATACTCCTTACCTAACCATCCACTGATATAGGTAAATGTCATAGACATAATTTCAAAAAGGTATATCTCACTCTATAAAAATAGACGTACAGATATATCAATTTGAAATTGGTGCATAACAACGGATATTCAAAACCAAATATTTGCCATCCGGCAAACAACCCAGGTGACTTCCTCAAATATCACCAATTACAACGAATCCCGATATAACGAGGATGATCACCTAATTCCTAATAACTCACTCCCACTCATCATTTGTAAAACCATACAGATGTGAGAATCATACCTGGTAAATACATACCCTGGAGCAAGTGTCTAATTAGGAAATCAGTTTTCTTTTAACAGTACACAGTGAAACTGAAACATTGAAATGTTTCGATGGGGTATCCCGGTATTCCTAGTAATGCCTCTTCCATTATCCAGATTCACAACTGTAACCGTATATTGTTGGAGATAGTGCCCTCAGAGTCAATTATTGGATCACAGGCACGTGATTTCAATGATTGAGGGAGGACCTGTCCCAGTAGGACAGTCTTACTCGAGATGATAGTATGCTATCTGGTTTACCTTTATCATCGTGTACTGCTTTAGGTGACCTGACATGTCACTATTACACGTTGATAGAGCCCATAGGATTCTTGCTTGACTGCCAGCAGTATGAGGGCGATCATATACGTGGGAGCTGGTAGTCTATAAGCACATCCTTAAAAGGTCCCTAGTCGTAGGAGTTTCGAGACAGGGCATCGATACTCCAGAGTAGACTAGTGTATACAGTCGAGACCCCGACGAGGGGCGGTGGCCGGTCTCACAAGCCACTGGTGTCAGTTGGATCACCTAAGATGTATACAGGTGCTCATTGGGTTATGAGTACACCGGACAGGACTCGCCGGGAACATGCTAGTTGGTCTTATACCTGACGTCAGATAGCAGTTCCCTAGTGACATGTGTACAGGTTAGTTCATCGACCTGAGGATCGTCATTTGTCTCGTGTGAGTTCCCACTGTACTTTGATTACTACCCTACCACGCTCAAAGGAGACGTGCAAACAGGTTTTAGTTAGGTACAGTCCCGAGCCACATGGAGGCAGTGAGCGGATCTTCAGGGGTTCGTCTCTCCCGGTATTGGGGGTGAGGCCGCGCTGTGTCTAGGAGAGCCATTACACGAAGCTCTCGGCCGAGGCAGGAGATTTACTGGTAGGTATTCCAGTAGTATCTCAGGGTGTTCTGGGCTACACTCCGACACGACTTGTACCGCTTTTGGGGGTCTGACTTTTACCAACCTCCTAGGCCCGCCATGCGATGCTCATAGACGAACGGACCGGACTGTACGGATATTGTCACTGACAGGCTCAGTAGGGTGTCAGGATGAGTTCGCTCATCGACGTCCCTTTTGGTCAATACCTGGTAGCCCATTACGTATTGGTTTATACCTCTGACGTGCTAGTGGTTAAATCCACAACCAAGGTGTTGACGAGTCATTAGAGTCCTCCACATTCAGTTGCTCAAGTTTTCGGGCGAAAAGGTGTAGAGGCCGTATGGAGATATGGCAAGGTCCGATCAGATACGTGCGGTATTGCACGGATCAAGATCGGACAGTTAGTACTAGAGGCCGTATGGATATATGGCAGGGTTCGATCAGATACGTGCGGTATTGCACGGATCAGGATCGAATGGTTTTTACTGGCCGGCTTTGGTTTAAGCTGGATCCTAGTAAAGTACAGTGTAGACTTCGTCTCATTGCATTTGTATTTCGGTCGGAAACAGATGCGGGTGTGTATACTCAGTATCGGGGTTTTTCCTGTAATTTATTACGGGACCAGTTTTCTGGAGTTGCCAGTTTGCTTTCCGTTTCGGCCATATTTCTTTGTATCCTTCAATGGCCGAAGTTTGGTGGAGGATGGCTTATTTGCATTTGTGCAAATAAGCAATTTGGAAGGGGGTCTTTGCATATTATTGTATCATGATACTTGCACCATCATTTGACTTTCTTTTTCCATCATGGCTTGACTTTTGTGTGACATGGTTTTGATGATGGTTGTGGTTGAGTGTGGATGTGTTTGTGATCATGTTCTTTCATGATTTCATTTTGATTCCCTCTTGCATTATTGATCAAGCCACTCACTCCCTCATGGTCTCTCTCTCTCATTCTCACTCCCACCTTGAGCCAAGGCCGGCCACTTGAGGGGAGGGGCTGTCCCAAATTTTGGAATGGGGATTTTCTCTCTTCATGCTTGCTAAAATCCCAAGTTCATCAAAAAATTCCACCACTTCAATTCCTCCACAAAAAGGCAAACTCCTAAACCACAAATGAGACATATAGATCTTCACTATATTCTACAGCAAATCTTGGGCACGTTGACTTGCCAGCTTCGTGCCCGAGTTGCCTCGGTATAGAGGTGGGAGCTCGTAAAAGATGCAGACGATGTGGTGCCCTTCCGGCAAGAAGGCGACGACCGGAGTTTCCGTGGGAGATCGGGACGACGACGAGAAGACCGGAGGACTCGGATCAGTCGGTATATCTCTATTACCCATCTTGTAGTTAGCTAGGACTAGTTAATAGTTCGATCCGGGTTTTAGTGCGCGGTGGTGCCGGTTTCAAGAAAATTTAAAGTTAACCATTGCTTCCGCATTTGGCCTCGGGATGGAGGCCGGGGCACCGCCGTGCACTTACAGTGGTATCAGAGCCTCGCCATTAACCTAGTCTAGCATTGTCTAATGTGTTTACATTTCCGATCGACCAAAATTCCAAAATCCGCGTTTTTCACATGCATCAGTTTTCTGTTGAAATTTTCTGGAGTCGAAATTTTTTTCAGGTTGTAGAAAAGTGATGTACTGGAAATTCTAAGAACACTGTAGAAATTCGATACAGTGACTCCACAATAGGAGCGCGGAACCGCGGCCAAACCCTCCTTTAGGCCGCGGTTCTGCCGCACTATGTTGAGATCACTGCATCAAATTTCATCAGTTGCTTTCTGGGTTAAAATTAGGATTTTTGGAATATTAATTTTGGGCCCAGAATTTCTTGATGTGCTACAGTAGTACTTGGGGCCCACTTGTTAAAATTTGATCGATCGGATATTTTAAACACATTATTTCACAGTATTTACATTATATCTGCGACCGTGAATGTCACTCGATCGGTAAATCCTGTCTAACTGCTATAGCCCGGTTAGACGGATTTACGAACGTGACTTTCACGTTGATGTTCTGTGTATTGCTGTGATGTTGCTGATCGGTCGTGGGGGATAGCCTGGATGCAATGCTAGTACAGTTTTGTTGTATTATGTATATTTGATATTGCGGGGCGAGCGTCCGACATGTGGATTGCCGTCACTGCCTGTTTGTATTATTCTTTTGGGGCACGACCAGGTTGCGGTCGATGTACCCGTTGTATGTATATTTTACTTTCTGTACTAGGATTACCCCGCGGAGGGGTGCACGGACAGCCGGATTCTAGAGGGCATCAAGCCCGCATCTCATGGCATTGGGACGGAGGGGGCTTCACTCTAGGATTGGCGGGCTATTCGCCGCACTCGTAGGGGGTACAGGTTGACCCAGGAGGGGTGCCCGAGTTACCGGATTCCGTGAAGTGCTGGGTGGTCCATTCACGTTGCTGAAGGGGGCTGCCTCGCTTCAGGTTTTGGCGGGTAACTTGCCGCGCCCGTAGGGGTCTAGGATTTCATTGCACAGGCTATCCACACGACCAGGGGAACGTCGAGTTTCAGCGGCTCTGTGAAACCCGGGGATCCCAGATATCTGTATTGTTCTGTGATGCTGTACATTTCTGTGATGTTGCTTTTTATCACGCCTTGAGCGAAATATAATATATTGGTATATATATTAGTAGATGTTGTATATGTTTTGCATCCGCGCTAGTCCAGTCCCCGCTCTGTCGTTAGTTAGCTAACCTAACGGGTAATGACGGGACCCAGTGGCGAATGCGGATGGCATATACGTACATCAGTATATTTTCGTTCTTTTTGGTGTGATCAATTGATGGGACTTGCGTTGATTCGGATCAATGCAAGTTAAAAACAAACCTATTCTGATGTTGTTGGAACATTTTAAAAAAAAGCTGTTATTGCAAGGACGTTCACTTTTGTTTTGCATCGTGGTATTCAGTTGGAATATCCTGCTCCTCAGTCGACGAGGCAAGGGCCGAGATCCCTTCACCGGGAGTGACCCCTTGGACAAAAAGTTTGCGTCGGGGCAATAACTTCATTATAGCCGATTACTTTTGGTTTGCACCGTGGTATTCAGTTGGAATATCCTGCACCTCATTCTACGGGGAAAGAGCTGAGATCCCTTCACCGGGAGTGACCTCTTTAGCAAAGGTTTTCGTTACTATATTTTCTAAAAGCTATCCGTTCCTTCAACGATATCAAGTTCACTACGTTAAAGGTTTTCGCCAGAAACCATTCGTAGCCCTCCGTCGTTTCATATGGATGGTCAATAGTATTCAAGCTGTGTATGTTGGCCAAAGTCAAGGCACAGTGATTGGTAGCTATTGGGGTATTCATATGCAGCATAGATAGATGCGTTGGTTTGGGACAGTCGTACTGCCATTTTGGCCAAAGTCAAGGGTAGGTACGGGTGGATTCAAATTAACCTGGAGAATGACGGGTAGAACTTGACATGTGACTTATGATATGTTGGCCAAAGTCAAGGTCATAAGAGCATGGGGCAAAAATCACATCGGGAGTTTCAAAAGAACTGAAACTTGCCAGATATGCGCATACCTTCTGGAGTGTGACATCGTGAGCGGATTCCGTCACGTTATCATGCGATGATAGTTGGATCCCGATTCCCACTGATGAGTTAGTTTACTCCTCGGGTGACCCCGACTAATTCTTCTTTCAGGTTTGGAGGAGAATTTGATGGTACAGTGGGAGGTTTCCAGATTAGATAAATTGGTAACCATTCTGATCTAGGTTAGAGTGCACGCTGAGTGTTTCTTTTCTCTCTCCCTTTGGCAGCGACCATTGACCCGACCCCTAAGACTATGACTCAGTGACCAAAATTAACCGAACCTTCTAAAACACTGGCTTTTGGATTGTCAGAGTTGCAAACCTCATTGCCACTCCTACTTTTACCCTTTTCTCCAGGACACCCCGTATTACTACGAACGTCCACTTCCATTGGACAAAACCATCGTATGGTTATATACGAACTCGAAGGGATTTATTCGAGGATGGTTTCCGGTTCTGGAGAAAACGGATAGGACTATTCAGTTGTCTTTTCCTTTTACCTTCTCTCAGGTTGCGAGTACTCCTTGGTTTAGGAGATAGTACACCTATTACGCAAATTGGATAGTCTTCTTCCAAACCTTAGGCTGGTGCCGAACGGTGGAGAATGAAGAAAACCAATTAGCATAACGATGGTGTACAGAAGGTATTAAGTTAAGACAAAGTAAGGGATTAGTAAGAGGGCAAAGTAAATTGCGACTGATATTCACGACCAAACCAAGTATTTCATTACCACTCCCACTTCACCTTTGTATTTCTCCAGGACACTCCGTATCACTACGAAGATCCACGGTTTATTGGATATTCCATCGTATGGTTATATACGAACTCGAAAGGAACTTGTTCCAGTTCGGTGATGGATTCTGGTTCAGGAGAAATAGGAATAAGGTTTATTCAGGTGTCTTTTATCTTCACATTCTCTCGCATTGCGAGTATTCCTAGGATTGGGACAGTACACCCATTATGCTTATTGGATAGTCTTCTTCCAAATCATAGGCTGGTGCCGAACGGTAGGGAATGAAGAAAACCATTTGGCCTAAAGGGGTGTACAGAAGGTAATGACTAAAGACATATAAAGGGATTTGGAGAGGTGGCAAAGAATTATACGGTTACAGTTGTGAATCTGGATAATGGAAGAGGCATTACTAGGAGTACCAGGATACCCTATCGAAACATTTCAATGTTTCAGTTTCACTGTGTATAACGAAAACTGATTTCCCGATTAGATACTTACTCCAGGGTATGTATTTAACAGGTATGATTCTCACATCTGTATGGTTTTACAGATGGTGAGTGGGAGTAAGTTATTGGGAATTGGGTGATCATCCTCATTATATCGGGATTCGTTGTAATCGATGATATTTGAGGAAATCACCTGGGCTGTTTGCCGGTCGGCAAATATTTGGTTTTGAATATCCGCTGTTATGCACCAATTTCAAATCGATATATCTGTACGTCTATTTTCATAGAGTGAGATATACCTTTTTGAAATTATGTCTATGACATTTACCTATATCAGTGGATGGTTAGGTAAGGAGCATTGAACAACGGTGTAATTCTTCTTAACCATAAGTACAGTTTTCAACCTACGACACACAGTGAATGAGTTATCAGACTCAAGGGACTTATACAGAGTACTGTATGTTGTCCAGGGTCCATCAGGACAGAGGGGTTGGTCCTCGTACTATATTCAGTTTACTTATGACTTCTCTAGTTTTTAGACAGGTGTTTCGTGGAAACACAGGGTCCGAATTTTGAGAAGTTATAGGTATTTGAATAAAGTAGAGAACCAGGTGTTGCAAGTATCGGGATTCTTCAAGTTGATCGAAGATGTAGATACTTGAGTATGGTATTCAGATGATAGTAGTGATTAAGAGAACTTGCTTCTCTTTCAGGTTACTCATTATTGGAAGCATTCCTAAGTTGAGTAACGCTGATCGGCCTCCTTCCATTTAGTTGACATGCATTGGAGACAGCTGCATGATTTGAATCTGGTTCAATTAATCAGTGCCTCTGTTTCTGTATTGGATATAAAACAGTTCATATCTTAACGATATTAAGGTACGGGGAGTTGTCCGGCTTATGATTAAAACCAGACTCTGGATAACTCAAGGCACGTTTCTGTAATGGCTGTTTGTGGGTTGACCCAGGCTATGACGAGGGTTGACTTTCTACCATCCGGAAGATCAATAGCGATATTGTTCTAGACTCGCCATAGTTTTATTAAAAATGGATTTTTTCAGAAAACAGTAGTGGGAGTATGGTAGAACTGGAAGTGATTCTAGAACCACAAACGATTACTGAAGATTTGATAGGAACCTAAAGTTTCAATCTGGTTTGACATTCCATTGGCCACTCCGCAGATAAGGTGGGTAACCTCAGGCACCCGAGAGGTACTTCGGTATGCTCAAGGACGGTGGCAGAGAGGTTCTTGTTTACCCACACTTGCCATTACTGTTGTTCCAGGCCGTGAGACCCAGCAGGAGGATGAGTATAGCGTCGTTCTAAACTAGTTTTAGAAGTGAACGTGTATATGACTCTGCCAGAGGGTTGTCGTAGTTAGTGGGAGCAGCGGAAGCATTGGTGGACAGGTGGCTTTTGTCTATTTATAGACTAAAGCAGATATAGCGGAGATAGATCATCTATTTCTGACATGACAGTCATAGGTTTGACTTCATCAGAATAGGGGATGGATCTGTTGAGAAGGTAGTAGGGTGTGTGTCCTGGTATTTGGATGACATACACAGAGTAGGAAAAGAAACTCCTATACTACGATCGGTTATACTTTGGTCGTCACACAGTGGTTTCTCCACATGGGACTTGGACATTATATCAGACATACTGGTTACTAGATCTATGGTATTAGATCTAGATTTGGGTGGTTTCCCAATCAAGGTACTTAGACAGCATTCTAAGAGTATTTAGAATGGACGACTCCTGGCACGGTAGTGTACCTGCAGGTAATGGAGTCACCCTCTCTAAAGGTGTCTTATAGACCAAAGGGGAGAGGGATGTACATGATTGGCAGATCACTTGCTCAGGCAATTGAGTCAATCATGAGATATCAAGTACCACACCAGATGTTGTTCTTGCACTAGATGCAATAAGTTGACATTGATCCTATCCTAGAGAAACAGTCGGAAGCAGTTTTAGAACATAAGTGGATGTTCCAGGGATATGATAACGACAGCCTTATTCGGGAGACGGTTATCATTCCAGGCTTCCAAGGTGACATGGACGACAAGGAGGTTGTCAGAGTTATTTTTTTTCCTTCTGACGATGGGCAGTATTTTGGACAGGTGGTCCAAGGCAATACTGAAGGAGGCATGGCGCAGGATACTGATTAAGTTCAGTTGTCGATACAGTCTAAGAAGTTTGGATTTGGAGTTCATTTATGAGCTGGGTCCCATCAGAAATCCAGACACATTCTAAGACAGGTATTGCTCATTTCGGGAGATGGTTTTCTCCGCGAACTTGAGATATAGAGAGACATAGAAAGAAACATCAAAGCGGATCCACTCACTGAGGCTATTCCTCGAACGCAATAGTTTCGCAAACTAGCTTTGTGAGACTGACTAGTAGAGGAGTTGGGTGTTCGGTATCACACGGGCTGTGAGTATGCGACATCGCAATAATTAACCTTGAGTGCAAGTGGGAGATTGTTGGAGATAGTGCCCTCAGAGTCAATTATTGGATCACAGGCACGTGATTGCAATGATTGAGGGAGGACCTGTCCCAGTAGGACAGTCTTACTCGAAATGATAGTATGCTATCTGGTTTACCTTTATCATCGTGTACTGGTTTAGGTGACCGGACATGTCACTATTACACATTGATAGAGCCCTAGGATTCTTGCTTGACTGCCAGCAGTATGAGGGCGATCATATACGTGGGAGCTGGTACTCTATAAGCACATCCTTAAAAGGTCCCTAGTCGTAGGAGTTTCGAGACAGGGCATCGATACTCTAGAGTAGACTAGTGTATACAGTCAAGACCCCGACGAGGGGTGGTGGCCGGTCTCACAAGCCACTGGTGTCAGTTGGATCACCTAAGATGTATACAGGTGCTCATTGGGTTATGAGTACACCGGACAGGACTCGCCGGGAACATGCTAGTTGGTTTATACCTGACGTCAGATAGCAGTTCCCTGGTGACATGTGTACAGCTTAGTTCATCGACCTGAGGATCGTCATTTGTCTCGTGTGAGTTCCCACTGTACTTTGATTACTACCCTACCACGCTCAAAGGAGACGTGCAAACAGGTTTTAGTTGGGTACAGTCCCGAGCCACATGGAGGCAGTGAGCGGATCTTCAGGGGTTCGTCTCTCCCGGTATTGGGGGTGAGGTTGCGCTGTGTCTAGGAGAGCTATTACACGAAGCCCTCGGCCGAGGCAGGAGATTTAATGGTAGGTATTCCAGTAGTATCTCAGGGTGTTCTGGGCTACACTCCGACACGACTTGTACCGCTTTTGGGGGTCTGACTTTTACCAACCCCCTAGGCCCGCCATGCGATGCTCATAGACGAACGGACCGGACTGTACGGATATTGTCACTGACAGGCTCAGTAGGGTGTCAGGATGAGTTCGCTCATCGACGTCCCTTTTGGTCAATACCTGGTAGTCCGTCACGTATTGGCTTATACCTCTGACGTGCTAGAGGTTAAATCCACAACCAAGGTGTTGACGAGTCTTTAGAGTCCCCCACATTCAGTTGCTCAAGTTTTCGGGCAAAAAGGTGTAGAGGCCGTATGGAGATATGGCAAGGTCCGATCAGATACGTGCGGTATTGCACGGATCAGGATCGGACAGTTAGTACTAGAGGCCGTATGGATATATGGCAGGGTTCGATCAGATACGTGCGGTATTGCACGGATCAGGATCGAACGGTTTTTACTGGCCGGCTTTGGTTTAAGCTGGATCCTAGTAAAGTACAGTGTAGACTTCGTCTCATTGCATTTGTATTTCGGTCGGAATACAGATGCGGGTGTGTATACTCAGTATCGGAGTTTTTCCTGTAATTTATTACGGGACCAGTTTTCTGGAGTTGCCAGTTTGCTTTCCGTTTCGGCCATATTTCTTTGTATCCTTCAATGGCCGAAGTTTGGTGGAGGATGGCTTATTTGCATTTGTGCAAATAAGCAATTTGGAAGGGGGTCTTTGCATATTATTGTATCATGATACTTGCACCATCATTTGACTTTCTTTTTCCATCATGGCTTGACTTTTGTGTGACATGGTTTTGATGATGGTTGTGGTTGAGTGTGGATGTGTTTGTGATCATGTTCTTTCATGATTTTATTTTGATTCCCTCTTGCATTATTGATCAAGCCACTCACTCCCTCATGGTCTCTCTCTCTCATTCTCACTCCCACCTTGAGCCAAGGCCGGCCACTTGAGGGGAGGGGCTGTCCCAAATTTTGGAATGGGGATTTTCTCTCTTCATGCTTGCTAAAATCCCAAGTTCATCAAAAAATTCCACCACTTCAATTCCTCCATAAAAGGGCAAACTCCTAAACCCCAAATGAGACATATAGATCTTCACTATATTCTATAGCAAATCTTGGGCACGTCGACTTGCCAGTTTCGTGCCCGAGTTGCCTCAGTATAGAGGTGGGAGCCCGTAAAAGATGCAGACGATGTGGTGCCCTACCGGCAAGAAGGCGACGACCGGAGTTTCCGTGGAAGATCGGGACGACGACGAGAAGACCGGAGGATTCAGATCAGTCGGTATATCTCTATTACCCATCTTGTAGTTAGCTAGGACTAGTTAATGGTTCGATCCGGGTTTTAGTGCGCGGTGGTGCCGGTTTCAAGAAAATTTAAAGTTAACCATCGCTTCCGCATTTGGCCTCGGGATGGAGGCCGGGGCGCCGCTGTGCACTTACATATATCTCTTTGCCATCTTTCCAAATCCCTTTATATGTCTTTAGTCATTACCTTCTGTACACCCCTTTAGGCCAAATGGTTTTCTACCTTCCCTACCGTTCGGCACCAGCCTATGGTTTGGAAGAAGACTATCCAATAAGCATAATGGGTGTACTGCCCTAATCCTAGGAGCACTCGCAATGCGAGAGAAGGTGAAGATAAAAGACAACCGAATAAACCTTATTCCTATTTCTCCCGAACCAGGATCCATCCCCGAACTGGAACAAGTTCTTTTCGAGTTCGTATATAACCATACGATGGAGTATCCAATAAACTTGGGATCTTCGTAGTGATACGGAGTGTCCTGGAGAAATACAAAGGTGATTTAGGATTGGCGAAGAAATACTTGGTTTGGTCGTGAATAGCAGTCGCAATTTACTTTGCCCTCTTACTAATCCCTTTCTTTGTCTTAACTTAATACCTTCTGTACACCGTTTAGGCTAACTGGTTTTCTTCATTCCCTACCGGTCGGCACCTGCCTATGTTTTGGAAGAAG